>JASDDO010000026.1:275648465-276861450 GCA_030015575.1 Agapanthus africanus | reverse complement strand
TTGTATCGGACCTTGGCCTGCATGTTCTTCATCAGGCCATTGTACAGAGCATGAAGGTCGAGCACCCTCCCCGAGTGATCAGGGTCGGCTACAGGCTGAAAATCGTAATCCAACTGAAAATACAAAAAAAACATTATTATTAGATTGCAAGTGTTAATAATAAATATATTGGATAGATCAAATGAAAATATATATTAATACATACCCGAGCCTGATCAAAGAAGAGGGCGAATGAGCGCTGGTGTTCATGGCAATGAGGACATGCTTTGTGACCATGTACGGACCAACCTGAAAGCATTCCATACGCAGGAAAGTCATTAATTGTCCACATTAAAGCCGCACACAGTATGAAGGTTGTATTTGTGTTTGAATCATATGTCTCTACACCATCAATGAACAAAGTTTTCAGCTCCTCAATCAGAGGTCGGAGATAGACGTCGATATTGTTCCCCGGTGAGTTTGGTCCGTCGATAAGAAGAGGCATCATAAAGTATGATTGGTCCATAGCCAACCAAGGCGACAGATTATAAATTATCATTACAACGGGCCATGTACTGTGACTTCCAGCCATATAGTTGAATGGGCAGAAGCCATCGGCAGCCAGTCCGAGCCGGACATTGCGAGGATCGCTACTGAATATTGCGTGCCTCCTATCGAAATCCTTCCATGCCGGTGAATCTCTTGGATGGCTCATTTTTCCATTTTCGCTTGGAGGAGCACGGTGATGCCAAATCATTGCCTCGGCTGTTTTCTTGCACCTGAATAGCCTCTGTAGCCTCTGTGTTATGGGAAAATATCGTGCTATCTTCACAGGTATATCAGGCTTCTTATCAGAATCTTTCGGCTTATACCTGGCCTCTCCGCATGTTGGACACTCTTTCAAATCTGAATTCTCTTTCCGGTACAACACGCAATTTTTAGGACATGCTTGAATCTTCTCGCACTTTAGACCCAAATCAGACATCATTTTCTGGGCTTCGTACCAGCTTTCGGGCACATTATTTCCCGGAGGCATAGAATCTTTCAAGAACGAAAGAAGCATTGTGAATGACTTGTTGCTCCATCCATTTAGGCACTTAATTTGGAAAAGTTGGACGAACCATGAGAGGGTGGAATACTTCGCATTCTCATAAATTGGTTTCCTAGCATCATTCATGAAATTTTCATATTTATCCGCACGCGGTCTTTGACCGGAAGGAATGTCATCTTCGGTACGAATAGATTCACCTAGGGCAGCCTCTACCATATCCTCCATTTCTTCTGATGGAAATAAATTTCCGTATCCTGCCGTATTACCGAATTCTTCTTCTTCTCCTGCCGCATTATCGTGTTCTCCTTCTTCTACCGCAGTACTGCATTCTTCTCCTTCCCCGTGATATTTCCAAGTTGAATAAAGTCTAGTAAACCCATGTTTTACAATATGAAGCTCTGCCAATTCTACCTTCTGCCAGTACTTATTGCCACATCTATCGCACGGACAGAGAATCTTCTCTATTATGATCTTATTATGTGCTCGTGCAAATTCAAGGAAAGCAGCAACTCCTACGACAAACTTAGGTTGCATACGTTGTTTCCAATCCACATACATCCAGTCCTTAACTCTGACATACTCATAGGCCATGTTAGACTGAATAACATATAAATTGTAGGTTATGCTAACTATATTGAGAAATATAAGAACGGGATAGTTACTGACAAAGGAGAAAATCCATGTATATGCTTTGTGTGTGCGTTTGTCGTTGAAAAGAATAAATTATCGCACGTTATGTTGACCGATAGACGGGGACTAAGTGGCGCTTTTAGTTTCATATATGGGTATCGATGGGAATATAAAGGTTTCATATTATCATATATTGGTTTTAACCCGAACATCTCGAATCGCTCTCTGATTATGCGTTTGTATGTATGTGTTCCGGCTGTCGGGGGTAGGCTTCTATCCCATTAAGAATGTATAGAGCGAACGCCCATCACTTGTGCTTTCAACCGTTTCGAGTAAATTTCGGCAGCACCTCCCCGCTGTTCTCCGAGTACACTGTAATAGAATAGATAATCATTTCAAAGCTGTGAAACAACGTTGAAATGAACATCTTATCTATCTTTGTACACGGAGAACCAGCGGAAAGATACCGACGAAATATCTCGAAACGGATGAAAACATAAGTGAATGAAGGCGTTTTCTTTATACATTCTTAACTTGTCCACACGGGACAAATCTATGGGTTACCATACGATTGAATTTTCTCGTCGTGTAGACTATACGACGGTTGTTAGTATCGAGCTATACTGTCCGATATTTAACAACCTTCGTATAGTTCTAGGTCACGACGAGCATCGCACGTATGTTAACCGATAGACGGGGACTAAGTGGCGCTTTTAGTTTCATATATGGGTATCGATGGGAATATGAAGGTTTCATATTATCATCGAGTATCATATATTGGTTTTAACCCGAACATCTCGAATCGCTCTCTAATTATGCGTTTGTATGTATGTGTTCCGGCTGTCGGGGGTAGGCTTCTATCCCATTAAGAATGTATAGAGCGAACGCCCATCACTTATGCTTTCAACCGTTTCGAGTAAATTTCGGCAGCACCTCCCCGCTGTTCTCCGAGTACACTGTAATAGAATAGATAATCATTTTAAAGCTGTGAAACAACGTTGAAATGAACATCTAATCTATCTTTGTACACGGAGAACCAGCGGAAAGGTACCGACGAAATATCTCGAAACGGATGAAAACACAAGTGAATGAAGGCGTTTGCTTTATACATTCTTAACTTGTCCACACGGGACAAATCTATGGGTTACCATACGATTGAATTTTCTCGTCGCGTAGACTATACGACAGTTGTTAGTATCGAGCTATACTTTCCGATATTTAACAACCTTCGTATAGTTCTAGGTCACGACGAGCATCGCACGTATGTTAACCGATAGACGGGGACTAGGTGGCGCTTTTAGTTTCATATACGGGTATCGATGGGAATATGAAGGTTTCATATCATCATCGAGTATCATATATTGGTTTTAACCCGAATATCTCGAGTCGCTCTCTAATTATGCGTTTGTTGTGCATTCGTGTTGTATGTGTAACATGATTTTAAACCATTGAGATCAAGATTGATAGAACTGATCATCCTACATTGCAATAGCATTCATCAACCAAAAACTATTATTGCAATGGTATACATCTATAACAATCAACAATTAAAACTATAAATATAGGATACTGATATCATAAAGCGTTATGAGACACCTCATCTGCCACGTGTCGTGATCATGGAAATCGCTAATATTGAGTTATGAGACACCTCATCTGCCATGTGTCATGGTTACATATTAGTTAGGGACACGGCTATTTGTGTGCGGCTGCACGCTTGTGCAAAGATTTTTAATGTTAAAAAAATGTGATTTTTTTTATACATTGGAAAGAATGAATAGGAATTGATCTTTACATTGTTAACCTCTTTTAGTTTTTCTTTAGGAGCGGTCTCTCATATCTTAGTTGAAATATTTTCTATGTTTGTTATGGTCTTACTCTCACATAAACTATCAATATCATGCCACAATAGAGTGAAAGAAATAGCATGCATGGTGTGTTCAATGTATGATAAACAAGTACACTTCTAATAGTTTTTAAATTTGAGAAGTCCAGAGTGTATGGAAGGAGTTGAATAACAGAAGCATAAGGGGCACAACATTTTTTTCTTAAATTCTGGATACATTCTAAAATCTTCAACAGCAATTGGAGTGTATTTCGCTGTGAGAGACTCTTCAAAGAAATGGAGGAAGAAGCACTAAAGAAAAAAGAGAGAAAAATAAGAATATAAAGTTGAAACTAAACTTGAGCTATCCGCTGAAATCATAAAGCATAGGAAAGTTGATTGAGTCTTGACCTATTGCTCTTTCTTTGCATTATCTCGTATGTCCATTTATAGATTTTAATGCCACATGAGATGTATAATCTGTCAGCTCCCTATGGTTGTATTAATGTCAGCTCTTACACAATATGGGTATCTGCCTTACCATTAAGACAACTATGGAATATGTTAATTTAAAATGTAAGGCTAGCTATCTATGTATTCTGAGGGACTGCTTGCATAGAACTTAGCTTGATCCTCTCAATTATTACACATAAATATGCTGACATGCCTCTCATAACCCTAACCCCAGCCCCACAGTAACCCTAACCCCAACCCCAACCCTAACCCCAGCCCACCGTAACCCTACCCCAGCCCCATAGTAACCCTAACCCCAGCCCCACCGTAACCCTAACCCCAGCCCCACCCCAGCAGCAGCCGAACCCCAACCCTAACCCTACCCCGACCCCGACCCCGACACCGACCGCCACCGCGCCCCTGCCCAAACCCAACTCTCGCGCGCGCAACCCAGACCCAGCCATGAATAATCCAAAAATGCTTTAATTTACCTCGAGATTTATACCTGAACGGGTGCGCTGGTGGGCTGGAGCGACGACGGTGGCGAATTGGCGAAGAAACCGGCGGTGGCGACGACGGTGGCGACAAAACCGGCGGTGGCGACGACGGTGGCGACGAAATCGGCGGTGGCGACGATGGTGGCGACTCTGCCCAACGACGGTGGCGACGCGACGGTGGCGATTTGGGGTTTTTCGCGCGCGTTTGAGGGAGAGAGAGAAAATGAGCGTAGGCTTTTCGATCTGGCTTTATTTTAAAACGATATTTACTTGCCCCTACGGATATACCCGTAGGTCCTTTGTTTGCGGCTCCGTAGGGGCAAACACCAAATTAAGAATTAATATTTTTATTCTTAGACGTCTGTGCCTGTAGGGGCAACCTTTTAGCCCTACGGATTAATCCGTAGGGCCAAGTTAAATATGCCCCTACGGATATTTCCATCCGTAGGGGCAACCCCCTATTTTACTAGTGGACGAACCGTTCCTGGCGTGTGTAGACATGGGACCACATACATCACTATGTACCAGTCCTAAGAGTTCCGTAACTCTTTCTCCGTGTCCACTAAACGGAGCTTTGGTCATTTTTCCTTTGAGACATGAATGGCAAGTATCATAAGATGATAATTCGAACGGGTTCAAATATCCATATTTATGTAACTTAGCTAGTCGTGTCGCATTGATATGGCCAAGTCTACAATGCCACAAGAAGGATTCGTTCATTTCTGAACTTTTCCTCTTGTGTGTGTTTTGTATATTGAGGACTGTATTTTGATTTAGAATGAATATGCCATTATGTAACGAGCCTGATGCAATCTACTTTTGATCTAGGAATATGTTCATAATATTATCCTGTACTACAAAATTATATCCTTCTTTACTTAATAAAGAAACTGATATAAAGTTGCACATCATGTTCGGTATATAATAGCACTCATTCAAAATCAGTGTATCACCACTTGGTAATACTAGGTGATATTCGCCAACTTCTTTGGCTGCAACATTTTCCCCATTCCCTACTTGAACGGAATGATCACCTTTTCCCAGTTCTATACCTTTACGTAGCCCATGTAACAATTTACAAATGTGGGATCCTGATCCGGTATCTAATACCCAGGACGTAGGGTGAACTGAGAAACAGTTCTCAATAACTAACACACCTGAAGAAGATGCATCAACATGCATGTTCATTTGGGCGGCTTGAGAATCCAGATATTCTCCTATTCCCTGTTCAGTCTTATAACTCTTATAAGAAAGAACGGGTCCAACGTTCCCCTGCTCGGTATAATAAGCTGGTTCAGTCAATACATCCATATTATTATCTTGATTATGGCCTGACATGGTCGCTACCTGGAGAGAGAGAGATGAAAACACTTTAGCGTATGCTCTTGCAAGATTAGATTGGTTATTATCTTATCTAATCAGGATGTCTCCTACTATTTTTATCAAATCTTCCTTCAAACCCTAAAAGGTAAGATTAGCCGGGATTAATTACACCCTACAATTTCGTCAATCTTTCAGCCAGATCAGTGTCAGTACTTGAGGGAGGTTCCCTATGCTTTCACACGGACCTAATTAAAGTAAACCTCATTTTCCCAGAGGCGTAAACCCGTTAACACTTTTCTAGACACCTACTTGATCGGCTAATTGTCCTGTGTAAAACTCTCCCAGGAGTAACTCTTACTCGCAGTGGATATTGGGATCCAACTATCTTATAGGAGGTATGCAATCTCATTGCAAATTTCAACACTTGAAATTCCCGATAAGCTTTTGCCCCTAGCGTCCCATGACCTTGACGGAGGCCAAACTACCCATAGGGCGCTAGTCAAGTTCAACCCGTCATTTCTTGATTGAATTAAACCCACCCGTACGACCCTTGACGGAGGCCAAACTACGCCGTACGAATAGCCTAATCCAATCGCATCGTATTCTAGCAGATAAGCACTAGTTAGCTACCGTACACTACGCCTTGACGGAGTCCAAACTACCGCAGCACGAATACTAAGTAGTACTTATCTGAAATGATGGAGGGCTACGCAGGTTTTTCAGAAAACCCTGAGCGTAATGAACTTGATATCGTTGTAGAATCATGTGGTTTTTGAAAAAGGAGTGTTTTTGAGGCTTTCGTTAGTTCTGCTAAAGAGGTCACTCCCGGTGAAGGGATCTCGGCTCTTTCCTCATCGAATAACGTGCAGGACATATCATATATATCACCATGCAAAGCAAAACTCTAAAAGCAATCAAAAGACAAACCGAGTTTTGTAGCATCTGCCAGTTTCACTAAAGAGGTCACTCCCGGTGAAGGGATCTCGGCTCTTTCATCATCGAATAAGGTGCAGGGTATATCATATATACCGCTATGCAAAGCAAAACTGTAGCTACCGTTTTTATAAAGTTTTGATTCTACAACATCTTTTAGGTTTCTTTTCTTTTTATTAATCTCATTAATAAAATCCCATCAGCTTATGCTTCCTAAGCATCACAGAAGAAACGAAAGCAGTAATATTTATATATCAGCATATATATATATATAGTATAAGCATTCGTCTCAGGCAGTAATATGATCTCATCACAGAACATTGCAGCAGAAGAACATATATGAAATATTGGATATACTAGGATGTCCGTGTTTTCAATACGAGCCGGTATAAAACACGGATTCCACGGTCGCGACGAATAGCCAAACCCACATCCCAAGACCCCTACGAGAGCGGCAAATAACACTGCCAATTCTAGGGTTAGGAGACCCGGTCTCGACTCCTCGAGATGGCCTCCTACTGGACCCTAAAACCCGGTTACTTGTGCTCCCCTTCTTGGGACTACCTAATGCGGAAAAGTAAATAATATACAATGGTGACATCAACCTCATCCCGGAAGTGCCCCAATAAAATAATATTACATACATATGAATTTTACATGAATGAAAATAAAAACCCTCATCTCACATAAAACCCCCGGCTATTCAGAACACGATGATCCAATATAACATATCACAGCAACACATAATATCACATATCATCAACGTAAGTAAGTATGCATACACCGATCGTCGTTGACGTATAGCAACGAAAACCGGCAATACAACTACATACTATACTTACGGTCACAGAAAAGAAATTGTAAAACTACAATATTTGGAATCCACAATCACTTTAGACATCGTAAATCCGAAATATCACATACTTCGCATGTCATGCCTAACTCTATGAATTCCACATATTGTATCACATTCCAGATAAATAGACAGTATTAAACTTTCCGAACAGATAATCAAATACCCAAAATTTCCTAAATTGCTCAACACTTGAGCGGAGTTCAAATAATGCCAGAATATGTCATAGTACCGGTGATCCAGCCGTAGAAGGGTCAAGCCAACGCCTCACATGTGGCACGCCGTACTGCCTCAAACCCTAAGGTTTAGAGGCAGTTCAAGACGGTCACATAATCGAGTTAAGGTTTGTTGTCTTCTAGAGGGTCCACCGTGTTACTTGTATATTTTTCCGAGAGATTTAAACCCGATAAAAATTCAACACTTGAAAGTTTTACGTGCCGGGAAAAAGCGAGTTAATGATATCCGCTCGAACTTTTTAACAGTTTCTAAATATCCGGAAATAATAACGAATTTAAATATTCCGATCGAATCTACGATTACAAAATAAACCCTAGAATACTCAACACATGAGCCAGATTAAAAATACCCATAAAATATAACATGAAGAAATAGATATTATAGTGCAAAGACTAGTGCATTAGTCCTCTGTACGGCTGCGGAACCGCAGTCCAAGCGTGGTATGGCCGCGGTTCCGCGGTGGAATGTACGGATCATGCGCTCGTATTTCACTGTAATTCTTATATTTCCCTGCTGAATTTTTTAGGTATTTTTAATGCAGAAAAAACACAGTTTTTAAAATTTATCCAGAGAGGGGTTAAAAAATGTCGTATCGGGTTCGATCGGAGTTTTAACTTCGTAAACACGTCGCCTAATGCTCTTGCTAGGCTCTGATACCACTGTAGGGTTCCTAGGCACTCTTATTAAGGTTCATAAGGCATCAAACATGCACGAATAAAATTTTAGATGTGCCGAACAACCCAAAAACCGGGATTTTTGCTAGATTATTAGGGTTTAACATGAAAGTAAACATCTTTAGTACTAAGTGTGAGGGATTACAACCTTTGTAGTCCACTCCTTAGCTTTATATGCTCCGAGTAGAAGTCCCTTCGCCGCGATCCACGATCTCCCGGACTCAAGAGAGGCTCCACGACTCGAACGATCCATGATAGCTTGTCGTATTCCTTTTCTCCGATGATTTACGTCGAAGTTGCAATAACTCAAGCTCTCTCACTCTAAAGAGGTGAACACCCTAATCTAATGGGCTAGATTAGATGAGGATGATGGAGTAGTATTTTTGCTTTCTTTTTATATCATAATCTCACATGAAATCATCACTTAAGGAAAATCTAGTGAGCCTTTTCAAAGCTAAAGGAGAGAAGAAGATGATGAATGAAAAGATAATCCTTTTGTGATGAATAGGAGTAAAGAATATATGATAGATTATGGAACCATGGTCAAGGATGAGAAGCTTAAGCTATGTAGAGAATAAACTAGAGCTAGGATTTAGTTAGGTTAAGTAATGAGTCATGGATAAATATCAACCATAATATCTTAACCAAGACAAAAGCAATGCTTCTAGATGGTGCAAGAAGAAGCTAACCCTAATCAAACCCTAATCTCTTTTTATCATCCTTAAACATGTTTCATAATAAATCATATCATGTTACTATAATATATATCACATATATATTATATTTGTAACAAAAGAAAATAATACAATTAATATATATCACATATATATCAATGTATTATCCGGTGAGAAAATGAAATAATAAAACGAGCCAATATTAGATAATGCAAAACAATATATCATATATATTATTATACATTAAATCATCGAATCAACACTTGATTCGACAATCCGGCTATATCGAATATAACCGACTAATATATCATGTACCGATTCATCGAATCAACACTTGATCTGATGACCCGGTTCATATCTAAATATCGTGAGAATATAGTACGGTATCACATATCGCATTATCCTCGGTCCTGCACATATCACATATGTGCCTCTACTCCGTTTTGCCTGAGCCAAGAAACCTTTGTGTAGGACTCTAAAGAATCGTCAATACGCCGGTAGCAGGTGATGATCATATCAAACACCCACAAGCTGCAAGCGGTCAGCTAAACGCAACAGCCACCCTGGTATTGAGCGATCAGAAGATCAATAAGCTAGCCTGTACGTTCTCCTGTGAATCCAATCAGTAACACTCCCGTATAGTCCGGTCTGTTCGTCTGATATGTCGCATATCAAGTCTAGGGGTGGTATACGTCAGACCCCAGTAACCGATAAGTCGTGTCGATGTGAGGCTCATAACAGGTCGAGAAACTACTGGTAACACTTACCAGTATATCTCTATAACAGCCCTGGCCAGGGACTTCCAGTTATAGCCAATCGAACACAGCACAACATCAACTCCCTATACCGGGAGAGACGAATCCCCTCCTATTGCTCATTGCCTCAATGTGATTCGGGACTGTACCCAAGAGCCACCTTTTTGCAAGCCCTCTTGGACGTGGTAAGGTGGAAATCAAAGCACAGTGGGAATCACACAAGACTCTATGACGATCTCGGGTCAACAGACTAACCTGTACCAGTGTCACCGGAGAACCGCCATCTGACGTGTGGTATATCACAATCTGGGAGTTCTCGGTGAGTCCGTCCAGTGTACCCAGTCTCCACTGAGCACCTGTACACCATCTCTGATTTCAAACACCGATGGATATGGGATCATCCATCGCCCATCATAAGGGTCAAGATGCGTATACGCTAGTCTACTCTGGTGTATCGATGCCCTGTCTCGATATACCCTCGACTAGGAACAGTTATAGGATGTACTCATCGACTACCGTGGCCCCACTAGTATGATCTCATCATAATCCCAGTAGTCGAGTACAGATCCTAAGGGCTTTATCAACATGTGAGAGAAAGACAGTAAACTAATACAAGTCAACATGTTAAGATAACGTGAAACCAAATAGCATACTATCATGACGAGCAAGAAAGTTCTCTCTGTATATATCCAAGCATCCATCATAATATACATCATATGTACAACAATGGCCTCTAGGGCATATACATAACTAACAGGATGATCCCATATCCATCGGTGTTTGACATCAAAGATGGTGTACGGGTGCTCAATAGAGACTGGGTACACTGGACGGACTCGCCGAGAACTCCCAGATGGTATTATACCACACGTCAGATGGCAGTTCTCTGGTGACACTGGTACAGAGTAGTCTGTTGACCTGAGATCGTCATAGAGTCTTGTGTGATTCCCACTGTGCTTTGATTTCCATCATACCACGTCCAAGAGGGCATGCAAAAAGGTGGCTTTTGGGTAAGTCCCGAATCACATGGAGGCAATGAGCGATAGGAGGGGATTCGTCTCTCCCGGTATAGGGAGTTGATGTTGTGCTGTGTTCGATTGTCTATAACTGGAAATCCCTGGCCAGGGTTGTTGAGGTTTACCGGTAAGTGTTATCAGTAGTTTCTCAAACTGTTATAGACCTCATATCGACACGACTTATCAAGCTACTGGGGTCTGACGTTTACCACCCCTAGGCGAGATATGCGACATATCAGACGACGAGACCGGACTTTACGGGAGTGTTACTGATTGGATTCGTAGGAGAATGTGCAGGCTTGCTTGTTGATCTTCTGATCGCTCAATACCTGGGTGGCTGTTACGTTTAGCTGACCACTTGCAGCTTGTGGGTGTTTGATATGATCATCACCTACTACCGGCGTATTGACGATTCTTTAGAGTCCTACACAGAGATTTCTTGGTTTGGGCAAAATGGAGTAGGGACACATATGTGATATGTGCAGGACCGAGGATAATGCGATATGAGATACCGTATTCTATTCTCGCGATATTTGATATCAGCCGGATCGGATCAAGTGTTGATTCGATAAATCGGTACATGATATATTAGTCGGTTATATTCGATATAGCCGGATTGTCGGATCAAGTGTTGATTCGATAATTTAATGTATAATAATATATATGATATATTAAATTACATTAACTAATATTAGCTGACTAAAAGATTCTTTTTCTCACTCGGGTAATACATTGATATATATGCGATATATGTTAATTGTATTATTTTATTTTGTTACAATATATATTATATATGTTATATATAATATTGCAACATGATATGGTTATTAATGCAACATGTTTAGTAGAGATTAAACATGGTTAGGGTTTGATTTGGGTTAATCATTTCTAGAACCTTCTAGAAGGTTTTGTTTTTTTTTGTGTAAGATATTACGCATAGATATTTGTTTAACCCAACCCAACCCTTTAACCATGATTCAATCTCTACAAAGGTTAGTTCTTCTCACCTTATACCATGGTTGCATTTCTAACCTCACACTAATGATTATTCATTATTCATCACAAGAGGATTCACTATTCTTCTTCTTCTTTTTCCTTGATGTAAAGCTTTCTTGCTTTGCTTTTGGTAATGAAAGTGAGTGAGAATAAGAGAACAAATGATAGCAAAAATCCTACTTCTTCATCCTCATCTACCCTTGCCATTTAGATGAGAGTGTTCACTTCATTTAGTGAGTGAGAGCTTGTGTTAATGAAATTTCATGGTAGATCATCTTTGTTATCGAAGATTGGAAGCAAGCTTGCATCTTTCTCTTCGTGGAGCCTCTCGAGAGTCCGGAACACGATGATCGCAGCGAAGGGACCTCAACACAGAGCTTAAGAAGTGAAAGACCGGATCTACAAAGGTTGTAATCCCTCTCACTTAGTGTTAAAGTGTTTAACATGCTTGTTTTCGCCCAATCTCTAGTTTAAAGATCTTGTTTAGGGTTGTTCGGCACGGCTAAATTTTAAAACGGGCATGGTTGATGCCTCGTAGACCCTTGTGCGTGTGCCTAGCGACCCTACTGTGGTATCAGAGCCAAGCTAGAGCTTTAGGCAAAGTCTAGGCGAAGTTTAAAGTCTGATCGAACCCGGAAACCCCGATATATACCCTTCTCTGGATATTTTTCAAAAATGTGTTTTTTTATGTAAATGCTCAGAAAATATAGCAGGGAAATCTAAGGATAACTGTAGATTACGACTCCCTAACTCCACTGTAGCGCCGCAGAACCGCGGCCATACCCTGCTTTAAGAGGCGGTTCCGCGGCCGTATGTAAAGATCAGGGACTCCTTTTTCTACAGTAACGTCCGTTGGTGTTTCCTGTTTCTTCTGGGAATTTTTAATTCCTACTCAAGTGTTGAGTTTTCTGGGGTGTATTGGGGACTCGTTGATTCGATCGGATAATTTAACTTCGTTTAATTTTTCCGGATAATTTTTAGAACGTGTTAAAAAGTTCGAACGGATATCAATAACTCATTTTTCCCCTGTCGGAAATTTTTTCAAAAGTTGGATTTTTTCTTGAGTTTGAAACTTCCGGAAAATCATGCAAGTAACGCGGTGGACCCTCTAGAAGAACACAAACCTTAACTCGATTATGTGACCGTCATGTTTGAATAGCCGGGGGTTTTATGTGAGATGAGAGTTTTTTCTTTTTCATTCATGTAAAATTCATTTGTATGTAATATTCTTTTATTGGGGCACTTCCGGGCTGAGGATGATGTCACCATTGTGTATTATTTACTTTTCCGCATTAGGTAGACCCAAGGCGGGGAGCACAAGTAACTGGGTTCTAGGGTCCAGTGGGAGACCATCTCGAGGAGTCGAGACCGGGTCTCCTAACCCTAGAATTGTCAGTGTTGCTTGCCGCTCTCGTAAGGGTCTAGGGATGTGGGTTTGGCTATTCATCGCGACCGTGGAATCCATGTTTTATACAGGCTCGTATTAAAACACGGACGTCCTAGTATATCCAATATTTCATATATGTTCTTCTGCGGCAATGTTCTATAATGAGATCATATTACTGCCTGAGATGAATGTTTATATTATATATATATGAGATATATGTTATATTGCAGATTTCGTTTCAAATGTGATGCTTGTGAAGCATATTAAAATGGGATTTCATTAATGAGATTAATGAAACTAAAAGAAACCTAAAGATGTTGTAGAAACTTGTTTAAAAACTGGTAGCTCTAGTTCTTGATTTGCATAGTGGTGTTCCTTGTAGAACATCCAGCACCTTATTCGATAAGGAAAGAGCCGAGATCCCTTCACCGGGAGTGACCTCTTTAGTGAAACTAGCAGATGCTACAAACTCGGTTTGTCTTTTGATTGCTTCTATAGTTCTTGCTTTGCATAGTGGTATTTGTGAAATATCCTGCACCTTATTCGATGAGGAAAGAGCCGACGATCCCTTCACCGGGTGTGACCTCATTAGAAAAACTAGAAAAGGCCTAAAAAATATTCCATTTAAAATCACTCGATTCTACAACGATATCAAGTTCATTACGCAAAGGGTTTTCTTAAAAACCTGTCGTAGCCCTCTGTCATTTTAGATAAGTACTACTTAGTATTCGTGCTACGTTTGTTGACCTTAGCCAAGGCGTAGTATGCGGTAGCTAATTAGTGCTTATCTGTATAAGCATATGATGTGATTGAGTTAGGGTAGTCGTGCGACTTTGTTGACCTTAGCCAAGGGTCGTGTGGGTGGGTTTAATTCAATCGGGAAATGACGGGTTGAACTTGGCTAGTACTTATGATTTGTTGACCTTAGCCAAGGTCATAAGTTACTAGGGGTAAAATATTATTGGGAATTTCAAGTGTTGAAATTTGCAATGAGATTGCATACCTTCTATGAGATAGTTGGATCCCGATACCTGCTGCGAGTAAGAGTTACTCCTGGGAGAGTTTTACACATTACAATTAGCCGATCAAGTAGGTGTATAGAAAGGTGTCAACGGGGTTACGCCTCAGGGAAAATGAGGTTTACTTTAATTAGGTTCGTGCGAAAGCACGGGGAACCTCCCTCAAAGTACCGGCACTGGCCTGGCTGAAAGATTGGCGAACTTGTAGCGTGTAATTAATCCCGGGTAATCTTTCCTTTTAGGGTTTGAAGGAAGATTTGACTAAAACAGTGGGAGACATCCTGATTAGATAAATTGATAACCAATCTAATCTTGTAAAAGCGCACGCTGAGTGTTTTCTTCTCTCTCTCCTAGTTACGACTATGCCACGCCTTAATTAAGATAATAATACGGATATATTGACCGAACCCGCTTGTTATACTACGCTAAGGATCGTTGGTCCCGCTCTAACTTATAATTGTTATAAGACAGAGCAGAAAATAGGGGATTACCAGAATTCCCGTGTCGCCCAAACGAAGAAAGTTGATGCATCTTCTTCGGGTGTGTTCATTACATAGAACTGTTTCTCAATATCCTTTACGTCCTAGGTATTTGATACCGGATCAGGATCCCACATATGTAATTTGTTACATGGGTTACAGATAGGTAGAGAACTGAGAACGGGTGATAAATTTCATGAGATAAGAATGGTGCAAATGTTGCAGCCAAGTCTGTTGGTAGTTATCACCCTGCATTACCAGAATACATTGATTATGAACGAATGTTATTAGATACCGTACCTGAAGTGCAACATCATATCAGTCTCTTTATTAGTAAAGAAGGATATAATTTTGTATTGTTGGATAATGTTTTGAACATTTCCTATATCAAGAGTTGATCGGTTCAGGCACGTTATCTAAAAGTATAGACGTTCTAAATCAAACCACAGTTCTTAACGTACAGAACACACACAAGAGGAAGAGTTCAGAAATGAACGAATCCTTCTTGAGGCATTGTAGACTAGGTCATATCAATGCGACCCGACTAGCTGAAGTTACATATAGATGCATATTTAAATTAGTTTGAATTTACATCTTGTGAAACTTGCCGGTCATGTCACAGAGATAAGATGACCACAGCTCCGTTTATTGGAAACAGAGAAAGAGTTAGTGAACTCTTGGGCTTGATACATGCTGATGTATGAAGGTCCCCTGTCTACACATGCCAAGACCGGTTCTTTGTACTTCATTACATTCTCTGATGATCTATCAAGATTCAGACATATGTTTCTATTGAAATATAAGTCCGAACCTTTTGAGATATTCAAAGAATATAAGTTAGAAGTAGAGAACCAAAAACGGGTATAAGTATTTTTTCCTTTGATGAGATCAGGGAGGAGAATACTTAAGCACGGGATTCCTAAACTATTCTAAAGGAGAATGAGATTCTCTCTCTGTATTACTCCTCCGTATACACTATAGCACGATGGTATATCGGGTCGGAGCAAAAGCACCCTATGTGATATGGTGTGCTCTATGATGAGTACTACTGAGTTTTCTATTTCCTTTTGGGAGTTATGCACTTGAGAAGCTGCATACCTATTGAATAGGGTTCAAATCAAATCAGTTGCCTGCCACTTCATATGTGATATGGAAAGGGAAGAGACCATATCTTAAGTTTGTTAAGATTTGGGGTTGTCTTGCCTATGTCTAAAAAGCAAAATCCGGACAAGCTCGAGGCAAAGTCAGATCTGTGGAAGTTTGTTGGATATCCCAATCATATACAAGGGAATATATTCTACCTAACCGAGGAACAAAAAGATGTTTTGTTTCTCAACATGCTACCTTTGTGAAAGGGAATTTCTTGTGAAGAAATTAGTGGTCATGAGGTAGAACTGGAAGGAGTTCCAGCTATACAAACTACAGCAGATGATTTGGTAGAACCAAAGGATTCAATAGATTCTAACGTACCTCAGCCTCTCCGCCGATCTAGTAGAGTTCCTCACCCACCTGAGAGATACTTCGGTTTCTCTATGACAGTGGGAGCGAGGATTGCATCATGAGATGATGACCCAACTAGTTTCAAGCTGGCCATCAGGAGTGGGACTCTGTAAGAATGGTTGGATGCTTAGTGATCTGAGATGGAATCCTTATACACCAACAAAGTATGGACTTTGGTTGCTTTATCTGAAGGGTTAAATCCCCATCAGGAGCAAGTATATCTTGAGAAGATTACTTGGTGTACATGGAAAAGTTGAGACTTTCAAAGCTATACTTAAGTCCATCCAGATCCTACTTGCCACGGCTACATACCATGACTACGATATCTGGCGGTTGGGCGTCATGACTGCTTTTCTAAATGATGTTTTAGAAGAGGGCGTCTATAAGTACACAGCCAGAGGGCTTCATAGATAGTGGGAGCAGCGGAAACGTGTGCAAGATGCTTTATAGGATAAAGCAGGCATCGCGGAGTTGGAACATCTGTTTTGATGTGGTAGTCAAAGAGTTTGACTTCATCAAAATGGTAGATGAACCTTGTGTATACAAAAAGGTAGTATGGAGTATGGTGATGATCCTCGTAGAGTACGTCGATGACATACTCTTGATAAGGAAGGAGTTTCCTATGCTAAGCTCGGTCAATCTCCGCTTATCACAAGCATTCTCCATATAGGATCAAAGTGATACCTCTGAAATCCTGGGTTTTGGATCTATGAGATAGATCTAATTGGATGTTAGAATACTCACTAGTTGTAGTGAGATGGTATCAATAGATTCTGGGGAGAATCACTGGAAAAGTTCTCGGGTGATAAGAACGACTGAATGTCAGTCGCAGGCATTGTCTTTACCCTCAGTGGAGGGACGGCATGTTGGAAGAGTTCCAAGCTAGATACCGTGACTTACTAGACGATTAAAGGCAAGATACATCGTTACCAAGGATGCTACCAAAGAGGCAGTCTGGATATATATAAGTTCATGAGATGAACTTCGTTCCTACCATTGTGTGACAATGGAGTTGTGGCTTATGCCAAGGAACCCCCATCCCATCAAAAATCCAGATATAATTCTTAAACAGTATCACCTGATCATGGAGATGGTTGACCTCCAGGGAGATCGAAGTTAGGAGAGTAGACACAGAGGACAACAGTGCGGATCCACTCATAAAGGTCTTTTTCCCAGTAGAGACTTTTATGGGATGGTTGAGTATGAGATACTTCAACCACAGCTAATTGTTGGGTATGCGATACCATAACAGATGACCCTAGTGCAAGTGGGAGATTGTTAGTTATATGTATGCCCTAGAGGCCATTACTGTACATACGATGTATATTGTAGTGGATGCTTGGACATATATAGGGAGGACTTTCTTGCTCGACATGATAGTATGCTATCTGGTTGTTCTTTATCTTAACATGTACTCTTCTTGTCTTTATGTTACATATTGATAAAGCCTTTAGGATATGTACTCGACTACTGGGACTATGATGAGATCATCCTAGTGGGGCCAAGGTAGTCGACGAGTACATCCTATAACAGTTCCTAGTTGAGGGTGTATCGAGACAGGGCATCGGTACACCAGAGTAGACTAGCGTATATACAACTTGACCAATATGATGGGCGATGGATGATCCCATATCCATCGGTGTTTGACATCAAGGATGGTGTACGGGTGCTCAGTAGAGATTGGGTACACTGGACGGACTCGCCGAGAACTCCCAGATGGTATTATACCTCACGTTAGATGGCGGTTCTCCGGTGACACTGGTACAGAGTAGTCTGTTGACCCGAGATCGTCATAGAGTCTTGTGTGATTCCCACTGTACTTTGATTTCCATCATACCACGTCCAAGAGAGCGTGCAAAAAGGTGGCTTTTGGGAACAATCCCGAATCACATGGAGGCAATGAGCGATAGGAGGGGATTCATTTCTCCCGGTATAGGGAGTTGATGTTATGCTGTGTTCGATTGGCTATAACTGGAAATCCCTGGTCAGGGTTGCTGAGATTTACTGGTAAGTGTTATCAGTAGTTTCTCGAACTTTTATAGACCTCATATCGACACGACTTATCAAGCTACTGGGGTCTGACGTTTACCACCCCTAGGCGAGATATGCGACATATCAGACGACGAGACCGGACTGTACGGGAGTGTTACTGATTGGATTCGCAGCAGAATGTACATGCTTGCTTGTTGATCTTCTGATCGCTCAATACCTGGGTGGCTGTTACGTTTAGCTGACCGCTTGCAGCTTGTGGGTGTTTGATATGATCATCACCTACTACCGGTGTATTGACGATTCCTTAGAGTCCTACACAAACGTTTCTTGGTTCAGGCAAAATGGAGTAGGGGCACATATGTGATATGTGCAGGACCGAGGATAATGCGATATGAGATACCGTATTCTATTCTCGCGATATTTGATATCAGCCGGATCATCGGATCAAGTGTTGATTCGATAAATCGGTACATGATATATTAGTCGGTTATATTCGATATAGCCGGATTGTCGGATCAAGTGTTGATTCTATAATTTAATGTATAATAATATATATGATATATTAAATTACATTAACTAATATTAGCTCACTAAAAGATTCATTTTCTCACTCGTGTAATACATTGATATATATCGATATATGTTAATTGTATTATTTTATTTTGTTATAATAAATATTATATATGTGATATATAATATTGTAACATGATATGGTTATTAATGCAACATGTTTAGTGGAGATTAAACATGGTTAGGGTTTGATTTGGGTTAATCATTTCTAGAACCTTCTAGAAGGTTTTGTTTTGTTTTGTGTAAGATATTATGCATAGATATTTGTTTAACCCAACCCAACCCTTTAACCATGATTCAATCTCTACAAGGGTTAGTTCTACTCACCTTATACCATGATTGCATTTCTAACCTCACACTAATGATTATTCATTATTCATCATAAGAGGATTCACTATTCTTCTTCTTCTTCTTCCTTGATGCAAAGCTTTCTTGCTTTGCTTTTGGTGATGAAAGTGAGTGAGAATAAGAAAACAAATGAGAGCAAAAATCCTACTTCATCATCCTCATCTACCCTTGCCCTTTAGATGAGAGTGTTCACTTCATTTAGTGAGTGAGAGCTTGTGTTAATGAAACTTCAAGGTAGATCATCTTTGTTATCGAAGATCAAAAGCAAGCTTGCATTTTTCTCTTCGTGGAGCCTCTCGAGAGTCCGGAACACGATGATCGCAGCGAAGGGACCTCAACACGGAGCTTAAGAAGTGAATGGCCGGATCTAAAAAGGTTGTAATCCCTCTCACTTAGTGTTAAAGTGTTTAACATGCTTTTTTTCGCCTAATCTCTAGTTTAAAGATCTTGGTTAGGGTTGTTCGGCACGGCTAAATTTTAAATCCGGCATGGTTGATGCCTCATAGACCCTTGTACGTGTGCCTAGCAACCCTACAACATGGGGGTACCTATATACATACACACATTGCATCGTAAACAGAATCGCATACGAAAACCAAAACGACGCACGAATCATTAAAACCTATAATTTACTTAAGCAAAAGAACTAAATAACACCCGATATCAACGTACAAACATCAAGTGATCGAGATAACAAAATATCCAAAATTCAATTCGTTAAAATCCACAAAATATAAACAGCAACTTAGAGAACTGGTCCCAGATTTTAGTTCAGGTGAAATAGGGATCAACAAACAGTACTAGGGTGAAGTATATAGAGAATATTAGCTACTGACCAAACCTAGGCACCAACCTACACAACTTGGCCGGCCACATGCCGATGAAATCCGGCCTGCTCGGCCAAATATGCATGGTTTGGGTTCGTGTTTGCAGGGTGGTCTCCTAGTGTCAAATGTAGGTCTCTGGGGTTGTTTGTTTTTCTCGTAATCAATTCAGGTTACACCAGATTCCCTGTAGGCCACCAATTAAACACAAAACCGACATTTGGATATCTAAAATATAAGTTTGGAGTTCTAGCTCTGGTTTGGTCTAAGTTTTAACACCAAAGGGGGTTTTGTAGTCACTAATACACTCTCATGCATCATCACAACTCAAGAATTCCTCAAAACCTCCTCTTGGAAATTTCAAACCTCACTAAACTGCACTTACACACTTCTAAACTAACATGGATGCTGAAAGAAATAGATTACTACTCTAATGGTGAAAGAATAACTCATTTGGCAACTCAAGAAAATTCCTGAGTTGCCACAAGTGCTCAAAATCCTATCTTTCTTGGTTCCCTATGCTTGTAGTGAGCTTGTGTATGTATTTAATGAAGGGAATGAAGTGTTTTAATGTATTTTTTGGGTTGTTGTGAGGTGTAGGAGGAGGTGGAAGGAGAGGGCAGCCATGGGAGAGAGAAGAGGAAGGAGAATGATGAAGGAGAGAATGAAGGAACAAAGAGGTATGGTTCACTTGACCCCTCACCCTCTCTCTCTCTCTCTCGCCCATACCTCATTCTTTAATCCTTTTTCCTTTTTCTTTTCTTTTCTTTTCTTATCTTTTTCAAATAAAACCAAAACCCAAATATATGTGAAGAAAACAAGAATGTCATGGTTCATAGAATGATAAAAATATGTTTTGAAACATGACATGGTCCTTGTCACATGCAAAAATCATATTTAATGCATAATTAGTGAGTAAAAATCAAGCTTAGACATGAACTTTCTTATAATAAATTATATAAAAATTCGTAAAATGTCTAAATCTCACAAATTCTTTAAATTTCAACATTGAATGTAATTTTCCAATATTTTTCCAATCCATTGGTATAAAATCAAACCATGACATTAAAACTAATCTCCATTCATTAAAATACTCTTAATATTTATTCTTTTAATTATTTAATTTCCCAAAAATAATATTTTATTTTTCTGAAATGTTATAATACGTGTCAACCAAAACCAAAATAGGATATCTGGGTCACGAAAATGTATACCCTCAAGAATGGATACACATAGCGTGCACGTAGCTATGCAAACGGGTCCGTTTTACTAAACGGAACGAGAACAAGATGTACGGATGCTACGACAGGGTTAGGGGTATGATGCAGGTGTTGGGAATTAACCCGCACGCGCAAACGCATATGTTTTGGAAATGTGATCGTTTTAATGAAATGGAATGCGCACGCGAGATCTTTCTCGTTTTAAATATTTATAACCGCAAGTGTACGGCGCGTTGTAGCGAGCCGGCAAGCATGGGTCAATCCGCAGGGAATTGTGTATTAGGTATCGCGATTTAAGGTTCAACAAATTAATAAATTGGGTTTTGTCAAAAAAAATATAGAAATAATACGAAAATACGGAAAACAAAGAAAGAAGGAAAACAAGTAAGAGAAGAATGGTTGTGTCTTGGCTCGGGAGTTCGAATCGCGACGTTTCCCTCTACACTCTCTTGATCATGAGTTGTCCGTTCCTTACATTGATCTCGGCATGAAGCACGACTTGTTAAAGCGGTTGCGAGGCACAAGTCGTCAAGTCCGATATTCGCCGCAAAGCACGAAACGAGTCCTTTTGATCACTTACCATTTGTAAGTCCGCGTTTGGGGTATCAACACTAAACACAAGGGTTAGTAAGTATACCGCAACAACAAAAACACAAAGTGGTTGGTGAGAGCAAATGATTTTGGTGTTAAGTGTGCTAAGTGTTTGTGATGGTATATGATATATGAAATTAAGAGATTTGTCAAGTCCTTAATCACAACATACCATATCCAAACTTAGCAAATTTAACTCCAAATTGATTCTAACTTTAAATATTGAAATGGTGAAAGGGAATGAATATTGTATATGAGGAGGTTACAAGTAACCATGTGTCAAAATACAATATCAAGTCAATAAATAAACAATAATTAAGTTAGAATCATAAGATTAAGCATATGAAACATAAACAAGAGGTGGAGGAGGCAAAGCATTTCATCTCACTTCCTCACCCACACAACAACCAAATAAAGATTAGTTAAGCATGATATAAATAAAAGCAAGTAAAGAAAAAACAAGCAAGTAAACAAAAGAAAGCAAGAATTTATTAACACTTGAAATGAGATACAAGATTATAATAACTTATTCAACCTCCTTAATGAAGTTCTTCAAAGAGAGCTTCAAGAGGGAAGAAGAAGAAGAAACCAATATGAAGCCCACTCACCCTCAAGCTAAACCAAAAGAAAGAAACTAAGAAATGAAAATGAGGTATAATACATGGTCCCTCAAGCTAAACACTCATCTGCTATTTATAGGCAACAAATTATCAAAAGTTGCATATGACACTGGACTGGAATGACAACAAAGGACCCACCAAAAGAGCACGAGCCCATTTGTCCCCAACTTAGCCGCAAATTGCGGCCAAGAAATGGAGAGTGGGGCCTATCTTTCTTAAATAGTCTTCTACTCTCTTGAGCATCTCTCTGTAATTGTAATTTCTTTTAATTCACACCAGAGTGTAATCTGGAGTAATGTACAGAGAGGGATCAAGTGAGTGTGTGCAATGTTCTCACTTCAAATCACAACTTTATACATTTAATGCACACTTAATGCACATCACACCCATGCCCACTTCTTGTTCCCTACTTGCTCATGGCAACCCCACTAGGTCCAAGCTATGTGCACACATGTATGTGTTGGACCAATATAGACAAAAAGAGTGTACTTATGCATTATTTCCAAAAGTGCTCTTGGGATAACGGTCGGTTTTCTGTTCTGTTTGCAGTGTCGGCTTACAGACGATATATCCGTGATTTTGAATATGTTTCCGGTATTTTATCATGAATACCTGTAAACTGTAATTACAGAGCAGACACTGATTAATAGCACCAATATATCCCAAAATAGATAATGAATGAGCGGTATTAATATGCAGTTTTCTATGGTGAACAAATACCCCCAAACTTATATTTTGCTCGTCCCAAGCAAAACAAAAAATCCTAGTCTCACTTTCGCAGGGAACGCGATTACACTGAGCACGTGCAACAAGCCGTTAAACCTCTAGGTGTCCCTAGTAGGAGGAGTGTTGACTCCTGAGGGGTTTCAGCGGATTACACCTACAAAATCCTGTCAAATTAGTCTCATAAGTTAACGTCGATTTTACTCCTAGAGTTTAGTATATAAGTTTGAAATTCTATCATCCTAAGTTAAAAATATTCAACCCTAATGTTTCACGCCTCCTATCTATTTAAGCTCAGATCCTATACGTTTTTACAGTTTAGAAAGATATTGGTATCTCCTAAGTTTTCCTTCTAAAGTGTGGTCTCCAATCAGGGATTTTTATCATCATTATAGAAAACATAAGTCTTATACTTCATCCCTATCTTTCCTCCAAATATCGATTGTATACTCCTACGTGTATGTAAATTTTCACCCCTACACTTAAGAATTCAATTCAAGCTATAGTACCCTTGCCTTGATACCTAATACTTCTTTTCATTAATGGATGGACGGTTTTTCTCACATATCTTTCATGCGATTATTAATGCATCTTGAGGCACTAACAGCCGATTACTGAATGTATGAGCTTAAAGCGTAAATAGCAGTTTTCAGGTCTTGACTTTATTTTTTTTCTTTTATTTTTCTTTTTCTTTTCAAGACCGAATATATTTTTCAATGATGCTCTTATGGTGGTTAGCTTTAAATACCGTTTTTTCTTTCATACTAGGCTTTCAGGCAAGAGTATTTCTAGGTATCTTCTGCTATCCCAAGTTTCAAGGTGCGTGTATGTGCAGTTTGTAGGGTATATATTTTCTAAATTTGGACTCAAGAATAGAAACTATTTTTCAGACATATCTTTCAGTAAATCTTCAATACTCTCCCTTCATCTTGACTTAGCTAAAGAACTGAACTCAAGATTACCTATTTCTAAAAAAAACTGTAAAGACGAATAATTACCAAGGTTAAACAGAATAAGGGTTATTTTTAGGGTTTTCAATTCCTAAGCCTAGAATTTAGTTACTTCTAATATATCAACTAAATTTTCGGAATAACAATCTAAGTTACCTTACTAGCTAACTTGACGACAAAGTTTTTCTGTTTTTAGGAAAAATTTCAATTTTTATGGGTTTTTTAATATGTATGCAATGCAGAATATATACATGATGCAGTGCTCACCCCCAAACTTGAGTTTTACGATGTCCTCATCGTTGCCCCCGTCTTCAGTAGCTAGACTTAGACATCGGTGTGAGACTTTTATTAACAGAAAAAGGAAAAACCTACAACTAATTTCAACATATACAAGTGAAACGATTGAGTTAGTCCAGAAATTAATACCAGCCATTCAAAAATTTTGTCAATATAGTGCCATGACTGGCAAAAGAATAGGTATAATAAAAAGAAAAAGAGAATATACAAAAAATGGTTAGATATTAGTAAAGGGCATGGGTGTGTGAAAGTAGGGATCGGAAGACGCTGAAGGTGAAGATGAAGTTTTGAAGAGGAAAAAGAATTGTTATTCGAATGAATTGAATTTTGAAGAAGTATATGTGTAGTTTCAAAGTCAGGTTCGTTTAAAAACTGGAGTTCATCCGCAAAAAGTTTGGCAAAAGAAAGATTTCTAGGATGTTCCCAAATTGATTCTGACTCAAACTCACCAAGAATATCAAGTTTATCCGCAAAAATTTCCTCAAAACTCGACATGAAAGAATATTTTTCAATACTGTCTTCCTCCCTAAGATTTTCCACAATCTTACTCTCATCATTTACAAACTCTCCCAAAATGATTTCTCCCTCATCACATTCACACATGGGTAGGTTCATGTCATCTAAAAAGGTAGGTTCACACCCTAACGTTTCTTCCAAAACAATATCAATAGGTGATACAAAAATTGTGGGTTCCTGATCATTGATCTCTTCTGACAATCCTTCCAAACCATACCCGATAAACTCACAAGGTTCCTCCTAAAAAAATGGAATGTACAAATCAGTCAGAGGTTTTTCTTTCCTGTCAAAGAAAGGAAAAAGTCTTTTGTGTCCTGATAACACTCAGTCAATTCATTTGCATCATCATCTATGAAATCATCAAAATTCATTTGATCATTTATCTCACTCGGGTGATTTCCTAGATGACAGATTTTAACACTATTGGCTTCCGATTGACTTTGTTCACTCTCTAGAATCCTCACAGCTAAATATTTCACTTGTTCCTCAACGCTAGCCAATGATTGGGCCTGAGCAAGAAATAATTGCTCAGACTGCTGTATGAACAGGGCTAGCATTGCAGCAGTTTAATTCTCGACCGTAGTCATTACTTCAATACCCTTTTCTAGAGCGGTCAACCTAGCATCCATCTCACTATCATTCCCTAATGATAGTTCAATCGTTTCGGGTTGGAGGGGTTATGATGGTGGTGATGCTAAAGCAGTCAATCTGTCGACCTCTTTCTCTAAATTTTCTATCATTTGGTCTATGGTTGAAATGGGACTAGGTTCAAGAGTGTTGGGTGGGTGATCGTTATCAAAAATTTAGGATGGTTGGTCACCCCCTAGAAAAGGACAATGTTCATGAATGTGGGAAGAATTTTGGCAATTTGTACAAATTAATTGGGACTGAATATAAACAAATGAATAAGAATCGTGAAAAATAGAATTGAATCATGAATCACCCATTTTAACAAGAATTCACAAATGTCATAAAAATAAAGAATATCATACCCCTAGCAGTCTACGGTATGCTAGTCAACTAGACCTTCTCAAGAACCTGATTGACGAAGTAAAACTGTGTCGAGAAATACGCTCAAGATATACCGATCACGAAGGCAGGTAAGTGCAATAGATAAGGGGAGGCTTTACAACGCTTTCGCGAAGTTCCTTAATTAGATAACCCTTTCTCTTTTGGCGGTTGCACCGTGAACACTTGCCTAGACACCCCGTGAACGATATATCGTTAAGCAAAATTCTAAAAACAGTTAACTTCTCCTAATGAGCGCGAAGTCCTTAGAGTCAGAGTTCTAATTGATTTTAAAATTACTGGGGGTATGCAAGAATGCAGTTTTACGATTTGTAATTTACGGAGAAAGGTGATCAAATCCTTTACCGTATCTTATTTGGTCGTGCCCTTAAAATCCGTATTTAGATGCAAATGTGCATTCAAGCAATTTAAGCAATTCTTTTTCGTTTTAAATTTAAGCGCTGCAAAAAAGTACGGGTTAGATCTCTGTTCAATTGGCGGCAAATTTGTTCAAAGAATCCTGCAGAAGTTAGAATAGTGGAATGCGTCGGATTTGAGCGAAAGTGTTAGAAAATACGTACCGATGTGTATTGGGTTAAGAAACCCCTTTTGAAGTGATTATGGGTATTTGAATGTTCGCTTGCGCGGGTCAAACTACCCTGATCTTTGGCACTGCACTTCACTAACGTTTTGCAATTGAATTTGATCCTTGCTCCACACGATCGCTTCTCGTAATCCCGTTGAAATCTGAAAATGTCGAAATATACGATATTTAGTGCAAAAAGCGATATATATGGCCAATTAGATGCACACACATAATTGTGAAATTTTGCATATACTAATGGATCACAAATAGGACAAAGAAGCAAACAACAAACAATTGGAATAAATGGTGGATAATGGGCCGCAAATTGCGGCCAGATTAAATTAATTGACGGCCAACTCTTTGAGTTGGTGCTCCAACTTTTCACTGTGTGGTTCTTGTCCTATTAGTGTCCCAATGTTATATGAAAAATCTTATACTTAAACTCAGAGTGACAACAGATCAAAAAAAACAGAAAACAAAAATTAGAAAAGTTAGTTTTGTTGGTTTTGAAAGAATTTTGAGTTATTAGTTAGTTTGTTAGTACGAACCAGAAATAACAATACCTAATGACTACCAACTCCCTAGCAATGGCGCCAAAAAATTGTTGGGAATTCACCCGCGCGCGCAAACGCGTATGTATTAGAAATGTGATCGTTTTAATGAAACGGAATGCGCACGCGAGATCGTTATCGTTTTAAATATTTGTAAAGTGCATGGCGCGTTGTAGCGAGCCGTCAAGCACTGGTCGATCCGCAGGAAATTGTGTATTAGGTATCGCGATTTAAGGTTCAACAAATTAATGAATTAGGTTTTGTCATAAAAATATAGAAAGAATACGAAAATACGGAAAACAAAGAAAGAAGGAAAACAAGTAAGAGAAGAATGGTTGTGGCTTGGCTCGGGAGTTTGAATCGCGACGTTTCCCTATACACTCCCTTGATCATGAGTTGTCCATTCCTTACATTGATTCCGGCATGAAGCACGACTTGTCAAAGCGGTTGCGACGCACAAGTCGTCAAGTCCGATATTCGCCGCAAAGCACGAAACGAGTCATTTTGATCACTTACCGTTTGTATATCCGCGCTTGGGGTATCAACACTAAACACAAGGGTTAGAAAGCATACCGCAACAACAAAAACACAAAGTGGTTGGTGAGAGAAAATGATTTTGGTGTTAAGTGTGCTAAGTGTTTGTGATGGTATATGATATATGAAATTAAGAGATTTGTCAAGTCCTTAATCATAACATACCATATCCAAAGTTAGCAAACTTAACTCCAAATTGATTATAACTTTAAACATTGAAATGGGGAAAGGGAATGGATATGGTATATGAGGAGGTTACAAGTAACCATGTGTCAAAATACCATATCATATCAATACATTAACAACAATTAAGTCAGAATCATAAGATTAAGCACATGAAACATAAACAAGAGGTGGAGGAGGCAAAGCCTTTCATCTCACTTCCTCACCCACACCACAACCAAATAAAGATTAGTTAAGCATGATATAAATAAAAGTAAGTAAAGAAAAAACAAGCAAGTAAACAAAAGAAAGCAAGAATTTATTAACACTTGAAAGATTATGGTAACTTATTCAACCTCCTTTATGAAGCTCTCCAAAGAGAGCTTCCAGAGGGAAGAAGAAGAAGAAACAAATATGAAGCCCACTCACCCTCAAGCTAAACCAAAAGAAAGAAATTAAGAAATGAAAATGAGGTATAATACATGGTCCCTCAAGCTAAACACTCATCTGCTATTTATAGGCAACAAAATATCAAAAGTTGCATATGACACTAGACTGGAATGACAACAAGCGACCCACCAAAAGAGCATGAGCCCATTTGGCCCCAACATGGCCTCAAATTTCGACCAAGATGAATTTATTTACAGCCAAGAAATGGAGAGTGGGGCCCATCTTTCTTCAGTAGTCTTCTACTCTCTTAAGCTTCTCTCTGTAACTGCACTTTCTTTTAATTCACACCAGAGTGTAATCTGGAGTAATGTACAGAGAGAGATTAAGTGGGTGCGTATAATGTTCTCACTTCAAATCACAACTTTATGCATTTAATGCACACTTAATGCACATCACACGCATGCCCACTTCTTGTTCCCTACTTGCTCATGGCAGCCCCCACTTGGTCCAAGCTATGTGCACACATGTATGTGTTGGACCAATATAGACTAAAAGTGTGTACACATGCATTATTTCAAAAAGTGCTCTTGGGATATCAGTCGGTTTCCTGTTTTGTTTGCATTGTCGGCTTTACAGACGATATATCCGTGATTTTTAATGTGTTTCCGGTATTTTATCACGAATACCTGTAAACTGTAATTACAGAGCAGACACTGATTAATAGGACCGATATATCACAAAATAGATAATGAATGAGCGGTATTAATATGCAGTTCTCTGTCCATGCTAGATATTTTTAAAATATATTATTTGATTATAATTGTATTATTAAAGAAATGCGTACGCCAGATATAATGCAGGTATACAGGACATACAACATGAAAGTGCACGGATCCTCATAACTAGCCGGGATCAATCATAAACAAGAATCAATACGGGTTTCCAGCATGCGGGTCGAGTCGAATGCAAACACAGATATCAATTACATTATTCAAACCCAAACAGCAATAAATCATAAAATAGCCATAAATAAAGAAATACCCAAAAAGGAACTGGTATAAATGAACTAGGGTGTTACAATCCTAAAGCGGAAAAGTAAAAAATATACAACAATGGTGACATCATCCTCAACCCGGAAGTGCCCCAATAAAAGAATATTACATACAATGAATTTTACATGAATGAAAATAAAAACTCTCATCTCACATAAAACCCCCGGCTATTCGAAACACGACGACCCAATATAACATATCACAGCAACACATAACATCAACGTAAGTAAATATGTGTATCACAATCGTCGTTGACATTTAGCAACGAAAATGGTGATAGCCTACATATTACACTTACGGTCGCAGAAAAAAATGTCAAACTACAACATTAGGAATCCGCAACTACCTTAGACATCATAAACCCAATGTATCTCATACTTTGGATTTCATGCCTAACCTAATGAATCCTCAGACATCGCATGCCTAATAATTATAAACCCCGCAATTTTGTCTCAACATTGAAAACAATTTCCAATATCAAGTCGGGCAATTCAACAAGATTCTCGAAATCCATATCGAATGCTCGTCGGAAACTTTAGTAGACGGCCGCACTCCCGATGCCGTCGATAAAGTTCACTTAAGCGGAACACCGCGGCCGTGAGCATCCGAATGGATGCTTTAGGAAATGGGGTTCTCCTACTGTAACATTTCAGAAAAATAAAATATTATTTTTGGGAATTTTTATAATTAAATCGTAAATATTATGAATATTTTAATAGTGCGGTATAATTAAATACCGATAAATTGGGAAAAATTTGGAAAATTATAGAAATTACTGAAATGAGGGTGTTTTAAATGAATTAAGCAAATTATGAATTTTTATGATTTATTTTATTCCAATTTAATGCTAATCGCTATTAAATATCGCTAATCGTGCATTAAGCTTGTTTTGTGCATATGACATGCACCATGTCAAATTTCACATTTTTACATTTTCTTACAAGGTCCTTTCTTTATTCTTCATGCATGATTTTGTTTTAGGTTTAAAAGAAAAGAAAAGATAAAGAGAAGAAAATAAAAGAAAAGAAAATGAAAATGAATATAGTATGAGGTATGGGCAAGAGAGAGAGTGTGAGGGGTCAAGAGAGAGCCATGCCCATTTGTTTCCTTCATTCTCCTTCATCTTTTCCTCTCTTTTCCTCTCACCTTGGCTGCTGCCCTCCATATCCCACCACCTCTACCTCCTCATTTCATCATCAAAAACACCTCAAAACATCATCCCCACTTCATTAAAAACATGCACAAGCTCCCCATATGCAATTTGGATCACGAAAGGATGGATTTTGAGCACTTGGGCAACTCAAGAAAATTCTTGAGTTGCCAAATGAGATATTTTCTTCACCATTAGACTAGTATTTCATTTTCTTTAGTGTCCATGCATGTTTAGAAGTGTTTTAGGATGGTTTAGTGAACTTTGATACTTCCAAGTAGAGGTTAGGGTTGGATTTGAGTTGAGATGGTGAAATTGAACCTTGGTGGTCACCTTAAACCCCCCTGTTTGTCTAAAACCTATACCAATCTAAACCGAAAACCAGAAACACAAATTTAAAACTTATCAGGTCGGTTTTTTGAATATATAGTGGGTGCAGGGAAATCTGGAGTGATCTGGAGAATTTTTGAGAAACACAAACAACCCCAGTGGACTAGAATTGACACTAGGAGACCCCCCTCTGCACACGAACCCAAACGGAGCCAGTATAGCTGACGAGGCCAGATTTTAGGGGGTAAGGGCCGGCCACTTTGATGAATTTGGTGCCTAGGCTCCTTCTGTAGGTCATATATACCGTATACATCACCCCAGTACTGTTTGTGCACCTAGTTTTGACCTGAACTAAAATCTGGGAACACTTTTATGGGTTGCTTCCTTATATTTCGTGATGTTTCTGAATTTAAGTTTTGGTATTTGTGTTTTGTATCGGTCACTTGACGCTTGCACATCGATATCGGGAGTTTTTGGTCTCTTTTTTGTGAGTAGACCATAAGTTTTGACCTATGTGAGATTCATGTGTCGTTTCGGTTTTGAATTGGATTTTAATGTGTCACGATACGTTATGATATGTAGGTACCCCCATGAGAACTTCGAGATGACAAGAAAGCGCGTGGCGACATTGGCATCGGCAAGGAAAGATTAAGGTGAGTAGATATATATCTACGGGAGAAGTCGGGTGGATGGCGTATATCACCCCCGCAGTTCGTAGTATAGAACGCAAATGCGTTATGTTATATATGGATATATACTTAAATGATATTATTAAGATGTGTATACTTAGCTAATTGGTTTAGAAAACTTTGGATGATAGTGTCGTTAGTTAATTTCCTAGTCGCGAACCCTAGAATACGATTTGCATACACACACACACACTTGCATACTTTTTATTACTTGTGCGTATATGGGGATATGTATGTATATATATATATACACACATAGGTATGGGACTATGTATATGTATATATACGTATACATATACATGGATGATGAGGATAGTATATGGTATTTGGAGATGAGTCGATGAGATCGGGCATGGTGCCATGAGATCGGTGATATAATTTGGTTCGTATATTGAGATACGGCATGATATATTAGCGGGTCTTTAAGCGATGTGTTTCATACACACACACGTATATATGTAGATGGTATCAGTATTGTACTAGACTTAGATCAGTACCCCCATTTCACAATATATGATGGTAAGGATACCAGATGAAAAATGAGATAAATGTAATATTGACCCGTACCCAGATTTGGGATGCCGTACGATGGATTTAACGTACGAGCTATATTGATGATAGATCTGCACTCTTGACTCGAGAATGTCATATTATATAGTGTATCGTATGTGATACTATTGAGGCGGGATCACCGACTATTATATATATATATCGACTCAGACTTAGGTGGTTTTCCTTACCCTTTTGATTTGTCTGTTAGTTCAGTCCTATAGTTACTTGTAGATATTAGACTAGACTCGATACATACCTATTTCAAAACTAATGAATCGTGAGTATTTTAAAGACAGGACTAGGGATTTTACGGATATTTCAAAGGACGCATCTTTTCTTAAAAAACCGTAGCCTTTATTTTCAAAACACCACGATTCGTGTTATTTCAAATGGCAAAACTGTATTGACTCATATACATTAATGTTCATATTCGTACATGTTGCGTTATTATTTATGTTCCACATATTATTGCTCGCATTGCATTGCATGTCTATATGTATTTTCGTGAGAAATGATGAAACCTGTTGTTAGGACACCAACACCATTACAGATGATGTGTATTCTCCACATACACCTGCTTGCCGGCTCACACACAATATCATCGGTAATTGCCATGTCACGCACACTTTAGAGAATATTGATTCATTAATATAGCTTGCTATCGGATAATTCCTAGATGTTATTGTTTCATATGCTAGTTCATTGTTGCATTCATTGCTTGATATTTCATGCATATTTATATATTCATTGCAATGCATTATATTACGGGCCAGTCCGGATTGCTGGAGCCCAGTATTCATTATTATGATTATTCAGTTTTGGATTTCGGATTTCTATGAGATTTCTGGATTTAGAGAAACTGCAAGGATTTTATAAACTGATATTCATTTTAAAATGAAAGTTGCGGTTTTCTCATGATATGATTTGAGATATGTACACCATGAGTTTTCTCGGCTCTTGAGCGATATCATACACCCGATTCGAGGAGGAGGAGGAACCGTCTGTGGGTGAGTGGTGGACCCGGTGCGTTATCCTGGGGGAAGATGGTCGCAGATGATGGCGTTGAGCCTGAGACAGGGGAGCATTGCTGACCGGTGATTGTATTTGTGACTCGACGGATATCCGGAGGATACCGATCGGAGTACAGGCCAGTCCGGATAGCTGGAGCCTGAGCTTTTGAGATTTGATGATATGGGCCAGTCCGGATAGCCGGAGCCCTAGATTTTGAGATTCGAGGTTACAGGCCAGTCCGGATTGCCGGAGCCTGAGATATTAAGAAATTGAGATTTATATTTTATGTCGATGCTTGACACTGATTTCATGTTGATTTCATTGATGATACCTCGATTTATAAATATACAGAAATCTCACTAAATTAAGAAAACAGTTTCATATTCATGATGCATGCGGTTTTCATTATATTACATTTACACCTCATATTTATGATATGTTTCTATCTGAGGCACTGACACGAGCACATGGTATTACACTTATTTATATATGTTTACCCTTGCCACCTTATCATGCTTCAGACCTTATCATATTGAGGATATATATTATGATCGTATTGACCTAGGATTGAGTCATACATACGATTTCTGCTCTGTGATGTTTTCTACTCATGAGTAGGAAACTCACCCCCGTTGTGCCACAGTTCTTGCAGGTTTTGCCGTACAGCTTTCATTGCGGCTTTCTGGCACACTGCTTCCATTCCGGGTGATTGCTTTGGTAGGTGGGTTCACTTGCATCGTGACCACCATTGTACCTTTTGTATTTCAGTTGTATCAAGTAACTTCATCAACCAGACTTGTATATTTTTTGACTTAGAAGACCAGTTGTTTATTATTTCGACCTTAGAGTCGCGTGTTGTATTATTATGGGTTTTCTTGCTGATATTGAGTTTCCTTTTGAGTTATGATCCTCGCCCTTCGGCGTAGTATATTATATTGATTGAGTGGTTGTGACCGTCAATCGACGAAGAGGTAGCTCCCGCTTGGGGATGCCTTTATTCATATTATGCATGTTGTACCCTTTTGGGGCCAGTATTTACAAAGGAAACTCTGCCGAAATTTTCAGAAAAGACTTGAGATTTAAAAATGCATATTCGGCTTATGTTATTAAAACCACTTGCTTTAAAATAAGTTTTCTTCACCTTCTTCTTTTAAAATGGTTTAGATTTCTTGGATTTTTGTCTTACTTGAATTAGATGGGGTCCTATAGACTTTATATGATTCATGTGCCAGTCACGCGCCATTTCGGGTCGTGACACCTACAGTCACTTGGTCGGGGCTATGGGGTGTGGCTATCTAGTGAGGTTACCCGGCGAGTATCCGCGTGCATTACGTAATTGCGACGGATTTTTGATCTACATCAAAATTCCGTGGCAACCGATGAATTGAGACTAAATTGCTAGATTTATAAAATTCAAACCAGTTATCATATAACTAATTATTGAGGATTCCAAATATTGTATCACAATCACAGATAGCTAGATGATGTTAAATGTTTCGATCGAATCAACGAATTCCCAAAATTTCCCAGAGAGATAAAAACTTGAGCAATGTTAGAAGTACCCAGAACCATACCACAGTGCCCATGGACCAGCAGCTGAAGGCCCGTCCCAAGCCTCTCAAGTGGCGCCGAGGAACCGCCGCCAAAACCATGTTTTGGCCGCGGTTCCGTAGTCACTTAGACGAGTTAGGGACTCGTTATTTAGGTGGGTCCATAGAATTACCTGCATGATTTTTAGAGTGTTTTTAACATTAAAAATTCCAACCTTTTTAAAAATTTCCAGAGAAGGGTCCAAAAATTGGGTTTTCAGGGTTCGATCGGACTTTTAACTTCGTCTAGACATCGCCTAAAACTCTAGCTAGGCTCTGATACCACTGTAGGATTGTTCGGCACGACAATAAGAGTTTGTGAGGCATCGTCCACGCCATTTTGAAAATTTTGCCATGCCGAGCAATCCTAACCCAAGAATCTTTACTAGAGATTTAGACAATATAATGTGTAAACTACTTTACAACTAAGTGATTAGGGATTACAACCTTTGTAGTTGTTAGTTATATGTATGCCCTAGAGGCCATTACTATACATAGGATGTATATTGTAGTGGATGCTTGGACATATATAGGGAGGACTTTCTTGCTCGACATGATAGTATGCTATCTGGTTGCTCTTTACCTTAACGTGTATACTGTTTGTCTCTCTGTTACATGTTGGTAAAGCCCTTAGGATGTGTACTTGACTACTTGGACTATGATGCGGATCATACTAGTGGGAACATGGTAGTCCATAAGTACATCCTTCAAAGTCCCTAGTCGTGGGTGTATCGAGACGGGGCATCGATATACCAGAGTAGACTAGCGTATACCTTCTCGACCTATACAGATGGGTGATGGATGATCCCATATCCATTGGTGTTTGACATCAGAGATGATATACGGGTTCTCAGTAGAGACTGGGTACACTGGACGGACTCGCCGAGAACTCCCAGATGGTATTATACCTTACGTCAGATGGCAGTTCTCTGGTGACACCGGTACAGAGTAGTCTGTTGACCCGAGATCGTCATAGAGTCTTGTGTGGTTCCCACTGTGGTTTGATTTCCACCTTACCACGTCCAAGAGGGCGTGTAAAACGGTGGTTTTTGGGTACAGTCCTGAGTCACATGGAGGCAATGAGCGATAGGAGGGGATTCGTCTCTCCCGGTATAGGGAGTTGATGTTGCGCTGTGTTCGATTGGCTATAACCGGAAATCCCTGGCCAGGGTTGCTGAGATTTACTGGTAAGTGTTACCTGTAGTTTCTCGAACTGTTATAGACCTCATATCGACACGACTTATCGAGCTATTGGGGTTTGACGTTTACCACCCCTAGGCGAGATATGCGACATATCAGACGATCAGACCGGACTGTACGGTAAGTGTTACTGGTTGGATTCACAGGAGTATGAGCGGGCTTGCTCGTCGATCTTCTGATTGCTCAATACCCGGGTGGCCGTTACGTTTAGCAAACCGCTTGCGGCTTGTGGGTGTTTGATATAATCATCACCTGCTGCCGGCGTATTGACGAGTCTTTAGAGTCCTACACAGAGGTTTTCTGGCTCAAGCGAAACGAAATAGGAGCGCATATGAGATATGTGCGGGACCGAGAATAATGCGTGTATGTGATACCGTATTACATTCTCACGATGAATGTATTGAATGGTTGTATGTGATATAACCTAGTTATCGAATCAACGATTGATTCGATAAGCCGATACATTGGATATTAGTCGGTTATATGCGATATGACCGGATAGTTAAATCAAGCGTTGATTTAATGATTTAATGCATAATTATATATTTGATATATTACTTTGCATTAACTAATATTGGTTCACTTTAAAAGGATTTTCTCACTTGTATTGTGCAAGTTGTATATGTGATATACTTTTGTGCACAAGTTTGTATCATGTTTGATGATACATGCTTACTTGAGTTTGTGTAAAGATTAAACCATGGTTATATGAGTGGTTAGGGTTTTTGTTTATTTACTTATTCTTCTATTTATTTCTTTTGTTCATTTTGACAAAAGAAAATGATAAAGAGAAAATGGTGGCTTTCTTTGTTTGATATTGAAGCTTCATGAAGCTTTGACTAAGTCACCATTTTGTCTCATGCTTAACCCTAACCATTCCACTTAACCCTAGTTCATTCTCTACACTTAACCATGGTTGGATTATGATAAGTATTCATTTTATTTTCTTTTTGAATTAAACTTATCATAACATTTTCATCTTCTTCTTCTTCTTCTTCACATGAAGAAGCTTACCTCCATCAATGGCAACTTGATGAAAAGAGTGAGAAATCCAATTCTAAAGTGAACCCACTTCCTATTTCTTCATCCTCTACCTCTTGCCAAGTAGTATAGGGTGTTTCCTTCACAAGTTTTCATGGCTTGGTGAAGGTGGAGCGTGATCTTGTGATGCCTCGACGTAGATCATCTTCGGCAGCGTAGTCGATGACCTAGCCCGTCCATTCTCCGATGAAGCCGATACTAGAGTCCAAGATTCGATTTGTACAGCGAGGGGACATCATCGTGGAGCTATGGAGGTGGAGCACCGGATCTACAAAGGTTGTATATCCGTTCTCTTAGTAAAGTAGTTTACTAGTTGCATCTTTCGCCTAGACATCTAGTTAACGATCCGTAGTCTAGGGTTTCTCGGCACCGTATTTTTTGAAATTGGCATGGTTGATGCCTTGTGAGACCTCTTGAGAGTGCCTAGGAACCCTTCAGTGGTATCATAGACTAGATAGAGCCTTAGGCGATGCGTAGACGAAGTTTGAAACCCGAACGAACCCGAAACCCTAACCCGATATTGCTCTCTGGAATTTTTTCAAATTTGTCGATTTTTGTCAATTAAAAATATGCAGAAAAATCAGCAGGGAATCTTAAGAATTACTGTGCAACACGTGTCAATGATTCCTCCAAAGTGCGGCGGAACCGCGGCAGAAGCCTGGCTTCTGCGGCGGTTCCTCGGCCGTATGATGATGCCATCCTTCCCTGTTTGCACAGTAACTCCTATTTTATTATGCTGAGTTTTCTGGGAATTTTTAATTTGACTCAAGAGTTGAGTATTCTGGGGTTGTTTTGGGGATTCGATTATTCGATCGGATTATCTGATTTTGTCTATGTGGCTTCCGGATAATTTTTGAATATGTTAAAAAGTTCGACCGGATATAAATACCCACCTTTTCCCCTGTCGGGAAATTTCCAAGTGTTGGATTTTTCCGTGGTTTAACGACGTTCTAAGTAGTGCAAGTAACGCGATGGACCCTCTAGAAGACAACAAACCTTAACTCAATTATGTGACCGTCTTGAACTGCCCTTTGAACCTTCGGGTTTGGGGCAGTACGGCGTGCCACATGTGAGGCGTTGGCTTGACCCTTCTACGGCTAGACCGTTGGTACTGAGGCACGAACTGAATGTTGTTAGACTTATTTCATGTGTTGATCTATATCGGGAAAACTTGGGTGTTCGACTATTTGATCGAAAAGTTTAACATTTTCTATTTATCCGGAATGTGGTACAATACTTGGAATCCACAAGTAGTTATGAGATAACTGAATGAATGTTATAAACATAGCAGTTTAGTCTCACTTGATCGGTTGCCACGGAATTTTGATGTGATCAAAAGTCCGTCGCAATTACGTAGCGTACGCGGATACTCGCCGGGTAAACTTAATAGACAGCCTCACTCCATAGCCCCGACCAAGTGACTGTAGGAGAACCCCGTCGCCGAAAGCATCCGTCCGGGTGCTCGCGGTAGCGGTGTTCCGCCTTGGTGCACTTCGTCGACGGTATCGGGGGTGCAGCCGTCCACTGAAGTTTGCGACGAGCATTCGATCAGGATGTCGGGAATCTTGTTGAATTACCCGACTTGGTATTGAAAAGTGTTTTCGATTTTGAGACTAAAATGGGGGGTTTATAATTGTTAGGCATGCGATGTCTAAGGAATTCATTTGATTAGGCATGCGATGTCTATGTTGGTTGCGGATTCCAACTGTTGTAGTTTTACACTTTCTTTTCTGTGACCGTAAGTGTAATATGTGATATCGTCGGTTTCGTTGCTATATGTCAACGACAATTGGGATGCGCATATTTACTTACGTTGATGACATGTGATGTTATGTGTTGCTGGATATGTTATATTGGATCGTCGTGTTTGAATAGCCGGGGGTTTTTATGTGAGATGGGTGTTTTTCATTTTCATTCATGTAAAAACTTGTATGTAATATTCTTTTATTGGGGCACTTCCAGGTTGCGGAAGATGTCACCGTTTGTATATTATTTATTTTTCCGCACTAGGATAGACCCAAGGAGGGGAGCACAAGTAACCGGGTTTTAGGGTCCAGTGGGAGACCAACTCGAGGAGTCGAGTCCGGGTCTCCTAACCCTAGAATTGGTAGGGTTGCTTGCCGCTCTCGTGGGGGTCTAGGGGTGTGGGTTTGGCTATTCATCACGACCGTGGAATCCGTGTTTTATACTGGCTCGTATTGAAAACACGGACGTCCTAGTATATCCAATAATTCATATGATTCTTCTGCTGCGATATCTGTGATGTGATCATGTGATGTTCTGTGATAGATACAGTATATAGTATATATGATATATTATATAGGCGTTACTTATGTTTTACACCCGCGCTAGCCCTGCCCCGCTCTGCCGTTAGTTACCTAACCTAACGGTGCATGAGGGGACATCGAGGCGAATGCGGATGGCATAAGTGTACGTCGTATTTATCTGTGATGTTTAGGTATTTTAAATGATGGGACTTCGTTAATGTGATTAATGAAAATAAAAGAAACCTAAGATGTTGTAGAATCGAATTTCAAATATAAAACAAGTAGCTACAGTTCTTGCTTTGCACAGCGGTATATGTGATATATCCTACACCTTATTCGATGAGGAAAGGACCGAGATCCCTTCACCGGGAGTGACTCCTTTAGCAATAACTGGCAGATGCTACACACTCGGTTTGTTTTCTGATTGCTTTTAAGAGTTTTTGCTTTGCACAGTGATATATATGATATATCCCGCACCTCATTCTACGAGGAAAGGACCGACGATCCCTTCACCGGGAGTGACTCCTTTAGCAAAACTAGAAAAGCCTCAAAGACACTCCATTTCAAATTCATTCGATCCTACAACGATATCAAGTTCATTACGCAATAGGTTTTCAGAAAAATCTGTCGTAGCCCTCCGTCATTTCAGATAAGTACTAGTTAGTATTCGTGCTGCAGTAGTTTGGCATTCGTCAAGGCGTAGTGTACGGTAGCTAACTAGTATTTATCTGCTTATGCATATGATGCAGATTGGATTAGGGTATTCGTACGGCGTTGTTTGGCATTCGTCGAGGGTCGTGCGGGTGGGTTTAATTCGATCAAGAAATGTACGGGTTGAACTTGACTAGTGGACTATGGGTTGTTTGGCATTCGTCAAGGTCATAGAACACTAGGAGTAAAACATTATCGGGAATTTCAAGTGTTGAAATTTGCAATGAGATTGCATACCTTCTATGAGATAGTTGGATCCCGATACCCGCTGCGAGTAATTGTTACTCCTGGGAGAGTTTTACACATTACAATTAGCCGATCAAGTAGGTGTCTAGAAAGGTGTCAACGGGGTTACGCCTCTGGGAAAACGAGGTTTACAGTAATTAGGTTCGTGCGAAAGCATGGGGGACCTCCCTCAAAGTACCGACACTGGCCTGGCTGAAAGATTGGCGAACTTGTAGTGTGTAATTAATCCCGGCTAGTCTTTCCTTTTAGGGTTTGAAGGAAGATTTGATAAAAAACAGTGGGAGCCATCCTGATTAGATAAAATAATAACCAATCTATTCTTGCAAGAGCGCACGCTGAGTGTTTTCTTCTCTCTCTCTCCAGGTAGCGACCATATCACGCCTTAATCAAGATAATAATACGGAATATTGACCGAACCCGCTTGTTATACTGAGCTGGGCAACGTTGGTCCCGCTCCAACTTATAATTGTTATAAGACAGAGCAGGAAATTGGGGATTACCAGAATTCCCGTGCCGCCCATACGAAGAGAGTGCATGCTGATGCATCATCTTCGGGTGTGTTCATTACAGAGAACTGTTTCTCAGTATCCTTTACGTCCTGGGTATGTGATACCAGATCAGGATCCCAGATATGTAATATGTTACATACGGCTACAGAAAGGTAGAGGACTGAGAACGGGTGATAAGTTTCATGAGGCAGAAAACGGGGCAAGAGTTGCAGCCAAGTCTGTTGGTCACTGTCACCCTGTATTACCAATACATTGATTCTGAACGAATGTTATTAGATACCGAACCTGATATACAAAATCATATCAGTCTCTTTATCAGTAAAGAAATGATAAAATTTTGTATTGTTGGATAATGTTTTGAACATTTCCTATATCAAAAGTTGATCGGTTCAGGCACGTTATCTAAAAGCATTGATGTTCTAAATCAAACTACAGTTCTTAAGTATACGGAACACACACAAGAGGAAGAGTTCAGAAATGAACGGATCCTTCTTGAGGCATTGTAGACTAGGTCATATCAATGCGACCCGACTGGCTGAAGTTACATTTAGATGCATATTTAAATTAGTTTGAGTTTACATCTTATGAAACTTGCGAGTCATGTCACAAAGATAAAATGACCTCAGCTCTGTTTATTGGAAACAGAGAAAGAGTTAGTAAACTCTTGGGATGATACATGTTGATGTATGTAAGGTCCCCTGTCTATACATGCCAAGACCGGTTCTTTGTACTTCGTTACATTCTCTGATAATCTCTCAAGTTTCAGACATATGTTCCTGTTGAAACACAAGTCCGAACCTTTTGAGATATTCATAGAATATGATTTAGAAGTAGAGAACCAAAACACGGGTATAAGTATTATGTCCTTTGATGAGATCGAGGAGGAGAATACTTGAGCACGGAAATCCTGGATTATTTTAAAGGAGAATGAGATTCTCTCTCAGCATTACTCCTCCGAATACACCATAGCACGATGGTATATCGGGGCGGAGCAATCACACCCTTGATGATAAGGTGTGCTCTATGATGAGTACTACTGAGTTACCTATTTCCTTTTTGGGAGTTATGCACTTGAGAAGCTGCATACCTATTGAATAGGGTTCAAATCAAATCAGTTGCCTACCACTTCATATGTGATATGGAAAGGGAAGAGCCCATATCTTAAGATGGTTATGATTTGGGGTTGTCCGGCCTATGTCTAAAAGCAAAATCCGGACAAGCTCGAGGCAAGGTAAGTTATGTAGAACTGGAAAGGTTCCAACTATACAAACTGCAGCTGATGATTTGGTAGAACCGAAGGATTCAGGAGATTCCAACGAACCTCAGCCTCTCCGCCGATCTAGTAGGGTTCCTCACCCACCTGAGAGATACTTCTGTTTCTCTATGACAGTGGGAGCGAGGATTGCATCATGAGATGATGACCCAACTAGTTTCGAGCAGGCCATCGAGAGTAGGGACTCTGTAAGAATGGCTGGATGCTTAGTGATCTGAGATGGAATCCATGTACACCAACAAAGTATGGACTTTGGTTGCTATATCTGAAGGGTTAAATACCCATCAGGAGCAAGTAAATCTTGAGAAAATTACTTGGTGTAGATGGAAAAGTTGAGACTTTCAAAGCTAGACTTGTTAAAGGTCTTCGTCATCGACCAGGCGTGGATAATGATGAAACCTTTTCCAGTACCTATGCTTAAGTCCATCCAGATACTACTTGCCACGGCTACATACCATGACTACGATATCTGGTGGTTGGGTGTCATGACAACTTTTCTAAATAATATTTTGGAAGAGAACGTCTGTAAGTACACGGCCAGAGGGCTTCGTAGACAGTGGGAGCAGCGGAAACGTGTACAAGATGCTTTATAAGATAAACTAGGCATCGCGGAGTTGCAACATCTGTTTTGATGGATTAGTCAAAGAAGTTGACATCATCAAAATGGTAGATGAACCTTGTATAAACAAAAAGATAGTAGGAAGTATGGTGACGATCCTCGTAGAGTACGTGGATGACATACTCTTGATGGGGAAGGAGTTTCCTATGCTACGCTCAATCAATCTCCGCTTATCACACTGATTCTCCACATAAGATCAAAGTGATACCTACTAAATCCAGGAATTTGGATCTATGAGATAGATCTAGTTGGATATTAGGACACTCACTAGTTGTAGTGAGATGGTATCAGTTGATCCTAGGGAGAATCACTGGAAGTGTTCCAGGGTGATAATAATGACTGAATGTCAGTCGCAGGCATTGTCTTTACCCTTAGTAAAGGGACGGTATGTTGGAAGAGTTCCAAGCTAGATACCGTGGCATACTAGACGATAAAGACAGGATACATCACTACTCAAGATGCTACCAAAGAGGCAGTCTGGATGTATATAAGTTCATGAGATGAATTTAGTTCCTCCCATTGTGTGACAATGGAGTTGTGGCTTATGCCAAGGAACGTCCGTCCCATCAGTGATCCAGACATATTCTAAGGCAGTATCACCTGATCATGGAGATGGTTGATCTCCAGGGTGATCGAGGTTAGGAGAGCAGACTCAGAGGATAACACGGCGGATCAACTCACGAAGGCCTATTCCAGAGAGAGACTTTTATGGGATGGTTGAGTATGAGATACTGCAACCACTGCTATCAGATGGCCCTAGTGCAAGTGGGAGATTGTTAGTTATATGTATGCCCTAGAGGCCATTACTATACATAGGATGTATATTGTAGTGGATGCTTGGACATATATAGGGAGGACTTTCTTGCTCGACATGATAGTATGCTATCTGGTTGCTCTTTACCTTAACGTGTATACTGTTTGTCTCTCTGTTACATGTTGGTAAAGCCCTTAGGATGTGTACTTGACTACTTGGACTATGATGCGGATCATACTAGTGGGAACATGGTAGTCCATAAGTACATCCTTCAAAGTCCCTAGTCGTGGGTGTATCGAGACGGGGCATCGATATACCAGAGTAGACTAGCGTATACCTTCTCGACCCATACAGATGGGCGATGGATGATCCCATATCCATTGGTGTTTGACATCAGAGATGATATACGGGTGCTCAGTAGAGACTGGGTACACTGGACGGACTCGCCGAGAACTCCCGGATGGTATTATACCTTACGTCAGATGGCAGTTCTCTGGTGACACTGGTACAGAGTAGTCTGTTGACCCGAGACCGTCATAGAGTCTTGTGTGGTTCCCACTGTGGTTTGATTTCCACCTTACCACATCCAAGAGGGCGTGCAAAACGGTGGTTTTTGGGTACAGTCCCGAGTCACATGGAGGCAATGAGCGATAGGAGGGGATTCGTCTCTCCCGGTATAGGGAGTTGATGTTGCGCTGTGTTCGATTGGCTATAACCGGAAATCCCTGGCCAGGGTTGCTGAGATTTACTGGTAAGTGTTACCTGTAGTTTCTTGAACTGTTATAGACCTCATATCGACACGACTTATCGAGCTATTGGGGTCTGACGTTTACCACCCCTAGGCGAGATATGCGACATATCAGACGATCAGACCGGACTGTACGGTAAGTGTTACTGGTTGGATTCACAGGAGTATGAGTGGGCTTGCTCGTCGATCTTCTGATCGCTCAATACCCGGGTGGCCGTTACGTTTAGCAGACCGCTTGCGGCTTGTGGGTGTTTGATATGATCATCACCTGCTGCCGGCGTATTGACGAGTCTTTAGAGTCCTACACAGAGGTTTTCTGGCTCAAGCGAAATGAAATAGGATCGCATATAAGATATGTGCGGGACCGAGAATAATGCGTGTATGTGATACCGTATTACATTCTCGCGATGAATGTATTGAATGGTTGTATGTGATATAACCTAGTTATCGAATCAACGATTGATTCGATAAGCCGATACATTGGATATTAGTCGGTTATATGCGATATGACCGGATCGTTAAATCAAGCGTTGATTTAATGATTTAATGCATAATTATATATTTGATATATTACTTTGCATTAACTAATATTGGTTCACTTTAAAAGGATTTTCTCACTTGTATTGTGCAAGTTGTATATGTGATATACTTTTGTGCACAAGTTTGTATCATGTTTGATGATACATGCTTACTTGAGTTTGTGTAAAGATTAAACCATGGTTATATGAGTGGTTAGGGTTTTGGTTTATTTACTTATTCTTTTATTTATTTCTTTTGTTCATTTTGACAAAAGAAAATGATAAAGAGAAAATGGTGGCTTTCTTTGTTTGATATTGAAGCTTCATGAAGCTTTGACTAAGTCACCATTTTGTCTCATGCTTAACCCTAACCATTCCACTTAACCCTAGTTCATTCTCTACACTTGACCTTGGTTGGATTATGATAAGTATTCATTTTATTTTCTTTTTGAATTAAACTTATCATAACATTTTCATCTTCTTCTTCTTCTTCTTCACATGAAGAAGCTTACCTCCATCAATGGCAACTTGATGAAAAGAGTGAGAAATCCAATTCTAAAGTGAACCCACTTCCTATTTCTTCATCCTCTACCTCTTGCCAAGTAGTATAGGGTGTTTCCTTCATAAGTTTTCATGGCTTGGTGAAGGTGGAGCTTGATCTTGTGATGCCTCGACGTAGATCATCTTCGGCAGCGTAGTCGATGACCTAGCCCGTCCATTCTCCGATGAAGCCGATACTAGAGTCCAAGATTCGATTTGTACAGCGAGGGGACATCATCGCGGAGCTATGGAGGTGGAGCACCGGATCTACAAAGGTTGTATATCCGTTCTCTTAGTAAAGTAGTTTACTAGTTGCATCTTTCGCCTAGACATCTAGTTAACGATCCATAGTCTAGGGTTTCTCGGCACCGTATTTTTTGAAATTGGCATGGTTGATGCCTTGTGAGACCTCTTGAGAGTGCCTAGGAACCCTTCAGTAGTCCGGTCCTTCACTTCTTTGGCTCTTTGTAGTAGTCCCTTTGCTCCAAGTTGTGATCTTACGGACTCTCGAACGGCTCCACAAGAAGAAAGATGCATGCTTACTTGAAGTCTTCAAAGCCAAAGATGATCTACGTTGAGGAGTCACAAACCCAAGCTACCCTCTTTACTAATGTGGGATTAGTGAAGCTAACACCTATACTAAAGTGCTAATCTAGTAGAGGATGATGAAGTAGGATTTTTTCTCACTTTAGAATTAGTTTTCTCACTTGTTTTAAGCTTCTCTCAAAACCTAGAGAGCTCTCTCATCTCAAGAGGAACAAGAAGCAAAATAAAAGAGGAGAGAGTGAATGGCAACCATGGGTGAGAAAATATCTAATATATCTCATGTAGAGACATAACCATGAGTTTAAATAATGGTTGGGTTAACAAATATCTAGTATAAGACAAAACTAGTGGACTAGTCAATGGGTCTCCAAGCTTCTACAAGCTTCATGCCATGTGACCATTATCCAACTAATAATTGATTTACACAAAATAAATAAACCCTTCATTATCATTATCATAGTGTAAGTCCCATACACCCATGTTGCATGTATCATCAACCATGACACATAAATAAAACACAATTAATATATATCACATATATATCAAGTGTGCACATGTAAGAAAAAGAAATGCTTAAGTGAGCTAATATTAGTTAATGTAAATTAATATATCAAATATATAATTATACATTAAATCATCAAATCAACACTTGGTTTAATAATCTGGTTATATCTCATATGTCCGACTAATATTATTTGTATCAATTTATCGAATTAACACTTGATTCGATAACCCGGCTATATCTCATATAACCGACTGATACTGTATCGACTTATCGAATAAACACTTGATTCGATAACCCGGCTATATCTCATATAACCGATCGATACTTTATATCGTGAGAATAGAACACGGTATCATATACTTGTATTAATCTCGGTCCCGCACATATCACATATGTGCTCCTACTTCGTTTTGCCTGAGCCAGTAAAACCTCTGTGTAGGACTTTAAAGGATCGTCAATACGCCGGCAGTAGGTGATGATCACATCAAGCACCCACAAGACGTCAGCGGTACTAGCTGGACATAATGGCTACCCGGGTATTGAACAATCAAAAGATCAGCAAGCTGGCCCGCTCTAACTCCAGCAAAAGCCTGTCACTAACACTACCGTACAGTCCGGTCTCTTCGTCTGAGATGTCACATATCAAGTCTAGGGATGGTAAACGTCAGACCCCAATAACACGATAAGTCATGCCGATACGAGACGCATAACGGGTCGAGAAACTACTGATAACACTTACCAGTAAATCTCCAAATCAGCCCTGGTCAGGGACTTCCAGTTATAGCCAATCGAGCACAGCACGACATCTACCCCCAATACCGGGAGAGACGAAATCCCCTCCTATCGCTCATTGCCTCCATGTGACTCGGGACTGTACCTAAAAACCACCGTTTTTCACGTCCTCTTGAATGTGGTAAGGTAGAAATCAAAGCACAGGGGGAATCACACAAGACTCTATGACGATCTCGGGTCTACAGACTAACCTGTACCGGTGTCACCAGAGAACTGCTATGTGACGTCAGGTATAATACCATCTAGGAGTTCTCGGGGAGTCCGTCCAATATACCCAGTCTCCACTGAGCACCAGTATACCATCTCTGATGTCAAAAACCAATGGATGTGGGATCGTCCATCACCCATCTCATGGGTCTAGAAGCGTATACGTTAGTCTACTATGGTATATCGATGCCCTGTCTTGATACACAGACGACTAGGAACATTAGAGGATGAACTTATGGACTACCATAGTTCTACTAGTATGATCTACATCATAACCTGGTAGTCAAGTACACATCCTAAGGGATTTACCAACATGTAACTATGAGACAGTATCAAGAGACAAGTATACATGTTAAGATAAAAAGCAATCAGATAGCATACTATCATGTCGAGAACGAAATTCCTCTCTATATATGTCCAAGCATCCACTACAATATACATCATATGTACAATAATGGCCTCTAGGGCATACATACAACTAACAATTTGCTTCACTAATCTACCATTAGTGAAGAGATAGCATGAGTTTGAATCTCCTCGACGTAAATCATCTTCGGCCTCGAAGACTTCGAGCAAGCTTGTTCATTTCTTAAAGAGAACCCTTTCTAGAGTTCGGGTGTTCATTACTTGCAGCGAAAGGACTACTACACGAAGCATTAAAAGTGAAGGACCGGTCTACAAAGGTTGTATTCCTCATTCACTTAGATGTAAAGTTGTTTACATTTCGTTTCGTCGGATTTTCTAGTAAAGATTCTAGAGTTAGGGTTAGCTTGGATGGCTAATTTTTGAAAATGACATGGACGATACCTCCCGAAACCTTGCTGCCGACCTAGACAACCCAACAGTGGTATTAGAGCCGAAAATTAGACGATGTTTGTTAGATTACGAAACCGAAACGACTCCGAAACTTGAAACACTTGAACTTAGTTTCTGTCGATTTTAAAAGGTCTTCAAAATTTTTTTTAAACAACTGCAGAATGTTGTATGGGATATAACATGAACACTGTGAAAATTTCCAGCCCTCTACTCGGATTTGGGCCAGCCACAAGCAACGAAAGCCACCTCGGCCAAAGAGAGGAGTTCTGGGGTGAAATTTCTACCGTGTTCCAGTCTCTGGGTTTTGGTGTTTCGGGTATTGCTTGTTTTTGCTAATTTTACATGAGATGTGATCTTACAATATAGGAAATTTGGAGTGTTTCGTATTCGTAGTTTTAACATTATTTCGGGTATTCGCATGTTGTCTAGGTGAAGTTAAAAAGTTCGAACGAATGTCAAAAACTTATTTTTCCAAGTTTAACGTATTCGAAAAATCATGCAAGTACTTTTGTGTACCCTCTAGAAGAATGAAACCCTAACTCGATATAATGAACATGGAACCGCTTTTGAACCTTAGGGTTTACAGCAGTTCCGTGGTGCCATTAATGAGGCTTGGGTTTTCCGTTCTACGGATGGTCCATAGGTACTGTGGCATGTTCTGGGTATTATTAAATTGTGCTCAAGTGTTGAGCTCTCTTGGAATTGTGGGACTTTGATGAATCGATCGAAAAGTTTAACTTCGTCCGGATATCATGTGATGGGATACAATACTTGGAATCCATAAGAAAACTAATTTGAATTTTGTAAATCTAGCAATTTAGTCTCAATTGATCGGTTGCCACGGGATTTTGATGTGATCAATAGTCCGTCACAATTACGTAGTGTACGCGGATACTCGTCGGGTAACCTTACTAGATAACCACTCCCCATAGCCCCGACCAAGTAACTGTAGGAGAACCCCATCGCCAAAAGCATCCGTTCGGATGCTCGCGGCCGCGGTGTTCCGCTTTAGTGCACTAAAGTTTCCAATAAGCATTTGATCATGTTATCGGGAATCTTGTTGAATTACCCGACAAGTTATTGGAAAGCGTTTTCAATATCGAGACTAAAATGCGGGGTTTATAATTGTTAGGCATGTGATGTCTAAGAAATTCATTTGGTTAGGCATGAAATTCAAAGTATGTGATACATTGGGTTTATGATGTCTAAGGTGGTTGCGAATTCCAATTGTTGTAGTTTTTCACTTTCTTCTCTGCGACCGTTAGTGTAATATGTGGTGTATCGCCGGTTTCATTGATATATGTCAATGACAATTGGGATACGCATATTTACTTACGTTGATGACATGTGATGTTATGTGTTGTTGTGATATGTTATATTGGATCGTCGTGTTTTGAATAGCCGGGGGTTTTTATGTGAGAAGAGAGTTTTTCATTTTCATTCACGTAATACCTTGTATGTAATATTCTTTTATTGGGGCACTTCCAGGTTGAGGATGATATCAACATTAATGTATGTTATTTACTTTTCCGCATTAGGATAGACCCAAGGCAGGGAGCACAAGTAACCGGGTTCTAGGGTCCAGTGGGAGACCATCTCGAGGAGTCGAGACCGGGTCTCCTAACTCTAGAATTGGTAGGGTTGTTTGCCGCTCTCATAGGGGTCTAGAGATGTGGGTTTGGCTATTCATCGCGACCGTGGAATCCGCGTTATTTACTGGCTTAAATTAAAACACGGAATTCCTAGTATATCCAATATTTCATATGTGTTCTTCTGCTACTGATATTCTGTGATGTGATCACTTGATATGTTCTGAGATGAATGCCTATATTATATATATGATATATAATAACTATTGCTGCTTTTGTTTCTTCTGTGATGCTTAGGAAGAATAATTGATGGGACTTCATTAATGAGATTAATGAAATAAAAGAAACCTAAAGATGTTGTAGAAACTTATCTTAAAAACTGGTAGCTCTAGTTCTTGCTTTGCATAGCGGTATTCCTTGTAGAATATCCAGCACCTTATTCGATAAGGAAAGAGCCGAGATCCCTTCACCGGGAGAGACCTTTTTAGCGAAACCAGTAGATGCTACAACCCACTCGGTTTGTCTTTTGATTGCTTCTATAGTTTTTGCTTTGCATAGTGGTATTTATGAAATATCCTGCAGCTCATTCAATGAGGAAAGAGCCGAGATCCCTTCACCGGGAGTGACCTCTTTAGCAAAACTAGTAAAATCCTCAAAAACACCCCTTTTCAAAATCACTCGATTCTACAACGATATCAAGTTCATTACGCAAAAGGTTTTCATAAAACCTGTCGTAGCCCTCCGTCATTTCAGATAAGTACTACTTAGTATTCGTGCTACGTTTGTTGACCATGTTAACGCGTAGTGTGCGGTAGCTGATTAGAGCTTATTTGCATAAGCATATGATGCGATTGGATAAGGGTAGTCGTACGACTTTGTTGACCATGTTAAGGGTCATGCGGGTGGGTTTAATTCAATCGGGAAATGATGGGTTGAACTTGGCTAGCGCTTATAATTTGTTGACCATGTTAAGGTCATAAGTTCCTAGGGGCAAAATATTATCGGGAATTTCAAGTGTTGAAATTTGCAATGAGATTGCATACCTTCTATGAGATAGTTAGATCCTGATACCCACTGCGAGTAAGAGTTACTCATGGGAGAGTTTTATACATTACAATTAACCGATCAAGTAGGTGTCTAGAAAGGTGTCAACGGGGTTACGCCCTTGGGAAAACGAGGTTTATTTTAATTAGGTCCGTGCGAAAGCATGGGGAACCTCCCTCAAAGTATCGGCACTGGCCTGGCTGAAAGATTGGCGACTTGTAGCGTGTAATTAATCCCGGCTAGTCTTACCTTTTATGGTTTGAAGGAAGATTTGATAAAACCAGTGGGAGCTATCCTGATTAGATAAAATAATAACCAGTCTAATTTTGCAAGAGCATACGCTGAGTGTTTTCTTCTCTCTCTCCAGGTAGCGACCATGCCACGTTTTAATCAAGATAATAATATGGATGTATTGACCGAACCAGCTTGTTATACCGAGCTGGGGAACGTTGGTCCCGCTCCAAATTATAATTGTTATAAGAACAAGCAGGAAATAGGGGATTACCAGGATTCCCGTGCCGCCCAAACGAAAAAAGTGCATGATGATGCATCTTCTTCGGGTGTGTTCATTACAGAGAACTGTTTCTCAGTATCCTCTACGTTCTGGGTATGTGATACCGAATCAGGATCCCATATATGTAATCTGTTACATAGGCTACAGATAGGTAGAGAGCTAAGAATGGGTAATAAGTTTTAAGAGTTGGAAACGGTGCAATTGTTGCGGCCAAGGTGTTGGCAGTTATCACCTTGTATTACCAAATGGTAATACATTGATTCTGAACGAATGTTATTAGATACCGAGCCTGATTTGCAACATTATATCAGTCTCTATATTTACTAAAGAAAGATATAATTTTGTACCATTGGATAATGTTTTGAACATTTCCTATATCAAGAGATCAGTTCAGGCGCGTTATCTAATGAAATATACGTTCTAAATCAAACTACAGTTCTAAACATAAAGAACATACACAAGAGGAAGAGTTCAGAAATGAACGAATCCTTCTTAATGCATTATAGACTAGGTCATATCAATGCAGCCCGACTAGCTAAGTTACATTAAGATGCATATTTAAATCAGTTTGAATCTACATCTTGTGAAACTTGCCAGTCATGTCACAAAGATAAAATGACCAAAGCTCCGTTTACTGGAAACAGAGAAAGAGTAGGTGAACTCTTGGGATTTTGTCACGACCCGAAAATATTGTTCGTGACCGGCACTTAAACCACGCAACGTCTAAAGGCGTAACGTAATTCAAGTAAGCCGAAGCCCAGAAATCTAAACCTTTTAAAGAAAATAAAAACGGTGAAGTTTTGAAATAAAGGTATGATGAAATCAAATGTTTTCTTAAATGCATAGGTAAAGGAACATGAAAAATGCAAGTGATTTTACTAGTTGAAAAACATGTTTCGTCTTTTAAAAATTTGAGCAGCATATTCTTTATATATTTTGATCCAAAACCACATATATATGATAATATAAAAGGCATCCCCAAGCGGGAGCTAGTTCTTCGCCAATCTGCAGAATCACAACCATGCAAGACAGAAATATATATATATACGACGCCCAACGGTGAAGATCAACACAAGAATAAAGAATAAAGCAAGACATCAACCCACCAAGCTGTAACGTTGTGAAAATCGTTTTGGTGAAATTTCGGAAAATCGGTAAAATAAGGGGGGTTTCTGTAAAAAGTCAAAATACAAATATCTTTATTTTAAAATTAAATATAAATATTCTAGTTATATAATTGCTAGTATTTGGTGTTTATTGAGCCACTGGTGAGATTTCAAAATTTCTGAAAATTTTTCCGAAATTAATTATTTTAATATTATTTTAAGCCGTCACTAATACATTTAATTCAGGAAAATTACAAACTGGAATGAGTTCAAACAAATTTTGTGCATCATTATACATTAAACAAAATTTTATCATGTGGTTTTTGAATTGAAATAGGGTTGTTATCCGGTGTTAGAAAATATCGAAGAAAAAGGCTTTTTTTCGGTGAAATTAGTGCAAACGGAGTGCGGTATAATTTTTATCTTTTCCCAAACAAAACCACACTATATTTTACTCCCTCACACTATTTTTGGCTGACCTTGGCAGCCCCCTCTCACTTCATTCTTCAAGTGACTTCTAGAAATTTGTATTTTTGGAGAATTAAAAGAAAATGAATAAAGCATGAAAAGACATTAAGATGATGACATTTTGGAGAAGTTTCTACACCATTTCTCATGTGTTTCTCCCTCTTCCCCTTATTGTGGCCGGCCTCCCCATCACCATGGCTGCCCACCCCCCCCCATTTTCCACCTCATTTTTATTCAAAAATCATCAAAAATACTACAAAAATCCAATTTAAATTCCACAAAAACCTAATTATTTCATACCCTTTATTCTCTACTCTTCTCTACATGGATTTTGGAGTGGGAAAGCATGTATTTTTGAGGCTCATTTTCAAGTTTGGACATGAGGTTGTGGAGGTATAAATCCTTCTCTTTTGTTTTATTTCTATTAGATATTTCTTTTAAAGCATAATTAGATTAATTAGATTAATTCTTGTTGCAAATTCTAAAATTCAAGTTAGGGTTTGAAAATTCAAGAGGTGGTTTTTGTTAATTAATTAAGATTATAATAGCTAGTTTAACATCTTTTAGAGTGGAAAATTCTTGCATGGTGGTGGTATAATAAATTGTTGATCGAAATTGTTTAATTTAAACTATTTAGCTAACTAGATTTTTTCTAAAATGTGTTGTGGGTAAAATAAAATTCTTATTAAGGGTGTTATCATTAGATGGTAATTTTAGTGAGAATATTAGCATATTAATTGAATGAAAAACTTAGTTTGATCACTAGATTATTTTGATAATTGGAAAAATAGTAATAAAATGCTATTATTTTGTAAACTAGATTTTAGGAATTTCTAAATAAATGTGATTAAAAATATAATTATAGTTTCATTACATCATTATCATCATAAATTGTGGTTTAAGTGATTAATTTATGCAAAATCATGTTTTGAGGTGGAATTGCGGTATTTTGCTTGGAAAATATTAAAATTGTTAAAAGTTGCAAACTAGAAATTTCAAATAAATGCAAAATTGTGTAATAAAAATATAGTAATGGTTTGTATAGTCTAGTAATGCTATTTAATGAGTTTTATGACCATTGGTTTCATTTAAATGTCAAGTTTCGATGAAAAACGGTAAATTGGCATTTTCGGGTTTTTCGAAAACGGACGATTTGATCGATTTTAGTGTTTCGATGAATTTGATCATGTTTTACAATATAAGTAATGTGTTTTAAAACTACAAGTTGTTTGATGATGTTATCTCGATCCATCGGAGTTTGTACGCCGATATCGAGCGGTATTTGGTTCTTTTGCGTGGACGGGACATAGGTTTTAACCTGTGCTTGCTCTTCGTATCGTTTGACTTTTGTATGTGATTCGGTTTACGATGCTATTTATATGTTTGCGTCTAGGTACCCTCACGTGGACTGCGGGCGATGAAGAGGAGGATGGCGACACTGTCTTCGGCAGACATGGACCAGGTGAGTAGATGCATATCTACGGGGGGAAGTCGGGTGGATGGCGTTTAGCACCCCCGCAACGTAGAATAGGAATAGAAATTATTGACATTAGGAAACCAGACGTGACCCTAGTAGGACCCTAGTATTGACCCTAGGCTGGACTAGACTGATTTAGGAAAACCATATCAGAGGATGAGTACCTTGGAAGAGGTTCGTAGGTTTCAGATAGAAACACACCCACGCACACACTGAAACTCGACATGGGGTACGTGTATGTGTATATATATAGAACCAGGTATAGGTATATACATATATATACAACACGTATAGGTGATTCATTGAGGTGATATGATATCTGAGGTATGATGAAACAGTATAACTGGGCTTGATGTCGTGATTCTTGACTATACAGTCGTAATAAAGTGTTAGCGGATCATTAGAGAATGAGATAATGAACATGAATATATAAATTATAAGGAGTGGTGGTGATATTGATGTACATAGGACGCTAGAATAGTACCCGGACTGTAACCTGTGACTGATCACTATATGATATATGTATAACTTGATTACGACATTATATTGGTGTGACCTGATGCCGATATCATATAAGTATGACTTAATCACAATAAGATACATATGACATTATACGAATGAGGAGACACCTAGGAGATACTTGACCGTACCCCGATATTGGGATGCCGTACGATGGATTTTACCGTACGAGGCTTAGATTTGATGATTGATCCGCACTCTTGATTCGAGGAAGCCGTACTACGTACGTGATGCTATTGAGGCGGAATCGCCGACTATTAGAGATATTGATTCAGACCTTAGGTAGACTCTAGTTTCTTACTGACTAGTCTATTAGGTTTAGTTCTTTAGGATGTTAGATGGACATTAGTTTAGGTTCGACTCACACAGTGGTAGTTGTACTCGTATCCGCAGAGGAGTGGATAATGCACATCTGTATTCACATTCATACTGTAATCCTCATGGTGCATGTTCTTTTATATGTTGCTATAATCAGTATAAACTTTACCTGTTATGACACCAGCACCATTACCGATGATGCGCATATTCCACGCACACTTATTTGCCGGCTCACACACATTATCATCGGTAATTGCTATGTCACGTACACTTTAGATCATATTATCTTTTATTGATAGAATCAATTAACAACTAAACCGATGTAGTATTGTGATCACTCTCTGATGTTAAGTATAAGACATGGCATTCATTACTTAGACATTCATGCATTCATATTTTCGTGTTATCATGCAGTATTATGGGCATATGCCGACACTTATCATATAGTACTCATGATTTTGAGATTTGGATTTCTATGAGATTTCTGGATTTTTGGGGAAAACCGCAAAAATATATAAAACCTTCTCTCTCTCTCCTCTTCTCTTTTTTTAAAATAAGATGCGGTTTTCTCGTGATGTATGTGTCGTCCACCATGAGTATTTCATGTTTTCTAATGGATTTCGAGACCCGATTCGAGGAGTGGATGAACCGTCTCGGGTACATGGTGGGCCCGGTATGGTACCCCGGGGCAAGAAGATCGAGTTGTAGATGATGAGCCTGGCAGGTGAAGGCTACCTACCGGTGATGTCTGGCGCTGCGGATATCCGGAGGATACCGACCGTTGTCGTGAGATTTGATGCTATGGGCCGATCCGGACTGACGGAGCCCGAGGTATTGAGACTATGAGACTTGAGATTTACATGTTTGTGTCGATGCTTGACACGGATTTCCATGGATTTCATTGTTGATATTTCAGATTTCTATACACGTTTTACTATGATAACAGCTAAAGATTTCTTATACAGATATATCTGGATTTCAGGATTGATTATTTTATATTCATGGTGCATGCATAACCATTCGTATGACATAGTACTATATGAGGCACTGACACGAGCACGGAGTATCTGCATTTACACGTAGTTTTACCCTGCTATTACTAGATGTTTATGATATAGTAGTGTATTATTATGACCTAGGATAGCGTCGTGCATTCGATTTCTTTTTGTAGATGTCTTCTACTCACGAGTTGGCAACTCACCCCCGTTGTGCCAAATTCTTTACAGGTTCGATGTACAGGTTTTCCGTGGCAGCTTGTTGGCACATCTTTTCTTCAGGGCGATTGGCACGGTAGGTTGGTTCACTTGTATCCGAACCACCATTGTAATTTTATTCATTCATTTGTATCTAGTAAGCTCCATCAACCATATTTGTATTACTTGATAAGTTATTGGACCAGTCTTTTACTTCGACCTTAGAGTCGCGCCTGTATTATTCTGATCTGGTGGTTTTGCTTTCTTTTGAGTTTTGAGCCTCGCCCTCTGGCGTTGTATATTATTGTGCTTATTTCCGCCTGTTGGCGTTGATGCTAGCACCCGTTTGGGGATGCTTTTTATTGTTTATTCATATTTTACTTGTTGTACCCGTTTGGGGGCCAGTTTTTACAGAGGAGACTCTGCCGAAATTTTTGGTAAAATTTGCTGATGTTTTTTTTTACTTGTTTTCTTTTCTTTTCTTCTTTTTCTTCTTTTTTTGGTTTAGATCTCTGGGCTTCGGCTTACTTAGGTCACGTGGCGCCTCTAGACGCTTCGTAATCTAAGTGCCGGTCACGTTCCGTACTTTCGGGTCGTGACACAAGCGAACATATAACCCACCGCTCTAAGTCTCGCAACCATAAGTCTCTTCTAAGTCTTAGTACTTATACAAATACTAGTTTCTGATTGATGGAGTTGACTAGATACAATAGGAATAATAATACACGAGTGGTATGATCCAATATGTACCACCTACCAAAGTCAATCACCCGAAAGAAAGCTGTGTGCCAGTGATGCCGCTACTGATCCATGCGGTCAATCTGCAAGAACTGTGGCACAACGGGGGTGAGTTGCCAACTCATGAGTAGAAAACATCATCAGGTAGAAATCGAATAAAACAACGATTTCCTAGGTCAACTATATCATAAAGGTAATACTATGATATCTAGGGTAACCGTATCTGCAACGATATAATCAATGCCTATCTGCATATGTATAACATCTATGTGTCCATCAATGACACAACAACATCATGCATGTAAATATCATGAAAGCATATGCATATAAATATAAGGATATCAACTAACGTGTGTCCATCAACGACACATCTAAATCATAGAACCTGAGTGTCCAACATCGACACTCGAAACATCATGAAACCCATATCCAGCAACGACACGTAAATCCTCATATCTCAGGCGCCGCATCCTCACATCCGCCCTTAGGCGCTGCATACTCTGGTCGGCCCTCATATCCATCTCACGACTCCGGTCAGCCCTCATATCTATCTCACGACTCCGGTCGGTATCCTCCGAATAACCGCCGAGCTCAAATACATCACCGGTAGGTACTAGTCCCTCTGCCAGGCTCATCGTCTACACCACGAAAATCATTTCTTGCCCTGGGTTACCATACCGGGTCCACCATGTACCCGCAGACGGTGCCTCCCGCTCCTCAAATCGGGTTTTACATGCCAATCTCAGAAGCGAGAAAACACATGGTGGACGTCTCGAAATATCATATCAAGAGAAACCGGTTTTTTAAAACAATACATGATTTCCTTTGAAATATAACCACGGTTCTCAAATCCAGAATCTCATGAAAACAACATCTCAATGCGTAAAATCGTAAAGCATGATATATGCAAACATAGAACAAAAGTGTGAGCATATCAAGTATATCATGCGACATGGTATAGTGATGTGAGCATAGCAATATATCATAGCATGATGTAGAAATTCTACCGTGTAAGTGACATAGCAATTATCGATGATGAAAGTGTGTGAGCCGGCAATCTGTGTAAGTGTAACATACGCATCATCGATAATGGTGTAGGTGTACTAGCACAGATATATATAATGCAATAAGAATATCATGAACGTAGCATAAAGTACGTCGTAAGAGAAATGCTACAAGGTATACGTATCTAACATGACCGAGTTGGTGAATCTATCAATCGGCGTCCATCCTCACAACATCATGTATGGTACAATACATCGTAAGGCATTCTCTAGTCAAGGGTATGGATCAATCATCGGCTAAAGCTCATCACGTACGGTAACCCATTGTACGGCGGCATTAAACAATTTGGGATCCTATCAACATATATGACAATGTGGGTATGAACCTAACGTCTCATACGGTATATCACTCATTATTCACATCATTATCCATATATATATATATACCTATCTCTCATGTCACATCCGTATCAATCTCATATCATAGGACCGGGAAAGGTATTAATTATCACATATCGACTTGCATCTAATGACATATCAAACCTAGTCATCATATCTCATCGTATAAACTTTTCATCACATCAATATCTCACATCAAGTCATCTTACGTATACATTCTATCTTATTAATCTCATGTCATGCTACTCTAAATCTCATACTTACTCTCTTGCAACTATATATATCTATAAGTCGTGATTCACATTCACTTTTCATATCCTTATATATCAATTCGAGACATCATTTCTATCATATCATGTCAAAGAGTCATATCCCTATAGCTTTCATCTCACATCTCCATATATATATATATATATATATATATATATATATATATATATATATATATATATATATTCAATCATTCATGTCATCTCTAGCTATCTTTTTAACCATATCCATAGTTTTCTAATATAGTTTTCCTTAACCATATTCTACATATCGGTTTCCATCAAAGTTTGCGGGGGTGCTATACGCCATTCACCCGACTTCCCCCGTAGATATAAATCTACTAACCTGCAGAACTCTTTGTTCAGCCATAGTCAATGCGCTTCGTCGTCTTGGAATCCATGTGAAGGTACCTACAATCAATACGCAATTGCAAAAATATTAAAATCGAGTCCGGAAAACCAATACGGCACACGGTGCGCTCATAGGTTAGAACCTATAGCATACGCATGCAAAAACAACCAAACAACCATCGCCGTCGACGTACAAACATCCAACGACCAAATACAATATCAAATCTCAAAACCAATAATCCCAATATCGGAAAACATATCCAACCCCAACCCAATATGCTCCCAGATTTCTCTCAGGTTAATTTGAACAAAACAAACAAGTACAGGGAGTTGTATATAGGGTATGTGAGGTACATAACCAATTCCAACACCAATGGCCACAAATAACCCGGCGACAAAACTCCCAAAACCGGCCTGCTCGGCCCTGTATGCTCTGTCTGGGGTTGTTTCCTCAGGGTGGTCTCTTAGTACTCAATTTAGGTTAATAGTATTGCTAGTTTTTCTCGTAAACGTCCCAGGTCATCCCAGATTCTCTGTAGGCACACAAAACTTCACAAAACTGACATGGGTAGAATCCTAAGTTCGTATTTGGGTTCTATTTTCTGTTCTCGGCCAGTAAATCAACACTAGGGTTAAGTAAACACCCACTACAGCTCATAAGTCCACACAATCACCCAAACCCTTCTTTTGGAATTTCCAAACATCACAAATCTAATCGATTTAACTCTTAACTACTATAGGGTGCTAAGAAATTGAAAAAACTAAACTAGAAGTGTAGGAATTATCTCATTTGACAACTTAAGAATTTTCTTGGGTTGCTCAAGGTGATCAAAATCTAACTTTGAAGCATCCATTGGGTTTGTAGAGGGTTGTGCATCTATTTTGTGAAGGGGGTGTAGGGTTTTAGTGAGGGAATTGAGATGGGTCATGAGGGTAGAGGAGGTGGAACTTGAAGATGAAGGAGGAAGTGAAGAAAATAATAGGGGATGAAGAATGATGGCTGCCCTCTCTCTCTCACCCTCTCTCTCTTATTCTCACCCTCTCTCAAACATCACATGTCATACTCTCTCTCCAATAATTCTCTTTTCCTTTACCCTTTTTCCTTTTCTCTCTTTTTGAAACCAAATATCAACAAAATACAATGAAACAACATACAACAAAAATGCAATATGTCATGGTGCACTAACTATGGGAAAATGTAGAAACACGAAATTGGCCTAATCGCGATTAGTAGTGCACTAATCGGGTTTAATATTTAAACTGCATATAATTAATTATAAAATACCAAATCCAATAAATATATTTTTAAATGAGTAAATCATTTAAATCTCCAATTATTTCATAAATATTGATATATATTTATACCATTTACGAAAACCCCAAATTCGCAAATCGGATAGTTTTCGCGAAATATATTATTTTAATATTAAATTCAAAAAAAAATATTTTATATTTTCTGAAATGTTACAATCTTCCCCCTTAAATAAATTCGGTCCCCGAATTTAAATTTAAACCCTCAAATACTAAAATATTTCAATAATCAGTTCAAATCACGGGGCTCTGAAATCACGGAAGATATAGAAATACCACAGCGCATCGTGTGCGTCTGAAGAGGAGTACGAAACTCAAAATCGATCTCCGTCAAGCATCATGCAAATCATCGGATTTGCACGCAAATCATCGGAGTTACAATGGAGATACAGATCTCGAAATCCACTACTAAAATCCGATATGCACTAGTCAAATACTATAATACGTGTATAGTATGCAACCTTGGAAAAACCTTAAAAAACTGAATAAAACACATGCAAAATCTTTTCTGAATCGCCGTGTGATGCGTACTCACGGCAAAAGTGATGGACGCTCATTTGTAAAGTAATAAATATATGTTCATATATATTTTGCTCAAATATACGTCCTGCCCATTTTAAAATATCCCAAAAAGTTTTCCTTTGTAAACGTTCGTGTAACTCACGGACACGTAGGAAATAGCGAGTCTATAGCTCCTTTTTTAAAACCTCTTGTTAAACTTTTTATGCATGCAATGTACTCAGGTACTGTCCTCAGATCAGTCCTCTTCGGCTACTACATAATATAGTGTCCATCATGAAAACAAGGTGCTCAAGAGCAAAATCAGTCCAAAAAGGCGTGTCCAACAATCACCTGCGTCTGGTGCGCATGGAAACCAAGGCCAAATACAAGTGCTACGAATGTGCACAAAACCAAACTAAGTGCAACAGGCGTGCACAAAAGCATCTGTCCAGTGCAACAGGTGTGCACGACAATAATATCGAGTGCATCTATAGTGCATGAAAATCTCAATCCAGTGCAACTAACATGCACGAAAGAAAATCCCAATCGAGTGCATCCGGTGTGCACAAAATCATATCTCATATTATGCGTCCAACATGTGCGAAAATCGAAATCAGGTGCATCCGTCATGGACGAATGAAATCTAAATTAAGTGCATCCAACATGCACGAATAAAATCTAAATCAAGTGCATTCGATGCGCACGAAATCCAATACCAAGCGCCTAATATGCGCGAAATCCAACCCAAGCGCGTCAGGTCCGTAAAAATCATCTAGTGCAGTAGCATGCACGAAAACGAACATCAAGTGCAAACGCGCACAAAAACATAAATCTGGTGAACAAATGCTCAAAGACATAAATCGGGTGCAACCAAGGTACGGAGTATAAATCTAATGCAACCAATGCACAAAATACAAATCGGGTGCATCCAGTGCACGAAATACAAATCGGGTGCAACAAGTGCATGGAAACGCATCAATAACTCAAATGCGTATAAAAACAATATCGAGTGTACCAAAGTGTATAAAATCAAAAACGTGTACAACTATGTGCACAAAATCCGTATCCATACACTGCAAGCACATGTGAGCTATACTGAGTGCAAAAATCAAATTGAGTGCGTACCATATGCACACAATCAAATCAACCATATGAAATCAACAAAATCATAAGCACGTGCCGCCAAGGCACAAAATCGACATCAAGTGCAATAAATATTCACAAATTAAACCAACACAACAGTTTATAAAACATATATCAAGTGCCATTACTATGCACAAAATTTAAATACCTAGTAGGTGCAGCCATGGTGCACGAAAATAATATCATGAAACTCAATCATCAAAACCCAAATCCAAACATTATAAGCGTTGCAAATCGCAACAAATGACATTAAGGTACACCTGCTATAATGTCGAAAAAATGTCGGTGCGCCCAAAACTGGCAGAGCAAGAACATCCGCTTGCCCCCTGCTCACGGTCTGGCGTCCTCTGTCTTTTGGTCCTTATTTCTTTGTGGATTACCAATCTCGCAATCTATCGGCTCATCGACCCGGTCATGTGTACTAACGGAAACGATTCCGCTCTGACACTCTTCTGGTCAACTCTCAGCCAATTAGCATGACCACTCGTAAAGAAGCATGTCACTGGCCCTCTGAATACATATGACACAACTGATCCTCGGTGCAACTTCTTATCGCAGCCGTGTCCTGGAAGGAACCTGCTCAAGGTCTCTTCCGATTTCGCCTATGTCGGACTATACGGAGGCTAGGACTCTTACATCATCTTTTCTCGCCTTCTGGACATCTGCGTTCTAAGCACAACCTTTTCTCGGGAACTGGCTATATCCTAACGTCTCTGTATACACATCAGATCTCTAATCTCAACGGGAAGTAACAACAGCTCGTTAACATCTCGCACGAACCTCTTTCTCCACTCGTCTTTATTATCGTCCACTTCGACGTCACGTCATGCTATCTACGTACTGCAATTGTTCTCGGCTACAGTCAATCCAGAATATCTCACACGGACTCGAAATTACAAACTCGGTATCTTCATCACTCTGTAGAAGATATCTAGCCGAACATGTCCTCGGGAACTCGTCACAACTATCGGAGGAATATACTTTATTCATCCGCTCTCGATCAACTCACAACGCATCTGGGTGAAGTCCTCCATCTGAAGCTGGTCCACTTACTGATCTCCCATCGGATCATCCAACGAACAACGTCATCTCTGGATCGATCTACTCTAGGTCTGAGAAAGATTCTCCATACTGGAAATCTTCAACTCAACTGGGCCTGCGTTGGCGCATCAAATCAGACGAATCATCCCAGTCGCTCAACTCAACTCAAGATTGCCTATCTATCATCTATTGCATCTTTGCCTGAAAGCTCCAGTGATCTCAGCTCACAAGCTCTGGAAGCGATATCCCTTCAATCTCAGCAATAGCTGAGGCATCTGTCTGCACAGTAGACGACATCATAAACTCTGAGATAGGCTGTACATCTAAAGTCCTCTCACAACTGGAAGCCTCTATCAGTGGCCCGATCATCCGGTGCAAAACCGAACCCTCGCCTCAAACGAGAGGTCATAATACAACACTACATAGAGACGTTCCCATGTCACCAAAAAATACGATGGTCAGTCCTCATCATGTTAGTTATATGTATGCCCTAGAGGCCATTATTATACATGTGATGTATATTATAGTGGATTCTTGGATATATATAGAGAGGACTTTCTTGCTCGATATAATAGTATGCTATCTGGTTGCTCTTTGTATTAACATGTTGACTTGTATAAGTGATGCTGTCTTGCTCTCACATGTTGATAAAGCCCTTAAGATGTGTACTTGACTACCAGGACTATGATGGAGATCATACTAGTGGGGCCAAGGGTAGTCCACAAGTACATCCTATAACAGTTCCTAGTCGAGGGAGTATCAAGACATGGCATCGATATTCCAGAGTAGACTAGCGTATACACATCTTGACCCATATGATGGGCGATGGATGATCCCACATCCATTGGTGTTTGACATCAAAGATAGTATACGGGTACTCAGTGGAGACTGGGTACACTGAACGGACTCGCCGAGAACTCCTAGCTGGTATTATACATATCGTCAGATAGCAGTTCTCAGGTGACACTGGTACAGGTTAGTCTGTAGACCCGAGATCGTCATAGAGTCTTATGTGATTCCCACTGTGCTTTGATTTCTACCTTACCACGTTCAAGAGAACGTGCAAAATGGTGGCTTTTGGGTATAGTCCTGAATCACATGGAGGCAATGAGCGATAGGAGGGGATTCGTTTCTCCCGGTATTAGGGTTGATGTTGCGCTGTGCTCGATTGGCCATAACGATAAGTCCTGGCCAGGTCTGCTATGGAGATTTGCTGATAAGTGTTATCAGTAGTTTCTCGACCCGTTATGAGCCTTACATCGGCATGACTTATCGGTTACTGGAGTCTGACGTTTACCACCACTAGAGTAGATATGCGACAAATCAGATGAAAAGCCCGGACTGTACGGTAGTGTTACTGACAGGCTTTTGCAGGAGAAAGAGCAGGCTTGCTTATTGATCTTCTGATCGCTCAATACCAGGGTAGCCGTTACGTCCAGCTAGTACCGCTGACGGCTTGTGGGTGCTTGATGTGATCATCACCTTCTGCGACGTATTGACGAGTCTTTAGAGTCCTACACAGAGGTTTCACTGGCTCAGGCAAAACAAAGTTGGAGCACAAATATGATATGTGTGGGACCGAGATTAATACGAGTATTTGATACTGTATTCTATTCTCGCAATATAAGGTATCGATCAGTTATATGAGATATAGACGGGTTATCGAATCAAATGTTGATTTGATAAGTCGATACTGTATCGGTTGGTTATATGAGAATATAGCCGGGTTATCGAATCAAGTGTTGATTCGATAACTTGATAAAAATAATATTAGTCGGTCATATGAGATATAACCGGATTATTAAATCAAGTGTTGATTTAATGATTTAATGTATAATTATATATTTGATATATTAATTTACATTAAGTAATATTAGCTCACTTATGCTTTTCTTTTTCTCACATGTGCACACTTAATATATATGTGATATATATTAATTGTGTTTTATTTATGTTTCATGGTTGATGATACATGCAACATGGGTGTATGAGACTTACACCATGATAATGATAATGAAGGGTTTATATATTTAGTGTAAATCAATTATTAGTTGGATAATGGTCACATGGCATGAAACTTATAGAAGCTTGGAGATCTATTGACCAGTCTACTAGTTTTGTCTTATACTAGAAATTTGTTAACCCAACCATTATCTAAATTCATGGTTAAGTCTCTACATGATAGATATTAAATATTTTCTCAACCATGGTTTCCATTCACTCTCTCATCCATTATTTGCTTCTTCTTTCTCAAGCTCAAGGGAAAGCTCTCTAGGTTTTTGAGAGAAACTTAAAAATAGTGAGAAAATTAATTCTAAAGTGAGAAAAAATACTACTTCATCATTCTCTACTATATTAGCACTTTAGTATAGGGTGTTAGCTTCACTAATCCCACATTAGTGAAAAGGGTAGGTTGGGTTAGTGTCTCCTCGACGTAGATCATCTTCGTCCTCGAAGACTTCGTGCAAGCTTGTTCCTTTCTTCTTGAGAAGCCATTCTAGAGTCTGCAAGATCACTACTTGGAGCGAAGGGACTACTACACGGAGTTATTGAAGTGAAGGACCGATCTACAAAGGTTGTATTCCATATTCACTTAATAATAAAATAGTTTACACATTGTATTGTCTAAATCTTTAGTTAAGATTCTTGGGTTAGTATTGTTAAGCATGGCAAATTTTTGAAAATGGCATGGACGATGCCTCCCGAAACCTTGCTATCGTGCCTAGCAATCCTACAGTGGTATCAGAGCCAAGATAAAAATTTAGACGATGTATGTAGAATTACGAAACCGAAACAACTCCGAAACACTCGATACACAAGTCTAGTTTCTGTCGAAATTTTAAAGTCGTCGAAATTTTTTTTAAACACCTGCAGAATGTTGTATGAGATGCAATAGGAACAGAGTACAAAATTTAACCCCAGACCTCGGATTTTGGCCGGCTACAGAGCCATTAAAACCGGCCTGCTCGGTTTTTTGGTGGTGTCCAGGATTGAAATTTGTACTGTGTTCCAGGCTCTAGGTTTTGGTGTTTCAGGTGTAGTTTGTTTTTGCTAAATTTGCATGTGATGTTTACTTTCTGCAAAGGCAACTCGGAGTGTTTCTTAGTCGTAATTCTAACAGTTTTTCGGGTTATTTAGACGGTGTTAAAAAGTTCGAATAGATATCAAATACCCACTGCAACCCTTGCCGGAAAATTTTCCAAGAGTTGGATTTTTTCCGAGTTAAAGAACATTCAAATATTATGCAAGTAATGCGGTGGACCCTCTAGAAGAACAAAACCCTAACTCGATTCTATGACCGTAAGAACCGCCGCCAAACCTTAGGGTTTGCGGTAGTTCCGCGGCGCCATAGGTGAAGCAAGGGTCGACCCTTCTACAGTTGGTCCATTGGTACTATGGCATGTGATGAGTATTTTTAAACTGCGCAAAGGTGTTGAGCTTTTTAGGAAATTTTGGGTGTTTGTTGATTCGATTGGAATGTTTAACGTTGTCTAGCTTTTTCTGGAATGTGATACAATATGTGGAATTCATATAGTTAGGTATGAAATCCAAAGTATGTGATATTTGAGTTTATGATGTCGAAGGTAATTGTGGATTCCAAATGTTGCAGTTTGACATTTTCTTTTCTGCGACCGTAAATGTAATATGTGGTATATCACCGTTTTCATTGCTATATGTCAACGACCATTGTGATACGCATATTTACTTACGTTGATGACATGTGATGTTACGTGTTGCTGTGATATGTTATATTGGATCGTCGTGTTTTGAATAGCCGGCGTTTTATCTGAGATGAGAGTTTTTATTTTCATTCATGTAAAATTTATTATATGTAATATTCTTTTATTGGGGCACTTCTGGTTTGAGTATGATGTCACCATTGTTGTATATTATTTACTTTTCTGCATTAGAATAGACCCAAGGAGGGGAGCATAAGTAACCGGGTTCTAGAGTCCAGTGGGAGACCATCTCGAGGAGTCGAGTCCGGGTCTCCTAACTCTAGAATTGGTAGGGTTGCTTGCTGCTCTCGTAGGGGTCTAGAGATGCGGGTTTGGCTATTCATTGCGATTGTGGAATCCTTATTTTATATTGGCTTAATTTAAAACACGGAATTCCTAGTGTATCCAATATTTCATATGTTATCTTCTGCTGCTGATATTCTGTGATGTGATCATTTTATATGAGTGAGACGAATGCTTTATTATTGTATATATGATATATAATAAACGTTGCTTATGTTTTGCACCCGCACTAGTCCCTCCCCGCTATGCCGTTAGTTAAGTAAGCTAACAGTGCATAACGGGACACTGTGGTGAATGCGGATGATATAAGCGTACGTTGTATTTTTGTTTCTTCTGTGATGCTTAAGAAGCATAAATGACGGGAATTCATTAATGAGATTAATGAAAGTAAAAGAAACCTAAAAGATGTTGTAGAATCATATTTTCAAAATGGGTAGCTCTAGTTTTTGCTTTGCATAGCGGTATTCCTTGTAGAATATCCAGCATCTTATTCGATGAGGAAAGATCCGAGATCCCTCCACCGGGAGTGACCTCTTTAGCTAGAAGATGCTACAACCAACTCGGTTTTGTCTTTTGATTGCTTCTTTTAGTTTTTGCTTTGCATAGTGGTATTTATGAAATATCCTGTACCTTATTCGATAAGGAAAGAGCCGAGAACCCTTCAGCGGGAGTGACCTCTTTAGCAAAACTAGTAAAAAGCCTCAAAAACATTCCTTTTCAAAAAAAATCACTTGTTTCTACAACGTTATCAAGTTCATTATGCTCATGGTTTTCTTAAAAATCTGCGTAGCCCTCCGTCATTCTAGATAAGTACTATTTAGTATTCATGCTACGTTTGTTGGCCTGCGTCAAGGTGTAGTGTGCGGTAGCTAACTAATGCTTATATGCAACAGAGATGAGATTGGATTAGGGTAGTTGTGCGCATTTGTTGGCTTGCGTCAAGGGTCGTGCGGGTGGGTTTAATTCAATCAGGAAATGACGGGTTGAACTTGACTAGTGCACTATGGTTTGTTGGCCTACGTTAAGGTCATAGGACGCTAGGGGCAAAAGTATTATCGGAAATTTCAAGTGTTGAAATTTGCAATGAGATTGCATACCTTCTATGAGATAGTTGGATCCCGATACCCACTGCGAGTAAGAGTTACTGCAGGGAGAGTTTTACACATCACAATTAGCCAATCAAGTAGGTTTCTAGAAAGGTGTTTACGGGATTACGCTCCTGGGAAAACGAGGTTTATTTTAATTAGGTCCATGCAAAAGCACGGGGAACCTTCCTCAAAGTATTGTAACATTTCAGAAAATATAAAATATTATTTTTGGAATTTAATATTAAAATAATATATTTCGCGAAAACTACCCGATTTGCGAAATTGGGGTTTTCATAAAAAGGTATAAATATATACCGATAATTGTGAAATAATTGGAGATTTAAAATAATTTATTCATTTAAAAATATATTTATCGGATTTGGCATTTTTTAAAATTTATTATATGCAGTTTGGATAAAAACCCGATTAGTGCACTGCTAATCGCGATTAGGCCAAATCCGTGTTTCTACAGTTTTCCATGGCCAGTGCACCATGTCATGTTATGTTTTGATTACATATTATTTCTTATGTTGTTTTAGGGTATTATATGAGTTGGTTTAAAAATAAAAAGAAAATAAAGTGAGAAGGGCAAAAGAGAGAGAGGGGGTGAGGGGGTGAGAATAAAAGAGTGAGAGAGAGAGGGCTGGCATATATCCTCACCCCCCCCATTTGTTTTCTCCTTCTTTTTTTCCTCATCTCCTTCTTCCTCAAGAATCCCTCCACCTTCACCCTATGATTTCACCTCAAAATCTTCATCCAAACACTATACCCCCTTCACAAAAGATGATCCCCACTTCATCCTCTACACTTCGGACCAAGAAAAGTTGGATTTTGATGACATTAGAAAGCCAGGGTTTTTGTTGATGTGCCCAATTGAGGTAAAATTCCCTTCACTTGATTTAGTTTATGTTTTCCTAGCATTCTAGTTAGAATTGGGTTAAGGTGTTGATTAGTGATGTTAGAGAATCCTAGAGAAGGGTTTGGGTAATTGTGAGGAATTGATGATGTATTGTGGCTGTTAACAAGACTTGAGTAGTGTTTTACTGACCTAGAACAGAAAATAGAACCCAAACACGAACTTGGAACTTTCCTACATTGGTAAATTTTACGGTTTGTGAGTGTATTTAGAGATCTGGGATGACCCGGGGCCTTTGTAAATAAAGTTCCCTTGACCATGAGACGTGCAGGCAACCATGAACCTGTTGCGCCACGGCAGCGCCCCGGCCGTCTACTCGAGGACAAAATGCGGAATCAAAATTTTTCTTAACTTTTAAACTGGCGCTACCGCGGACAATAAAACCCGGATCGTAACCATTAACCTAATGCTAGCTAACAAGAGAAGGAAAGAGAGCTATACCAAGCGATCCGTGTCCTTCGGTCTTCGTTTCTACTCCGATCTCCCGCGAAATCTCCGTGCGTCACCTCCTCGTTGAAAAAGGCACCACGTAGCCAGATTCCTTTATGGGCTCCCACCTCTGGACCGAGGCAACTCGGGCGCAAAGTTGGCTAGCCGACGTGTCTAAGAAGTGCTGTAGGCTAGTGTAGAATGGTTGTCTCATTTGAGGTAATGAAGTTGCCATTGGTGATGGAGGAATGAGGTTAAGGAAAAATGGTGCTTTCCTTTTTTTTTTCCAAACAAAAAGAATGAGATGAAGAAATATGTGCCACCACAAAAAGAAAATCTCTCTCATTCCTTCTCTCAAGTGTGGCCGGCCCCCTCAAGAGAAATGGTGGAAGGATAACAAAAAGGAAACCATGAAGGGAGGTAAGTGTAGGAAAATCCAAGAGGTGACCACAACCAAAGGTTATGATAACAATATCAAATCAACCTCAAATCCTTTCTCATCTCAAAAAAGCAAGAAATGATCATAGAAAAGAATGGCATCAAAAGATGCTTTCATAATCTATGCAAACGCAAGAAACCCCTCCACAATGTGTTATTTGCAAACTGCAAATAACACCCTCCATCAGAAAGTCCGGCCGTGAAGGAACAAAGGAAAACCGGCCGGAACGGAATGCAAACTGGCAACTTCAGAAAAATGATCCCGTAATAAATTACAGGAAAACCACGCGACTGCATATACATGTCCGCATTTCTATTCCCACTGAATACAAATGCAAAGAGACAAAATCTACACTGTCTAATACTAGGATCCGGCTTAAGCCAAAGCCGGCTAGTAAAAACCCGTCCGATCACGATCCGTGCAATACCGCACGTATCTGATTGAACCCTGCCATATCTCCATACGGCCTCTACAGCGTTTCGCCCGAAACTTGAGTAACTGAGTGTGTGGTGGACTCTAAAGACTCGTCAATACTATGGCTGTGGATTTAACCACTAGCAAGTCAGAGGTATTAGCCATACATGACGGGCCACCAGCTATTGACCAAAAGGGACGTCGATGAGCGAACTCATCCTGACACCCTACTGAGCCTGACAGGGACAATATCCGTACAGTCCGGTCCGTTCGTCTATGAGTATTGCATGGCGGGCCTAGGGGGTTGGTAAAAGTCAGACCCCCAAAAGCTGTACAAGTCGTGTCGGAGCGTAGCCCAGAACACCCTGAGATACTACTGGAATACCTACCAGTAAATCTCCTGCCTCGGCCGAGGGCTTTGTATAATGGCTCTCCTAGACACAGCGCAACCTCACCCCCAATACCGGGAGAGACGAACCCCTGCAGATCCGCTCATTGCCTCCATGTGGCTCGGGACTGTACCCAACTAAAACCTGTTTGCACGACTCCTTTGAGCCGTGGTAGGGTAGTAATCAAAGCACAGTGGGAACTCACACGAGACAAATGACGATCTCAGGTCGATGAACTAACCTGTACACATGTCACCTGGGAACTGCTATCTGACGTTTGGTATAATCCCAACTAGCAGGTTCCCGGCGAGTCCTGTCCGGTGTACTCATAACCTAATGAGCACCTGTATACATCTTAGGTGAACCAACTGACACCAATGGCTTGTGAGACCGTCCACCGCCCCTCGTCGGGGTCTCGACTGTATACACTAGTCTACTAATGGAGTATCGATGCCCAGTCTCGAAACTCCCACGACTAGGGACCATTTAAGGATGTGCTTATAGTGTTAGTTATATGTATGCCCTAGAGGCCATTACTGTACATAGGATGTATATTGTAGTGGATGCTGGGACATATATAGGGAGGACTTTCTTGCTCGACATGATAGTATGCTATCTGGTTGCTCTTTACCTTAACGTGTATACTGATTGTCTCTCTGTTACATGTTGGTAAAGCCCTTAGGATGTGTACTTGACTACCTGGACTATGATGCGGATCATACTAGTGGGGACATGGTAGTCCATAAGTACATCCTTCAAGGTCCCTGGTCGTGGGTGTATCGAGACGGGGCATCGATATACCAGAGTAGACTAGCGTATACCTTCTTGACCCATACAGATGGACGATGGATGATCCCATATCCATTGGTGTTTGACATCAGAGATGATATACGGGTGCTCAGTGGAGACTGGGTACACTGGACGGACTCGCCGAGAACTCCCAGATGGTATTATACCTTACGTCAGATGGCAGTTCTCTGGTGACACTGGTACAGAGTAGTCTGTTGACCCGAGATCGTCATAGAGTCTTGTGTGGTTCCCACTGTGCTTTGATTTCCACCTTACCACGTCCAATAGGGCGTGCAAAACGGTGGTTTTTGGGTACAGTCCCGAGTCACATGGAGGCAATGAGCGATAGGAGGGGATTCGTCTCTCCCGGTATAGGGAGTTGATGTTGCGCTGTGTTCGATTGGCTATAACCGGAAATCCCTTGCCAGGGTTGCTGAGATTTACTGGTAAGTGTTACCAGTAGTTTCTCGAATTGTTATAGACCTCATATCGACACGACTTATCGAGCTATTGGGTTCTGACGTTTACCACCCCTAGGAGAGATATGCGACATATCAGACGATCAGACCGGACTGTACGGTAAGTGTTACTGGTTGGATTCACAGGAGTGTGAGCGGGCTTGCTCGTCGATCTTCTGATCGCTTCAATACCCGGGTGGCCGTTACGTTTAGCAGACCGCTTGCGGCTTGTGGGTGCTTGATATGATCATCATCTGCTACCGGCGTATTGACGAGTCTTTAGAGTCCTACACAGAGGTTTCCTGGCTCAAGAGAAACGAAATAGGAGCGCATATGAGATATGTGCGGGACCGAGAATAATGCGTGTATGTGATACCGTATTTCATTCTCGCGATGAATGTGTCGAATGGTTATATGCGATATAACCTACTTATCGAATCAAGGATTGATTCGATAAAACGATACATTGTATACTAGTCGGTTATGTGCGACATGACCGGATCATTGAATCAAGTGTTGATTTGATGATTTAATGTATAATTATATATTTGATATATTACTTTGCATTAACTAGTATTGGTTCACTTTAAATGGATTTTCTCACTTGGGTGTACAAGTTGTATATGTGATATACTTTTTGTGCAAATGATTGTATCATGTTTGATGATGCATGTTTACTTGTGTTTGTGTGAAGATTGAACCATGGTTATATGAATGGTTAGGGTTATGATTATTTATTCATTCATTTATTTATTTATTAGTTTTGGAAAATATAAGCAAAAGAGAAAAATGGTGGCTTTCTTTGTTCTTTCTTGAAGCTTCATGAAGACTTTGACCAAGTGACCATTTTGTCTCATGCTTAACCCTAACCATTCCACTCAACCATGATTCATTCTCTACACTTGACCATGGTTATCTTATGATAAGTATTCATATTTTTTTTCTTTGAGGATAATACTTATGATAAGATAATATTCATCTTCTTCTTCATCTTCTTTGATGAAGAAAGCTTCACTTCATCAATGGTGATTGATGAAAATGAGTGAGAAATCCAATTCTAAAGTGAACCCACTTCCTATTTCTTCATCCTCTACCTCTTGCCAAGTAGTAGAGTGTGTTTCCTTCACAAGTTTTCATGGCTTGATGAAGGTAGAGCTTGATCTTGTGATGCTTCGACGTAGATCATCTTCGGCACGAAGCCGACGACCTTGCCCACCCATTTCTCCGATGAAGCCGACGCTAGAGCCCGGATTTTGATTTGGACAGCGGAGAGGACTTCATCACGGAGCCGTGGAGGTGGAGGACCGGATCTACAAAGGTTGTATTTCCGTACTCTTAGTTAAAGTAGTTAACTAGTTTGCTTTGTCGCCTAAAAATCTAGCCAACGATCTTGTTAGGGTTTCTCGGCACCGTTATAATTTGAAATTGGCATGGTTGATGCCTTGTGAGACCTCATTAGGGTGCCTAGGAACCCTACATATAGACTCCAGCTCTCACGTATATGAACGCCCTCACACTGCTGGTAGTCAAGAAAGAATCCTAGGGGCTCTATCAACGTGTAATAGCGACTCGTAAGGTCACCTAAAGCAGTACACGATGATAAAGATAAACCAGATAGCATACTATCATCTTGAGTAAGACTGTCCTACTGGGACAGGTCCTCCCTCAATCATTGCAATCACGTGCCTATGATCCAATAATTGACTCTAAGAACACTATCTCCAATAATCTCCCACTTGCACTCAAGGCTAATTATTGCGATGTCGCATACTCACAGCCCGTGTGATACCGAACACCCAACTCCTCTACTAGTCAGTCTCACAAAGCTTGTTTACGAAACTATTGCGTTCGAGGAATAGCCTCAGTGAGTGGATCCGCTCTGATGTTTCTTTCTATGTCTCTCTTTATCTCAAGTTCGCGGAGAAAGCCATCTCCCGAAATGAGCAATACCTGTCTTAGAATGTGTCTAGATGTCTGATGGGACCTAGCTCATAAATGAACTCCAAATCCAAACTTCTTAGACTGTATCGTCAACTGAACTTAATCAGTATCCTGCGCCATGCCTTTCCCTCAGTATCCACCTGGACCACCTGTCCAAAATACTGCCCCTCGTCAGAGGGAAAACTATAACTCTGACAGCCACTCTGCCATCCAGGTCACCTTGGAAGCCTGGAATGATAAGCGTCTCCTAAAGGAGGCTGCTGTTATCAAATCCATAGAACAGTACCTTATGTTCTAAAGCTGCTTCCGATCGTTTCTCCAGGATTGGATTAATATCAACTTATTGCATCTCCTGCAAGAACAACATCTGGTGTGGTACTTGACATCTCATGATTGACTCAATTGCCTAAGCAAGTGATCTGCCAATCATGCGCATCCCTCTCCCCTTTATTCCGTAAGACACCTTTAGAGAGGGTGACTCCATCACCTGCAGGTATACTACCGTGCCAGGAGTCGTCCATTCTAAATACTCATAGAATGCTGTCAAAGTACCCAGATTGGGAAACCACCCAAATCTAGATCTAAAACCATAGAACCAGTAACCAGAATGTCTGATATAATATCCAAGTCCTATATGGAGAAACCACTGTGTGAAAACCAAAGTATAACCGATCGTAGTATAGGAATATCACTTCCTACTCTATGTATGTCATCCAAATACTAGGACATCACACCCTACTACCTTCTTAACAGATCCATCCCCTATTCTGATGAAGTCAAAACTATGACTGTCACATCAGAAATAGATGATCTGTCTCCGCTATATCTGCTTTAGTCTACAAATAGACATAAGCCACTTGTCCACTAATGCTTCCGCTGCTCCCACTGACTACGACAACCCTCTGGCAGAGTCATATAGACGTACACTTCTAAAGCCAGTTTAGAATGACGCTATACTCATCCTCCTGCCGGATCTCACAGTCTGGAACAACAGCAATGGCAAGTCTGGGTAAATAAGAACCTCCCTGCCACCGTCCTTGAGCATACCGAAGTACCTCTCGGGTGCCTGAGGTTACCCACTTTATCTGCGGAGTGGCCAATGGAATGTCAAACCAGATTGAATCTTTAGGTTCTTATCAAATCTTCAGTAATCGTTTGCGGTTCTGGAATCACTTCCAGTTCTACCATACTCCTACTACTGTTTTCTGAAAATTCCATTTCTTTTAAAAATGTGGCGAGTCAAGAAAAATATCACTATTGATCTTCCAGATGGTAGAAAGTCAACCCTCGTCATAGCCTGGGTCAACCCACAAACAACCATTACAGAAACGTGCCTTGAGTTATCCGGAGTCTGGTTTTAAGCATAAGCCGGACAACTCCCCGTACCTTAACATCGTTAAGATATGAACTGTTCTATATCCAATACAGAAACATAGGCACCGATTTAATTGAACCAGATTCAAATCATGCAGCTGTCTCCAGTGCATGTCAACTAAATAGAAGAGAGGCTGATCAGCGTTACTCAACTTAGGAGTACTTCCAATTATGAGTAACCTGAAAGAGAAGCTAGTTCTCTTAATCATTACTATCAACTGAATACCATCCACAAGTATCTACATCTTCGATCACCTTGAAGAATCATGATACTTGCAATATCTGGTTCTCTATTTTATTCTTATACCCATAACTTCTCAAAACTCAGACCCTGTGTTTCTACGAAACACCTGTCTAAAACCAGAGATGTCATAAGTAAACTGAACATAGTACGAGGACCATCCCCTCTGTCCTAATGGACACTGGACAACATACAATACTCTGTATAAGTCCCTTGAGTCTGATAACTCATTCACTGTGTGTCGTAGGTTGAAAACTGTACTTATGGTTAAGAAGAATTACACCGCTGTTCAATGCTCCTTACCTAACCATCCACTGATATAGGTAAATGTCATAGACATAATTTCAAAAAGGTATATCTCACTCTATAAAAATAGACGTACAGATATATCAATTTGAAATTGGTGCATAACAACGGATATTCAAAACCAAATATTTGCCGTCCGGCAAACAACCTAGGTGACTTCCTCAAATATCACCAATTACAACGAATCCCGATTTAATGAGGATGATCACCTAATTCCCAATAACTTACTCCCACTCATCATCTGTAAAACCATACAGATATGAGAATCATACCTGGTAAATACATACCCTGGAGCAAGTGTCTAATTGGGAAATCAGTTTTCTTTTAACAGTACACAGTGAAACTGAAACATTGAAATGTTTCGATGGGGTATCCCGGTATTCCTAGTGATGCCTCTTCCATTATCCAGATTCACAACTGTAACCGTATATCTCTTTGCCATCTCTCCAAATCCCTTTTTATGTCTTTAGTCATTACCTTCTGTACACCCCTTTAGGCCAAGTGGTTTTCTTCCTTCCCTACCGTTCGGCACCAGCCTATGGTTTGGAAGAAGACTATCCAATAAGAATAATAGGTGTACTGTCCTAATCCTAGGAACACTCGCAATGCGAGAGAAGGTGAAGATAAAAGACAACCGAATAAACCTTATTCCTATTTCTCCCAAACCAGGATCCATCCCCGAACTGGAACAAGTTCCTTTCAAGTTCGTATATAACCATACGATGGATTATCCAATAAACTTGGGATCTTCGTAGTGATACGGAGTGTCCTGGAGAAATACAAAGGTGATTTAGGATTGGCGAAGAAATACTTGGTTCGGTCGTGAATAGCAGTCGCAATTTACTTTGCCCTCCTTCTAATCCCTTTCTTTTTCTTAACTTAATACCTTCTGTACACCATTTAGGCTAATTGGTTTTCTTCATTCCCCACCGGTCGGCACCTGCCTATGGTTTGGAAGAAGACTATCCAATTTGCGTAACAGGTGTACTACTCCTAAACCAAGGAGTACTCGCAACCTGAGAGAGGGTAAAAGGAAAAGACAACTGAATAGTCCTATTCGTTTTCTCCAGAACCAGAAACCATCCTCGAGTTCCTTCGAGTTCGTATATAACCATACGATGGTTTTGTCCAATGGAAGTGGACGTTCGTAGTAATACGGGGTGTCCTGGAGAAAAGGGTAAAAGCAGGAGTGGCAATGAGGTTTGCAACTCTGACAATCCAAAAGCCAGTGTTAAGAAGGTTCGGTCAAACTTGGTCACTGAGTCATAGTCTAGGGTCGGGTCAATGGTCGCTGCCAGAGAGAGAGAGAAAAGAAACACTCAGCGTGCACTCTAACCTAGATCAGAATGGTTACCACTTTATCTAATCTGGAAACCTCCCACTGTAACGTCAAATTCTTCCCCAAACCTGAAAGAAGAATTAGCCGGGATCACCCGAGGAGTAAACCAACTCATCAGTGGAAATCGGGATCCAACTATCATCGCATGATAACTTGACGGAATCCACTCAAGTCACCACACTCCAGAAGGTATGCGCATGCCTGGCAAGTTTCAGTTTCTTTAGAAACTCCCGATGTTATTTTTACCCCTAGGACCCAAGTGACCTTGACACAGTCAACAAATCAAAGAGTCCTAGTCAAGTTCAACCAGTCATTATCCTGGATTGCATTAAACCCACCCGTACGAGCCCTTGACACAGTCAACAAGGTCGCACGACTGTCCTAACCAATCCTATTAATATGCTACAAACAAACACTACTTAGCTACCGCACACTACGCCTTGACACAGTCAACAAACGCAGCACGAATACTAAGTAATACTTGTAAGAAATGACGGAGGGCTACGTCTAGTTTTTGGCGAAAAACTTTTAACGTAATGAACTTGATATCGTTGAAGGAACTACATAGTTTTTTATAAAAATATAGTGACGACAACCCTTTGCTAAAGAGGTCAATCCCGGTGAAAGGATATCGGCTGTTTCCCCATAGAATGAGGTGCAGGATATTCCAACTGAATACCACGATGCAAAGCAAAAGGCAATCGGCTATAGTGAAGTTATTGCCCTGACGCAAACTTCTGTCCAAGGGGTCACTCCCGGTGAAGGGATCTCGGCCCTTGCCTCGTCGACTGAGGAGCAGGATATTCCAACTGAATACCACGATGCAAAACAAAAGTGAACGTCCTTGCAATAACAGCTTTTTGAAAAAATGTTCCAACAACATCAGAATAGGTTTGTTAATCTTGCATTGATCCGAATCAACGCAGTCCCATCATATGATCACACCAATAAATAACGAAAATAATGATGTACGTATATACCATCCGCATTCGCCACTGGGTCCCGTCATCACCCGTTAGGTTACTTAACTAACGACAGAGCGGGGACTGGACTAGCGCGGATGCAAAACATATACAACATCTACTAGTATATATACAATATATAATTTTCGCTCAAGGCGTGATAAAATGAAACATCACAGAAATGTAGAGCATCACAGAACAGTACAGATATCTGGGATCCCCAGGTTTCACAGAGCCGCTGCTGAAACCCGACGTTCCCCTGGTCGTGTGGATAGCCTGTGCAATGAAATCCTAGACCCCTATGGGCGCGGCAAGTTACCCGCCAAAACCTGAAGCGAGGCAGCCCCCTTCAGCAACGTGAATGGACCACCCAGCACTTCACGGAATCCGGTAACTTGGGCACCCCTCCCGGGTCAATCCTATACCCCATACGAGTGCGGCGAACAGCCCGCCAATTCTAGAGTAAAGCCCCCTCCGTCTCAACACCATGAGATGCGGGTTTGTTGCCCTCTAGAACCCGGCTATCCGTGCACCCCTCTACGGGGTAATCCTAGTACAGAAAGTAAAATATACATACAACGGGTACATCGACCGCAACCAGGTCGTGCCCCAAAAGAATAATACAAACAGGCAGTGACGGCAGTCCACATGTCGGACGCTCGCCCCGCAATATCAAATGTACATATAAAACAAAACTGTACTACCACTGCAACCAGGCTATCCCCCACGACCGATCCGCATTAACACAGCACAATCACAGAACATCAACGTGAATGTCACGTTCGTAAATCCGTTTAAAAGGGCTATAGCAGTTAGACAGGATTTACCGATCGAGTGACATTCACGGTCGCAGATATTATGTAAATACTGTGAACTAGAATGTTTAAAATATCCGATCGAACAAATTTTATCAAGTGGGCCCCCAAGCATTACTGTAGCACTTAAAGAGAGTCTAGGCCCAAAAAGAATATTCCAAAAACCCCATTTTCAACGCAGGAGCTCACTGCAAAAATTTGGTCCAATGAATAGTAAAAATGGCCGCGGAACCGCCGCAAATACGTGGGTTTGGCTGCGGTTCCGCGGTGGAATAGTGAGATCATGCTACCAAATTTTCACAGAATGCTTAGAATTCCCTGCACATGTCACTGCAATGTACTGAAAAAATTTTGGAGCCAAAAAAATTTCGACAGAAAACTGTGCAAATGAAAATGGGTTTTCGGAAAATCCGTTCGATCGAACTTGTAAACACGTTCGAGCAAGCTAGACTAGGTTAATGGCGTAGCTCTGATACCATGTTGCGCCACGGCAGCGCCCCGGCCGTCTACTCGAGGCCAAAATGCGGAATCAAAATTTTTCTTAACTTTTAAACTGGCGCTACCGCGGACAATAAAACCCGGATCGTAACCATTAACCTAATGCTAGCTAACAAGAGAAGGAAAGAGAGCTATACCAAGCGATCCGTGTCCTTCGGTCTTCGTCTCTACTCCGATCTCCCGTGAAATCTCCGTGCGTCACCTCCTCGTTGAAAAGGGCACCACGTAGCCAGATTCTTTTACGGGCTCCCACCTCTGGACCGAGGCAACTCGGGCGCGAAGTTGGCTAGCCGACGCGTCCAAGAAGTGCTGTAGGCTAGTGTAGAATGGTTGTCTCATTTGAGGTAATGAAGTTGCCATTGGTGATGGAGGAATGAGGTTAAGGAAAAATGGTGCTTTCATTTTTTTTTTCCAAGCAAGAAGAATGAGATGAAGAAATATGTGCCACCACAAAAAGAAAATCTCTCTCATTCCTTCTCTCAAGTGTGGCCGGCCCCCTCAAGAGAAATGGTGGAAGGATAACAAAAAGGAAACCATGAAGGGAGGTAAGTGTAGGAAAATCCAAAAGGTGACCACAACCAAAGGTTATGATAACAATATCAAATCAACCTCAAATCCTTTCTCGTCTCAAAAAAGCAAGAAATGATCATAGAAAAGAATGGCATCAAAAGATACTTTCATAATCTATGCAAATGCAAGAAACCCCTCCACACTGTGTTATTTGCAAATAACACCCTCCATCGGAAAGTCCGGCCGTGAAGGAACAAAGGAAAACCGGCCAGAACGGAATGCAAACTGGCAACTTCAGAAAAATGATCCCGTAATAAATTACAGGAAAACCCCGCGACTGCATATACATGTCCGCATTTGTATTCCCACTGAATACAAATCCAAAGAGACAAAATCTACACTGTCTAATACTAGGATCCGGCTTAAGCCAAAGCCGGCTAGTAAAAACCCATCCGATCACGATCCGTGCAATACCGCACGTATCTGATTGAACCCTGCCATATCTCCATACGGCCTCTACAGCGTTTCGCCCGAAACTTGAGTAACTGAATGTGTGGTGGACTCTAAAGACTCATCAATACTATGGCTGTGGATTTAACCACTAGCAAGTCAGAGGTATTAGCCATACGTGACGGGCCACCAGCTATTGACCAAAAGGGACGTCGATGAGCGAACTCATCCTGACACCCTACTGAGCCTGACAGTGACAATATCCGTACAGTCCGGTCCGTTCGTCTATGAGTATCGCATGGCGGGCCTAGGGGGTTGGTAAAAGTCAGACCCCCAAAAGCGGTACAAGTCGTGTCGGAGCGTAGCCTAGAACACCCTGAGATACTACTGGAATACCTACCAGTAAATCTCCTGACTCGGCCGAGGGCTTTGTGTAATGGCTCTCCTAGACACAGCGCGACCTCACCCCCAATACCGGGAGAGACGAACCCCTGCAGATCCACTCATTGCCTCCATGTGGCTCGGGACTGTACCCAACTAAAACCTGTTTGCACGACTCCTTTGAGCCGTGGTAGGGTAGTAATCAAAGCACAGTGGGAACTCACACGAGACAAATGACGATCTCAGGTCGATGAACTAACCTGTACACATGTCACCTGGGAACTGCTATCTGACGTTTGGTATAATCCCAACTAGCAGGTTCCCGGCGAGTCCTGTCCGGTGTACTCATAACCTAATGAGCACCTGTATACATCTTAGGTGAACCAACTGACACCAATGGCTTGTGAGACCGTCCACCGCCCCTCGTCGGGGTCTCGACTGTATACACTAGTCTACTAATGGAGTATCAATGCCCAGTCTCGAAACTCCCACGACTAGGGACCATTTAAGGATGTGCTTATAGACTCCAGCTCTCACGTATATGAACGCCCTCACACTGCTGGTAGTCAAGCAAGAATCCTAGGGGCTCTATCAACGTGTAATAGCGACTCGTAAGGTCACCTAAAGCAGTACACGATGATAAAGATAAACCAGATAGCATACTATCATCTTGAGTAAGACTGTCCTACTGGGACAGGTCCTCCCTCAATCATTGCAATCACGTGCCTATGATCCAATAATTGACTCTGAGGGCACTATCTCCAATAGAACCACCCCCTGAAACCCGAGCCCCTCCCCCCACTAGATGGCCGCAGATTTATTTCCCCAGGCCGCAGTTTGTGGCCTGGTCATGGCAAAAGTGAGTGAGTTTTGGTGGGTAGCTCCTATATCTGATATCTAGACTAACCTTATATGCAAAATCTCTTAGTTTGGCCTATAGTGAAATTTGGGAGTGGTTTTCCTAGAATGCTATTTTCGTATTTTGCGATTCTGAAACTTGGGTTTTGGTATTTGATATTGTTTTGGGTTGTTGGCGTTTATACGTCAACAACAAGGGTTGTTTGGTTGATTTTGTACGTGCAAGCTATAGGTTCTAACCTATAAGCAATGTGCGTGCCGTATTATATTTCGGAACTTGATGTTAATAGCGATTTCGATTGTGTATTATTGTAGGTACCTTCTCGTGGATTTCGAGGCGACGGAGCGTGGCGTCATCGACTTCGGCGAGCAAGGACCAGGTGAGTATATCTATATCTACGGGGGAAGTCGGGTGGATAGCGTATAGCACCCCCGTAAATATTAAATGGAAACCGATCTATAGGATATAGTCGTAGAAGCCTAGATTAGGATACTAGGGATATAGTTTAAAAGATAGTTAGTGATAATATTAGTAATTGAATATATATATTGAGATATGAGAAAGCTTTAGGGATATAAAAAATGAAAGTGAATCACGACTTATAGATAGGTAATTAAATTAGAATAAACTTTGAGTTTAGCATAACATGAAACTAGATTAATAAAGTATAAAGTATATATAAAATTTGACTTAATGTGATGAAAAGAAAATATGATGTGATATGATAACTTCATGATATGTTGGTATACAGATACGAGTCGATTTGTGATAATTGATACCTTTGCCGGTTCCATGATCTGAGATTGATACGGATGTGACTTGAGAGATATGTGTGTGTGTGTGTGTGTGTGTGTATGGTTAATGTTGTGAATCTTGAGAGTTTTTCCGTACGAGACGTTAGGTCCGTATCCTCTTTGTCTTATAGTTTATTAGGATCCCAAATTGATTTAATGACGTCGTACGACGATTTACCGTACGTGACAAGTTTAATAAATGATTGATCCATACCCTTGACTAGAGGATGTCGATTGATAGATTCACCGACTCGGTCATATTAGATACGTATACCTTATCGCATTTAGCTAATTATTTACTTTATTCTACATTCATGTCGTTATCATTGCATTTCATATACTTGTGCTAGTACACCTGCCCATTATCGATGATGCGTATGTCACACTTACACATATTTGCCGGCTCACACACTTCATCATCAATAATTGCCATGTCACCACACAGTAGAATTGCTGCATCATGATATGACACCTTGCATAATTTACTTGCTATAGTTGCATATACACCTTTATATACGATGTTTCATTTGACCTTGGAGGAATTGGGAACCGCAGGATATATTTTAAAACTGGATTCATTTTAAAGAGCGGTTTTCCCTTGATATGTGCATATTACGATTCCATGTTGCATTATATACATATATGCTTATATTTCTATTATATGTCTCATACAGCATGCTTTATAATTATACGTATTGAGATATGCGGTTTTCATGAGATTTCTGAATTTGAGAACCGTGGTTATATCAAAAGAAAGTATGTATTGTTTTCAAAATTTGGTTTCTCTTGATATTATATTTGTATAGTCCACTATGAGTTTTTTCGGATCTTGAGCGATATCATACACCCGATTCGAGGAGGAGGAGGAACCGTCTGCGGGTGCATGGTGGACCCGGTATGGTACCCCGGAGCGAGAAGGTTGCAGATGATGGCGTTGAGCCCGGCAGAGAGACCGCTACCTACTGGTGATAGTATTTAGACTCGGCGGTTATCCGGTGGTTACCGACCGGAGTCATGAGATGGATACAGGCTAGTCCGGATAGCCGGAGCCTGAGATATGAGGATTTACGTGTCGATGCTAGACACGGGTTTCATGATATTTTCGAGTGTCGATGCTGGACACTCAGGTTCCATGATTTGTTGTGTCATTGATGGACACACATTCTTTGATATCCTCATACATTTACATGTATATACTTTTACGATGTTTCGAGTGGACTAGATCCACATGCATACTGGCATTGATTATATTATTGGATGATATCCACTTGCATACTTGCATTTATTTATTGTTGGCACATTTTTACATACGGTCACCCTAGATATCATAGTATTATCTTTATGATATAGTTGACCTAGGAAATCGTTATTTTATTCGATTTCTACCTGTTGATGTTTTCTACTCAGGAGTTGGCAACTCACCCCATTGTGCCACAGTTCTTGCAGGTTGACCGCATGGATTGGTAGCGGCATCTTTGGCACACAGCTGCATTTAGGCGATTTGCTTTGGTAGGTAGGACATTTGGATCATGCCCACTATTGTTTTATTATTTCCTATTGTATCTAGTCAACTCCATCAATCATGACTAGTATTTTTATAAATAGTAAGACTTAGTGAGATTTGTAGTTGCGAGATTTGAGCGATGGGTTTTATATTCGCTTCTTGGGTTGATGTATTGCTTTATTCATTATTTTTTGTATTGATCTTCGCCGTTGGGCGTCGTATACTTGTTTTATTATTTGCATGGTTGTGATCCGCTGTTTGGCGAAGAGCTAGCTCCTGCTTGGGGATGCCTTTTATATTATCATGTATTTGAGGTTTTAGATCAAAATATACAAAGGAGGTGCTGCCCAAATTTTTAAAAGACGAACATGTTTTACAACAAGTAGGATACACTTGCATTTTTCATGTTCCCTTTTCTATGCATTTAAGAAAACACTTTTCTTCATTATACCTTATTTCAAAACCACACCTCTTTTATTTCTTTAAAAGGTTTAGATTTCTGGGTTTCAGCTTACTTGGATTACGTTACGCCTTTAGACGTTGTGTGATTTAAGTGCTGGTCACGAGCTAACATTTCGGGTCGTGACAAGTACCAACACTGGCCTGGCAGAAAGATTGGCGAACTTGTAAGGTGTAATTAATCCCGATCAGTCTTACCTTTTAGGGTTTGAAGGAAGATTAGATAAAAGCAGTGGGAGCCATCCTGATTAGATAAGATAATAAACCAACCTAATCTTGCAAGAGCATACGCTAAAGTATTTTCTTCTCTCTCTCTCCAGGTAGCGACCATGTCTGGCCTTAATCAAGATAATAATATGGATGTACTGACTGAACCCGCTTGTTATGCTGAGCTGGAGAACGCTGGTTCCGCTCTAACTTATAATTGTTATAAGTCCGAGCAGGAAATAGGAACATATCTGGATTTCCACGCCACCCAAACGAAGAATAAGCATGTTGATGCATCTTCTTCGGGTGTGTTAGTTATCGAGAACTGTTTCTCAGTTCCCTCTACATCCTGTGTATTAGATACCGGATCAGGATCCCACATATGTAACATGTTACATAGGCTAAGGAAAGATAGAGAACCAGGAGAGGGTGATCATTCCGTAAGAGTAGTGAATGGTGCAAATGTTGCAGCCAAAGCAGTTGGCGAATATCACCTTGTGTTACCAAATGGTAATACATTGATTCTGAACGAATACTATTACATACCGACCCTGATATGCAATCTTATATCAGTTTCTTTATTAAGTAAAGAAGGATATAATTTTGTAGTATAGGATAATTTTATGAACATCTTCCTGAATCAAAAGTTGATTGGATCAGGCTCGTTAAATAATGGCATATACGTTCTTAATCAAACCATAGTTCTTAATGTACAAAACACACACAAGAGGAAGAGTTCAGAAATGAACGAATTCTTCTTGTGGCATTGTAGACTAGGTCATATTAATGCGACACGACTAGCTAAGTTACATAAAGATGGATATCTGAATCCATTCGAATTATCATCTTATGAAACTTGCCAGTCATGTCTCAAAGGAAAAATGACAAAAACTCCATTTACTGGACACGGTGAAAGAGTTACGGAACTCTTGGGACTGATACATACTGATGTATGCGGTCCCATGTCTACACATGCCAGCAATGGTTCTTCATACTTTATTATATTCACTGACGATCTCTCAAGGTACCGGCATGTGTTCCTGATGAAACACAAGTCTGAAGCTTTTAAGAAATTCAAAGAATATAAGCATGAAGTTGAGAACCAGATGGGTAAAAGTATTAAAATCCTACGATCCGATCGGGGAGGAGAATACTTTGTAGGGATTCTTTAGCATCACTACTAGGGTTTGGTAGCATAACACGTGCCATAATTTAAAAATTAGAGGGTGCTAAACAATCTAACCTAAGAATCGAACTAGAAAAGTTAGGGAAACAATAAGTTGTATCACATACAACATATAATAAAGCACTAAGTTGAGAGATTACAACCTTTGTAGCTTTCTTTTGTTGACTCCATGGATCGTTGAGACGTTGGAACGGCTTGCTAGTAAGCTTCCTTGTCCACGATGATCCATCCGAAGTCCCTTTGCCCAAAGCTCTTTACTTTACTTGGTCTTTTGAACAAAGTGTAGCAAACACCCTACACAAATGGGCTAGATAGGTATTGAATGAAGAGGTGGTTTATATTCTGTAATCAAAACCCTTTCTTTTTGTCAACCTCAGTCACAAGAAATATCAAGAGAGCTTGAAGAAGAAGAAGGAAATGGCAAAAACTTTTGTCAAGAGATAATGATCAAAGTTAAAGGAAAAATGAGAAAAGAAAATATATATATTTTCATTCTCTCATCACTAACCATGGTACAATAATATCTAGATATTTTTCATTTGGGTTAAAGTCCAAAAGAAAATTAAACCATGGGTTAAGGTTAGGTCAAAGCAAAGAAGAGTGTAGAAAAAACCCATTATTGATTTAATTTCCTTTTCCTTTTCTTTAATCCAAATACAAATATATATATATATATATACATATATATATATATATTATTGAACCATGTAAGTCTAATATTTCCATCTCCTTTGTATCAACAACCATGATACAATGTAAGTATGCATGTGTCCAGGCACATCAACATGTGCATACAGGCATGCATACACCATTAAAGAAAAAGTGTTTAAATAAAGAATAATTCTAAAAGTCAAATATTAAATCAACACTTGATTTAACAAACTGGTCATATCACATACGACCCGACTAATAGAAAACGCCCGATTAAAATACAGTATCACATACTGGCATTTAATCGGGTCCTCGCGCATATCTCACATGCACACCACCTCGTTTCTCCTGAGCTAGAAAACTCCTGTGTGAGACTCTAAGACTCGTCAATACACCGGCAGTAGGTGATGATCACATCAAACACCCACAAGCCGCAAGCGGTCAGCTAAACGTAACGGCCACCCGTGTATTGAGCGATCAGAAGAAAAACCAGCAAAGCTGTCAAAAACTCCCGTCGAGCCAACCGGCAACACATACCGTATAGTCCGGTCTCATCATCAGATATATTGTATATCGAGTTTAGGGATGGTAACGTCGACCCCAATAACTCTATAAGTTGTGCCGATGAATGATCTATAACAGATCGAGAAACTACTGATAACTTTTATCAGCAAATTTCAACAGCCATGGCCAGGGACTTTCTGATATAGCCAATCGAGCACAACACAATATCAACCCCTAATACCGGGAGAGACAAAACCCCTCCTATCGCTCATTGTCACTATGTGTCTCGGGACTGTACCCAAAGACCACCTTTTTGCACGCCTCAGTAGAGCCGTGGTAGGGTGGAAATCAAAGTATAGTGGGAGAACACATGAGACTCTATGACGATCTCGGGTCTACAGACTAACCTGTACCAGTGTCACCTGAGAACTGCTATCCGACAATAGATATAATACCATATAGGAGTTCTCGGCGAGTCTGTCCAGTGTACCCAGTCTGCACTGAGCACCCGTATACTATCTAGATGTCAAACATCAATGGATGTGGGAACTTCCATCGCCCATCATATGGGTCTAGTATCATATACGCTAGTCTACTCTGGAATATCGATGTCCCGTCTCAATATACCCACGACTAGGGATATTTCAGGATATGCTTATAAACTACAAATGTCCCACTAGTATGATCTACATCATAATCACAGTAGTCTAGCATACATCCTCAGAGCTTTATCAACATGTGCAAATGAATAAAAGCACGATCAAGTGAACATGTCAGATTAAGAGTAACCAGATAGCATACTATCATGTCGAGCAAGAATGTTCACTGAATATATATACATGTATAAATACATCCACTATCATATAATGGCCTCTAGGGCATACATATATCCAACAATCTCTCACTTGCACTAAGGCCAGTTATTGGCGTATCTCATACCCAACATCTCAAAAAGTCGCTCATGCTGCGGCTGAGGGAGGGCCTTGATGAGTGGATCCACGGTGTTATTCTTTGTGTCTACTCTCCTAATCTCGATCTCACGGTGATCTACTATCTCCCGGATCAGATGATATCGCCTTAGGATGTGTCTGGATCACTGATGGGACCTGGGCTCCTTGGCTAACACCATAGCCCCATTATTATCACAATACAATGGTATTGGATCAATAATGGTTGGAACTACTCCTAACTCCGTGACGAACTTCCTCATCCAGACGGCTTCCTTTGCGGCATCATTTGCAGTAATGTACTCAGCTTCCATCGTAGAGCCTGCAACGGTATCCTATTTGGAACTCTTCCAACTCACCGCCCCTCCATTGAGGGTAAATACAAACCCAGAGATAGATTTGTTGTCGTCCTTATCACTCTGGAAGCTCGAATCGGTAAAGGCCTCCATTTGGAGATCTCCTTTACCATACACCAAGAACAATTCTTTAGTCCTTCGCAAGTACTTAAGAATGTTCTTCACAGCTGTCCAGTGATTCTCCCCAGGGTTGGATTGATACCTGCTTACTACACTAAGTGCATAAGCTACATCAGGGCGTGTACACAATATCGCATACATTATAGATCCTATGGCTGAAGCATAGGGTATATTGCTCATGCGGGCTCTCTCTTCATCGGTCTTTGGGCAAAAGTCCTTTGAGAGAGTGACTCTATGGTAAGCGGGTAAGGCACCCCGCTTGGCGTCTTCTATACTAAATCTCTTTAGGATGGTGTTGATGTACCTGGTTTGGGACAATCCCCATAACCTTTTGGATCTATCCCTATAGATCCGAATGCCTAAGATGTACGTGGCATCACCCAGGTCCTTCATGGAGAACCTCAGTGATAAGAAGGATTTGACCGACTGTAGCATAGGAATATCATTTCCTATCAGAAGAATGTCATCTACGTACAATACGAGGAATGTGATAGCTCTCCCTACAACCTTCTTATAAACACAAAGTTCATCTGGATTTTTGATGAAATCAAACTCTTTGATAACATCATCAAAACAGATGTTCCAACTCCGTGATGCCTGCTTTAATCCATAAATGGATTTAAGCAATCTACATGCTTTCCCGCTGCTCCCACCATTAATGAAGCCTTCTGGCTGATCCATATAAATTTATTCATCTAAATCTCCATTTAGAAATGCGGTTTTAACGTCCATCTGCCAGATTTCATAGTCGTAGTGAGCAGCAATAGCTAGTAGGATCCGAATGGATTTAAGCATGGCTACGGGAGAAAAAGTTTCATCATTGTCCAAACTTGGTCTTTGACGAAATCCTTTCGCCACAAGTCTTGCCTTATAGGTCTCCACCTGCCCATCTACACCAATCTTTCTTTTAAAGATCCATTTGCACCCTACGGGTTTTACCCCAGGGGGTACAATGTCCAAAGTCTATACTTTGTTGGTGTACATAGACTCTATTTCAGATCTCATGGCATCCAGCCATTTCACAGAGTCTCCACTCATGATAGCTTGCTGAAAACTGGTAGGATCATTATCCTCCATGATGCAATCTTCTCTGTCACCATCAATGAGGAAACCTTAGTACCTCTCCGGTGGGCGAGAAGTCCTACCAGATCTATGGAGTGGTTGAGGTTCATCTATTTCTGTTGCAACAGCCGGTTCAACCAAGTCGTCATTTGTAACTTGTGTTTCTAGAACCTCTTCTAGATCTACCACATTGCCGTCTGTATCATTTGTAAAAAATTCTTTTTCTAAAAATGTGGCATACTGATAAACAAACACCTTTTGTACCTCCTTGTGGTAGAATAGATATCCAAATGAATCTTTGGATATCCCACAAATTTACATAAGACTGACCGTGTCTCGGGTTTGTCCGGATTTTGCTTTTTGACATAGGTCGAACAACCCTAAATCTTAAATCGCTTAAGAGATGGTCTCTTTCCATACCATATCACATATGGTATGGTAGACACGGTTTTGGTTGGAACCCTGTTCAAGAGAAACGCTGCAGTCTCCAATGCATGCCCCCAAAATGAGACAGGTAACTCAGCATCACTCATCATGAAATGAACCATATCCAATAGGGTCTAATTCCTCCGCTCTAACACACCGTTGTGCTGTGGTGTGTAAGGAGGTGTGAGCTAAGAGAGAATCCCATTCTCCTTTAGAAAGTCTGCAAACTCTGTAGTGAGATACTCACCACCTCGATCTGATCGAAGCATCATGATACTCAATTTGGTTTGTTTTTCTACTTCAAGTTTGTACTCAGTGAATTTCTCGAAAGCTTTAGACTTATGCTTTAGTAAAAACACATGACCGAACCTTGAGAAATCATCAGTAAAGGTTATGAAGTAAGAAAAATTGCCTCTAGCCTGTGTAGACATTGGACCGCATACATCACTATGTATGAGGGCTAAGAGCTGAGTAGGTCTTTCTCTGTGTCCTGTAAACGGAGTTTTGATCATTTTACCCTTGATACAGGACTGGCAAGTCACATAAGATTTATATTCAAAAAGATTCAAATATCCATCTTTATGGAGTTTGTTAAGTCTTGTTTCGTTAATATGACCATGTCTACAGTGCCAAAGAAAAGTTTCCTTTATATCTGCAAATTTTCTTTTAGCAGTGTGTTGTATGCTGAAAACTGTGTGTTGATTTAGGACGTATATCCTGTTATTAAGTGTACCACACCCAACCAACATTTGATTCAGGTTAATGTTCATAATATTATTCTGCAACACAAAATTATATCCTTCATTGTCTAACAAAGGAACGGATACAATATTACAAAGCATACTAGGTATATAATAACAGGGGTTCAAAACCAATATACACCCTGACGGCAATCCCAGGTGATACTCTCCCACTAAAACCGCATGTACATTGGAACCATTTCCAACCCGGAGAGTATGGTCACCTGTCTTCAAAACATTGCTATTTCTCAGCCCCTGCATGGAATTGCAAATGTGAGAACCTGAACCGGTATCTAATACCTAGGAAGCAGAGTTTATAGAAAAACAGTTTTCTGTCACAAACACACCTGAAGCGGAAGTATCACCATGCTTCTTCTTTGTCACGACCCGAAAGTACGGAACATGACCGGCACTTAGACTACAAAACGTCTCGAGGCGTACGTAATCTAAGTAAGCCGAAAACCGAGGAATCCAAATCAAGAAAAGTAATAGAGTGAAGGAAAAACCAACTTAAGCAAGTAGTTTAATAGCATAATGCCGAATTATGCATTTTTTAAAAAACATCAAATATTTCCTGAAAATTTCGGCAGAGTCTCCTTTGTAAAAACTGGCTCCCAAACGGGATACAACATGAATAGTATACGAAATCAATAAAATGCATCCCCAAGCAGGAGCTAGCTCTTCGTCAATCGACGGTCACAACCACACAAGCAATATAATATACAACGCCAAGGGCGAGGATCAAAACTCAAAAGGAAACTTAAAACAACAAGAAATCCACAGAAATATAATGCGCGACTCTAAGGTCGAAAGAATAACATCACTGGTCTCTACATCAAAATAAATACATATTTGGTTGATGGAATTTACTATATACAACTGAATAATATTATACAAAGTAATATGATGGGTACGATACCAATAAACCCACCTACTAGCAAGTCACCCGAAAGAAGCAGTGGCAGCAAAGCCGTAATGAAACCTGTAAGGCAAAACCTTCAAGAAACTGTGGCACAACGGGGGTGAGTTGCCAACTCGTGAGTAGAAAAAACATCTACGAACAGAAACACCATGAACAACGCAATCCTAGGTCAACGATCATTATATATCCTCAAATATATATAACATGCGGCCTATAACAATGACTAGGGTAAATATCTAACCCGAGCGTAATCCCATGTGCCCGTGTCAGTGCCTCAGGTAGCAATATATCATATGGATGATGTATGAATGCATGAAACAGAATAAAACTGCTTTAATAATTTAATCAGATTTCTGTACTTTTAAAAGAGGTATCATAAATGAAATCAGCATTAACAGTGTCTAGTATCGACACAAAACATAAAACCCAATGTTTCAATATCTCAGGATCTCAATGTCTCAATCTCACTATTTAGGGCGCCGTCAATCCAGACCGTCCCCTACCATCAATCTCAAGACCACGACGGTATCCTCCGGATATCCGACGCGTTGGGTAATATCACCGGTCGGTAGTGCTCCCCTGCCAGGCTCAACACCATCATCTGCGATCCTCTTGCCCCGGGGTACCGAACCGGGTCCACCATGTACCCGAAACGGTTCCTCCACTCCTCGAACTCGGGTCTCGAAATCCATCAGCAAACTCATGGTGGAGGACTCATACATCATGGGAAAAAAAAAGAGAAAGAATTTTATAAGTGTTTTTGCGGTTTTCCTCAAAATCCCAGAAATCACATGAAATCTGAATCCAAGTCATCAATAGCATGTAAACAGTGAATATAGCATGAAAATCCATGAATGCGGTACAATAGTGAATACTAACATGCATGAAGTAGCAAATAGTAACTACAATGTCTAAACTAGCATATAAGGCAAGTACGCTAATATCATGTCTAAACTATTAGCTAACAACCTATGTCAAATGAAATAGTATTTTCTAAAGTGTTCGTGACATGGCAATTACCGATGAAGATGTGTGTGAGCCGGCAAGTAAGTGTACGTGGTACATACGCGTCATCGGTAATGGTGCTGGTGTCCTAACAGCATGATATCAACAATAGAATATGAAACATAATATAAGCATGCGATGCGGAGCGAACAACAATAATGAGCGGGAGCTAAATACTAGATACAAAGATGACAATCTATATTTAATATAAATCTAGTCTAACAACTACACTAAACTAAAGGGCTAAGCTAACTGGCTACTGAAGGTAAGGAAACCGCCTAACACCTGAGTCGATACATATGTATATATATATATATATATATCAGTCGGTGATCCCGCCTCGATAATATCACATCCGATACCATATCTATAATCAGTTATTCCCAATTCAAGAGTGTGGATCAAACATCAATATATAGCTCGTACGTTAATCCGTCGTAGGGCATCCCTAAATCTGGGTGCGGGTCAATATTATATTCCTCATATTATTCATCTGGTATTCTATCTATCAACGATCATAATCCGGGTACTGATCTATGTATAGTACAATACTAATATCATCAATCTAATCATGATCTGACTGCTGATCTACAGCCTCCTACAAATCGATATCATCATCATATATCGTCATAAAGAGGTATACATCGCCTAATGCTACCTATTTTAAATATCTTGTCATATCATATTATATCATATCTCGCATCACGATCACATGTCAACCGTTTTATATATATCCCATTCACATGGCATCGTCATCCAAAGATCGGATATAACATCAGGACGTATCTCAAGTACGAATCCTGCAATATCACCGACCTCATAATCTAAGATCTACTCTCATCGACTCATCTCAATCCCAAGTATCATCCTCAAATCCGTATGTGAACAATTAGTCCCATACCCATGTGAACACATAACTACATAGAATCCCATATATGCACATACGAACAAAGGAATGTATGCAAGTATGTATGTGTGTGTGTGTGTAGTGCAACCACTACTCTAGGGTCTCGCAACACTAAACTAATCCGATCACACCCTGAATCCATCTATGTCATCAATAACATCAAACTATATATATAACCACTATGTGTGTATACGTATTCTTATACATCACCACGAACCGCGGGGGTGCTATACGCCATCCACCCGACTTCTTCCCGTAGATATAAATCTACTCACCTGGTCCTCGCTCGCCGGTGCTGACGTCGCCACGCGCTTGCTTGTCGTCTCTAAGTCCACATGGGGTACCTATATATCATAACGCACCGTATCGCATTAAAATCCGACTCATGACCAAAATGACACACGAATCCCACATAGGTCAAAACCTATGGCTGCTTTCACAAATCAACCCAAAAAAACCTCGACGTCAGCGTACAAACGCCAAACCATCGAGAAAGACATCAAACGTACCAATCATGGTTTCACAAATCACTAATTATATATGAAATAGGATTTAAATCATCAAAACATTAGAATTAATCAATTCGTTTTATTTCTCAAAAACCTAGTTAGCAAAAGTTTTCGTTTTAATTCGAAACTTGATGTTTTAAAAAATCTAATGCCCAATATATTCACTAAATATCTTAATTAGTTCATATAAACCACTTCTATATTTTTATGACACTAATTTGTAAAAATTCAAAAATTCTAGTTTGCAATTATACCCAAATTTCAACCATTTTAGAAGAAATGCATAAACATTAATTTAGCTTGGATTTGCATGATCTAAAATATTAAAATATTATTTATAATGTTAATAATGTGATAAAAACGCTAACCGTATTTTTAATCTCACATTCTAATTCAATTTTAAAAAAAACTAGTAAGCATGAATACTAGAAAATTGACGCAACCATCGCGGATTTGCGACAAAAAAACTACAATCTAGCATGAACAACCAATCCACACTACAAGCAATCTACCACACTCAAATAATCCACAAGCAATGCTTCAATTCCCATTTCCAAAATCAACCCCTTCTCTTGATTTTTTTATAAACTAGTAACAACAACAATTTCACACTTTAAATAACTAATTTAGCATATACAAGCTACAATTTAACCATTAGATAGAAATTATACCTCCAAGTTTGAAACCCTAGGTTGATCTAGCCACCAAAGACACCTCCTTTCTCCATGCTTTAAACCAATTTGGGTGTGAGGAGGGATAGAATTAGGATTTGCTTTGAATTTGTGAAAAAATTGTGGATTTTTTTAATGTGTTTTGAGATGAAATTTGAGGCCAAAAGAGATGGGAACATGGGGGAAAATGGGGCTGCTGGAGCTCAGATTTCGGCCAAGGGAGGAATGGGGAAAGGGTGAGGGAATTGGTGAAAAATTTCCAATTCAAAGCCCTCCCAAATTACCATAATACCCCCCACCTACTTTACTATATATAAAAACCCTTATTTTAACCCATTTCTTCACATGATTTAAGGTCAAAAAGAGGGAAAGAAAATTCTTGGGCTACTACAACAGTGTGGGACCGGCCAAGGGGAGTGAAGGTGAGTGTGAGAGACTTTACAAAAAAATTCTATGCAAAAAGACACCCCACAATACCATATTTGCAAGTTTTAGTTCAAAATAATTATATTTTTGTTTTCCATAATAAAAACCAATTAAAACTTGAAATAAAATACTAAAAAATTATATTACAACTAGATTTTAATTAACATGATTTTAAAGATTAAAATTAGCCCATTTAAATTTGTATTTATCGCTAATTTAATGTATTTTCTTACCGGCTTAAAATAATATTAAAAATAATTAAATTCGGAAAAATTTTCAGAAAACCAGAAATTTTACCAGTGGCTCAATAAACACTAAACACTAGCAATTTCATAGCTAGAATATGTATTTTTAATTTTATAATAAAGATATTTATATTTTGACTTTTTACAGAAAATCCCCTTATTTTACTGTTTTTTCGAAATTTTACCGAAACGATTTTCAAAACGTTACAACCTTCCCCCCTTAAAGAAATTCGGTCCCCGAATTTAAATTAGAACTCCCCCCAAATACTAAAACATTTCAGCGAAACCATCAAGTCGTCGGGGCTCCGAAAACATAAGTACGTAAAACAAATCATAGCGCAACGCATGCATATGAAAAATGAGCCTATAACTCAAAATCAAACTCCATCCAGCATCCCGCAATCATCGGAGTCCTGGGGAAGACATCAATGCCAATATCCAATATGAAACCAATATGATATACATCATTAAAACATCTGGAAGTAATGCATGCCAACCCCTTTTTTTTTCAAATCGCTGTGCGATGTATGTATTATTGCACAGTGGCAGACGTCCATTGTGAGAAAATAACTATATATATATATATATATATATATATATATATATATATATATATCCTTTCTTTAACATACACGTCCCGCCGTTTTGAAAACAATTTAGAAGGGTTTCCTTGTTTTAAAACGTTTCGTGTCATATCAGACACGTAGGTAAATACCGAGACTATAGCTCGCTTTTTGGAAATCCCTTCGATAACTATCAAAACATGCAAAATATATTCAGGTACTGTCCTCTGACTAGTCCTGCTCAGTACGAAAACAATAATAACATCATAAAAACGTACTGCTCCATAAGAAATCAATCCCAAAATACGCACATGAATACTACGTGCGTCTGGTGCGCACGAAAATCAAAATCCATGAATGTGACATACATGTGCACAGAAACAATATCTAAGTGCATCGGGTGTGCACGAAACATCTGTCAAGGGCAACAGGTGTGCATGACAGCAAAACGGATGCATCTGACAAGCATGAAGAATCTCGATTTAGTGCATCTGGTGTGCACCAAAATCGTATCTCAAAACATGCGCTCAACATCCGCGAAAATCCAAATCAGGTGCATCCATCATGTACGAAATCATGAAATCCAATATCAAGCGCCGAACATGCGCAAAATCAAATCAGGTGCACAAGTTGCACAAAACAAATATCGAGTATCACAATCGAAATCGAAGTCCAGTGCATCTAAGTGCACAAAATACGTATCACTGCACTGCAAGCATATGTGAATCATACCGAGTGCAAAAACCAAATCGTGTGCGTATATACGCACAAAATCAACTCAACTGTATGAAACCCATAAAATCATAAACGTGAGAAACCAAGGCACGAAAACGATATCATGTGCAACAACTCGCAAATACTCAGCAGATGCAACCAGGGTCCATGAAAACAAATATCATGAAACTCAATCATCAAAATCAAGCATGCGAATAGATCCCCAAAATACCCAAAATCAAGTATGGCGGAATAGTCCCGCTCAAGCACATCCTCTAAGAATCCCTGGCCAACCATCGTGGTCACTCATAGCATGTCTCGTCGACGATCCTGAACTCTGGCCTGCCGGTGTGCGTAACATGACCACTCCTGGGTCCAAGTCTTCTCGTAATTCATTCCAAAAAGGTCCTGTCGAGATCTCTCCTAAATCTCGTCTCTGCCGAACTTTCCGGAAGTCATCGTCCCTTACTAGATCCATTCTCGTTCCGGAACGGCTGCATACTCATCGCGACTCCTTCCGGAAGGTATATCCAAGTACAATGTCTCGGCATGCGTATGCCTCTCTGATGTCGGCGGAGTGGAACGTCGTCTCATCAAGATCTCGTACGAATCTCTTACTCCACTTTTCTCTAATGTCGACTGCTTCGGGCTCGTCTCGCCATGGCTGCATGGACTGAGCTCCAACGGCTATCCTCGTATCTGGAGTCTCCCAAGAATGCGTCTCACCACCTAGCATCCGAATGAAGTCGAACCATCCGATCGATTTGTCAAAACCTCATAATCCCCCAAGAGCTCAACATCTTGGGTAGAGTTTAACAGTATCGAGTATGTACCACAGCATCGATGGTCCAGCCGTAGAAGGGCAAACCCAAGCCTCACTAATGGCGCCGCGGAACTGCCGCAAACCCTAAGGTTCAAAGGCTTTCACACGGTCATTAAGTCGAGTTAGGGTTTCATTCTTCTAGAGGGTCCATAGAATTACCTGCATGTCTTTCCGAATACTTTAAACTTGGAATAATAGGTTGCTAACATTCGATCGTCTCTGTCGACTCTCAACGTCTCCGCGTGAAGTCGTCTCTAGCTGGAATAAATCTATCTGATGACCTCGCATCGGGGTAGCGAACGAACCACATGTCCTAGTCATTCATCCTCGGTGACTAGCGACCTTCTATCATCTCTTAGTACAACTCGTACTGCAATAGCTCCAACATCTGAGGCGATATCTCGTCGTTCGCAGCAATGACTGGCTCATTCGTCTGCACGCTGAACAGTGCCTCAATCATCAGGAGTAAGAAATACGCCAACGGTCATCAAAATATGGCTGGCCTCTATCATTGGCTCAATCCTCTGGCGCTGATCTGCACGTCTGAGTAATCTCATATAGCGATCCATCCAAACGCTTGTGGCGCGAAAACACACTCAGACGGCGCCTCTCAACGCAATCGTATGTCGCCGGAATCACGCCCTGGTCAGTCCTCGTTCGTAACGAGCTCGTGCTGACCGCAACTCTAGCCGTAGCTCTCCCTGCCCGTTATCGTGGCAGCAAAACCATAACTGGTACCGATGAAGCTAGATCAGGAATGAATATAATACTGAATAAAGAAATGTACATCTTAAGGCTTCTTAAGTGGAGTAGCGTATCGTAAGTATGCCGCGGAACATACCCACGGTACGTCACTCTATTTTAGTCACCTATTCCATCAACCAAGGGTCATCCTACGCTCCGAAGGTAAAACCTTACGCTCTGATACCAACTTTGTCACGACCCGAAAATACGAAACATGACCGGCACTTAGACTACGAAACGTCTCGAGGCGTACGTAATCTAAGTAAGCCGAAAACCCAGGAATCCAAACCAAGAAAAGTAATAGAGTGAAGGAAAAACCAACTTAAGCAATTAGTTTAATAGCATAATGCCGAATTATGTGTTTTTTAAAAAACATCAAATATTTCCTGAAAATTTCGGCAGAGTCTCCTTTGTAAAAACTGGTACCCAAACGGGATACAACATGAATAGTATACGAAATCAATAAAATGCATCCCTAAGCAGGAGCTTGCTCTTCGTCAATCGACGGTCACAACCACACAAGCAATATAATATACAACGCCAAAGGCGAGGATCAAAACTCAAAAAGAAACACAAAACAACAAGAAATCCACAGAAATATAACGCGCGACTCTAAGGTCGAAAGAATAACATCACTGGTCTCTATCTCAAAATAAATACATGTTTGGTTGATGGAATTTATTAGATACCACTGAATAATATTATACAAAGTAATATGATGGGTACGATACCAATAAACCCACCTACTAGCAAGTCACCCGAAAGAAGCAGTGCCAGCAAAGCCATAATGAAACATGTATGGCAAAACCTGCAAGAAACTGTGGCACAACGGGGGTAAGTTGCCAACTCGTGAGTAGAAAAAACATCTACAAACAGAAAACGCATGAACAACGCAATCCTATGTCAACGATCATAATATATCCTCAAATATATATAACATGCAGCCTATAACAATGAGTAGGGTAAATATCTAACCCGAGTGTAATCCCATGTGCCCATGTCAGTGCCTCAGGTAGCAATATATCATATGGATGATGTATGAATGCATGAAACAGAATAAAACCGCTTTCATAATTTAGTGAGGTTTCTGTACTTTTAAAAGAGGTATCATAAATAAAATCAGCATAAACAGTGTCTAACATCGACACAAAACATAAAACCCAATGTCTCAATATCTCAGGATCTCAATGTCTCAATCTCACTATTTAGGGCGCCGTCAATCCAGACCGGCCCATACCATCAATCCCAAGACCACGACGATATCCTCCGGATATCCGACGCGTCGGGTAATATCACCGATCGGTAGTGCTTCTCTGCCAGGCTCAACGCCATCATCTGCGATCCTCTTGCCCCGTGGTACCGCACCGGGTCCACCATGTACCCGAAACGGTTCCTCCGCTCCTCGAACTCGGGTCTCGAAATCCATCAGCAAACTCATGGTGGATGACACATACATCATAGGAAAACCACACTTTTCTTTAAAAAAAAGAGAAAGAATTTTATAAGTGTTTTTGCGGTTTTCCTCCAAATCCCAGAAAATCACATGAAATCTGAATCCAAGTCATCAACAGCATGTAAACAGTGAATATAGCATGAAAATCCATGAATGCGGTACAACAGTGAATAATAACATGCATGAAGTAGCAAGTAGTAACTACAATGTCTAAACTAGCATATAAAGCAAGTACACTAATATCATGTCTAAACTATTAGCTAACAACCTATGTCAAATGAAATAGTATTTTCTAATGTGTTCGTGACATGGCAATTACCGATGAAGATGTGTGTGAGCCGGCAAGTAAGTGTACGTGGTACATACGCGTCATCGGTAATGGTACTGCTGTCCTAACAACATGATATCAACAATAGAATATGAAACATAATATAAGCATGCGATGCGGAATGAACAACAATAATGAGCGGGAGCTAAATACTAGACACAAAGATGACAATCTATATTTAATATTAATCTAGTCTAACAACTACACTAAACTAAAGGGCTAAGCTAACTGGCTACTGAAGGTAAGGAAACCGCCTAACACCTGAGTCGATACATATGTATATATATATATATATATATCAGTCGGTGATCCCTCTTCGATAATATCATATCCGATACCATATCTATAATCAGTTATTCCCAAGTCAAGAGTGCGGATCAAACATCAATATATAGCTCGTATGTAAATTCGTCGTACGGCATCCCCAAATCTGGGTACGGGTCAATATTATATTCCTCATATTATTCATCCGGTATCCTCTCTATCAACGATCATAATCTGGGCACTGATCTATGTATAGTACAATACTAATATCATCAATCTAATCATGATATGTCTGCTGATCTACAGCCTTCAACAAACCGATATCATCATCATATATCGTCATAAAAAGGTATACATTTCCTAATGCGACCTATTTTAAATATCTTGTCATATCATATCATATCATATCTCGCATCACGATCACATGTCAACTGTTTTATATATATCCTATTCACATGGCATCGTCATCCAAAGATCCGCTATAACATCAGGACATATCTCAAGTACGGATCCTGCAATATCATCGACCTCATAATCTAAGATCAACTCTCATCGGCTCATCTCAATCCCAAGTATCATCCTCAAATCCGTATGTGAACACATAGTCCCATACCCATGTGAACACATAACTACATAAAATCCCATATATGCACATATGAACAAAGGAATGTATGCAAGTATGTATGTGTGTGTGTGTATGTGTAGTGCAACCACTACTCTAGGGTCTCGCAACACTAAACTAATCCGATCACACCCTGAATCCATCTATGTCATCAATAACATCAAACTATATATATAACCACTATGTGTGTATACGTATTCGTATACATCACCACGAACCGCGAGGGTGCTATACGCCATCCACCCGACTTCTCCCGGTAGATCTAAATCTACTCACTTGGTCCTCGCTCGCCGGTGCCGACGTCGCCACGCGCTTGCTTGTCGTCTCTAAGTCCACATGGGGTACCTACATATCATAACGCATCGTATCGCATTAAAATCCGACTCATGACCAAAACGACACACGAATCCCACATAGGTCAAAACCTATGGCTGCTTTCACAAATCAACCCAAAAGAACCTCGACGTCGGCGTACAAACGCCAAACCATCAAGAAAAACATCAAACGTACCAATCATGCTTTCACAAATCACTAATTATATATGAAATAGGATTTAAATCATCAAAACATTAGAATTAATCAATTCGTTTTATTTCTCAAAAACCTAGTTAGCAAAAGTTTTCGTTTTAATTTGAAACTTGATATTTTAACAAAACTAATGCCCAATATATTCACTAAATATCTTAATTAGTTCATATAAACCACTTCAATATTTTTATGACACTAATTTGTAAAAATTCAAAAATTCTAGTTTGCAATTATACCCAAATTTCAACCATTTTAGAAAAAATACATAAACAACAATTTAGATTGGATTTGCATGATCTAAAATACTAAAATACAATTTATAATGTTAATAATGTGATAAAAACCCTAACCGTATTTTTAATCTCACATTCTAATTCAATTTTAAAAAAAACTAGTAAGCGTGAATACTAGAAAATTGACGCAACCATCGCGGATTTGCGACAAAAAGACTACAATCTAGCATGAACAACCAATCCACACTACAAGCAATCTACCACACTCAAATAATCCACAAGCAATGCTTCAATTCCCATTTCCAAAATCAACCCCTTCTCTTCATTTTTTTATAAACTAGCAACAACAACAATTTCACACTTTAAATAACTAATTTAGCATATACAAGCTATAATTTAACCATTAGATAGAAATTATACCTCCAAGTTTGAAACCCTAGGTTGCTCTAGCCACCAAAGACACCTCCTTTCTCCATGCTTTAAACCAATTTGGGTGTGAGGAGGGATAGAATTAGGATTTGCTTTGAATTTGTGAAGAAATTGTAGATTTTTTTATGTGTTTTGAGATGAAATTTGAGGCCAAAAGAGATGGGAACATGGGGGAAATGGGGCTGCTGGAGCTCAGATTTCGGCCAAGGGAGGAATGGGAAAAGGGTGAGGGAATTGGTGAAAAATTTCTAAGTCAAATCCCTCCCAAATTACCATAATACCCCCACCTACTTTACTATATATAAAACCCCTTATTTTAACCCATTTCTTCACATGATTTAAGGTCAAAAAGAGGGAAAGAAAATTCTTGGGCTGCTACAACAGTGTGGGGCCGACCAAGGTGAGTGAGGGTGAGTGTGAGAGACTTTACAAAAAAACTCTATGCAAAAAGACCCTCCACAATACCATATTTGCAAGTTTTAGTTCAAAATAATTATTTTTTTGTTTTCCATAATAAAAACCATTTAAAACTTGAAATAAAATACTAAAAAATTATATTACAACTAGATTTTAATTAACATGATTTTAAATATTAAAATTAGCCCATTTAAATTTGTATTTATCGCTAATTTAATGTATTTTCTTACCGGCTTAAAATAATATTAAAAATATTTAAATTCGGAAAATTTTTCAGAAAACCAGAAATTTTACTAGTGGCTCAATAAACACTAAACACTATCAATTTCATAGCAAGAATATGTATTTTTAATTTTATAATAACGATACTTATATTTTGACTTTTTACAGAAAACCCCCTTATTTTACCGATTTTTCGAAATTTCACCGAAACGATTTTCAAAACGTTACATTGTTCTTGAGATCCAGATACTCAGTATAGTTGCGCTTTCAGTGTACTATTTTGTGGCAGTGATAACATTCCCCTTTCCCCAATTCCCTAGCCTTGGATTTTTCTTTCCCCTTTGCCTTTTTAACTCCACCTCTAGCTTTTGGGGTTTCTTCTTCATCTTTCCCTTGGCCTTGGCCTTCGGACGAGATGAGGAAGATGGCCCAGCAATCAAAGAAGGAGTCTTCACTGACTTGAGCGTGCTCTCTGCACTCCTTAACAAATTAAGGAGTTCAGGTAGTGACTTCTCCATGGTGTGCATGTTGAAGTTAACTACAAATTGATCAAAGGCAGTGGGGAGAGACTGAAGAATAATATCAATATATTGTTCATTCTCCATTGTCCACCCGAGGTCCTCAAGCTCTTCTATAAGAGCTATCATCTTCAAAACATGGTCACCTACTGGTGTGCCAGGAGCCATCCGCATCTGAAACAGCTTTCTAGATGCTTCGTCTCTTAGGAAACGAGATTGCTCCCCATACAACTCTTTTGTATGGAGAAAAATGGATTGGACATCCATCTGCTCGTACTGCTTCTGATGTGTGTTATCCATCGATGCAAGCGCGAGGCATTTGGCCGTGGCACAGTTAGCGTCCCATGTCTTGCGGACTTCCTTACCCGCAACTGATGATTTAGGATCTGGGACGGGCAGGGCTGGGGCCATGAGGACATATGATACTTTATCATAAGTCAAGGCTATGTTAATGTTCCTCGACGAGTCTTTATAAGTAGTTCCATTCAGTTTATTTTTATCTAGTAAAAACTTGAGTCCTGTCATTGGTATCTGCTATTAAGAGAGAAAAGAATACACTCAGCGAAAGCTTCATGCAAAGATCAGATTGGTTATTATCTTATCTAATCGATGTCTCCTAATGCTTTAATCAAGTTTTTCCTTCAAACCTTAAAAGGAAAACTAGCCAGGATTAATTACAGTCTACAACTTCGCTAACCGTTCAGCCAGGCCAGTGTCGGTACTTGAGGGAGGTTCCCCGTGCTTTCGCACGGACCTAATTAATATAAACCTCATCTTCCCAGAGGCGTTGCCTCGTTAACACCTTTCTAGACACTTAATAGGTTAGCTAATTCTAAAGTGCAAAACTCTCCTGGAAGCAACTTTTGCTCACAGTGGGATCGGGATCTATTCATCTTATGGAAGGTATGCAATCTCATTGCAAATTTCAACTCTTGAAACTCCCGATATGGTTTTTACCCCTAGCACTCATGACCTTAACTATGGTCAACAAATCACAAGCACCAGTCAAGTTCTACCCGTCATTTCTTGATTAATTATACCCACCCATATAACCCTTAACTATAGTCAACAAAGTCATATGAATGTCCTAAGTAATCTGCATCATATGCAGTGTAGGAAGACATCACTTAGCTACCGTACAGTATGCCTTAATTATAGTGAACAAACGTAGCACGAATACTAAGTACTCTACTTCCTAAAATAACGGAGGGTTTCAGATGGTTTTAAGAAAACCTTTAACACTTTGAACTTGATATCGTCGTAGCACGAATACTAAGTACTCTACTTCCTAAAATAACGGAGGGTTTTGGATGGTTTTTAAGAAAACCTTTAACACTTTGAACTTGATATCGTCGTAGAATCAAATAGTTTTCAGAAGGAGTGGCTTAAGCTCCGTAATTTTGAAACTTTGCTTTTTCTCAAAAAGCCGAGTGGTTTTCAAATACGATCCTACAACATCTTTTTAGGTTTATTTTTCCTTACATTAATCATATTAATGTAGTCCCATCATTTAAGTCCTTAAGCCATCACAGAAAAGAAACGAAAATACAACGTACGCTTATGTCATCCGCATTAGCCACAATGTTCCGTTATGCACCGTTAGGTTACTTAAGTAACGGCAAACCAGGACTGGACTACCACGGGTACAAAACATAAGCAACGTCTAGTATATATCTCATATATAATATTGCATTCGTCTCAGATATATCAAGCGATCACATCACAGAATATAAGCAGCAGAAACACATATATGAAAACATAAGATATGCTAGGATGTCCGTATTTTGTATTTAGCCAATAATAGAAAATAAGGATTCCATGGTCGTGATGAATAGCCAATCCCACACCCCTAGACCCCTACGAGAGCGACAAGTGACCCTACCAATTCTGGAGTTCGGAAGCCCGGTCTCAATACCTCGAGATGGTCTCCCACTGGACCCCAGAACCCGGTCACTTGTGCTCCCCACCTTGGGTCTATCCTAATGCGGAAAAGTAAATAATATACAACAATGGTGACATCATCCTCAACCCGGATGTGCCCCAAATAAAAGAATATTACATATAATTGAATTTTACATGAATGAAAAGAAAAACTCTCATCTCACATAAAACCCCCGACTATTCATTCACGACGATCCTATACATCATATCACAGCAACACATAAGATCACATGTCATCAACGTAAGCAAGTATGCATACCCCAATTGTCACTGATGTATAGCAACGAAACCGGCGATAGACCACATACTACGCTTATGGTCACAGAAAAGAAAGTGAAACATTGCAACAAATGGAATCACCTCTGCCCTTAGACATCATAAACCCGGGATATCGCATATCCAAGATTTCATGTCTAACATGTAAGACTCGCATTTAGGTATCATCCATGAAAACACCTTTACAAAATAAGTCAGATAATTCAACAAGATTACCGATTACCACTGAGACCGAAATGCTAGATTTACACGCAACATATAAATGTAGATTCCAATTATTGTATCACAATATACTAGGCTATATTAAACATTTCGATCGAATCAACCAACACCCTCATCACCCGAAGAGCTCAACACTTGAGCGAAGTTAAAGTACCTAAAGATGTGCCACAGTACCTATGGTCCAGCCGTAGAAGGGTCAAACCAATGCCTCACCTATGACACCACGGCACTACGGCAAACCCTAGGGTTCAAGTCGCGGTTCCGAAGGTATAGAACCGAGTTAAGGTTTTTATTCTTCTAGAGGGTCCATAGAGTTACTTGCATGGCTATTGAATATAATTAACTTAAGAAAATTCCAACTATTGAAAATTTCAGTAGGGTTCTTGACGGGGTGTTTGAAGTTCAATCGAACTATTAAAAATTGTCTAAGTTACCAATACAATGCTAAAAAAATACGGCTACGAAATACTCCGCAAATAGTCCATTACCAAACTAATATTACATGCAATTCTGGACTACCCAAACAATGCCAGAAACCCCCAGATCTTATAGAATAGAGTACTGGTGCAATACGAGGGGGGTTGGAGCATGTACGGCCAGCGACGCCGGAATTTCGAGCCTCGTGCTCGGAGAAAATCCGAGCACCCCCCCGTATTTCACCTGTGTTCTAATTGTATCATTTACATCACTCTGCAGTTGCTAAAATAATTTTTAAACGATTTTTGAAAACATTTCCAGAGAGAATTTTCTAGGGTTTCTAAAACCATATTTTGCGGAGTTTTTCGGTTTCGTATTATCTTAACACCGTCTAGGTTTCTAGTTTGGGTCTGATACCACTGTAGGGATTCTTTAGCACCACTACTAGGGTTTGGTAGCATCACACATGCCATAATTTAAAAATTAGAGGGTGCTAAACAATCTAACCTAGGAATCGAACTAGAAAAGCTACGGTAACAATAAGTTGTATCACAGACAACATGTAATAAAGCACTAAGTTGAGAGATTACAACCTTTGTAGGTTTCTTTTGTTGACTCCTTTAACCATTGAGAGGTTGGAATGGCTTGCTATTAAGCTTCCTTGTCTACGATGATCCACCCGAAGTCCCTTTGCCCAAAGCTCCTTGCTTTACTTGGTCTTGTAAGCAAAGTGTAGCAAACACCCTATACAAATGGGCTATATAGGTGTAGAATGAAGAGGTGGTTTATATTCTGTAATCAAAACCCTTTCTTTTTGTCAATCTCACTCACAAGAAATATCAAGAGAGCGTGTGGAAGAAAAAGGAAATGGCAAAAGCTTTTGTCAAGAGATAATGATCAAAGTTAAAGGAAAAAAGAAAAAAAGAAAATATATATATTTTTATTCTCTCATCACTAACCATGATACAATAATATCTAGATATTTTTCATTTGGGTTAAAGTCCAAAAGAAAATTAAACGATGGGTTAAGGTTAGGTCAATGCAAAGAAGAGTGTAGAAAAAACCCATTAATGATTTAATTTCCTTTTCCTTTTCTTTAATCTAAATACAAATGCAAATATATATATATATATATATATATATATATATATATATTATTGAACCATGTAAGTCTTATATTGCCATCTCCTTTGTATCAACAACCATGATACAATGTATGTATGTATGTGTCCATGTACATCAACATATGCATACATGCATGCATACACCTTTAAAGAAAAAAAGTGTTTAAATAAAGAATAATACTAAAAGTCAAATATTAAATCAACACTTGATTTAACAAACCGGTCATATCACATATGACCCGACTAATAGAAAACGACCGATTAAAATACAGTATCATATACTGGTATTTAATCAGGTCCCCATGCATATCTCATATTCACACTACCTCGTTTCGCCTGAGCTAGCAAACTACTGTGTGGGACTCTAAGACTCGTCAATACGCCGGCAGTAGGTGATGATCACATCAAACACCCACAAGCCACAAGCGGTCAGCTAAACGTAACGGCCACCCGGGTATCAAGCGATCAGAAGAAAAACCAGCAAAGCTGTCAAAAACTCCCGTCGAGCCAACCGGCAACACTTACCGTACAGTCCGTTCTCTTCATCAGATATGTTGCATATCGAGTCTAGGGATGGTAACGTCGACCCCAATAACTCAATAAGTCGTGCCGATGAATGGTCTATAACAGATCGAGAAACTACTGATAACTTTTATCAGTAAATCTCAACAGCCCTGGTCAGGGACTTACTGATATAGCCAATCGAGCATAGCACAACATCAACCCCCAATACCGAGAGAGATGAAACCTCTCCTATAGCTCATTGTCTCCATGTGTCTCGGGACTGTACCCAAAGACCACCTGTTTGCACGCCTCAGTAGAGCCGTGGTAGGATGGAAATCAAAGTATAGTGGGAGAACACATAAGACTCTATCTCGGGTCTACATACTAACCTGTACTAGTGTCACCTGAGAACTGCTATCCAACAATAGATATAATACCATATAGGAGTTCTCGGCGAGTCCGTCCAGTGTACCCAGTCTCCACTGAGCACCCGTATACTGTCTAGATGTCAAACATCAATAGATGTGGGAACTTCTATCGCCCATCATATGGGTCTAGTATCATATACGCTAGTCTACTCTGCAATATCGATGCCCCGTCTCGATATACCCACGACTAAGGACATTTCAGGCTATGCTTATAAACTACCAATGTCCCACTAGTATGATCTACATCATAATCACAGTAGTCAAGCAGATATCCTCAGGGCTTTATCAACATGTGCAAATGAATAAAAGCATGATCAAGTGAACATGTAAGATAAAGAGTAACCAGATAGCATACTATCATGTCGAGCAAGAATGTACACTGAATATATATACATGTATAAATACATCCACTATCATATAACGGCCTCTAGGGCATACATATATCCAACATACTTGAGCACAGAATTCCGTGATTATCTAAAAGAGAATGTGATTCTCTCTCATCTTACTCCTCCGTATACATCACAACACAACGGTGTATCGGAACGAAGGAATCACACCCTATTGGATATGGTGCGCTCTATGATAAGCACCACTGAGTTACCTATTTCCTTTTTAGGATATACACTGGAGACAGCTGCAGACTTATTGAATATGGTTCCTACCAAATCTGTGCCAACCACTCCATATGAGATATGGAAAGGAAAGAGACCATATCTTAATTATGTTAAGATATGGGGTTGTCCGGCATATGGTGAAACACAGAATCCGGACAAGCTCGGGGCAAGGTCTTTTCTATGTAAGTTTGTTGGATATTCCAAACATTCGCGCGGGTATATCTTCTACCACACCAAGGAACAAAAGGTGTTTGTTTCACAACATGCCACCTTTTTAGAAAAGGAATTTCTTGAAAAAGAAATTAGTAGCAAGGAGGTAGAACTGGAAGAGGTTCCAGCTATACAAACTATGATAGAAGATTTGGTAGAACCAGAGGATTCGATAGCTCCCAACGAGCCTCAGCCTCTCCGCCGATCTAGTAGGGTTCCTCATCCACATGAGAGATACTACAGTTTTCTCATAGACGGTGGGAGAGAGGATTGCATCATGGTAGATGATGACCCAACTAGCTTCGAACAGGCCATCACGAGTGAGGAATTTGTGAAATGGCTGTATGCAATACGATCTAAGATGGAATCCATGTACACCAACAAAGTATGGATTTTGGAAGTTGCTCCTGAAGGGGTAAGACCCATCGGGAGCAAATGGATCTTTAATAAGAAACTTGGTGTAGATAGAAAAGTTGAGACTTTCAAAGCTAGACTTGTTGTAAAAGGTTTTCGTCAGCGACCAGGTGTGAACTATGATGAAGCCTTTTCTCCAGTGGCTATGCTTAAGTCCATCCGGATCGTACTTGCCATCGCTGCATACCATGACTACGAAATCTGGTAAATGGATGTTAAGACCGTCTTTCTAAATGGTGATTTAGAAGAGAGCGTGTACATGACTCAGCCAGAGGGCTTCATGGACAGTGGGTGTAGCGGGAAGATGTGCAAGCTGCTTATATCCATTTACGTGTTAAAACAAGCATCGTGGAGTTGGAACATCTTTTTTGATGTTGTAGCCAAAGAGTTTGACTTTATAAAAAATGTAGATGAACCTTGCATATACAAGATGGTTGCAGAGAGTAAGGTTGTCTTCCTCGTATTGTACATGGATGACATACTCTTGATAGGAAATGATGTTCCTATGCTGCACTCGGTCAAGCTCTTCTTATCACAAAGATTCTTAATGAAAGATCTAGGTGATTCCTCTCACATCTTGGGGATTAAGATCTATAGAGATAGATCTAAACGGATACTGGGATTGTCCCAATTTAGGTACATTGACACCATACTAAAGAGGTTTAGTATGGAAGAATCAAAGCGTGGGAATTTACCCACGATCACAGGACTCACTCTCTCCAAAGAGATGTCTCCCAAGACTGATTAGGAGAGAGCTCACATGCAAGGGATACCCTATGCTTCGGCAGTAGGCTCTATCATGTATGTGATGCTATGTACCAGACCTGATGTAGCAAACTTACTAAGTGTAGTGAGTAGGTATCAAGCAGATCCAGGAGAGAGTCACTGGACAGCTGTGAAGAACATTCTTAAGTACTTGAGAAGAACTAAAGTGATGTTCTTTGTGTATGGTAACGGAGAACTCCAGGTGGAGTCCTTCACCGATTCAAGCTTCCAAAGTGATCGGTACGACTTATCGATCACTGGGGTCTGACGTTTACCACCCTTAGACTAGATATACGACATATCAGACGAAAAGACCGGACTATACGGTAGTGTTACTGACAGGCTTTTGTAGGAGAATGAGCAGGCTTGCTTGTTGGTCTTCTGATCGCTCAATATCCGGGTAGCCGTTACATCCAGCTAGTACCGCTGACGGCTTGTGGGTGCTTGATGTGATCATAACCTAGTGCCGGCATATTGATGAGTTTTTAGAATCCTACACAGAGGTTTCACTGGCTCAGGCAAAACGAAGTAGGAGCATATATATGATATGTGCAAGACCGAGATTAATACTAGTATTTGATACCGTATTCTATTCTCGCGATATAAGGTATCGATCGGTTATATGAGATATAGCCGGGTTATCGAATCAAATGTTGATTCGATAAGTCGATACTGTATCAGTCGGTTATATAAGAATATAGCCGGGTTATCGAATCAAGTATTGATTCGATCACTTGATACAAATAATATTAGTCGGTCATATGGGATATAACCGGATTATTAAATCAAGTGTTGATTTAATGATTTAATGTATAATTATATATTTGATATATTAATTTACATTAACTAATATTAGCTCACTTAAGCTTTTCTTTTTCTCACACGTGCACACTTAATATATATGTGATATATATTAATTGTGTTTTATTTATGTGTCATGGCTGATGATACATGCAACATGGGTGTATGAGACTTACACCATGATAATTATAATGAAGGGTTTATTTATTTAGTGTAAATCAATTATTAGTTGGATATTGGTCACATGGCATGAAGCTTGTAGAAGTTTGGAGATCCATTGACAAGTCCACTAGTTTTGTCTTATACAAGATATTTGTTAAGCCAACCATTATCTAAACTCATGGTTAAGTCTCTATATGAGAGATATTAGATATTTTCTCATCCATGGTTGCCATTCACTCTCTCATCCATTATTTGCTTCTTCTTCCTCAAGCTCAAGATAGAGCTCTCTAGGTTTTTTAGAGGAGCTTAAAAATAGTGAGAAAATTAATTTTAAAGTGAGCAAAAATCCTACTTCATCATCCTCTACTAGATTAGCACTTTAGTATAGGGTGTTAGCTTCACTAATCCTACATTAGTGAAGAGGGTAACTTGGGTTAGTGTCTCCTCGACGTAGATTATCTTCGGCCTCGAAGACTTCGTGCAAGCTTGTTCCTTTCTTCTTGAGAAGCCATTCTAAAGTCCGCAAGATCACTACTTGGAGCGAAGGGACTATACGGATCTATTGAAGTCAAGGACCGGTCTACAAAGGTTGTATTCCATATTCACATTGTAGTAAAGTAGTTTACACATTGTATTTTCTAAATCTTTAGTTAAGATTCTAGGGTTTGTATTGTTAAGCATGGCAAATTTTTGAAAATGGCATGGACGATACCTCCCGAAACCTTGCTGTCGTGCCGTAAATAGAATCAAAGATCTCAAATGGATGTATGATCAAGGAGGAACGGAATCAGTGAGAGTATGATCATGGAAACGAATAGAATCAAAGATCTCAAATGGATGTATGATCAAGGGAATGAAGAGAATCACTGATCTCAAAATATGTACATCCTAATATTTCTTAAGTGGAGTATTGTATCGTAAATTTGCCGCGGAACATACGTACGGTACGTCACTCTACTCAAGCTACCTACTCCATCAATCAGGGTCAACCTATGTAACGAAAGTTCGGGTCTAATACCCATGTTCAAGTCTAAGTTTCGTAAGGTCAAGCCTAGATTCCAAAATATATACGCCCTAGACTCCGCATAATCAAACCTAGACTCGAACCAAGGTTAAACCTAGCGCTCTGATACCAATTTTGTCATGACCCGAAAATATTGTTCGTGACCGGCACTTAAACCTTGCAACGTATAAAGGCGTAACATAATTCAAGTAAGCCGAAACCAAGAAAGCTAAACCTTTTTAAGAAAATAAAAGAGGTGAAGTTTTGAAATAACGGTATGATAAAATCAAATGTTTTCTTAAATGCATAGATAAAGGAACATGAAAAATGCAAGTGGATTTTACTAGTTGAAAAACATGTTTCGTCTTTTAAAAATTTGGGCAGCAACTCCTTTGTATATTTTGATCCAAAACCATATATACATGATAATATAAAAGCCATCCCCAACCGGGAGCTAGCTCTTCGCCAATCAGCAGAATCACAACCACGCAAGACAGAAATATATGTATACGACGTCCAACGGCGAAGATCAACACAAGAATAAAGAATAAAGCAAGACATCAACCCACAGAATAAAGCAAGACATCAACCCACCAAGCGAACATATAACCCACCGCTCTAAGTCTCGCAACCATAAGTCTCTTCTAAGTCTTACTACTTATACAAATACTAGTTTCTGATTGATGGAGTTGACTAGATACAATAGGAATAATAATACAAGAATGGTACGATCCTACATGTACCACCTACCAAAGCCAATTACCCGAATGTAAGCTGTGTGCCAGCGATGTCGTTACTGATCCATGCGGTCAACCTGCAAGAACTATGGCACAACGGGGGTGAGTTGCCAACTCGTGAGTAGAAAGCATCATCGGGTAGAAATCGAATAAAACAACGATTTCCTAGGTCAATTATATCATAAAGGTAATACTATGATATCTAGGATGATCGTATCTGCATATGTGCCAACAATATAATCAATGCCTATCTGCATATGGATAACATCTACGTGTCCATCAATGACACAACAACATCATGCATGTAAATATCATGAAAGCATATGCACGTAAATATGAGGATATCAACCAACGTGTGTCCATCAACGACACATCTAAATCGTAGAACCTGAGTGTCCAACATCGATACTCGAAACATCATGAAACCCGTGTCCAGCATCGACACGTAAATTCTCATATCTCAGGCGCCACATCCTCAGATCGGCCCTTAGGCGTCGCATAGTATGGTCGGCCCTCATATCCATCTCATGACTCCGGTCGGTATCCTCCGAATAACCTCCTTTCTCAAATACTATCACCGATAGGTAGTAGTCCCTCTGCCAGGCTCATCGTCTGCACCACGAAAATCATTTCTTTCCCCGGGGTACCATACCAGGTCCACCATGTACCCACAGACGGTGCCTCCCGCTCCTCGAATCGGATTTCACATGCCAATCTCAGAATTGAGAAAACACATGGCGGACGTCTCGAAATATCATATCAAGAGAAACCGGTTTTTTAAAACAATACATGATTTTCTTTGAAATATAACTACGGTTCTCAAATCTAGAATCTCATGAAAACAGCACGTAAAGCATGATATATGCAAATATAGAACAGAAGTGTGAGCATATCAAGTATATCATGCGACATGGTATAGTGATGTGAGCATTGCAATATATCATAGCATGATATAGCAATTCTAATGTGTAAGTGACATAGCAATTATCGATGATGAAAGTGTGTGAGCCGGCAATCTGTGTAAGTGTAACATACACATCATCGATAATGGTGTAGGTGTACTAGCACAGATATATAATGCAATAAGAATATCATGAACGTAGCATAAAGTACGTCGTAAGCGAAATGTTACAAGGTATACGTATCTAACATGACTGAGTCGGTGAATCTATCAATCGACATCCAGCCTCACAACATCACGTACGGTACAATACATCGTACGCCATCTGATTGAAAGAGTTTAAAGTTAACCGCAATCAAGACGGTGTCGCTTTGCAGTTAGCCGGTTGAGCACGGGTCGATCCACAGGGAGACGGAGCGTTTTACGTTCTTGTTCTTACGAGTTAATGCGCGTGGGCGGAAAGTTCTTTATCTAACCTATGTGTTATATGCAAAGTAACCGTTTGTTAGGATTAGATAGGATAGTGTAACTTAAGGAAATCCGTATTCAAGTCCTTTGAGCCGAACTTAACCAATGAAGCTAGAGCAATCGGCAACAACGTGGATTAGGGTGCTTAAGCACGGTATTCGTAGAATCCAACTTATTGACCCTTGTCCGTCCGTTCTTGTCTCTTGCTTTCGCCTCCGGCCAATCCGAACGCAACCGGTCACGGTTAGGAATCACCATTACCTTGATAGGGTAGGGTGCCTAACGGAGCGCTTGCGTAAGCTTTGGACGGAGTTTCAAATGGAAAATACGGGAAAAGGATATGAGAAACGAAACCTTAAATTACAATATCCTTCTCTTTTCCTAACAATAATATTCGTAACATCTCACAATAACAAACCAAAAAAAAGAGACAACAAAAGAGAAGATAAACAAAGAAAAGAAAAGCATTACATGAATGTAAATGACATGGTAATAAATTTCAAGTAAGTAAAGTATGGTAATAAATTGCAAGTAAGAAATATACTAAGAACCAAAGAACACATAACAAGCCATAGGTTCAATAACCAAATCTTAAACTTGCAATTTCAATGAAGAGGTTGCAAGATCAAGAAGAGGCAAAGAACTCATGTGAAAATGAAGGCACAAAATAGATTTTATTGATTCCAAAAGAAGATACAACCCTTGAGATCAAATACCAAAACTTAAACTTGCAAGCTCAATTAAGAGGTTACAAGATCAAGAGAAGGCAAGGATCTTAAGGGGAAGCCAAGCTATTTACAAGAGAAAGAGAAAAAAAATGAAGTGTTGCAAAAAGAATGACAAAATTAGACCCTTTCTCCTTTGCCCCATGGTTTGCTTTTATAGGAAAGAAAAGGGATTAAGCAAACAATAAAATCTAGACCAATTGGCAGCAAATGAGACTCTGTGAGAAGCTGGGGCCCACAGGAGGTGGTGGGGCCGGTCTTGCCAGATCTTGAAGGGAAGTGCTCGGTTGAAATTCGAGTACTGGTGCTCGTACCTGCAGTGTAGGCTGGTGTGCACTCCAATATGTCTTTGGTGTTGTTGGTTTTCTCAAATTTGACTTGGTATGCATCCAATTCTTGAAGGGAAATAAGTAGCTATGCATCACATCACTACTTTTTGCAATAAATGCACATCATGCCATATAGCCCACTTGCACTAGCCCACTTAAGTGTGTCATGGCAGCCCCCTAGGTCCATGGTCCAAGCCCCAAGAGTTAGTGTGTACACATGCTATGTGTTGGACCAAAATATTGTGCACACACTTGTTTGCAAAATAACTCTTAGGATATCGGTCGGTTTGCGATTCTGGTTGCAGTGTCCGCTCACAAATGATATATCCGTGATTTTGAATGTATTTCCAGTATTTTGTCACGGATACCTGTAATCTGTATTACTGAGCAAACACCGGTTAATAGTACCGATATATACAAAAAATAGATAATGAATGAGCGGTATTAAAGCGCAATATTCTGGTATGAACAAATGCCCTCAAACTTATCTTTTGCTTGTCTTGAGCAAAACAAAATCCTAGCCTCACTTTCGCAGGGAACGCGATTGCACAGAGCACGTGCAACATGCCGTTAAACCTCTAGGTGTCCCTAGTAGGAGGAGTTAACATCGATTCTACTCCTACAGTTTAGTATCTAAGTTAGAAATTCTATCATCCTAAGTTAGAAATATTCAACCCTTATGTTTCACGCCTATAATCTATTTAACCCCAGATCCTATATGTTCCAAAAAAGTTTAGAAAGATTTTGGTATCTCCTGAGTTTTCCTTCTAAAAGTGCAGTCTCAAATCAGGGATTTTTATCAGTTTTACGGAAAACATAAGTCTTATTCTTTATTTCTATCTTTCCTCCAAATATCGATTGTATACCCCTACGTGTGTGTTTTATTTCACCCCTACACTTAAGAATTCAATTCAAGCTATAATACCCTTGCCCTAATACCTAATATTACTTCTTTTCGTTAAAGATGGACGTAGTTGCTCACACACCTTTCATGCGACTATTAATGCTTCTTGAGGCACTAACGGCCGAACTGAATGTGTGAGCTTAAAGCGTAAATAGCAATTTCCAATTCTTGACTTTATTTATTTTTATTTTTATTTTTTATTTTTCAAGTCCAGATATATTTTTTCAATGATGCTCTTTTGGTGTTTAGCTTTAATTACCATTTTTTCTTTCATACTAGGTTTTCAGGCATGAGTATTTCTAGGTATCCTCTACTATTCCAAGTTTCAAGGTGCGTGTATGTGCAATTTATAGGGTATATACTTTCTAAATTCGGACTTAAGAGTAGAAACTATTTTTCAGACTTATCCTTCAGTAAAGCATCAATACTTTCCCTTCATCTTGACTTAACTAAAGAACTGAACTCAAGATTACGTATTTCTCAAAAACAAACCTGTAAGGACGTATATTTTCCAAAGTTAAACAGAAGGAGGGTTATTTTTAGGGTTTTCAATTCCTAAGTCTAGAACTTAGTTATTTCTAACGTATCAACTAAACTTTCAGAATAAAAATCTCAGTTACCCTATTATCTATCTTGACGACAAAGTTTTTATATTTTTGGAAAATTTTCGATTTTTGTGGGTTTTAAAATAGGTATGCAAATGCAAAATATACAAATGAATACGAAGGAAAGAAATCTTACCGAGCACACCCCAAACTTAAACTTGACAGTGCCTTCACTGTCAGGCTACACCAAGAGGGTCAAAATTGTCGGTGCCTCACCAAAAACAAATTATATACAAAAAAAAGCCAAAAGTACAGACACAAAAAGGGTCCCCCCAAACTTAAATGAAACAGTGTTTCCACTGTTTAAGCATTGAAGTTCAGAGTTAGTGGGGAAAGAGAACACTATCAATCTATACAAGGCCTTACACAGGCCAAAAGTGAGCACCAACCATTCAAAAATCTTATCGCTATTATGTGCAGGTTGGTGAAAGAATACGGTGATGAAAGAAATGTAGAATACGCGAGACCATATGGAGATAGAAGCGGGATACGGTCTCGGTATATGAGAAGAAGAATGGCGGAACGGAGAAAGAAGTGGAGTACGAACTTGAGGGTGGAAATGGATTGAATAAATTAGTACAATCTGTGATGACCGATGTTCAAGAAGCGTTTGTGATAATCTATTAACCCGTCGATAAATGGGGTCAAATCCCTCAAGATTCGTGAGAAACCATGGGTATGCCAAACTCGGTAAACCGGACATAGTAAATGAAAGTGATACGGTTTCTTGTGAGGTCGGAACGATGGAAAGGATGGAGGGAAATGGTTGAGGAAGGTTATCGGTAAAAGGTTTCGGAGGGTGTACACAGTCAATGAAAGGGATAGGATGAATTGGAAAATCCGACTCATCAAGCAAAACTGGTTTATCCTCAAGAATATCCTCAAAAATTTTCTCAAAGTTAAGCTCATCCATGCAATACTCATCAAAATCAAGACGCATATGAAGTTCGGGAAAAACATTTAATGACTCGGGATGATGAATTGGAGAGAAAAACTCAGCCAAATCTACGGGTTCATCATCGAAAATATCCCCAGCGTTGACATCCTCAATCAAGTGAAAATCAATATTCTCAGACACCTCATCAAAAGCATGGATTTCAATCAATTCAGGTTCTAAGATGGAGGTGTAGAGGTCAAAAGGTAGGGAATTGGTTTCACTTGGAAGGGTCCCTTCAAATTCTGGTAAATAAAACACTACAAAGTCGCACAACTCATTCATCATTCTATCTTCAATTGATAAATACTCTGGGACACTAGGTAGACATTCATAACCGGAGTTGTGGGATTCAATTTGGAATGGGTAGGTTTGATTTGGAAGGGTGTATAGCTCACTCTCTCCACTCAAATTCTCAACCTGTCCTACCGCCTCCTCATACATTGGAAAATATGGAGCTAGTTGAAAACTAGCTACCGGATCACTAGGTTGCATGAGGGCGGCCATGGACGCATTCAAATCCATCATCTGTTGGCATGACCATAGTCACATAATTCGTGAATTATTCGGCGAATTCGCGAATTATGTGACTGCCGATTAAATCTGCGAATTATTCGCCATCACCGAACGCGCCGAATTATTGTCGAGTTATTCGCGAATAATTCCCAAATTATTCGCGAATTATTCAAAAAACAGCAAATAATTCACGAAATAAAAATCTAGCGTCTCATATATTAATTTTATCTTATTTTTTGCTCGAAATCCTTCCTGAACATTTCTCGAACACTTACCGAATCTTTCCCGAATACCTGTTGCTTTTTTCCGAATAGTTCTCCGAATCCGAATTTTCGATCTCGCCGAATTATTGCCGAATCACGAATTTGTGACTATGGGCATGACGCTACCCTAAAGTCTTCCAACGACTGTTCCGGACTAGACATAGGTTGTGAAAGGGTTTCAGTAAAAGATTCAAAGTTGTTTGGATACTGGAAACTCCCAAATGGCGGTTCAGAAGCAATGTCCAGGGAAGGTGTAAAAGTCGGATAGGACTGGTAGGAATTGAATTGTCGGACAGGAGTAGGATCAACATTTGGATAAGAAAGTGAATGGAATTGTTGGTCCAAGAATTGGCAGTAGTGACAGGAGTGAAAGATCGGCTACGGGATTGTTTAATATTTTCAGCAAGAGACATAGGTCTTAGAGCTACAACTGGATTTTCAAATGGGGTACCAACGTAAGAAGGTGGTGAAAGTTGAAATGGTTGATACAAGGTGGATTGCGGGGTCCAGTTGTTCGTCCTCGACGCGTCTATCCGATCTTTCAAAGAAATTTTCGGCATGGATGGATCGTTCAACGTTCGGCCAAAGCAAGAACCATAAGAAGTGATGTCTGGTTGTGGGTACCGAAGTTCGGCAAGAGTTTTTCTAGGTGGGGTACCCATGATATGATGAGAGAAAGGAGAAGAAAAAGAATGTGATTTTTTTAAATTTTTTTTAAAGTTAGTTATTAACAAAAGAATGAAATATACACACCAAAAGAATCTGGACAAAAACAATCACGACACAAAAATACCACATACCTAATCGGTCTAGGGTTCACCTAGGTCAACTAGACCTGCTCCAGAACTTGATTGTCGAAGTAAAACTGTGTCAAGAAACAGGCTCAAGATATACTGATCATGAGGCCAGGTAAGTGCAGAGATAAGGCGAGGTTTTCCGACGCTTTCGCGAAGGTCCTTAATTAAATAACCCTTTCTCTTTTGGCGGTTTCGCCGTTAACACTTTCCTAGACATTCCGTAAACAATATACCGTTAAGCAGTGTTCTAAACACAGTTAACTTCTCCTAGTGAGCGCGAAATCCTTAAGGCTTAAAGTCTAGTTTCTTTTAAAATTTGTGCGGGTAAACATTATGCTCAAGTTCGTGATTTGCGAGCTACGGAAAAAGGTGATGAAATCCTTTACCGTATGTTGTGGGGTTCACTTGCCCTTAAGTCCGTATTAATGTATGGAATGCGCAATTTAATAAAACAAATTATTCAAAGAATCAAACAATCGTTTTTTACTTTAAGCACTGCACTGCAACAAATATGGGTTAGTCAAGTTTTAGCGTTTGCTAGCGAACTTGCAAAGAATCCTGTAAAGATGTTATATTGGATGCGTCGGATTTAAGAAAGAAGAAGTTTAAGAAATACGTACCGATAAGTTTTCGGGTTTAGAAACCCCCGTTGAAGTTAAATCCGAATAGCTTGAAATGTTCGCTTGCGCGGGTCAAACTACCTAGATCTTTGGCACTATACATCGTAATCATCTTAGGTTGGAATGTATACTTTGCTCCCCACAATCGCCGTTCGTAATTCCGCAAAATCTACAAATGTCGGAAAAAATGGATATTAGTGCAGAAAAGCGATACGAATGCCCAAATACCTGCACACTAAAATTTATAAAAAACAAACAATAAAAATAGAAAAAAATAAAACAATGGAGCACAGAGGAAAGTTTGGAAGCAAGATGAGGAGCTTTGGCCGGCGACGCCGGAAATGGAGGTGATGTTGCCGGTTTTTCCTTAGAGATAGGGCTCCAAATTTCTTCTGTGAACACATTGTTCTACTAGTATCTCACTGATATTGTTTGATTTTTTAGTTCAGACCCAGAGTGCAAGCAGGTAAGAAATCCAGAGAGCAAAATGTTAAGAATGTTAGTTTTTGTTTTGGTTTTGGTTTTTTGAAATTTTTAGTTTTTTTTGAAAATAAGGTTAGTTGTATAAGTGAAATGTACAGAGATTAACCTGAAATAACAAAAACTAAAAACATTACCATTTCCCCGGCAACGACACCATTTGATTGAAAGAATTTAAAGTTAACCGCAATCAAGACGGTGTCGCTTTGCAGCTAGCCGGTTGAGCACGGGTCGATCCACAGGGAGACGGATGGAGATTCCGCTGGGTAACAGCATCTTCTATTCAAGGGTATGGATCAATCATCAGCTAAAGCTCATCACGTATGGTAACCCATCGTACGGCGGCATTAAACAATTTAGGATCCTATCAACCTATATGAAAATGAGGGTACGGACCTAACGTCTCATAAGGCATATCACTCATTATTCATATCATTATCCATATATATATACCTATCTCTCAGGTCACATCCGTATCAATCTCATATTATGGGACCGGCAAAGGTATCAATTATCACATATCGACTCTTATCCGTATAATGACATATCAAACCTAGTCATCATATCTCATCATATACTCTTTTCATCACATCAATATCTCACATCAAGTCATCTTACGTATACATTCTATCTTATTAATCTCATGTCATGCTACTCTAAATCTCATACTTATTCTCTTGCAACTACATATCTGTTAATTATATGTATGCCCTAGAGGCCATTATTGTACATATGATGTATATTATAGTGGATGCTTGGACATACATAGGGAGGACTTTTTTGCTTGATAGTATGCTATCTGGTTACTCTTTATCTTAACATGTACACCGATTGTCTCTCTGTTACATGTTGATAAAGCCCTTAGGATGTGTACTTGACTACCTGGATTATGATGCGGATCGTACTAGTGGGACAAAGGTAGTAGTAAATCCTTCAATGTCCCTAGTCGTGGGTGTATCGAGAGGGGCATTGATATACCAGAGTAGATTAGCGTATACCTTCTCGACCCATGTAGATGGATGATGGATGATCCCATATCCATTGGTGTTTGACATCAGAGATGATATACGGGTGCTCAGTGGAGACTGGGTACACTGGAAGGACTCGCCGAGACTCCTAGATGGTATTATACCTCACGTCAGATGGCAGTTCTCTGGTAACACTGGTACAGGTTAGTCTGTCGACCCGAGATCGTCATAGAGTCTTGTGTGATTCCCACTATACTTTGATTTCCACCTTACCACGTTCCAGAGAACGTGCAAAACGGTGGTTTTTGGGTACAGTCCCGAGTCACATCGAGGCAATGAGCGATAGAAGGGGATTTCGTCTCTCCCGGTATTGGGGGTTGATGTTGCGCGGTGCTCGATTGGCTATAACAGGAAGTCCCTGTCCAGGGCTGTTTATGAGATTTACTGTTAAGTGTTATCAGTGGTTTCTCGACCCGTCATGAGCCTCACATCGGCATGACTTATCAAGCTATTGGGGTCTGACGTTTACCACCCCCAGGTGAAATATGCGACATATCAAACGAAAAGACCGGACTGTACGGTAGTGTTACTGATGTGATTCGCAGGAGTATGAGCAGGCTTGCTAGTTGATCTTTTGATCGCTGAATACCCGGGTGGCCATTACGTTTGGCAGACCGTTTGCGGCTTGTGGGTGTTTGATATGATCATTACTGTATCGTTTTAAAAATCGTTTAGGTAATTTCCCGATAATCGGTAAAATAAACAATATTTTCCGTAAAATGTAATTATAATTATTTTTCAATATAGACCTAATTATACCTAATTTAGATATGAAATTGCTAGTATTCGGTAATTAATTAGTCACTTATAAATTTCTAGTTATTTAAATATTTTTCCTTAATTAATTATTTTAAATATTATTTTAAGCATTTAAATATACATTAAATTAGTGATAAATACAAATTATAATGGGTTAATTACATATTTAAGAACCATGAAAAACTAAAACCTAGTTGTAACATAATTTTTAGACAACTTATTCCGAGTTCTAGTTGTTTCTAGGGTCAAAGAAAAAATAAAATAAAATAAATTAAAACTAGGAAATGATGTATCTTGCAATTATGAAACTTGAGGGGTTTTATTGCCATTGAAAATTCTACACTCACACGCACAAACCCAATTTCCCCTTTAAGGGCCGAGAATGCAGGAAACCCCCCCCCCCCAATTTTCCCCACTTGATTAAAAAAGAAAAATTTAAAAAGGGTTTAATAAAGAAATGGTGTGAATGCATTTAATAAGACTTGAGGGTTTTATTCCATAGAAATTTCTACCCACTCATTTCCATCTCAATTTCATCAATAATCCATCAAAAAATAAAAAAAATTCTCACAAATTCAAAGCAAATCCTCCTTAGCCTATTCTAGCTTGAATCTTGGAGCAATGAAGCCATCTTTGGAGGCTAAGTGCAAGCTAGATTTCTAAACTTGTGAGGTATAATTCTTAACCTAATGGCTAATTAGTTGTTTAACTATTCTAATCTAAGTTATTCATGTGATAAATTGGTTTTTTTATTTTCTAATTTGTGAAATTAAAGAAAAGGGTTTGGAATTGAATTAAGGTTTTAAGCATCACAACTAGATTAGCTAAGTGTAGTTGCTATCTAGTTTGTTTAGTTTGGATGTTTACTTGAGATTTTGACCACTAGATCGCTAATCCACAATGTTTGCACCAAATTCCCAATTTGGGTGCTTACTAGGTTTTGGTTAAAATTAGGTATTGATTTAATTTGACATTGTGATTATATATATAATATCTCCTATGATAATTAAGGTTTTGTGAACGTACGATCGGTACGATCAAGTTCTAAGTTTGGTGGTTATTTTGTATAACGATTCTAGTTAAGGTTGTAGCGATGTTGTATGCGTTTTGTGCACCAAGTGCACAATGTGTCTAACTTGTGAACATTTATTCTTTCATTTCATGACTTTGCGTCGTATCAGGATATGTAGCCTTACGTTCTGTGTTTGAGAAATTATAGGATCGTTTGCGGAAGTATCAGACGCGGCGCGGAAAGGTGAGGCTGTGATCGGGTCAGATTAGCAGGGCGTTCGGGTGAGTAGATGTACACATCTATGGGGGGATCGTCTGGATGGCGCGAGGTGCCCCATAGCTTAGGATTAATTGTAATATTTACATTCTATATGCGTAGTTATCTAGTTAAACACATCATTGCATCATACCATCTCATACATATGCTAATATGCGACATCATCTTATAGGACACTTGCACCGTTACCATTGGATCATTCTGCACGTGCACTATTCATGCAAACACACACGCCATCGGTAACTGCTATGTCACGAACACTATAGAATTGCTTAGAATCGGTATCCATGCAATTGCATCATACATAATATGTAAATGTGTAGTTGTATATTCATTCATCAAGATTGATACATAAGATGGCTAGTCACTTATATATACGTCATAGTATCATACGTCATACATAGTTTTGTTCGTACATTGCATAGCATATACTATCATATTATAGATATCCATCATCACTGATATGCTTACTCTTGGTGATTTCTTCTTGAGGATTCAGTATTTATGAGATTTCCGGATTTTGGGAAAAACCGCAAGAATTTATAAACTTATTATTTCTTTTACAAATATGCAAGTTGCGGTTTTCTCCTCATGTATGTGTCGTCCACCATGAGTTTTCTTGTTTTCTGTTGGTTTTCGAGACCCGATTCGAGAAGTAGGATGAACCGTTTTGGGTACATGGTGGGCCCGGTACGGTACCCCGGGGCGAGAGTGTTTTTGTAGGGATGACGATGAGCCTGGCTGGGGAAGTCTACCTACCGATGATGTCTGGCACGGCGGATATCTGGAGGATACCGACCGTTGTCGTGAAATTTGATGATTTGGGCCGATCCGGACTGACGGAGCCCGAGATATTGAGACTTGATATATTGAGACATTGAGACATTGATATATCTATATTTTATGTCGATGCTTGACACGGTTTACTAATGATTTCATTGATGATACCACATCTATTTCACAGATACTTTTCTAAGTTAAGAATGCAGATATCCTCGTACTAAACATATAAAGGTTTCGTATTGATTTTGCATTCATGTACATACATACTAGTGGCATCGCATCATATCTAGATTTGTAGGTTGGGACGTATTTGTGTGCATGCTTACAATAGTCTTATTATATTTTACTTACTACTCACGAGTTGGCAACTCACCCCCATTATGCCACAGTAGCTTGCAGGTCGGACCCGTCAGCATTGTAGCGGCGGGCGTGCTTTTCAAGGCTTCTTTTGCTCGGACTAATGACTTTGCTCTTAGGTGGGTTATGAGGATTCCTTTTCTTTCCACTTATATTATTATTATATTTAGTATTCTCCATCTACCACTTCTTCTATTGTATAAATAACCTAGTGATAAGACCGTGAGATTTGTTTAAATGTTGTTTCTTTGGAGTCGAGCTCACTTGAGCCGACGTTATTCTTTCTTACTTTTGTGTTTCTTTATGCTCATTTGCTTGATGTTATATATATATATATATATATATATATATATATATATATATATATATTGCGTGTTGTTGTGATTCCGCCTTGGGCGAAGAGCTAGCTCCCGCTTGGGAATACCCTTATTCATTACAGGTTTATATATTCTTGTTTGTACCCGTTTGGGGGCCAGTATTTACAAAGGAGATTCTGCCGAAAATTTTGGAAAATTTTGGTATTTTTAAAAATGTTTAATGTAACTTATTTGTTCTAAAATCGTTTTCTTAAAGAGGTTTTTCATTCACTCTAGTTGTTTATGGTTTAGATTTTCTGAGCTTTGGAAGACTTAGGTTACGTGACGCCTTGAGACTTTTCGTAATTTAAGTGCCAGTCATGTTCCGTACTTTCGGGTCGTGACAAAGTTGGTATCAGAGCATAGGGTTTTACCTTTCTGAGTGTAGGATGACCCTTGGTAGATGGAGTAGGTGACCTATGCAGAGTAACGTAGCGTGTGTATGTTCCACGGAATACTTACGATACGGTACTCCGCCTCAGTGACCTTAGAATATATATATTTACTTGTATTCCTTCCATGATTCCGGAAATCCTTTGATTCGATTGCAAAGTTTCTATCGATCCTGTTCTTGCTCTAGCTACTATGCCGCCGGAGATATCGAGGGCCAGAGGGCTGCCGCCGGGGACAAGATTAGAGCAGGCTCATTTGAGATGAGGGCCGATCAGGGTGGTACGCCTACCCTTCAGGGACAGAGTAGTCCACCTTTTTCCAAGACGGATGGCTAGGCATGAGTCGAGTATTCAGGACGTGCAACAGATGATTGGATTGTTAGTGGTGGTTAGTCAAGCTCTGAGAGCCGATGATTTCCCTCTTATTTTAGGGAATGTGTTTGTACCTGCTGCACAAGCAGCTGTTTCTGTTATTACTAAGATTATTTCCGTATCCTTATAGGAGTTTTGAGGCTGAGGCCTCTGGTTTGTTTTTATCGGCACAAATGCAGCGGAGGGTACGCAGACAATCCTCGACAGGATGGTTGGAATTGTCATTCACAGAGATGTTCTGACAAGATATGGGTTGAGTTTACAAGTTTTCGTCTAGAAGTCTTGCTCAGACGTGTCGCGAGTCAGTTGAGAGAGGTCGTGCTGCAGATCAACTTCCTATGATCTGGGATGAGTTCATAGCTATATTTCTTGCTTGTTTCCTTCCGGAGAGCGTTCGAGATGTCCGAGCTCGTAGTTTCGAGCCTTTGCGTAAGACTTCATGGATTTCAGTGTCCGAGTACGACATTCAGATTTCTTGGTGGTTTGATATGCTCCTTACCTGGAGGACACTGAAGAGAAACGGATAAAGAGATTTGTGTGGAGATTGAACATACAGTTGTTGCTTGCTATAGGCACTCAGCATTTTGACACTTATGCAGCCGCGATGGATGCACCCGTACTGCTAGAGGAGCGCATTTCTGCGACTTCGGTTGTTTCTGGACCAAAGCGGATTTGAACCAGTCTACCAGCTCAGAGGCGGTTAGATAGACGCCGTTGTAACAGGCTAATCTTTTGGTTGCTCGATAAGTTGTACGTTCGTGATTCGTTCGCATCAGAGATAAGGAGTCTTATGTCAAATTGATTCTTCTCAATATATTAGACTTTGACGTTCTTCTAACATTGGTTTAGTTAGCAACGTGATATGCTTTGTGGACTGCCGTAAGAAGGCAGTCGGATTTAGTTTTCCGGGTGCGCTAGTTCTTGTTTTTCGTGGAGACCATAGCGCCACCCTTCCTAGTTAAATTCTTCTTTCGCGCTGTCAACTTTTGAGGAATTCTTGGCGTATGTTGTGATGTTAGAGCCGCAGAGGTCCCGTTGGACCAGGTCCTAATTGTGACGGAATTTCAAGACGTTTTTCCTGATAAGTTGCTTGGTTTGTTTCCAGAGCACGATATTGAGTTTTGTTTTGACTTGATTCCCGGCACGGAGCCTTTTTCTCTACCGCCATATAGGATGAACCCGGCGGAGCTTAGAGAGCTGAAGGATCAGTGCATGAATTGTTGAATAAAAGGCTTGTTCGTCCGAGTGCGTCACCTTGGGGAGATCATGTCCTGTTCGTTAGAAGGACAGCCGTTTGCGTCTATATATTGATTATCGTTAGTTGAATTGGGTTACTGTGCGGGATATTTCTCGAAGATTGACTTGCGGTCAGGCTACTTCCAGTTGTGGGTTTAAGAGGATGGTATTCCGAAGATTATTTTTTTCACACAAGTTGCGGGCGTTATAAGTTTTGGTGATGTCGTTTGAGCTCACCAATGCCCCAGTAGCATTTATGGCTGGATGAACCGAATATCCAGAGCGTTCTTGAGCAGTTTATCATCGTGTCCATTGAGGACGTCTTAGTGTACTTTTGGAGCTGAGTGGAGCCTGGGCAGTAATTGAGGATTTCGTTGCAGACTTTGAGGGAGCGCCGGTTATTTGCTAAATTATCCAAGTGTGTTTTCTGGTTGAATAGTGTTGACTTCTTAGATCACGCAGTACGAGAGATGGTAAGTATGGAACCGAAGAAGATCGAGCCCGTTCAGCACTGGCCCAGACCTGTATTAGTGACGGAGGTTCGCAGAAATTTGGATTTTGGGCGGATACTATTGATATTTCGTACAGGATTTTTCGCATATAGCTGCAACATCAACCAGGTTGACCAGGAAGGGAGTTCCTTTTTCTTTGAACTGAGGCTTGCGAGCAGAGCTTTCAGCAGCTGAAGACTCGTTTGAATATGGTGCCAGTATTAATTTTCCTTCACGATCAGGTGGTTTTGATGGTTATTACGATGCTTCTCAGCAGTTGGAGAAGCGTGAGCAAAACTTTTCCACACATGATTTAGAGATGGCTGCAGTGATTTTTACACTTAAGATTTGGAGACGAGTCGTGCCAGATATTTACATATCACAAGAAGTTAAGGTATATCTTTCAGCAGCAAGATCTAATTTTTAGGACAACGTGGATGGATAGAGCTAGTGAAGACTATGACTGCGAGATTTTTTTATCGTCCAGGCATGGCGAATGTTGTGGTAGATGTTTTGAGTCGGAGTCCCCGAGGTAGCTTTTGTTGTTTGAGCACGGTTCATAGACAGTCGACGGCAGATTAGCAGATTCATCATGACAGCCGGCCCTGTTTGAGAGTTTTGGCTTCAAAATCAGTGTTCCAAGATCTGGATTTTAGTGTTTCAGGCGTTGCTTGTTTTTACTAAGTTTGCAGGTGATGTGATCTTACAATATAGGCAATTCGGAGTGTTTCGTATTCCTAGTTTAACATTGTTTCGGGTATTCACATGTTTTCTAGGCGAAGTTAAAAAGTTCGAACGAATATCAAAAACCCATTTTTCTAAGTTTATGGTATTCAGAAAATCATGCAAGTAATTCTGTGGACCCTATAGAAGAATGAAACCCTAACTCAACATAATGACCATGGAACGGCTTTCGAACCTTAGGGTTTGCGGCAGTTCCGCGGTGCCATTAATTAGGCTTGGGTCTGCCCTTCTATGGTTGGTCCATAGGCAATGTGGCATGTTCTGTGTATTTTTAAACTGTGCTCAAGTGTTGAGCTCTTGGGGAATTATGGGACTTTGATGAATCGAACGAAAAGTTTAACATCATCCGGATATCATGTGAAGGGATGAAGAAAGATGTCACAGACTTTGTTTCGGGATGCGGACTTGTCAGCAAGTCAAGGCTGAGCATCAGGGGCCGGCAGGAGAATTACAACCTTTGCCCATTCTTGAGTGGAAACAGGAACAGACTTCTATGGATCGTATCGTGGGTCTACTTAGGACCAGTCAAGAGTATGACTCTATTTGAGTAATTGTAAACCGATTATCGATAGTAGCTCACTTTCTGCTAATAAGGACCACTTTCAGACTCGTTCAATATGCTCAGATGTATGTTGATAAGATGGTGCGACTACATGGAGTTCCGACTTGTTTTATGTCCGACAGAGGCACCCAGTTCACCAGCTGACTATGGAAGAAACTTCAGGAGGCTTTGGACACCAATTGAGTTCAGTGCAGCTTTCTACCCGCAGACCAACGGTCAATCAGAGAGTACTATTCAGATTCTTGAGGACATGCTCCGAGTTTGCGTCATAGATTTCTTGGCAGTTGGAATCGCCATTTGCCCTTGATTGAGTTTTCCTACAAGTATAGCTTCAAGGAGGAGATTCAGATTGCAACCTTTGAGGAGTTTTATGGGAAGAGATGTTGATCACCCATATGTTGGACAGAGCTCAGTGAGAGCAGTATTTTAGGGGCCACAGATTGTGCAGGAGATGACCGAAAAGATTCAGTGATTCGGGATAGGATGAGAGCGGCCCAGAGCAGGTAGAAATCTTATATGGATAGACGTCGTCACAGACTGGAATTCGCCGTTGGCGATCATATTTTCTTGAAGGTTTCTCCGATGAAGGGCATGTTGAGATTCAGGAGGAAGGGAAGTTTAGTTTCAGATATGTGAGTTCTTAGAGATTCTTGAGCGTGTCGGAGCAGTTGCGTATCGTTTGACCCCTCTCGCATGATACAACATTGGACGATTCGACTGGAGCGCAATCTTTCTTTCAACCGGACTACCGAAAGTCATTCTAGATCGGCAGATGATGAAACCGAGGTCCGAAGTCATACCGACCGTTTTGATTCCTTGGCGTGGCCCGAGTGGCAAAGAGGACACGTGGGGAGCCGAGGACGAGATGAGAGCGAGCTATTCCCGTGCGCGTGGTTTGATTTTAAATTCGGGGACCGAATTTCTTTAAGGGGGGAAGATTGTAACGTTTTAAAAATCGTTTAGGTAATTTCCCGATAGTGCGTAAAATAAACAATATTTTACGTAAAATGTAATTATAATTATTTTTCAATATAAGCCTAATTATACCTAATTTAGATATGAAATTGCTAGTATTTGGTAATTAATTAGTCACTTATAAATTTCTAGTTATTTAAATATTTTTCCTTAATTAATTATTTTAAATATTATTTTAAGCATTTAAATTTAAATTAAATTAGTGATAAACACAAATTTGAATGGGTTAATTACATATTTAAGAACCATGACAAACTAAAACCGAGTTTGTAACATAATTTTTAATCAAGTCCCCAATTTTCCCCACTTGATTAGAAAAAGAAAAATTTAAAAAGGGTTTAATAAAGAAATGGTGTGAATGCATTTAATGAGACTTGAGGGTTTTATTCCATAGCAATTTCTACACACACTTTCACAACCTCACTCCCCTCATGAGGCCGAGCTCATTACTGCAGTGAACCCCTAAAATCCCCACACATTTCCATCTCAATTTCATCAATAATCCATCAAAAAATCAACAAATTTTCTCACAAATTCAAAGCAAATCCTCCTTAGCCTATTCTAGCTTGAATCTTGGAGCAATGAAGTCATCTTTGGAGGCTAAGTGCAAGCTAGATTTCTAAACTTGTGAGGTATAATTCTTAACCTAATGGCTAATTAGTTGTTTAACTATTCTAATCTAAGCTATTCATGTGATAAATTGGTTTTTTTATTTGCTAATTTATGAAATTAAAGAAAAGGGTTTGGAATTGAATTAGGGTTTTAAGCATCACAACTAGATTAGCTAAGTGTAGTTGCTATCTAGTTTGTTTAGTTTGGATGTTTACTTGAGATTTTGAACACTAGATCTCTAATCAACGATGTTTGCACCAAATTCCCAATTTGGGTGCTTACTAGGTTTTTGTTAAAATTATGTATTGATTTAATTTGACATTGTGATTATATATATAATATCTCCTATGATAATTAAGGTTTTGTGAATGTACGATCGATACGATCGAGTTCTAAGTTTGGTGGTTGTTTTGTATAACGATTCTAGTTAAGCTTGTAGCGATGTTGTATGCGTTTTGTGCACCAAGTGCACAATGTGTCTAACTTGTGAACGTTTATTCTTTCATTTCATGACTTTGCGTCGTCTCGGGATATGTAGCCTTATGTTCTGTGTTTGAGCAATTCTACGATCGGTTGCGGAGGCATCAGACGCGGCGCGGAAAGGCAAGGCTGTGATCGGGTTAGATTAGCGGGGCGTCCGGGTGAGTAGATGTACACATCTATGGGGGGATCGTCTGGATGGCGCGAGGCGCCCCACAGCTTAGGATTAATTGTAATATTTGCGTTCTATATGCGTAGTTATCTAGTTAAACACATCATTGCATCATACCATCTCATACATATGCTAATATGCGACATCATCTTATAGGACACTTACACCGTTACCATTGGATCATGCTGCACGTGCACTATTCATGCGAACACACAAGCCATTGGTAACTGCTATGTCATGAACACTATAGAATTGCTTAGAATCGGTATCCATGCAATTGCATCATACATGATATGTAAATGTGTAGTTGTATATTCATTCATCAAGATTGATACATAAGATGGCTAGTCACTTAAATATATATCATAGCATCATACGTCATACATAGTTTTGTTCGTACATTGCATAGCATATACTAGCATATTATAGATATCCATCATCATTGATATGCTTACACTTGGTGATTTCTTCTTGAGGATTGAGTATTTATGAGATTTCTGGATTTTGGGGAACACCGCAAGAATGTAGAAACTTATTATTTTTTTTACAAATATGCAAGTTACGGTTTTCCCGTGATGTATGTCCCGTCCACCATGAGTTTTCTTGTTTTCTGTTCATTTTCGAGACCCGATTCGAGGAGCAGGATGAACCGTTTCGGGTACATGGTGGGCCCGGTACGGTACCCCGGGACGAGAGTGTTTTTGTGGGGATGACGATGAGCCTGGCTGGGGAAGACTACCTACCGGTGATGTCTGGCGCGGCGGATATCCGGAGGATATCGTTATCGTGAGATTTGATGATTTGGGCCAATCCGTATCGACGGAGCCCGAGATATTGAGACTTGATATATTGAGACATTGAGACATTGATATATCCATATTTTGTGTCGATGCTTGATACGGTTTTCTGATGATTTCATTGATGATACCTCAGCTATTTCACAGATACTTTTCTAAGTTAAGAATGCAGATATCCTCGTACTAAACATATAAAGGTTTCGTATTGATTTTGCATTCATGTACATACATACTTGTGGCATCGCGTCATATCTAGATTTGTAGGTTGTGACGCATTTGCGTGTATGCTTACGATAGCCTTTTTAGATATTACTTACTACTCACGAGTTGGAAACCCACCCCCGTTGTGTCACAGTAGCTTGCAGGTCGGACCCGTCAGCATTGTAGCGGCGGGCGTTCTTTTCTAGGCTTCTTTTGCTCGGACTCGTGACTTTGCTCGTAGGTGGGTTACGAGGATTTCTTTTGTTTCCACATAGACTATTATTATATATAGTATTCTCCATCTACCACTTCTTCTACAGTATATACGACCTAGTGATGAGACCGTGAGATTTGTGTATATGTTGTTTCTCTGGGTTCAAGCTCACTTGAGCCGACGTTATGCTTTCTTACTTTTGTGTTTCTTTATGCTCATTTGCTTGATGTTATATATATATATATATATATATATATATATATTCCGTGTGGTTGTGATTTCGTCTTGGGCGAAGAGCTAGCTCCTGCTTGGGGATGCTATTATTCATTATAGGTTTATATATTCTTGTTTGTACCCGTTTGGGGGCCAGTATTTACAAAGGAGACTCTGTCGAATTTTTCGGAAAATTTTGGTATCTTAAAAAGTGTTTAATGTAACTTATTTGTTCTAAAATCGTTTTCTTAAAGTGGTTTTTCCTTCACTCTAGTTGTTTATTGTTTAAATTTTCTGGGCTTTGGCTGACTTAGGTTACGTTACGCCTTGAGATGTTTCGTAATTTAAGTGCCAGTCACGTTCCGTACTTTCGGGTCGTGACAATCACCTACTGCCGACGTATTGACGAGTCTTTAGAGTCCTCCACAGAGGTTTCCTGGTTCATGCGAAAAGAAATAGGAGCACATATATGATATGTGCGGGACCGAGATTAATGCGCGTATGTAATACCGCATTCTATTCTCACGATATGTGATATCGGTCGGTTATATGAGATATAACCGGGTTATCGGATCAAGTGTTGATTCGATAGATTGTTACATTTAATATTAGTCGGTTGTATGTGATATAGCCGGATTATTAAATCAATCGTTGATTTAATAATTTAATGTATAATTATATATTTGATAAATTAACTTATATTAACTAATATTAGCTCACTTAAGAATTCTTTTTCTCACTAGTGTACACTTGGTATATATGTGATATATATTGATGTACATCTTCTGTGTCATGGTAGAGGCCACATGCTACATGGGTGTATGAGACTTACACCATGCTTATGATAATGGAATGGTTTTATTTAATTAAAGTTAATCAAAATTAGTTGGTAATTAGTCACATGGTTCAAGCTTGTAGAAGCTTGTGGAATAATTGTCCAAGTCCACTAATTTTGTTTTACTTGTAGATATTTATTAACCTAACCATTATTAGTTAGCCATGGTTTATTCTCTACATGAGTTATTGTATGACACTAACTCACCCATGGTTGCTATTCTCACCTCATAAGTTCACTCTCTCATCTTGATTCTTCATCTTCTTCTTCATTGAGAAAGCTTGCTAGCTTTTCTCAAAGTGAGAAAATATTGTGAGAAAATAAAATCTAATGTTAGCCCACTTCCTACTTCATCATCCTTTACTATTAGCCATTTAGTTTTGGGTGTTTACTTCACTAATCTACCATTAGTGAAGAGGTAGCAAGAGCTTGAGTCTTTTCGATGTAGATCATCTTCGGCCTCGAAGACTTCGTGCAAGCTTGTTCATTGCTTCAAGAGAACCCTTTCTAGAGTTTGTGTGTTCATGATTTGCAGCGAAGGGACTACTACACAGAGCAATAGAAGTGAAGGACCGGTCTACAAAGGTTGTATTCCTCATTCACTTAGATGTAAAGTTGTTTACATATCGTTTCGTCAGATTTTCTAGTAAAGATTCTATGGTTAGGGTTGTTTAGAACGGAAATTTTTTGAAAATGGCATGGGCCATGCTTCCTGAAACCTTGCTACCGACCTAGGCAACACTACAGTGGTATCAGATCCATGCTAGAAAATTAGACGATGTTTGTTAGATTACGAAACCGAAATGACTCCGAAACTTGAAACACTTGAACTTAGTTTCTATCGATTTTAAAAAGTCTTCAAAACTTTTTTTTAAACAAATGCAGAATATTATATGTGATATAACATGAACACTACCAAAATTTGGAGCATTTTTGGCTCAAAGTGGCCGGCCACATCATGCTATAAACCGGCCTCCTTGGGTCAATTTTGGAATTCTGGCTTCAAATTTTCATGGTGTTCTAGTCTCTGGGTTTTGGTGTTTCAGGTGTTGCTAGTTTTTGCTAAAATTGCATGTGATGTTAATTCTATGCATAGGAAACTGGGAATGTTTCGTATTCATAATTCTAATATTTGTTTCGGGTATATTAGACGGTGATAAAAAGTTTGAACGGATATCAATAACCCATTTTTTCCCTCGCTGGAAATTTTCCAAGTGTTGGATTTTTCCAAGTTTAAAATATTCAGAAAATCATGCAGGTGATTCTGTGGACCATCTAGAAAAACGAAACCCTAACTCGATTCAGTGACCATCAGAACCGTCATCAAACCCTAGGGTTTGATGGCGGTTCTGCGGTGACACGGGTGAGGCATTGGTTGACCCTTCTACGGCTGGTTCATAGGTGCTGTGGCATGTTTTGGATAAATTTTTTTAAACTCCACTCAAGTGTTGAGCTCTTTGGGAAATTTTGGGTGTTTGTTTATTCGAGCAGAAAGTTTAACATCGTTTAATTATCTAAGATTGTGATACAATAATTGGAATCTATTTAGTTACGTGCAAGTTTAACATTTCGGTCTCGGGTGAAATCGGGAATCTTGTTGAATTACCCAACTTCTTTTGCAAAGTGTTTTCATAGTTGAGACCTAAATGTAAAATTTGCATTGTTAGGCATGAAATCCAGAATATGTGATATTCCTGGTTTATGATGTCTAAGGGCAGTGACGATTCCAATTGTTGTACTTTTTCACTTTCTTTTCTGCGACCGTAAGTGTAATATGTGGTGTATCACCGGTTTCGTTGCTGTATGTCAACGACAATTGGGATAAACATATTTACTTACGTTGATGACATGAGATGTTATGTGTTGCTGTAATATATTATATTGGATCGTCGTTTTTTAATAGCCGGGGTTTTTTTTATGTGAGATGAGAGTTTTCATTTTCATTCATGTAAAAACTTGTATGTAATATTCTTTTATTGGGGCACTTCCAGGTTGAGGAAGTTGTCACCGTTGATATATATTATTTACTTTTCCGCATTAGAATAGACCCAAGGAGGGGAGCAAAAGTAACCGGGTTCTAGAGTCCAGTAGGAGACCATCTCGAGGCGTCGAGTCTGGGTCTCCTAACTCTAGAATTAGTAGGGTTACTTGCCGCTCTTGTAGGGGTCTAGGGATGCGGGTTTGGCTATTCATCACGATCGTGGAATTCATGTTTTTTATTGGCTTAAGTTAAAACCCGGAAATCCTAGTATATCCAATATTTCATATGTTGATTTCTGCCGCGATATTCTGTGATTTGATCACTTTATATGTTGAGATAGATACTGTATATAGTATATGTGATATATTATATAGACGTTTATTATGTTTTACACCCGCGCTAGCTCTGCCCCGCTCTGCCGTTAGTTACCTTACCTAACGGTGCATGACGGGACATCGAGGCGAATGCGGATGGCATAAGCGTACGTTGTATTTATCTGTGATGCTTAGGTAACTTAAATGACGGGACTTCATTAATGAGATTAATGAAAGAAAATAAACCTAAAGATGTCGTGGAATCGAATTTTCAAAAACAGGTAGCTCCAGTTTTTACTATGCATAGCGGTGTTCCTTGGAAAATATCCTGCACCTTATTCGATAAGGAAAGAGCCGAGATCTCTTTACCGGGAGTGACCTCTTTATCAATAACTGGCAGAGCTACAACCATCGATTTCGTCTTTTGATTACTTTTCTAGTTCTTGCTTTGCATAGTGGTATTTTTAATATCCTGCATCTTATTCCACGAGGAAAAAGCCGAGATCTCTTCACCGGGAGTGACCTCTTTAGCGAAACTAGCAAAAGCCTAAAAAACACTCCACTTTAAATCATTTGATTCTACAACGATATCAAGTTCATTACGCAAAAGGTTTTCTCAAAAACCTGTCATAGCCCTCCGTCATTTCAGATAAGTGCTATTTTATTATTCATGCTACGGTAGTTTGGCCTGCGTTAAGGTATAGTGTACGGTAGCTATTTAGTGCTTATCTGCTTAAGCATATGATGCGATTGAGTTAGGGTCTTCATACGGCGTAGTTTGGCCTGCGTCAAGGGTCGTACGGGTGAGTTTAATTCAATCAAGAAATGTATGGGTTGAACTTGACTAGCAGACTATGGGTAGTTTGGCCTGCGTCAAGGTCATAGCCACGCTAGGGGCAAAATTATCGGGAATTTCAATTATTGAAATTTGCAATGAGATTGCATACCTTCTATAAGATAGTTGGATGCCGATACCCACTGCGAGTAATAGTTACTCCTGGGAGAGTTTTACATATTACAATTAGCCGATCAAGTAGGTGTCTAGAAACGTGTTAACGGGGTTACACCCCTGGGAAAACGAGATTTATTTTAATTAGGTCCGTGCGAAAGCACGGGGAACATCCCTCAAAGTACCGGCACTGGCCTGGCTGAAATATTGGTGAACTTGTAGGGTGTAATTAATTCCGGCTAGTCTTTCCTTTTAGGGTTTGAAGGAAGATTTGATAAAAACAGTGGGAGCCATCCGGATTAGATAAAATAATAACCAATCTAATCTTTCAAGAGCATACGCTGAGTGTTTTCTTCTCTTTCTCTCCAGGTAGCGACCATGTCACGCCTTAATCAAGATAATAATATAGATGTATTGACCGAATCCGCTTGTTATACTGTGCTGGGGAACGTTGGTCCCGCTCTACCTTATAATTGTTATAAGACCGAGCAGAAAATAGGGGAATACCAGGATTCCCGTACCGCCTAAACGAAGGAAGTGCATGATGATGAAACTTCTTCGGGTGTGTTCATTACCAAGAACCGTTTCTCAATATCCTCTACGTCCTGGGTATGAGATACCGGATCAGGATCCCATATATGTAATCTGTTACATGGGCTACAGATAGGTAGAGAACAGAGAATGGATGATATAGTTTTAAGAGTTGGAAAAGGTGCAATTATTGCAACCAAGGTGTTGGCAGTTATCACCCTGTTTTACTAAATACATTGATTCTGAACGAATGTTATTAGATACCGAACCTGATATACAACATCATATCAGTCTCTTTATTAAGTAAAGAAGGATATAATTTTGTATTGTTGGATAATGTTTTGAACATTTCATATATCAAGAGTTGATCGGATCAAGCACGTTATCTAAAAGCATATACGTTCTAAATCAAACCACAGTTCTTAAGATACAAAACACACACAAGAGGAAGAGTTCAGAAATGAACGAATCCTTCTTCAGGCATTGTAGACTAGGTCATATCAATGCGACCCGAATGGCTAAGTTACATTAAGATGCATATTGAAATTAGTTTGAATTTACATCTTATGAAACCTGCCAGTCATGTCACAAAGATAAAATTACCATAGCTCCGTTTGCTGGAAACAGAGAAAGAGTTAGTAAACTCTTGGGATTGATACAAGATAATGTATGTAGGTCCCCTGTCTACACATGCCAGGACCGGTTCTTTGTACTTCATTACAATCACTGATGATCTTTCAAGATTCGGACATATGTTCCTGTTGAAACACAAGTCTGAAGCTTTTGAGAAATTCAAACAATATAAGTTAGAAGTAGAGAACCAAAATGGGTATAAGTATTATGTCCTTTGATGTAATCAGGGAGGAGAGTACTTGAGCACGGAGATCCTGGACTATTCTAAAAGAGAATGAGTTTCTCTCTCAGCATTACTCCTCCGTATACACCACAGCACAACGATGTATTGGGGTGGAGCAATCGCACCCTATTAGATATGGTGCGCTCTATGATGAGTACTACTGAGTTGCCTATTTCCTTTTGTGAGTTATGCACTTAAAGTAGCTGTACACCTATTGAATAGGGTTCCAACAAAATCAGGTGCCTAGCACTCCATATGTGATATGGTATAGGAAGAGCCCAAGTCTTAAGTAAGTTAAGATTTGGGGTTGTCCGGTGTTCAGTTGAAAATATTGCAATCTTTAACATAACAATTTCCTCACTTTTCTATTCACCTAAGGATTTTTGTTTTAAATATAACACGTATTACAAGTTCGTCTGGAAAATATCAAATACCACGTGTTATACATTATAATCAACATTTTTGAAGAAAATTGTGTGTTTATTATTTCACGCGTGATATTACCTATCACAACAATCTTTAGTAAGAATTTTGTGCAGAAAATTATTTCAGGACAGATAGCAGAATCGCAAATTCGCCGACAAAATACAAGAAATCAAAGTGTTAAAATATGGCAGAAATTCAGAAGAGATAAAAGAATTCTAGATATCACCTGAACGCCAATTGGCCAACACCAGAATACACAGAGAAAATGAGGCAGTGATCTTACCAAACGGCCGCGGAACTGTGGCCAAGTCAGGCCGATCCGCCGCGGATCCGCGGCCGAGTTGGGGGCTCCGGTGACGACAATTCTCCAGAAGCTTCATTCCAACTTCCTAGCTTGCTGAGGACGCTCCATTGTAACAACCTTGTTATGGAAACTTCCCTACAACAGCCTAGCTTCTTGAGGAAGCTTGATAACTACCTTATTATAGAAGTTTCCCTACAACTACCTAGCTTCTTAGGGAAGATTGATCTAGCTTCTAGTGGAAGATTGGTGAAGGGCTATAAAAGGACCTAAGTCTTCATTTTGGGAGGTTACACAATTAGACTCAATTTTTAGTTGAACAATTCATTACACAAGTTGACTGGCACAACTTGTAACTCCAATTCAAATCAAGATCCAAAATCAAGAATCATTGAGAACAACATCGAGCGACGATATTCAAGATCCTTTACACAAAGTGGATCGTCATCAAGAGCACGTGATCCGCGATAGATCCAAAACTCACGGTGATCGAGCAAAGCGAAATTCGATGGAATAGTTACCTCTTCAAGGGAGCGATCGAGAGCAATTCTTGTAACCTCGGATTGAAGGAAAGTGTAATTAGAAGTTGATTAATAAAGGTGAACATTTGTTAATTCTCGCTTTCTTTAAATTTTCGCATAATGAAATTTCTAATTCTTGATTCTTTTATTTTCATGATGCGTGAGTAAAATCTCCAGTTGCTAAGGATTCGAAGGAATTCAGTAGATCAAATGGTGATGAAATCCTATACACATCTTAAGCCTTATAAGAATTATGAACTTTAGGAAAAAGAATCGTTAACCAACAAATTTGGAACGAGATCACCGTTCTTGATAATTTTGTTGCAATTTGGGATTAAATGAGTGATGATTTACTTTGCTAAAGACTATATTTGAATGGTGATCAATGAAAAGATATGGTATAGTGAAGGAGAAACCCTAGTTTCTTCAATAGATTCCTAATCATCATTCATCGCCATCGTTCTAGCTATAATTCATCAATAGATAAAATGAGTCATTTTTAGTATTCATCATTGCTACTAATTCCTATCGAATCCTACAAGCTATTCTTCAATTTTCTTGATAACTAAAATTGATATTGGACACTTTCTTGATTACTAAATCTTAAACTCTTCCTTGATTCTCTTGAAATGATAAACTCAATTAAATCTTGAAATCTCATTTCCTTGAATTTTCTTTACTATTTTCTTTCGGCTCAACTAAAACAAGAACGAATACATACACGAATCTCAGTGGACGACCCGTACTCATTAAAGAACTACATCGACACCGTTATTGATTGCGGTTATAAATTCTTTGATTATGATTATACTTTTCATATCATACAATCGAATTTCAATATAAATCAAATGGAGCCGTTGCCGAGGATGCGTGCTTAATTTGTTCGTTCTTGCTATTTGAGTTGAAATGTTATTATTCCATAAAAAATTTGAATCAAAATCGCATCGTGTGCTTAACGATTAGTGTGTCAATTTTGCAAGGAAATCTGGAATCACCGCAGCAGGGAGAAAATTATTCAGATCATTTCATCTAAAACACAGGAGCAAAGGGAGCAGCAGTACAAAATTTTGTTCAAAGAACTATTCAATCAACCTCGGAACTGTGGCAAAATGCAGGTATTGGCGGCGGATCTGCGGCATTCTTGAGGATTTAGGGCTCCAGCTCTCTATGGTATATTCTCTACTTTCTTACCTCTTCTCTGATCTGTCCAATAACAACTTTTCTACAGAATTCTTTGCAAAAATTCGCCGCTCAAAAATAAAAATTTGTTGCGTGTTTTGATATTGGTTGTTTGTGCATATTTTAATACGGAAATTATGGGGCAAAGACCAAATTCAGATTAGGTGGGGATTTCATTACCCTTCCTAAGCCCCCAAAAAATCATAAAACTAGCATCTGCATCACCCTTCATTAACTAAAAAATATCTAGACAAGACTCTAAGGACCGTCGCGCTCAATTAGGACAAAAGAAGGTCGTAGTTAATCTATTGCTTATCCGCATTTTTTTTGTGGTGTCTAAGGCAAGTGTGTGTCTAAGGCAAGTGGTTACTTAATTAGGCCCGCTACTTACGTAGCGGATACCTCCCACTTACCTGGCACTTACCTGGCCACAGGATGGATAAAGAGGTAGTAGAGAATTTATCATGTGATTTGGCTTCTGGAAGTCTAGGAGCGTTTTAGTGACTTGACCTAGGTGACCGTAGATCTAGGGTTGATTGTACATTTTTTGTTGTGATTTTTGTAAATCCGTTTTTTCAAAAACAAACCAAAAACTAAAACAAACCATTTTCTCTAATTAATTAACGCTGCTACTTGTGGTAAACCGTTTAGTGCATGCTCGGCTGGACACGGGATTATAGTGCCCATCTTGTCCGCGTTCCTCCTATCGACTTTGAAGTCGGTAATTCTATATCTTCTTTTTCCTCACCCTACACCACATCCACCATGATGGACGGATTTCCATCAAACTTTAATAACACCACTCTGCCACCGCTCGCAGGTGCGCAGAACCCACCGCGCATATCTCTCCAAGAGAGATGCTACCCTATTCGAGGTCCCCTCTCTACATGGCTTTCCATTCCACTAGCCAATGGGGATAATTTCGAAATCAAAGCACACTATATCAATCTTTTGCCTAAATTTCACGGTCTCGAGTCTGAGGACGCATACGTTTTTATTACCAAATTTGAAAACGTATGTGCAATGATGGGCACTTCACAACTTTCTGTGGATGCTATGCGTTTACGCTTCCTCCTGTTTACTTTGTGCGATTTAGCCGAGAAATGGCTATATAACACAGCTGCACACTCTATTTCAAACTAGGATGAATTCGTTATAGCATTCCTTAAGAAATTTTATCCCAATCATAAGACCGCCCGTGTCCGTAGCGAAATCAATCAATTTACCCAGCTTCCCAATGAACAATTTTGGAAGTGTTATGAACGATTCAAGGATCTGCTAGTCCAATGTCCTCATCACGGAATCCATAGATAGGATCTGTGCCGAATCATATATGAGGGGATTAATCCAACAACAAAGCAGATGCTTGAATCCATGTGCAAGGCAATTTCATGTCTAAAGACGATGGTGAAGCTTGGAAATCTTTAGAAGATTTTGCTGAAAAAACTTTGCAATGGGACAGTGTTAGTCAACCATCATCTAGGGGTGGTATCCATAAACTTGATGTTTCCATAGCAGTCAAAGCTGAAATGGAAGCAATGCAAAGAAACTTGAAGCTATAGAACACAAATTTTTATTAGCCTCCCTAAACCAAGTCACACTTCCTAAAACCGTGTCTGGATGCTGTTTTGATCCATCACATCTGATGGAAGAATGTCCTTTGAATTCTCCGTTTCAAGGTCAAGAACACACTAATGCTGCTTTTCAGCAACAACCGAGAAATGATCCTTATTCTTCCACATATAATCAAGGTTGGAGGAATCACCCTAATTTTTCTTGGAACCAACACCAAACTCAAAACACGGTTCCAAACCAAAATAATTTTCAAAAGGTTCCTCCAGAGCAACAGCAACCACTACAAAACCAGCACCCCTTTCAACCATAAACTTTTCAAAATCCAGCCAATAATTCTACACCGTATAATAATTCTTTCCAAACGGCCGGTACTGAAAACACCTCTGCACTCGAACAAACCTTGGATTAGTTCATGAAACACACCATATAAATGTTGGCTAATATAAGGTCTTCTATCGACACCATAAAGAATGACTCCGCCTCCCACGGTGAGATTATAAAAGCTATAGAAGCACAAATTGCACAGTTGAATGCCGCGATGAGTGCTAGAGAGAAAGGGAAACTTCCATCTCAACCCTTACCGAATCCAAGGTACTCACAGTATAATAAGAATGCTATAACCACGTCGAGATTTGGAAGAGTGTTGAATAACCATGTGGGTGAACAGATTGATACTGATAATGATGAAATAATCAATAACACCCCGGCTTCCACTTCTACTTCTTACCCTATTTCGTCTAGTTTACCTTCTTCTTCCGAGCCTATTCTCCATTTTCCCCAAGACTCGAACCCTCCGCCCACCTCCTTGGGTCAACATAAGATGATCCCGACTCCAATTCTGGGATCGATTCCACCCCCACGAACTTCTCCATAAATTTTGGACCCCACCCTTATTGATAAAGCTCCATTTCCAAACAGATTGAGGGCCAACAAACCTAACACACAAATGAAGAAGATTGTGGATATGTTTAAGCAGGTTAACGTAAACATCCCTCTCCTAGATGCTATACAACAAGTTCCGGCTTATGCGAAAATACTTAAGAACTTGTGCACTAGGAAGAGAAAAACTCAAGTGCCCAAAAAGGTACTCATGTCAAGTAATGTAAACACAGCTTTTACACAGCAATTACCTAAGAAACGTAAGGATCCTGGCTGTCCTACAATCTCTATTTCTATTAGGGGTAAAAATATCAATCGCGCTTTACTCGATTTAGGCGCCAGAGTTAACCTGCTTCCATATTCTGTCTATGAGCAATTAGGTGTCGGAGAGTTAAAGCCCACGCACACAACTTTACAGATGGCAGATCGATCTATCACCCAACCAAGGGGTATGTTAGAGGATGTGTTGATAAAAGTCGGGGAGTTTATATTCCCTGTGGACTTTATTGTTATAGATACACAGCCTGTAGCAAACCCACGGAACCAAATTCTGGTGATTCTCAGTTGACCCTTTTTGGCTACTTCCAACACTGTAATCAACTGTCGAAACGGCTCTATAAACCTATCCTTCTGGAATAGGTCAATTTAGCTTAACATTTATAAGTTGGGAAGTCAACCATCCGAACTTCATGCTCGAGTATGTTCTGTTGAATTAATGGATGTCGACAGCAGTGAATTAGAAGAGCTTCACGATACAAATCCAGACTCCCTTAGTACGTTGTTGTTTGACCCAGCGATGTATTATACACATACGAACCCTTATTTCGAGTTGTCCGGGTCAACATCTAACACTTATTATGAACCTGTTATGGAGTCTGAGTATCATCCCGTTCTTTCAAATGAGAATATTCTTTGGGACATCGATGAAAGTTTTGAAGAAATTTTCGCTGATGAACTCGCATTCTTAGCAGACACGGGAGTTGTGATGAATCAACCCCAAACAAAAGAAGTTGAACCATCACCCCTATTTCTTAACAATAACGAGAATGCAAGTAATCCATCATTATCATTGTGTCGTCTCTCCAAATCGAGACGCAAATCCATTCCATACCACCTCTTGTTTCTTCCCCACTTCTTCTTGGCTCTATATAACATGTTTTTCCACCAACCGGTGCATTACATTCATAAAATTTTCGAATGGTTGGTATTGACTTTTGGTCTTTGTAAAGCTTTGCATTGACCAATAACTTTACCCCCCCCACCCTCTTATGATTTTAAAAGCTTAATATTGTTTAACTCAAGTTTGGGGGGGAGCATATTTTTGGCTCTTGAAAATAAAAGCTCTCCTCAAAATTATGAGCCAAAAATAAGTTTGGAGGAAATTGTCACTGTCCATTTATTCTTATCCATGTTAATAACTTTTCCTCCCAAGCCTACAGGTTTTTGAGATTTTAAAAGAAGACAACAGTGAGGACACTGCTGTAAACAGCTCTGAGGGAGCTTTGTGCTTATTTACGCATACTTTGCATTACACTTTGCATAAGCACAAAAATTTTCAAAAAGTTTTCTTTGATAATGAAAGGTTAGAAAATGAAAAATTAAATTTAAAAGATTGGAAGAATTTAAGAAAACCAAGAAAGTTAGATGTTTTCTTAGACGAAACTAGCAATAAGTAGTTGTGAGCCGTTGTCCCAAGGGTTAATATGATGAAGGGAGTCACTAATCTGAGGATAAAAATAAGTATGAAAAATAGTTCCTATTCTGGAAGCCAATCATTTGAACGTTGATACCCTACTATACGCACGTACACACATCTTGAAACTCGGGATAGTAGAGGATACATTGAAATGCTCTTGTCTAAAAGCCAAAGTACGAAGAAAATAATAAATGAAGCATAAAAATATAAAATGGTGAAGAAAAATGAACACTGGTTTTGTATTCACCAAGGCAGCATAAAAAAATATAGCGAGGGCGTTTCATCACCTAGTGCCTTAGACCAACATGTTTGGGAGTCACTGCTAAGCCATAGGTGGTGCAATACAAGAAAATTGCTAATTACGCCTAATATGTAAGCACATTTAGTAATCGGTTGATTAGTACCTCAAGAAGTATTAACGGTCGCATGAATAATGTGTGAGCAATTCCATTCAAAATATTCACCGACTAAAAAGTACTGAGGTAGATGAAAAAGAGTATGATAGCTTGAATTGAATTCTCCGAGTGTAGGGATGTCTTTTACACACACGTAGGGGTAAATGATCGGTGTTTGGAAGAAAGTTAGGGATGAAGAATAAAGGCGATGTTTTATTGACGGATGATGTGATTTCTAACATCTTTTCATGACTATTAAGATAGGTCTCATAACAACCGAAAAACTAGTGTAGTTGAAAACTCTGATTTTCAAAGTCTTTCTTTTATAATTCTTATCTTTTATATGTAAGTTTCACAGTCTTCCTTTTATTATAGGGACAACACTCCTCCTTCTAGGGACACCTGGAGGTTTAAAGGCTTGTTGCACGTGCTCAATGCAATCGTGTTGCCTACGAAAATGTGCTGGTTAGTTTTTCTTTTTCTTTATATTTTCTCCTTCTTTTGAATAAAAGAAGTTTGCTCGAGAAGATCAAAATCAAGTTTGGGGGAAATTGTTCAGTCGAAAATATTGCAATTTTACACATAACAATTTCCTCACTTTTCTATTCACCTAAGGATGTTTGTTATAAATATAACACGCATTACAAATTCGTCTGGAAAATACCAAATACCACGTGTTATACATTATAATCAACATTTTGGAAGGAAATTGTGTGTTTATTATTTCACGCATGATATTGTCTATCTTAACAATCTTCATTGAGATTTTTGTGCAGAAAATTATTTCAGGACAGATATCGGAATTGAAAATTCGCCGACAAAATACAGGAAATCAAAGAGTTAAAATCTGGCAGAGATTCAGAAAAGATAAAAGAATTCTAGATATCACCTGAACACCAATAAGCCAACACCAGAATACACAGAGAAAATGAGGCAGTGATCTTACCAAACGGCCGTAGAACCGCGGCCGAGTCAGGCCGATCCGCTGCGGATCCGTGGCCGAGTTGGGGTCTTCGGCGACGACAATTCTCCAGAAGGTTCATTCCAACTTCTTAGCATGCTGAGGATGCTCCATTGTAACAACCTTGTTCTGAAAACTTCCCTACAACAGCCTAGCTTCTTGAGGAAGCTTGATAACTACCTTATTCTAGATGTTTCCCTATAACTACCTAGCTTCTTGAGGAAGATTGGTGAAGAGCTATAAAAAGGACCTAAGCCTTCATTTTGGGAGGTTACACAATTAGACTCAAATTTTAGTTGAACAATTCATTACACAAGTTAAGCGATACAACTTGTAACTCCAATTCAAATCAAGATCCAAAATCAAGAATCGTTGAGAACAACATCGAGCGACGACATTCAGTATCCTTTATGCGAAGCCGATCATCATCAAGAGCATGTGATCAGCGATAGATCCAAGTTTCACGGTGATCGAGCAAACCGAAATTCGACGGAATAGTTACCTCTTCAAGGGAGCGATCGAGAGCAATTCTTGTAACCTCGGATTGATGGAAAGTGTAATTAGAAGTTGATTAATAAAGGTGATCATTTGTTAATTCCCGCTTTCTTTAAATTTTCGCATCATGAAATTTCTAATTCTGATTCTTTTATTTTCATGATGCATGAGTAAAATCTCCGCTTGCTAAGAATTCAAAGGAATTCGGTAGATAAAATGGTGATGAAATCCTATACGCATCTTAAGTCTTATGAGAATTATGAACTTTAGAAAAAAAATCGTCAACGACCAAATTCGGAACGAGATCACCGTTCTTGATAATTTCGTTGCAATTTGGGATTAAATGAGTGATGATTTTCTTTGCTAAAGGCTAGATTTGAATGGTGATCAATGAAAAGACAAGGGATAGTGAAGCAGAAACCCTAGTTTCTTCAATAGATCCCTAATCTTCATTCACCGCCATCGTTCTAGCTATAATTCATCAATAGATAAGATGAGTCATTTTTAGTATTCATCATTGCTACTAATTCCTAGCTAATCCTACAAGCTATTCTTCAATTTTCTTGATAACTAAAATTGATATTGGACACTTTCTTGATTACTAAATCTTAAACTCTTCCTTGATTCTCTTGAAATGATAAACTCAATTAAATCATGAAATCTCATTTTCTTGAATTTTCTTCACTATTTTTTTTCGGCTGAACTAAAGCAAGAACGAATACATACACGAATCTCAGTGGACGACCCGTACTCATTAATGAACTACATCGACACCGTTATTGATTGCGGTTATAAATTCTTTTATTGTGATTATACTTTTCATATCATACAATCGAATTTCTACATCAATCATCCGTCCTTTGTCTAATAGCAAAATCCGGACAAGCTCGAGGCAAGTTCAGTTCTATGGAAGTTTGTTGGATATCCCAAGCATTCATAAGGGAATATCATCTACCGCACCGAGGAACAAAAGGTGTTTTATTTCTCGGCATGACCACCTTTTTAGAAAAGGAATTTATTTTGGAAACAAATTTATGGTCATGAGGTTGAACTGGAAGGAGTTCCAGCTATACAAACTACAGTTGACGATTTGGTAGAACTGTAGGATTCAATAGCTCCGAACGAACCTCGGCCTCTCCGCCGATCTAGTAGGGTTCCTTATCCGCCTGAGAGATGTTGGATATAGTGCCCTCAGAGACAATTATTGGATCACAGGCACATGATTGCAATGATTGAGGGAGGACCTATACCGGTAGGACAGTCTTACTCAAGATGATAGTAAGCTATCTGTTTTATCTTTATCATCGTGTACTGCTTTAGGTGATCTTATAGGTCGCTATTACACATTGATAGAGCCCTTAGGATTCTTGCTTGACTACCAGCAGTATGATGGCGATCATATACGTGGGAGCTGGGGTCTATAAGCACATCCTTAAAAGGTCCCTAGTCGTGGGAGTTTCGAGACTGGACATCGATACTCCATTAGTAGACTAGTGTATACAGTCGAGACCCCGACGAGGGGCGGTATCCGATCTCACAAGCCATTGGTGTCAGTTGGTTCACCTAAGATGTATACTGGTGCTCATTGGGTTATGGGTACACCGGACAGGACTCATCGGGAACATACTAGTTGGTATTATACCTGACGTCAGATAGCAGTTCCCTGGTGACATATGTACAGGTTAGTTCATCGACCTGAGATCGTTATTTGTCTCGTGTGAGTCCCACTGTGCTTTGATTACTACCCTACCACGGCTCAAAGGAGTCGTGCAAACAGGTTTTAGTTGGGTACAGTCCCGAGCCACATGGAGGCAGTGAGCGGATCGGCAGGGGTTTCGTCTCTCCCGGTATTGGGGGTGAGATCGCGCTGTTTCTAGGAGAGCCATTACACGAAGTCCTTGGCCAAGGCAGGAGATTTACTGGTAGGTATTCCAGTAGTATCTCAGGGTGTTCTGGGCTACACTCCGACACGACTTGTACCGCTTTTGGGGTCTGACTTACCAACCCCCTAGGCTCGCCATGCGATGCTCATAGACGAACGGACCGGACTGTACGGATATTGTCACTGACAGGCTCAGTAGGGTGTCAGGATGAGTTCGCTCATCGACCTCCCTTTTGGTCAATACCTGGTAGCCCGTTACGTACGGCTTGTACCTCTGATGTGCTAGTGGTTAAATCCACAGCCAAAGTATTGACGAGTCTTTAGAGTCCCCCACAGACTGTTTCTCAAGTTTCGGGTGAAACGTTGTAGAGGTCGTATGATATATGGCAGGGTCCGATCATATACATGCAGTAGTGCATGGATCATGATCGGGCAGATCATACTAGTAGGCTTTGGTTTAAGCCGGATCCTAGTATTAGATTTGTTGGATAACTTTAGTCTCGTCGCATTCGCATTCAGTCGGAATGCGGGTGCGGGTATGTATATACATGTAAGCGATATCCTTGTGATCCGTCACGAGTTTACTTTAGATGTTGCCGTATCTTTTTATTGTTGCAAACATTTGGATTAATGTGTAATGTTTTGAAAATCGTTTCGGTGAAATTTCGGAAAAAACGGTAAAATAAGGGGGTTTTCCGTAAAAAGTCAAAATACAAATATCTTTATTATAAAATTAAATATACATATTCTAGCTATATAATTAATAGTATTTGATGTTTATTGAGCAACTGGTGAAATTTCAAATTTTCTGAAAAATTTTCCGAAATTAATTATTTTAATATTATTTTAAGCCGTCACTAATATATTTAATTAGGGAAAATTACAAATTGGAATGGGTTGAAACAAATTTTGTGCATCATAACAAATTAAACAAAATTTTAACACGTTGTTTTTGAATTGAAATGAAGCTTCCAAACGGTGTTAGAAAATATCGAAGAAAAAGGCTTAAATAGTGAAATTAGAGCAAATAGATATTGGGGTTTAACATTTATCATTTTTCCCTTACCTACACTCACCCACACCCTCTCTCCCCTCTCCAAATCAGTAGCCCAAGTGCCCCCTCATTTTCCCCACTTGAATTGTCAAAAGAAAAATCAAGAGAAGAGTAAAGAAAAAGGGGTTTAATAAAGAAAGAAGCTTGACTTTGTTGACTTTGACCATTCCTTATACCCACACCACTCTCTCTCTCTACCCCCTCCCCATTTTTAGCCTAGCACTCCCTCCTACTGCAGCAGCCCTCTCCCCCTCTTATTCTTCTCATTTCACCTCAAAAAAATTCCACAAAATGCTTAAAATTCCATCAAAAATTAAGCTAAAACTCAAATCCGAGTCCTACCCATTTCTCCTTAACCTATTAAGCATGGATCTTGGTGAAAAGTTTGCATTTTGGGGACAAGTTTCATGTTGATCTCAAAATGGTTGTGAGGTATAAATCTTGTTCTTTTTTGAGTTGTTTGTTATTACTTCAAATTATGTTAATGAAGGGTTTAGTTTAGGTTTTAAATTTCAAGTACAAATTCAAGATTAGGGTTTGTGAAATTGAAGTGAGGGTTTTGTTTTGGAGTTGAATGGTGATCAATTGTGCATGGTTATGTGATGTATTTTTGTATATTAGGGCATGCAAAATGTAATCTTGTTGCTTAATGTTAATTGTAACATTAAAATATCCAATTTAGTTTTATTTAAGCAAACTAGGTTTTAGGTTTTAGTTGCAAATGGGTGATTTAAAATCTAATTAAGGTTTTGATGACTTTATTAATATTTTTATTTTTTATTTAGCAACTTAGATCATGCAAAACCAAGCTTAATTGTTGAATTGTGAATTTTGCTATAAAAGGTGTTAAAAATTGATATTTTTGCAAACTAGGATTTTGGAATTTATGCAAATTTATGAGAATAAATTATAAAAATGGTTTATATGACTTAGTTATGATATTTAGTGGATATTTTGGCCGCTAGATTTGTTTAAACATCGAGTTTTTGTACTAAAACGGTTAATTTTGCTTGCTGGATTTTCGGAAAAATAGCTTTTAAAGTGAGTTTGAGGTTTTTGTGAATTGCAACCTATTTCATATTATAATTAGTGTTTGTGAATGTGTAAATGGGTGTGTTTGGGTTTTTCTCGATGGTTTGACGTTTGTACATCGACATCGAGAATTGGTTTGGCTATTCTTGCATGCGTAGGCGATAGGTTTTGACCTATGCGTAATACGAGTACCGCTTTGGTTTTCGTATACCGTTTCGACTTCGGATTTGGTTTTTATGCGTTACGATACGTGGTGACATGTAGGTAACCCAGGTGGACTTCGAGACGACAAGCAAGCGCGTAGCGATATCGGCACCGGCGAGTGCAGATCAGGTGAGTAGATTTATATCTACGGGGAGAAGTCGGGTGGATGGCGTATAGCACCCCCGCAGTTCGTGGTGATGTATACGGATACGTATACACACATACATTTATTATAAGTTGCTTTGAGGTTATTGATGATAAATATGGATAGTTGGAGTGCTTGGATGATTTAGTGTCGCGAAACCCTAGAGTAGCGGTCGCACCACACATACACACACATACCCATACTTGTATACATTCGTCTTTCATATGTGCTTATATGGGATTATGTAGTTATGTGCTCACATGGGTATGGGACTATGTGTTCACATACGGATTGAGGATGATACATGGGATTGAGATGAGTCGACGAGATTCGAGTTGAGGTCGTGAGATCGGTGATATGGCAGGATTCGTACTTGAGGTACGTCCTGATGTTATAGCGGATCTTTGGATGACGATGCCATGTGAATAGTGATATATATATAAAATGGTTGACATGTGATTGCGATATGAGATATGATATGATACGTTAAGATATCCATAATAGGTCGCATTGGGCGATGTATACCTCTTTATTATGATATGTGATGATGATATCAGTTTGTATGAGGCTGTAGATCAGTGATCAGATCATGATTATATTGATGATATTAGTATTGTACTAGACGTAGGTCAGTACCCGGATTATGATCTTTGATAAAGAGGATACTAGATGAATGATATGACGAATGTGATATCGACCCGTACCCAGATTTGGGGATGCCGTACGACGGATTTACGTACGAGCTATATATTGATGATTGATCCGCACTCTTGACCTGGGATGTCTGATTATAGATATGGTATCGGATATGATATTATTGAGGCGGGATCACCGACTAATATATATACAGGTATGTATATGTATCGACTCAGATGTTAGGCGGTTTCCTTACCTGTAGTTCAGCTTCTTGGTTCAGCCGTATAGTTAGTGTAGTTGTTAGACTAGATTAGACTCCTACCTATTTCAAAACTAACGAATCGTGGATATTTTAAAAGACGGGTCAAGGGATTCTACGGATATTTCAAAAGACGTATCTTTTCTTAAAAACACCGTAGCCCTTAATTTCAAAACACCGCGATTCGTGTTATTTCAAAAGGCACTATTGTAGAACTTATATTAGGGTAATGCAGATTAGTTAGCATTGTGTTTAGTATTTAGCTCCCGCTCATTATTGTTGTTCGCTCCGCATCGCATACTTATATTGTTATTTCATATTGCATTGTTGATATTATGCTGTTAGGAGACCAGCACCATTACCGATGACGCGTATGTACCACGTACACTTACATGTCGGCTCACACATATCTTCATCGGTAATTGCCATGTCACGAACACTTTAGAAAATACTATTTCATTGACATAGGTTGTTAGCTAATAGTTTAGACATGATATCAGTGTACTTGCCTTATATGCTAGATTTGACATTGTAGTTATTATTTGCTACTTCATGCATATTATTATTCACTGTTATGCTTCATTCATGGATTTTTATGTCTACATTCGCTGTTTACAAGCTATTGAGGATTTGGATTTTCCATGAGATTTTCTGGATTTGGGGGAAAACCGCAAAACTTGTACAAACTTCTTCTCTCTCTTTTTATATAAAAAGTGCGGTTTTCCCATGATGTATGAGTCGTCCACCATGAGTTTGCTGATGGATTTTGAGACCCGAGTTCGAGGAGTGGAGGAACCGTTTCGGGTACATGGTGGACCCGGTGCGGTACCCCGGGGCAAGAGGATCGCAGATGATGGCGTTGAGCTTGGCAGGGGAGCACTACCGACCGGTGATTTTATCCGACGCGTCGGATATCCGGAGGATACCGTCGTGGTCTCGAGAAGGATGGTAGGGACCGGTCTGGACTGACGGTGCCCTATATATTGAGATTGAGACATTGAGATACTAAGATTTGATGATACAGGCCAGTCCTGATAGACGGAGCCTGAGATTTTGAGACATTGAGATTTATGTTTTGTGTCGATACTAGACACTTTTTATGCAGATTTCATTTATGATACCTCATTTTAAAAATACAAAGGAAATCTCACCAAATTATGAAAGCAGTTTCTTTAGTACATGTATTCAATTTTCATGCATTCATACATCATCCATATGATATATTGCTACCTGAGACACTGACACGGGCACATGAGATTACACTTGGGTTAGATATTTACCCTAGCCATTGTTATAGGTTGCTGGTTATATATTTGAGGATATATTATGATCATATGACCTAGGTTGTTCATGTGATTTCTGTTCGTAGATGTTTTTCTACTCACTAGTTGGCAACTCACCCTCGTTGTGCCACAGTTTCTTGCAGATTTGCCGTACAGGTTTCATTACGGTTTTGCTGGCACTGCTTCTTTTCGGGTGACTTGCTAGTAGGTGGGTTTATTTGTATCGTACCCATCATTATATTTGTATATTATTATTCAGTTGTACCTAGAAGTTCCATCAACCAAACATGTATTTATTTTGGAGATAGAGACCAGTGATGTTATTCTTTCGACCTTAGAGTCGCGCGTTATATTTCTGTGGATTTCTTGTTGTTTTGAGTTTCCTTTTGAGTTTTGATCCTCACCCTTGGCGTTGTATATTATATTGCTTGTGTGGTTGTGACCGTTGATTGACGAAGAGCTAGCTCCCGCTTGGGGATGCCTTTTATTGAATTCGTATACTATTCATATTGTATCCCGATTGGGGGCCAGTATTTACAAAGGAGACTCTGCCGAAATTTTCAGGAAATATTTGATGTTTTTAAAAACGCATAATTCGGCTTAAGCTATTAAAACTACTTGATTTAAATTGGTTTTCCTTCACTCTACTACTTTCCTTGGTTTGGATTTCTGGGTTTTCGGCTTACTTAGATTACGTACGCCTCGAGACGTTTCGTAGTTTAAGTGCCGGTCATGTTCCATACTTTCGGGACGTGACAAAGTTGGTATCAGAGCGTTAGGTTTACCTTCGAAGCATAGGATGACCCTTGGTTGATGGAGTAGGTGACTAATGTAGAGTGACGTACCGTGGGTATGTTCCGCGGCATACTTACGATACGCTACTCCACTTAAGAAGGCTTAGGATGTACATTTCTTTGTTCGGTATTATATTCTGTCCTATGATCTAGCCTCATCGGTACCAGTTATGGTTTGCTGCCATGATCACGGGTAGGGAGAGCTACGGCTAGAGTTGCGATCAGCACGAGCTCATCACGAACGATGACTGACCAGGGCGTAATTCCGGCGACGTACAATTACGGAGATGTGTCTTTTTACTGTGTTTTCACGCCACGAGCGTTTGATGGATCGCTGTATGAGGTTACTCGGATGTGCTGATCGTCACCAGAGGATCGAGCCAATGATAGAGGCCAACCAGATTTTGATGACCGTTGGTGTATTGCTTATTCATGATGTTTGAGGCACTGTTCAACGTGCAGACGAGTGAGCCAGTTATTGCTACGAACGACGAGATATCGCCCCAGATTTTGGAGCTATTGCAGTACGAGTGGTACTGAGAGATGATAAAAGGTCGCTAGTCACCCGAGGATGAATGACTAGGACATGTGGTTCGTTCGCCTACCCCGATGCGAGGTCATCAGATAGATTGATTCCAGCTAGAGACGACTTCACGCGGAGACGTTGAGAGTCGACAGAGACGATCGAATGTCAGAAACCTATTATTCCAAGTTTAAAGTATTCGGAAAGACATGCAGGCAATTCTATGGACCCTCTAGAAGAATGAAACCCTAACTCGACTTAATGACAGTGTGAAAGTCTTTGAACCTTAAGGTTTGCGGCAGTTCCGCGGCACCATTAGTGAGGCTTCGGTTTGCCTTTCTACGGCTGGACCATCGATCCTGTGGTACGTACTCGATACTGTTAAACTGTACCCAAGATGTTGAGCTGTTGGGGGGACTATAAGGTTTTGACAAATCGATCGGATGGTTCGACTTCATTCGGATGCCAGGTGGTGAGATGCATTTCTTGGGAGACTCCAGATACGAGGATAGCCGTAGGAGCTCAGTCCATGCAGCCACAACGAGATGAGTCCGAAGCAGTCGACATTAGAGAAAGTGGAGTAAGAGGTTCGTACGAGATCTTGATGAGACGACGTTCCACTCCATCGACATCAGAGATGCGATACGCATGCCGAGACATTGTACTTGGATATACCTTCCAGGAAGAGTCGCGATGGGTATGCTGCCATTCCGGAATGAGAACAGATCTAGTAAGGGATGATGACTTCCGGACAGTTCGGCAGAGACGAGATTTGGGAGAGATCTCGACAGGACCTTTCTGGGATGAATTACGAGAAGACATGGACCCAGGAGAGGTCATGTTATGTACACCGGCAGGCCAGAGCTCAGGATCATCGACGAGACATGCTATGAGTGACCATGACAGTTGGCCAGAGATTCTTGGAGGATGTGCTTGAGCAGGACTATTCCGCCATACTTGATTTTGGGTATTTTGGGGGATCTATTCGCATGATTGATTTTGATGATTGAGTTTCATGATATTTGTTTTCATGGACCATGGTTGCACCTGCTGAGTATTTGCGATTTTTGCACAGTTGTTGCGCTTGATATCGTTTTCGTGCCTTGGTTTCTCACGTTTATGATTTTATGGGTTTTATACAGTTGAGTTGATTTTGTGCGTATATACGCACACAATTTGGTTTTTGCACTCGGTATGATTCACATATGCTTGCAGTGCAGTGATACGCATTTTGTGCACTTAGATACACGGGACTTCGATTTCGATTGTGATACACGATATTGGTTTTGTGCACTTTGTGCACCTGATTGGATTGTAGGGTTCCTAGGCACGCTCAAGAGGTCTCACAAGGCATCAACCATGCCAATTTCAAATTTTTCCGGTGCCGAGAAACCCTAATATAGATCGTTAACTAGAGAATAGGCGAAACTACTAGCTAGTAAACAACTTTACTGCTAAGTGAATGGAAATACAACCTTTGTAGATCCGGTCCTCCACTTCTCTAGCTCCGTGTTGACGTCCCTCCGCTGCGATCATCGGATCCCGGACTCTAGCGATGGTTTCGTCGAAGAAATGATCGGGCTAGGTCGTTGAGTTCGGTGCCGAAGATGATCTACATCGAGGCGACTCTAACTCGAGCTCCATCTTCACCAAGTCATGAAACTTGTGAAGAAAACACCCTATACTGCATGGCAAGTGGTAAAGGATGAAGAAATAGGAAGTGGGTTCACTTTGGATTTAGATTTCTCACTTGGATTCATCACTTGAATTTTTCTAGCAAAGTTTTTCTTTTTCTTCACTTGAAGAAGAAGATGAAGAAGAAGAAAAGAATGAATTATTTTTAAATAAAATTCAGGTGAATACTTATCATGTTGCAACCATGGGTGAAGTTTACTCATGTAGAGAATAAACTAGGGTTTAGTTAAAGGGTTAGGGTTAAGGATAAAACAAAAATGGTAGACTTTTTCAAAGATGCTAGAAAAGCTTCATGAAGCTTCAAGCATAACAACAAAAGAAAGCCACCATTTCTTTTTGCCAAATATAAATAAATAAGTGAAATGAAACCCTAACCATTCACTAAACATGGTGTATAGCATACACACACCCAAGTTTGCATGTATCATCTAACCTGATACAAACAAGTGCACAAAAATATATCACATATACAACTTGTGCAAATCAAGTGAGAAAATCCATCTTCAGTGAACAATACTAGTCAATGTAAAGTAATATATCTAATATATAATTATATATTAAATCATTAGATCAATACTTGATTTAACGATCCGGTCATATCGCATATAACCGACTAATATCAATAGTAGCAACTTATCGAATCAACACTTGATCCGATAACCCGGCTATATCGCATATAACCGATCAATGTCACAAATCGCGAGAATCGAATACAGTATCACATACTGGTATTATTCTCGGTCCCGCACATATCTCATATGCGCTCCTATTTCGTTTCGCTTGAGCCAGGAAACCTTTGTGTAGGACTCTAAAGACTCGTCAATATGCCGGCAGCAGGTGATGATCATATCAAACACCCACAAGCCACAAGCGGTTTGCTAAACGTAACGGCCACCCAGGTATTGAGTGATCAGAAGATCAACGAGCAAGCCTGCTCACGCTCCTGTGAATCCAACCAGTAACTCTTACCGTACAGTCCAGTCTGATCGTCTGATATGTCGCATATCTCGCCTAGGGGTGGTAAACGTCAGACCCCAGTAGCTCGATAAGTCGTGTCGATATGAGGTCTATAATAGTTCGAGAAAATACAGGTAACACTTACCAGTAAATCTCAGCAACCCTGGCCAGGGATTTCCGGTTATAGCCAATCGAATACAGTGCAACATCAACTCCCTATACTGGGAGAGACGAATCCCCTCCTATCGCTCATTGCCTCCATGTGATTCGGGACTGTATCCAAAAACCACCGTTTTGCACGCCCTCTTGGACGTGGTAAGGTGGAAATCAAACCACAGTGGGAATCACACAAGACTCTATGACGATCTCGGGTCTACAGACTAACCTGTACCGGTGTCACCAGAGAACTGCCATCTGACGTAAGGTATAATACCATCTGGGAGTTCTCGGCGAGTCCGTCCAGTGTACCCAGTCTCCACTGAGCACCCGTATATCATCTCTGATGTCAAATACCAATGGATATGGGATCATCCATCGCCCATCTGTATGGGTCGAGAAGGTATACGCTAGTCTACTCTGGTATATCGATGCCCCGTCTCGATACACCCACGACTAGGGACCTTGAAGGATGTACTTATGGACTACCATGTCCCCACTAGTATGATCCGCATCATAGTCCAAGTAGTCAAGTACACATCCTATGGGCTTTACCAATATGTAACAGAGAGACAATCAGTGTACACGTTAAGGTAAAGAGCAACCAGATAGCATACTATCATGTCGAGCAAGAAAGTCCTCCCTGTAAGTGCACGGCGGCGCCCCGGCCATCAATCCGACACCGGAATGCGGAAGCGGTGATTTACTTTAACTTTTCAAACCGGCACCACCGCGCACTATAAACCCGGATCGTGCCATTAAACTAGTCCTAACTAACTAGAGAAGGGGTTAGTGAGATATACCGGGTGATCCGAGTCCTCCGGTTTTCTCGTCGTCGTCCCGATCTCCCGTGGAGTGTCCGGTCTCCACCTCCTCGCCGGAAGGGCACCACGTCGCCGGCTTCTTTTACGGGCTCCCGCCTCTGGTCCGAGGCAACTCGGGCACGAAGTTGGCGAGTCGACGTGCCCAAGATTTGCTGTAGAATACGTAGTGCTCTTTTGTCTCTATTGGGGTTGAGGGAGTTGCCATATGGTGGAGGAAATGATATAAGCTTTTGGAGATGGAGTAGTGGGGATTTTACCAAGCCAAAGATACAAAAATCCCACACCAAATAAAAAATGGGCAGCCCCTCCCCAATGTGGCCGGCCATTTCTCATGGTGGAAGTGAGTAGAAGAGAGAGAGCCTCACAAGAATAATGCAAGAGAGAGGTCAAATGTTATCATGAAACATGATCACAATCAAAGCCCACACTCCACCAACCAATCAACAACCATGATTGCTTCAAAAAGTCAAGCAATCATGAACTCAAGAAAGTCAAGGGAGGCTAAAGCATCATGAAGACACAATATGCAAAGACAACCCTCTAAAATGCTTATTTGCCCAAATGCAAATAAGCCCTCCTTTACTAATCTTCGGCCAATGAAAGATAAAAAGAAATATGGCCGAAACGGAAAGCAAACTGGTAACTCCAAAAAACTGATCCCGTAATAAATTACAGGGAAACCCCGCTGCTGTGTATACACACCCTCATTTGTATTCCAACCGAATACAAATGCAATGAGACAAAACCTACACTGTACAATACTAGGATCCGGCTTAAACCAAAGCCTGCTAGTATTAACCGTCCGATCCTGATCCGTGCAATACCGCACGTATCTGATCGAACCCTGCCATATCTCCATACGGCCTCTACAGCGTTTCGCCCGAAACTTGAGAAACTGGTCTGTGGGGGACTCTAAAGACTCGTCAATACATTGGTTATGGATTTAACCACTAGCACGACAGAAGTATTAGCCTATACGTAACGGGAAACCAGGTATTGACCAAAAGGGACGTCTGTGAGCGAACTCAGCCTGACACCCTACTGAGCCTGTCAGTGACAATATCCGTACAGTCCGGTCCGTTCGTCTATGAGCATCGCATGGCAGGCCTAGGGGGTTGGTAAAAGTCAGACCCCCAAAAGCTGTACAAGTCGTGTCGGAGTGTAGCCCAGAACACCCTGAGATACTACTGGAATACCTACCAGTAAATCTCCTGCCTTGGCCAATGACTTTCATGTAAGGGCTCTCCTAGACACAGCACGATCTCACCCCCAATACCGGGAGAGACGAACCCCCCTAGATCCGCTCACTGTCTCCATGTGGCTCGGGACTGTACCCAACTAAAACCTGATTGCACGTCTCCTTTGAGCATAGTAGGGTAGTAATCAAAGTACAGTGGGAACTCACACGAGACAAATGACGATCCTCAGGTCGATGAACTAACCTGTACACATGTCACCAGGGAACTGCAATCTGACGTCAGGTATAAGACCAACTAGCATGTTCCCGGCGAGTCCTGTCCGGTGTACTCATAACCCAATGAGCACCTGTATACATCTTAGGTGAACCAACTGACACCAGTGGCTTGTGAGACAGGCCACCGCCCCTCGTCGGGGTCTCGACTGTATACACTAGTCTACTCTGGAGTATCGATGCCCTGTCTCGAAACTCCCACGACTAGGGACCTTTTAAGGATGTGCTTATAGACTACCAGCTCCCACGTATATGATCGCCCTCATACTGCTGGCAGTCAAGCATGAATCCTAGGGGCTCTATCAACGTGTAATAGCGACCTGTCAGGTCATCTAAAGCAGTACACGATGATAAAGATAAACCAGATAGCATACTATCATCTTGAGTAAGACTGTCCTACCGGGATAGGTCCTCCCTCAATCATTGCAATCACGTGCCTGTGATCCAATAATTGACTCTGAGGGCACTATCTCCAACAATCTCCCATTTGCACTCAAGGCTAATTATTGCGATGTCGCATACTCACAGCCCGTGTGATACCGAACACCCAACTCCCCTACTAGTCAGTCTCACAAAGCTCGTTTGCGAAACTATTGCGTTCGAGGAATAGCCTCAGTGAGTGGATCCGCTTTGATGTTTCTTTCTATGTCTCTCTATATCTCAAGTTCGCGGAGAATCCTATCTCCCGAAATGAGCAATACCTGTCTTAGAATGTGTCTAGATATCTGATGGGACCTAGCTCATAAATGAACTCCAAATCCAAACTTCTTAGACTGTATCGTCAACTGAACTTAATCAGTATCCTGCGCCATGCCTCCCTCAGTGTTGCCTTGGACCACCTGTCCAAAATACTGCCCCTCGTCAGAAGGAAAACTATAACTCTGACAACCTCCTTGTCGTCCAGGTCACCTTGGAAGCCTGGAATGATAACTGTCTCCCGAATGAGGCTGTCGTTATCATATCCCTAGAACATCCACTTATGTTCTATAACTGCTTCCGATTGTTTCTCCAGGATTGGATCAATATCAACTTATTGCATCTACTGCAAGAACAACTTCTGGTGTGGTACTTGACATCTCATGATTGACTCAATTGCCTAAGCAGGTGATCTGCCAATCATGCACATCCCTCTCCCCTTTAGTCTGTAAGACACCATTAGAGAGGGTGACTCCATCACCTGCAGGTACACTACCGTGCCAGGAGTCGTCCATTCTAAATACTCTTAGAATGCTGTCTAAGAACCCTTAATTGGGAAACTACCCAAATCTAGAAAAACCATAGATCTAGTAACCGGTATGTCTGATATAATGTCCAAGTCCCATGTGGAGAAACCACTGTGTGACGACCAAAGTATAACCGATCGTAGTATAGGAATATCACTTCCTACTCTGTGTATGTCATCCAAATACCATGACATCACACCCTACTACCTTCTCAACAGATCCATCCCCTATTCTGATGAAGTCAAACCTATGACTGTCACATCAGAAATTGATGATCTATCTCCGCTATATCTGCTTTAGTCTATAAATAGACATAAGCCGCTTGTCCACCATGCTTCCGCTGCTCCCACTGACCACGACAACCCTCTGGCAGAGTCATATAGACGTACACTTCTAAAGCTCGTTTAGAACGACGCTATACTCATCCTCCTGCCGGGTCTCACAGTCTGGAACAACAGCAATGGCAAGTCTGGGTAAACAAGAACTTCCCTGTCACCGTCCTTGAGGCTACCGGAGTACCTCTCGGGTGCTTGAAGTTACCCACCACATCTGCGGAGTGGCTAATGGAATGTCAAACAAGATTGAATCTTTAGGTTCTTATCAAATCTTTAGTAATCGTTTGCGGTTCTGGAATCACTTCCAGTTCTACCATACTCCCACTTCTGTTTTCTGAAAAAAATCCATTTTTGTTAAAACTGTGGCGAGTTAAGAACAATATCACTATTGATCTTCCAGATGGTAGAAAGTCAACCCTTGTCATAGCCTGGGTCAACCCACAAACAGCCATTAAAGAAACGTGCCTTGAGTTATCCAGAGTCTGGTTTTAAGCATATGCCAGACAACTCCCCGTACCTTAACATCGTTAAGATACGAACTATTCTATATCCAATACAGAAACAGAGGCCCTGATTTAATTGAACCAGATTCAAATCATGCAGCTGTCTCCAGTGCATGTAAACTAAATGGAAAGAGGCCGATCAGCGTTACTCAACTTAAAAATGCTTCCAATTATAAGTAACCTGAAAGAGAAGCACGTTCTCTTAACATCCATTACTATCACCTGAATACCGTACACAAGTATCTACATCTTCGATCTCCTTGAAGAATCCCGATACTTGCAACACCTGGTTCTCTACTTTATTCATATACCTATAACTTCTCAAAACTCAGACCCTGTGTTTCAACGAAACACTTATCTAAGAACTAGAGAAGACATAAGTAAGCCGAATATAGTACGAGGACCAACCCCTCTGTCTTAATGGATACTGGACATCATACAATACTCTGTATAAGTCCCTTGAGTCTAATAACTCAATCCCTGCGTGTCGTAGGTTGAAAACTGTATTATGGTTATGAAGAATTACACCGCTGTTTAATACTCCTTACCTAACCATCAACTGATATAGGTAAATGTCATTGACATTATTTCAAAAAGGTATATCTCACTCTATAAAAATAGACGTATAGATATATCAATTTGAAATTGGTGCATTATAACGGATATTCAAAACCAAATATTTGCCGTCCGGCAAACAACCCAGGTGACTTCCTCAAATATCACCGATTACAACGAATCCCGATATAATGAGGATGATCACCTAATTCCCAATAACTTACTCCCACTCATCATCTGTAAAACCATACAGATGTGAGAATCATAACTGGTAAATACATACCCTGGAGTAAGTATCTAATCGGGAAATCAGTTTTCCTTTAACAGTACACAGTGAAACTGAAACATTGAAATGTTTCGATGGGGTATCCTGGTATTCCTAGTAATGCCTCTTCCATTATCCAGATTCACAACTGCAACCGTATATTTCTATACCATCTCTCCACATCCCTTCATATGTCTTTAGTCATTACCTTCTGTACACCCCTTTAGGCCAAATGGTTTTCTTCCTTCCCTACCGTTCGGCACCAGCCTATGGTTTGGAAGAAGACTATCCAATAAGCATAATGGGTGTACTGTCCTAATCCCAGGAGCACTCCCAATGCGAGAGAAGGTGAAGATAAAAGACAACCGAATAAACCTTATTCCTATTTCTCCTGAACCAGAATCCATCCCCGAACTGGAACAAGTTCCTTTCGAGTTCGTATATAACCATACGATGGAGTATCCAATAAACTGTGGATCTTCGTAGTGATACGGAGTGTCCTGGAGAAATACAAAGGTGAAGTGGGAGTGGTAATGAAATACCTGGTTTGGTCGTGAATATCAGTCGCAATTTACATTGCTCTCTTACTAATCCCTTGATATGTCTTTACTTAATACCTTCTGCACACCATCGTTATGCTAATTGGTTTTCTTCATTCCCCACCGTTCGGCACCAGCCTAAGGTTTGGAAGAAGACTATCCAATTTGCGTAATAGGTGTACTATCTCCTAAACTAAGGAGTACTCGCAACCTAAGAGAAGGTAAAAGGAAAAGACAACTGAATAGTCCTATTCGTTTTCTCCAGAACCGGAAACCATCCTCGAATAAATCCCTTCGAGTTCGTATATAACCATACGATGGTTTTTTCCAATGGAAGTGGACGTTCGTAGTAATACGGGGTGTCCTGGAGAAAAAGGGTAAAAGTAGGAGTGGCAATGAGGTTTGCAACTCTGACAATCCAAAAGCCAGTGTTTAAGAAGGTTTGGTTAATTTTGGTCACTGAGTCACAGTCTTAGGGTCGGGTCATGGTCGCTGCCGAAGAGAAAGAGACAAGAAACACTCAGCGTGCACTCTAACCTAGATCAGAATGGTTACCAATTTATCTAATCTGGAAACCTCCCACTGTAACCTCAAATTCTTCTCCAAACCCGAAAGAAGAATTAGTCGGGATCACCCGAGGAGTAAACCAACTCATCAGCGGGAATCGGGATCCAACTATCATCGCATGATAACGTGACGGAATCCGCTCACGGTATCACACTCCAGAAGGTATGCGCATATCTGGCAAATTTCAGTTTCTTTAGAAACTCCCGATATGATTTTTTTTGCCCCATGCTCTTATAACCTTGACTTTGGCCAACATATCATAAGTCACATGTCAAGTTCTACCCGTCATTCTCCAGGTTAATTTGAGCCCACCCGTACATACCCTTGACTTTGGCCAAAATAGTAGTATGACTGCCCCAAACCAACGTATCTATCTATGCTGCATATGAATACCCAATAGCTACCAATCACTGTGCCTTGACTTTGGCCAACATACACAGCTTGAATACTATTGACTACCCATATGAAACGACGGAGGGCTACGAATGGTTTCTGGCGAAAACCTTTAACGTAATGAACTTGATATCGTGATGAAAACCTTTGCTAAAGAGGTCACTCCCGGTGAAGGGATCTCGGCTCTTTCCCCATAGAATGAGGTGCAGGATATTCCAACTGAATACCACGATGCAAAGCAAAAGCAATCGGCTATAGTGAAGTTATTGCCCTGACGCAAACTTTTGTCTAAGGGGTCACTCCCGGTGAAGGGGTCTCGGCCCTTGCCTCGTCGACTGAGGAGCAGGATATTCCAACTGAATACCACGATGGAAAACAAAAGTGAACGTCCTTGCAATAACAACCTTTTGAAAATTGTTCCAACAACATCAGATTAGGTTTGTTTTTAACTTGCATTGATCTGAATCAACGCAGTCCCATCAATTGATCACACCAATAAAGAACGAAAATAATGACGTACGTATATGCCATCCGTATTTGCCACTGGGTCCCGTCATTACCCGTTAGGTTAGCTAACTAACGACAGAGCGGGGACTGGACTAGCGCGGATGCAAAACATATACAACATCTACTAATATATATATCAATATATAATATTTCGCTCAAGGCATGACAAAATGCAACATCACAGAAATGTACAGCATCACAGAACAATACAGATATCTGGGATCCCCGGGTTTCACAGAGCCGCTACTGAAACCCGACGTTCCCCTGGTCGTGTGGATAGCTTATGCAATGAAATCCTAGACCCCAACGGGCGCAGCAAGTTACCCGCCAAAACCTGAAGCGAGGCAGCCCCCTTCAGCAATATGAATGGACCACCCAGCACTTCACGGAATCCGGTAACTTGGGCACCCCTCCTGGGTCAACCTGTACCCCCTACGAGTGCGGTGAATAGCCCGCCAATTCTAGAGTGAAGCCCCCTCCGTCTCAATGCCATGAGATGTGGGCCCATTGCCCTCTAGAACCCGTCTATCCGTGCACCCCACCTTAGGGTAATCCTAGTACAGAAAGTAAAATATACATACAACGGGTACATCGACCGCAACCTGGTCGTGCCCCAAAATAATAATACAAACAGGCAGTGACGGCAGTCCACATGTCGGACGCTCGCCCCGCAATATCAAATGTACATAATACAACAAAAACTGTACTAGCATTGCATCCATGCTATCCCCCACGACCAATCCGCAACATCACAGCATAATCACAGAATATCAACGTGAATATCACGTTCGCAAATCCGTCTAACCGGGCTATAGCAGTTAGACAGGATTTACCGATCGAGTGACATTCACGGTCGCAGATATAATGTAAATACTGTGAACTAATGTGTTTAAAATTTTCCGATCAATCAAATTTACCCAAGTGGGCCCCAAGCACTACTGTAGCATATAAAGAAATTCTGGGCCTAAAAAGAATGTTCCAAAAACCCTATTTTCAACCCAGGAGGCCTCTGTAAAATTTTGGGGTCGTGAACAGTGAAAATAGCGGCGGAACCGCGGCCCAAGCATGGGTTTGGCCGCGGTTCCGCGGTGGTTTAGACTGTTCACGAGACCAAATTTTCCCAGAACTCTTAAAATTCCCTGCACATCATTCTGCAACAACCTGAAAAAATTTTCGAGCTAAAAAAATTTCGACAGAAACTGATGCTTGAGAAAAATGCGGTTTTGGAATTTTTGTTCGATCGGAAATGTAAACACGTTAGACAAAGCTAATCTAGGTTAATGGTGAGGCTCTGATACCACTGTAAGTGCACGGCGGCGTCCCGGCCGTCAATCCGACGCCGGAATGCGGAAGCGGTGATTTACTTTAACTTTTCAAACCGGCACCACTGCGCACTATAAACCCGGATCGTGCCATTAAACTAGTCCTAGCTAACTAGAGAAGGGGTTAGTAAGATATACCGAGTGATCCGAGTCCTCCGGTCTTCTCGTCGTCGTCCCGATCTCCCGCGGAGTGTCCGGTCTCCACCTCCTCGCCGGAAGGGCACCAAGTCGCCGGCTTCTTTTACGGGCTCCCGCCTCTGGTCCGAGGCAACTCGGGCATGAAGTTGGCGAGTCGACGTACCCAAGATTTGCTGTAGAATACGTAGTGCTCTTTTGTCTCTATTGGGGTTGAAGGAGTTGCCATATGGTGGAGGAAATGATATAAGCTTTTGGAGATGGAGTTGTGGGGATTTTACCAAGCTAAAGATACAAAAATCCCACACCAAATAAAAAATGGGCAGCCCCTCCCCAATGTGGCCGGCCATTTCTCATGGTAGAAGTGAGTAGAAGAGAGAGAGAGCGCCACACAAGAATAATGCAAGAAAGAGGTCAAATGTTATCATGAAACATGATCACAATCAAAGCCCACACTCCACCAACCGATCAACAACCATGATTGCTTCAAAAAGTCAAGCAATCATGAACTCAAAAAAGTCAAGGGAGGCTAAACCATCATGAATCCACAATATGCAAAGACAACGCTCTAAAATGCTTATTTGCACAAATGCAAATAAGCCCTCCTCTACCAATCTTCGGCCAATGAAAGATACAAAGAAATATGGCCGAAACGGAAAGCAAACTGGTAACTCTAAAAAACTGATCCCGTAATAAATTACAGGGAAACCCCGCTGCTGTGTATACACACCCGCATTTGTATTCCAACCGAATACAAATGCAATGAGACAAAACCTACACTGTACAATACTAGGATCCGGCTTAAACCAAAGCCTGCTGGTATTAACCGTCCGATCCTGATCCGTGCAATGCCGCACATATCTGATCGAACCCTGCCATATCTCCATACGGCCTCTACAGCGTTTCACCCGAAACTTGAGAAACTGGTCTGTGGGGGACTCTAAAGACTCGTCAATACATTGGTTGTGGATTTAACCACTAGCATGTCAGAAGTATTAGCCTATACGTAACGGGCAACCAGGTATTGACCAAAAGGGACGTCTGTGAGCGAACTCAGCCTGACACCTTACTGAGCCAGTCAGTGACAATATCCGTACAGTCCGGTCCGTTCGTCTATGAGCATCTCATGGCGGGCCTAGGGGGTCGGTAAAAGTCAGACCCCCAAAAGAGGTACAAGTCGTGTCGGAGTGTAGCCCAGAACACCCTGAGATACTACTGGAATACCTACCAGTAAATCTCCTGCCTTGGCCAAGGACTTTCATGTAAGGGCTCTCCTAGACACAGCGCGACCTCACCCCCAATACCGGGAGAGACGAACCCCCGAAGATCCGCTCACTGCCTCCATGTGGCTCGGGACTGTACCCAACTAAAACCTGTTTGCACGTCTCCTTTGAGCGTGGTAGGGTAGTAATCAAAGTACAGTGGGAACTCACACGAGACAAATGACAATCCTCAGGTCGATGAACTAACCTGTACACATGTCACCATGGAACTGCTATCTGATGTCAGGTATAAGACCAACTAGCATTTTCCCGGCGAGTCCTGTCCGGTGTACTCATAACCCAATGAGCACCTGTATACATCTTAGGTGAACCAACTGACACCATTGGCTTGTGAGACCGGCCACCGCCCCTCGTCGGGGTCTCGACTGTATACACTAGTCTACTCTGGGGTATCGATGCCCTGTCTCGAAACTCCCACGACTAGGGACCTTTTAAGGATGTGCTTATAGACTACCAGCTCCCACGTATATGATCGCCCTCATACTGCTGGCAGTCAAGCATGAATCCTAGGGGCTCTATCAACGTGTAATAGCGACCTGTCAGGTCACCTAAAGCAGTACACGATGATAAAGATAAACCAGATAGCATACTATCATCTTGAGTAAGACTGTCCTACCGGGATAGGTCCTCCCTCAATCATTGCAATCACGTGCCTGTGATTCAATAATTGACTCTGAGGGCACTATCTCCAACACTCCCTATATGTGTCCAAGCATCCACTACAATATACATCCTATGTATAGTAATGGCCTCTAGGGCATACATATAACTAATAATCTCCCACTTGCACTAGGGCCATCTGATAGCAGTGGTTGTTGTATCTCATACTCAACCATCCCATAATAGTCTCTCTCTGGGAAAAGGCCTTTGTGAGTGGATCCGCCGTGTTGTCCTCTGAGTCTACTCTCCTGACCTCGATCCCTTGGAGATCAACCATCTCCACGATCAGGTGACACTGCCTTAGAATATGTCTGGATCACTGATGGGACAGGCGTTCCTTGGCATAAGCCACAACTCCATTGTCTCACAATGGCAGGAACGAAGTTCATCTCATGAACCAATATACACCCAGACAGCCTCTTTGGTAGCATCTTAAGTAGCGATGTATCCATCCTTTATCGTCTAGTTTGCCACGGAATCTAGCTTGGAACTCTTCCAACATACCGTCCCTTTACTGAGGGTAAAGACAATGCCTGTGACTGACTTTCAGTCATCCTTATCACTCTGGAACCTTTCCGATGATTCTCCCCAGGATCAACTGATACCATCTAACTACAACTAGTGAGTATCCTAATATCCAATTAGATCTATCTCATAGATCCAAAACCCAGGATTTAGGAGGTATCACTTTGATCCTATGTGGAGAATCATTGTGATAAGCCGAGATTGATCGAGCGTAGCATAGGAAACTCCTTCCCTATCAAGAGTATGTCATCCACGTACTCTACGAGGACCGTCACTATACTCCCTACTACCTTTTTTTTTATACAAGGTTCATCTACCATTTTGATGATGCCAAACTCTTTGACTAATACATCAAAACAGATGTTCCAACTCCGTGATGCCTGCTTTATCACATAAAACATCTTGCACACGTTTCCGCTGCTCCCACTGTCTACGAAGCCCTCTAACTGTATACTTATAGACTCTCTCTTCTAAAATATCATTTAGAAGAGCAGTCATGACACCCAACCGCCAGATATCGTAGTCATGGTATGTAGCCGTGGCAAGTAGGATCTGGATGGACTTAAGCATAGGTACTTAGAAAAGGTTTCAACAAAATCCATACCTGGTCAATGATGCAAACCTTTAACAAGTCTAGCTTTGAAAGTCTCAACTTTTCTATGCACACCAAGTAATCTTCTCAAGATATACTTGCTCCTGATAGGGATTTAACCCTTCAGATATAGCAACCAAAGTCCATACTTTGTTGGTGTATAAGGATTCCATCTCAGATCACTAAGCATCCAGCCATTCTTACAGAGTCCCACTCCTGATGGCCAGCTCGAAACTAGTTGGGTCATCATCTCATGATGCAATCCTCACTCCCACTGTCATAGAGAAACCGAAGTATCTCTCGGGTGGGTGAGGAACCCTACTAGATCGGCGAAGAGGCTGAGGTTCGTCGGTTACTATTGAATCCTTTGGTTCTATCAAATCATCAGCCGCAGTTCGTATAGCTGGAACCTTTCCAGTTCTACAGAATAGACATTGCCTTGATCTTGTCCGGATTTTGGTTTTAGACATAGGCCGGACAACCCCAAATCTTAACTAACTTAAAAAATGGGCTCTTCCCTTTCCATATCACATATGAAGTGGTAGGCAACTGATTTGATTTGAACCTTATTGAATAGGTATGCAACTTCTCAAGTGCATAACTCCCAAAAGGAAATAGGAAACTCAGTAGTACTCATCATAGAGCACACCATATCAAATAAGGTGTAATTGCTCCGCCCCGATACACCATCGTGCTATGGTGTATGCGGAGGAATAATGCTGAGAGAGAATCTCATTCTCCTTTAGAATAGTCCAGGAATTCCGTGCTCAAGTATTCTCCTCCTTGATCTCATCAAAGGATATAATACTTATACCCGTATTTTGGTTCTCTACTTCTAACTTATATTCTGTGAATATCTCAAAAGGTTCGGACTTATGTTTCAACAGGAACATATGTCTGAATCTTGAGAGATTATCAGAGAATGCAATGAAATACAAAGAACCAGTCTTGGCATATGTAGATAGGGGACCTACATACATCAACATGTATCATCCCAAGAGTTCACTAACTCTTTCTCTGTTTCCAGTAAACAGAGCTATGGTCATCTTATCTCTGTGACATGACTGGCAAGTTTCACAAGATGTAAATTCAAACCGATTTAAATATGCATCTACAATGTAACTTAAGTTAGTCGGGTCACATTGATATGACCTAGTCTACAATACCTCAAGAAGGAATCGTTCATTTCTGAACTCTTCCTCTTGTGTGTGTTCCTTATACTAAGAACTGTAGTTTGATTTAGAACATCAATGCTTTTAGATAACGTGCCTGAACCGATCAACTTTTGATATAGGAAATGTTCAAAACATTATCCAACAATACAAAATTATATCCTTCTTTATCTAAATAAAGAGGCTGATATGATTTTGTATATCTGGTTCGGTATCTAATAACATTCGTTCAGAATCAATGTATTTGGAATACAGGGTGACTGTGACCAACAGACTTGGCTGCAACACTTGCACCGTTTTCTGCCTCATGAAACTTATCTCCCGTTCTCAGTTCTCTACTTTTTTTTAGCCCATGTAATATATTACATATGTGGGATCCTGATCCGGTATCATATACCCAGGATGTAAAGGACATTTGAGAAACAGTTCTCTGTAATGAACACACCCGAAGATGATGCATCAACATGCACTCTCTTCGTTTGGGCGGCACGGGAATTCTGGTAATCCCCTAATTCCTGCTCTGTCTTATAACTTTTATAAGTTGGAGCGGGACCAATGTTCCCCAGCTCAGTATAACAAGCGGGTTCGGTCAATATATCCGTTTTATTATCTTGATTAAGGCGTGACATGGTCGCTACCTGGAGAGAGAGAGAGAAGAAAACACTCAGCGTGCGCTCTTGCATAAATAGATTGGTTATTATTTTATCTAATCAGGATGGCTCCCACTGTTTTTATCAAATCTTCCTTCAAACCCTAAAAGGAAAGACTAGCCGGGATTAATTACACACTGCAAGTTCGCCAATCTTTCAGCCAGGCCAGTGTCGGTACTTTGAGGGAGGTCCCCCGTGCTTTCGCACGAACCTAATTAATGTAAACCTCGTTTTCCCAGAGGCGTAACCCCATTGACACCTTTCTAGACACCTACTAGATCGGCTAATTGTAAAGTGTAAAACTCTCCTAGGAGTAACACTTACTCGCAGCGGGTATCGGGATCCAACTATCTCATAGAAGGTATGCAATCTCATTGTAAATTTCAACACTTGAAATTCCCGATAATTTTTCCCCTAGCTTCCTATGACCTTGACGGAGGTCAACAAACCATAGGCTACTAGTCAAGTTCAACCCGTCATTTCTTGATTGAATCAAACCCACCCGCACGATCCTTGACGGAGGTCAGCAAGGCCGTACGACTACCCTTACCCAATCTGCATCATATGCATAAGCAGATAAATACTAGTCAGCTACCGCATACTACGCCTTGACGGAGGTCAACAAACGTTGCACGAATACTAAGTAGGACTTATCTGAAATGACGGAGGGCTACGACAGGTTTTTCTGAAAAGCTTTTGCGTAATGAACTTGATATCGTGTAGAATCAAATGATTTTAAAATGGAGTGTTTTTGAGGCTTTTCTAGTTTTGCTAAAGGGGTCACTCCCGGTGAAGGGATCGTCGGCCCTTTCCTCGTCGAATGAGGTGCGGGATATATCATATATATCACTGTGCAAAGCAGAAACTATAGAAGCTATCAAAAGACAAACCGAGTGTGTAGCATCTGCCAGTTATTGCTAAAGGGGTCACTCCCGGTGAAGGGATTGTCGGCCCTTTCCTCATCGAATAAGGTGCAGGATATATCACATATACCGCTGTGCAAAGCAAGAACTGTAGCTACCTGTTTTATTTTTGAAATTCAATTCTACAACATCTTTAGGTTTCTTTTATTTCATTAATCATATTAATGAAGTCCCATCATTTAAGTCACCTAAACATCACAAATAAATACGACGTACACTTATGCCATCCGTGTTCGCCTCGATGTCCCCTCATGCACTGTTAGGTTAGGTGACTAACGGCAGAGGGGGCAGGGCTAGCGCGGGTGTAAAACATAAGTAACGCCTATATAATATATCATATATACTATATACAGTATTTATCACAGAACATCAAATGATCACATCACAAATATCGCAGCAGAAGAAACATATGAAATATTGGATATACTAGGACGTCCGTGTTTTCAATACGAGCCAGTATAAAACACGGATTCCACGGTCGCGATGAATAGCCAAACCCACACCCCTAGACCCCTACGAGAGCGGCAAGCAACCCTACCAATTCTATAGTTAGGAGACCCGGACTCGACTCTTCGAGTTGGTCACCCACTGGACTCCAGAACCCGGTTACTTGTGCCCTCCTCCTTGGGTCTATCCTAGTGCTGAAAAGTAAATAATATACAAAAGGTGACATCTTCCGCAACCTGGAAGTGCCCCAATAAAAGAATATTACATACAAGGTTTTTACATGAATGAAAATGAAAAACACTCGTCTCACATAAAAAACCCCGGCTATTCAAACATGACAATCCAATATAACATATCCAGCAATACATAATATCACATGTCATCAACGTAAGTAAATGTGCGCATCCCAATTGTCGTTGACATATAGCAACGAAACCGGCGATATCATATATTACACTTACGGTCACAGAAAAAAAAAGTGTAAAACTACAACAAATGGAATCCGCAACCTCTTTAGACATCGCATGCCTAATCAAATGAATTCCTTAGACATCGCATGCCTAACAATTATAAACCCCGCATTTTAGTCTCATTATCGAAAACACTTTTCAATTTCAAGTCGGGCAATTCAACGAGATTCCCGACATCCTGATCGAATGCTCGTCGCAAACTTTAGTAGGCGGCCGCACCCCCGATACCGTCGACAAAGTGCACTAAGGCGGAACACCACTGCCGCGAGCACCCGAACGGATGCTTTCGGCGATGGGGTTCTCCTACAGTCACTTGATCGGGGCTATGGGGTGTAGCTGTCTATTAAGTTTATCCGACGAGTATCCGTGTACGCTACGTGATTGCGACGAACTTTTGATCGCATCAAAATTCCGTGGCAACCGATCAAGTGAGACTAAAGTGCTATGTTTATAGCATTCATTCAGTTATCTCATAACTACTTGTGGATTCGAAAAATTGTATCACATTCCAGATAAACAGAAAATGTTAAGCTTTCCGATCGAACAATCGAACACCCAAGTTTTCCCGAAAAAGCTCAACACATGAAATAAGTTCAAAAACATTCAGTTCATGCCTCAGTACCAACGGTCCAGCCGTAGAAGGGTCAAGCCAACGCCTCACATATGGCACGCTGTACTGCCCCAAACCCTAAGGTTCAAAGGGCAGTTCAAGACGGTCACAAAATCGAGTTAAGGTTTGTTGTCTTCTAGAGGGACCATCACGTTACTTGCACTACTTAGAACGTCATTAAACTACAGAAAAATCCAACAATTGGAAATTTCCCGGCAGGGGAAAAAGTGGGTATTTATATCCGGTCGAACATTTTAATATATTCTAAAATTACCTGGAAAAACACATAGACAAAATTTGACAATCCGATCGAATCTACGAACTCCCAATACAACCCAGAATACTCAACTCTTGAGTAGAATTTAAAAAATTACCAGAAAATACAGCACCAAAATATAAGAATTACTGTGCAAATTTAATGTCAAGATGCTCCTAAATGGTCGCGGAACCGCCGCCAATGCCAGGGTGGGGCCGCGGTTCCGCGGCGCTTTAGTCGAGTTGGGTGCACGTGCTTCACAGTAACTCCTAGAAAACCCTGCTGAATTTTTTGGCTATTTTTAATTAGGAAAAATCCCAGTTTTGAAAAAATGTACAGAGAAGGGTTTTAAACTAGGGTTTCGGGTTCGATCAGACTTCTAACATCGTCTACACTTCGCATAAGGCTCTAGCTAGGCTCTGATACCACTGTAGGGTTCCTAGGCACGCTCAAGAGGTCTCACAAGGCATCAACCATGCCAATTTCAAATTTTTCCGGTGCCGAGAAACCCTAATATAGATCGTTAACTAGAGAATAGGCGAAACTACTAGCTAGTAAACAACTTTACTGCTAAGTGAATGGAAATACAACCTTTGTAGATCCGGTCCTCCACTTATCTAGCTCCGTGTTGATGTCCCTCCGCTGCGATCATCGGATCCCGGACTTTAGCGATGGTTTCGTCGAAGAAATGATCGGGCTAGGTCGTTGACTTCGGTGCCGAAGATGATCTACGTCGAGGCGACTCTAACTCGAGCTCCATCTTCACCAAGTCATGAAACTTGTGAAGAAAACACCCTATAGTACATGGCAAGTGGTAGAGGATGAAGAAATAGGAAGTGGGTTTACTTTGGATTTAGATTTCTCACTTGGATTCATCACTTGAATTTTTCTAGCAAAGTTTTTCTTTTTCTTCACTTGAAGAAGAAGATGAAGAAGAAGAAAAGAATGAATTATTTTAAAATAAAATTGAAGTGAATACTTATCATGTTGCAACCATGGGTGAAGTTTACTCATGTAGAGAATAAACTAGGGTTTAGTTAAAGGGTTAGGGTTAAGGACAAAACAAAAATGGTAGACTTTTTCAAAGATGCTAGAAAAGCTTCATGAAGCTTCAAGCATAACAACAAAAGGAAGCCACCATTTCTTTTTGCCAAATATAAATAAATAAGTGAAATGAAACCCTAACCATTCACTAAACATGGTGTATAGCATACACACACCCAAGTTTGCATGTATCATCAAACATGATACAAACAAGTGCACAAAAATATATCACATATACAACTTGTGCAAATCAAGTGAGAAAATCCATCTTAAGTGAACAATACTAGTCAATGTAAAGTAATATATCTAATATATAATTATATATTAAATCATTAAATCAATACTTGATTTAACGATCCGGTCATATCGCATATAACCGACTAATATCAATAGTAGCAACTTATCGAATCAATACTTGATCCGATAACCCGGCTATATCGCATATAACCGATCAATGTCACAAATCGCGAGAATAGAATACAGTATCACATACTGGTATTATTCTCGGTCCCGCACATATCTCATATGCGCTCCTATTTCGTTTCGCTTGAGCCAGGAAACCTCTGTGTAGGACTCTAAAGACTCATCAATACGTCGGCAGCAGGTGATGATCATATCAAACACCCACAAGCCGCAAGCGGTCTGCTAAACGTAACGGCCACCCGGGTATTGAGTGATCAGAAGATCAACGAGCAAGCCCGCTCACACTCCAGTGAATCCAACCAGTAACACTTACCGCACAGTCCGGTCTGATCGTCTGATATGTCGCATATCTCGCCTAGGGGTGGTAAACGTCAGACCCCAGTAGCTCGATAAGTCGTGTCGATATGAGGTCTATAACAGTTCGAGAAAATACAGGTAACACTTACCAGTAAATCTCAGCAACCCTGGCCAAGGATTTCCGGTTATAGCCAATCGAACACAGTGCAACATCAACTCCCTATACCGGGAGAGACGAATCCCCTCCTATCGCTCACTGCCTCCATGTGATTCGGGACTGTACCCAAAAACCACCGTTTTGCACGCCCTCTTGGACGTGGTAAGGTGGAAATCAAAGCACAGTGGGAATCACACAAGTCTCTATGACGATCTCGGGTCTACAGACTAACTTGTACCAGTGTCACCAGAGAACTGCCATCTGACGTAAGGTATAATACCATCTGGGAGTTCTCGGCGAGTCCGTCCAGTGTACCCAGTCTCCACTGAGCACCCGTATATCATCTCTGATGTCAAACACCAATGGATATGGGATCATCCATCGCCCATCTGTATGGGTCGAGAAGGTATACGCTAGTCTACTCTGGTATATCGATGCTCCGTCTCGATACACCCACGACTAGGGACCTTGAAGGATGTACTTATGGACTACCATGTCCCCACTAGTATGATCCGCATCATAGTCCAGGTAGTCAAGTACACATCCTAGGGGCTTTACCAACATGTAACAGAGAGACAATCATTGTACACGTTAAGGTAAAGAGCAACCAGATAGCATACTATAATGTCGAGCAAGAAAGTCCTCCCTATATATGTCCAAGCATCCACTACAATATACATCCTATGTATAGTAATAGCCTCTAGGGCATACATATAACTAACATGGATTTCGCTCATGTTCGACGCTAGATATTGGATCTCTTGATTTCATGCATGATGGATGCACCTGATTTGGATTTTCGCGCATGTTGGACGCATGTTATGAGGTACGATTTTGGTGCACACCAGATGCACTAAATCGAGATTTTTCGTGCATGTCAGATGTACCTGATTTTGCTGTCAGGCACACACGTTGCCTATGACAGATGTTGGGTGCACACCCGTTGCACCTAGATGTTGTTTCTGTGCACATGTATGACACATTTATGGATTTCGATTTCCGTGCGCACCAGACGCGCGTGGCATTCATATATTTTGGGATTGATTTCTTTTGGAGCAGTATATTTTATGATACTTGCTATTTGGTTTAGTATCGAGCAGGACTAGTCAGAGGACGGTACCTGAGTATATTTGGCATGCATTGCTTCCAGATGTTTCAATGATGTTTACCTATATAGTTTTGACGTTTACAGGTGTAGTTTTGATGTATATCATATTGATTTTCGTTTTGGATCGTGACATTGGTGTCTTCATCATAACTCCGAAGGTTGCTGGATGCTTAACGGAGTTTTGTTTTTTGGTTTATATATCTATTTTTCGTGCGCATGCATTGCGCTACGATGTGTTTTATGTATTTATGATTTCGGAGCCCCGACGACTTGATGGTTTCGCTGAAATATTTTTGTATTTGGGGGGGGTTTTAATTTAAATTCGGGGACCGAATTTCTTTAAGGAGGGAAGATTGTAACGTTTTGAAAATCGTTTCGGTGAAATTTCGGAAAAATCGGTAAAATAAGGTGGTTTTCTGTAAAAAGTCAAAATACAAATATCTTTATTATTAAATTAAATATACATATTATAGCTATGTAATTACTAGTATTTGATGTTTATTGAGCCACTGGTGAAATTTCAAATTTTCTGAAAAAATTTCCGAAATTAATTATTTTAATATTATTTTAAGCCGTCACTAAAACATTTAATTAGGGAAAATTACAAATTGGAATTGGTTGAAACAAATTTTGTGCATCACAACAAATTAAACAAAATTTTAACACATTGTTTTTGAATTGAAATGAAGCTGCCAAACGGTGTTAGAAAATATCGAAGAAAAGGCTTAAATAGTGAAATTAGAGCAAATAGATATTGGGGGTTAACATTTATCATTTTTCCCTTACCCACACTCACCCACACCCTCTCTCCCCTCTCCAAATCAGCATCCCAAGTGCCCCCTCATTTTCCCCACTTGAATTGTTAAAAGAAAAATCAAGAGAAGAGTAAAGAAAAAGGGGTTTAATAAAGAAAGAAGCTTCACTTTGTTGACTTTGACCATTCCTTATACCCACACCACTCTCTCTCTCTCTCCCTCCCCATTTTCAGCCGAGCACTGCCTCCTACTACAGCAGCCCTTTCCCCCCTCTTATTCTTCTCATTTCACCTCAAAAAAATTCCACAAAATGCTTAAAATTCCATCAAAAATCAAGCTAAAACTCAAATCCGAGTCCTACCCATTTCTCCTTAACCTATCAAGCATGGATCTTGGTGAAAAGTTTGCATTTTGGGGACAAGTTTCATGTTGATCTCAAGATGGTTGTGAGGTACAAATCTTGTTCTTTTTTGAGTTGTTTGTTATTACTTCAAATTATGTTAATGAAGGGTTTAGTTTAGGTTTTAAATTTCAAGTCCAAATTCAACATTAGGGTTTGTGAAATTGAAGTGAGGGTTTTGTTTTGGAGTTGAATGGTGATCAATTGTGCATGGTTATGTGATGTATTTTTGTATCTTAGGGCATGCAAAATGTAATCTAGTTGCTTAGTGCTAATTGTAACATTAAAATATCCAATTTAGTTTTATTTAAGCAAACTAGGTTTTAGTTTTTAGTTGCAAATGGGTGATTTAAAATCTAATTAAGTTTTGATGACTTTATTAACATTCTAATTTGTTATTTAGCAACTTAGATCATGCAAAACCAAGCTTAATTGTTGAATTGTGAATTTTGCTATAAAAGGTGTTAAAAGTTGATATTTTTGCAAACTAGGATTTTGGAATTTATGCAAATTTATGAGAATAAATTATAAAAATGGTTTAAATGACTTCATTATGATATTTAGTGGATATTGTGGCCGCTAGATTTGTTTAAATATCGAGTTTTTGTACTAAAACGGTTAATTTTGCTTGCTAGATTTTCGGAAAAATAGCTTTTAAAGTGAGTTTGAGGTTTTTGTGAATTGCAACCTATTTCATATTATAATTAGTGTTTGTGAATGTGTAAATGGGTGTGTTTGGGTTTTTCTCGATGGTTTGACGTTTGTACATCGACATCGAGGGTTGGTTTGGCTATTCTTGCATGCGTAGGCGATAGGTTTTGACCTATGCGTGATACGCGTGCCGCTTTGGTTTTCGTACACCGTTTCGACTTCGGATTTGGTTTTTATGCGTTACGATACGTGGTGACATGTAGGTACCCCAGGTGGACTTCGAGACGAAAAGCAAGCACGTAGCGATGTCGGCACCGGCGAGCGCAGATCGGGTGAGTAGATTTATATCTACGGGGAGAAGTCGGGTGGATAGCGTATAACTCCCCCGCAGTTCGTGGTGATGTATATGGATATGTATACACACATACATTTATTATAAGTTGTTTTGAGGTTATTGATGATAAATATGGATAGTTGGAGTGCTTGGATGATTTAGTGTCGCGAAACCCTAGAGTAGTGGTCGCACCACACATACACACACCCATACTTGCATACATTCGTCTTTCATATGTGCTTATATGGGATTATGTAGTTATGAGCTCACATGGGTATGGGACTATGTGTTCACATACGGATTGAGGATGATACTTGGGATTGAGATGAGTCGATGAGATTCGAGTTGAGGTCGTGAGATCGGTGATATGGCAGGATTCGTACTTGAGGTACGTCCTGATGTTATAGCGGATCTTTGGATGACGATGCCATGCGAATAGTAATATATATATAAAATGGTTGACATGTGATTGCGATATGAGATATGATATGATATGTTAAGATATCCATAATAGGTCGCATTGGGCGATGTATACCTCTTCATGATGATATGTGATGATGATATCAGTTTGTATGAGGCTGTAGATCAGTGATCAGATCATGATTATATTGATGATATTAGTATTGTACTAGACGTAGGTCAGTACCCGGATTATGATCTTTGATAAAGAGGATACTAGATGAACGATATGAAGAATGTGATATCGACCCGTACCTAGATTTGGGGATGCCGTACGACGGATTTACGTACGAGCTATATATTGATGATTGATCTGCACTCTTGACCTGGGATGTCTGATTATAGATATGGTATCGGATATGATATTATTGAGGCGGGATCACCGACTAATATATATACATGTATGTTTATGTATCGACTCAGATGTTAGGCGGTCTCCTTACCTGTAGTTCAGCTTCTTGGTTCAGCCGTATAGTTAGTGTAGTTGTTAGACTAGATTAGACTCCTACCTTTTTCAAAACTAACGGATCGTGGGTATTTTAAAAGACGGGTCAAGGGATTCTACGGATATTTCAAAAGACGTATCTTTTCTTAAAAACACCGTAGCCCTTAATTTCAAAACACCGCGATTCGTGTTATTTCAAAAGGCACTATTGTAGAACTTATATTAGGGTAATGCAGATTTGTTAGCATTGTGTTTAGTATTTAGCTCCCGCTCATTATTGTTGTTCGCTCCGCATCGCATACTTATATTGTTATTTCATATTGCATTGTTGATATTATGCTGTTAGGACACCAGCACCATTACTGATGACGCGTATGTACCACGTACACTTACTTGCCGGCTCACACACATCTTCATTGGTAATTGCCATGTCACGAACACTTTAGAAAATACTATTTCATTGACATAGGTTGTTGGCTAATAGTTTAGACATGATATTAGTGTACTTGCCTTATATGCTAGATTTGACATTATAGTTATTACTTGCTACTTCATGCATGTTATTATTCACTGTTATGCCGCATTCATGGATTTTTATGCCTACATTCGCTGTTTACATGCTATTGAGGATTTGGATTTTCCATGAGATTTTCTAGATTTGGGGGAAAACCGCAAAACTTATACAAACTTCTTCTCTCTCTTTTTATATAAAAAGTGATGTTTTCCCATGATGTATGAGTCGTCCACCATGAGTTTGCTGATGGATTTTGAGACCCGAGTTCGAGGAGTGGAGGAACCGTTTCGGGTACATGGTGGACCCGGTGCGGTACCCCGGGGCAAGAGGATCGCAGATGATGGCGTTGAGCCTAGCAGGAGAGCCCTACCGACCGGTGATTTTACCCGACGCGTCGGATATCCGGAGGATACCGTCGTGGTCTTGAGATGGATGGTAGGGACCGGTCTGGACTGACGGCGCCCTAGATATTGAGATTGAGACATTGAGATTTCGAGATATTGAGATACTGAGATTTGATGATACAGGCCAGTCCGGATAGCCGGAGCCTGAGATTTTGAGACATTGAGATTTATGTTTTGTGTCGATGCTAGACACTGTTTATGCTGATTTCATTTATGATACCTCATTTTAAAAATGCAAAGGAAATCTCACCAAATTATGAAAGCAGTTTCTTTAGTACATGTATTCTGTTTTCATGCATTCATACATCATCCATATGATATATTGCTACCTGAGGCACTGACACGGGCACATGAGATTACACTTGGGTTAGATATTTACGCTAGCCATTGTTATAGGCTGCTGGTTATATATTTGAGGATATATTATGATCATATGACCTAAGATTGCGTTGTTCATGTGATTTCTGTTCATAGATGTTTTTCTACTCACGAGTTGGCAACTCACCCCCGTTGTGCCACAGTTTCTTGCAGGTTTGCCGTACAGGTTTTATTACGGCTTTGCTGGCACTGCTTCTTTTCGGGTGAGTTGCTAGTAGGTGGGTTTATTTGTATCGTACCCATCTTTATATTTGTATATTATTATTCAGTTGTATCTAGAAGTTCCATCAACCAAACATGTATTTATTTTGGAGATAGAGACCAGTGATGTTATTCTTTCGACCTTAGAGTCGCGCGTTATATTTCTGTGGATTTCTTGTTGTTTTGAGTTTCCTTTTGAGTTTTGATCCTCGCCCTTGGCGTTGTATATTATATTGCTTGTGTGGTTGTAACCGTCGATTGACGAAGAGCTAGCTCCCGCTTGGGGATGGATTTTATTGATTTCGTATACTATTCATGTTGTATCCCGTTTGGGGGCCAGTATTTACAAAGGAGACTCTGCCGAAATTTTCAGGAAATATTTGATGTTTTTAAAAACGCATAATTCGGCTTATGCTATTAAAACTACTTGATTTAATTTGGTTTTCCTTCACTCTACTACTTTCCTTGGTTTGGATTTCTGGGTTTTCGGCTTACTTAGATTACGTACGCCACGAGACGTTTCGTAGTTTAAGTGCCGGTCATGTTCCGTACTTTCGGGATGTGACATAATGTTTGTAAATAGAAATTATGAGTTATATGTCATGATAAGAAGCATTTATTGTGACACATACACAAGTGGTGACTCATGGTCTCTTTCTTTATGCATGTGTCACATAATGTGATGGATTTTTATTGAAATGATAGGAGAGAGAGAAAGGCAACCATATGGTTGTACTTAGCTCTTGTATTCTTTTTCTTACTCTCTCTCACTCTCATTATCATTTTGCAACAACAAAAGAAAAGAAAAGAAGAGAAATCTTCTCCTCCTTCTTTTTCCTCTAGCGCATAACCTTCATTAATGGCAACACCTTCAACCTCCATCCAAGCAATGGATGCAAGAGACAAAGTGATCACAAACATTCTCTACAACATCTTGGATACGTCGGCTAGCACACTTCATGCCCGAGTTGCTTCGGATGAAGCGGGAGCCCGTAAAAAGACTCGTAGATGTGGTGCCCTTTCCGACGAGGAGAGCGAGACCGGAGTTGCCGCGAGGAGCTTGGGATGGTGGCCAAAGAGCGAAGGACACGGATCGATCGGCATAACCTTCTATCCCTTCTCTAGATAGCTAGTTGTAGGTTAATGGTTCGATCCAGGATTTAAGCATACGAAAGCGCCGGTTTCTAGTTTAGAAAAAATTTTCGTTTCCGTATTTTGGCCTCGGACAGACTGCCGGGGCGCTACCGCAGACTTACATGGTATCAGAGCCATGCCATTAACCTTTACTAGCTTGCTCTAACGTGTTTAGAACTTCGATCGGACAAAATTTCCAAAAACTGCATTTCCAATCATGAAGTTTCTGTCGAATTTTTTTTATCGTCGAAAAATTATTTTGAGTATTGCAGAAAATCAGGTAGGGTTTTTTAAGAGAACTAAAAAAATTTGGTGGGCTGATTTCACTGTAGCGCGGCGTATCCGCGGCCGTACCCATGTTTTGGCCGCGGATCCGCCGCAGTATTGTAGCCACAGTGCATGAAATTTTCTGAGGTGGTCTCTGACTTGGAAATGTGGTTTCTGGTAATTTTTGTTTGGGCCCAGATTTATCTGAGTACTGGGCATTGTACTTGGGGCCCTCTTCGGGGAATTTTGTCGATCAAAAATTTTAAACATGTTAGTTCACAGTATTTACATTATATCTGCGACCGTAAATGTCATTTGATCGATAAATCCTGTCTAATTGTTATAGTTCTTTTAGACGGATTTGCGAACGTGAAATTCATGTTGATGTTCTGTTTTGTGCTGTGATATTGCGGATTTGTCGTGGTGGATAGCCTGGATGTAATGGTAGTACAATTTGGTTGTATTTGTACATTTGATATTGCGGGGCGAGCGTCCGACATGTGGACTGCCGTCACTGCCTGTTTGTATATTATTCTTTTGGGGCACGACCGGGCTAAGGTCGATGTACCCGTTGTATATTTTACTTTCTGTACTAGGATTACCCCGCGGTGGGGTGCACGGATAGCCGTGTTCTAGAGGGCAATGGGCCCGCATCTCATGGCTTTGAGACGGAGGGGGCTTCACTCTAGAATTGGCGGGCTATTCGCCGCACTCGTAGGGGGTACAGGTTGACCCAAGGAGGGGTGCTCAAGTTACCGGATTCCGTGAAGTGCTGGGTGGTCCATTAACTTTGTTGAAGGGGGCTGCCTCGCTTCAGGTTTTGGCGGGTAACTTGCCGAGCTCGTAGGGTTCTAGGATTTCATTGCACAGGCTATCCACACGACCAGGGGAACGTCGGGTTTCAGTAGCGGCTCTATGAAACCCGGGGATCCCAGATTATCTGTATTGTTCTGTGATGCTTATTATATTTCTGTGATGTTGCATTTTATCACGCCTTGAGCGAATATTATATATTGATATATATACTAGTAGGTGTTGTATATGTTTTAAACCCGCGCTAGTCCAGTCCCCGCTCTGTCGTTAGTTAAGTAACCTAACGGGTGATGATGGTACGCAGTGGCGAATGCGGATGGCATATACGTACATCATATTTTCGTTCTTTTGTGGTGTGATTAATTGATGGGACTGCATTGATTCGGATCAATGCAAGCTAAACAAACCTATTCTGATGTTGTTGGAACATTTTTTAGAAAAAGCTGTTATTGCAAAGACGTTCTCTTTTGTTTTGCACAGTGGTATTCGGTTATGAATATCCAGCACCTCAGTCGACGAGGCAAGGGCCGAGATCCCTTCACCGGGAGTGACCCCTTAGACAGAAGTTTGCGTCAGGGTAATAACTTCACTGTAGCCGATTGCCTTTTTGCTTTGCATCGTGGTATTCATGTCACGACCCACAAGGTACGGAACGTGACTGGCACTTAAGTTTACGAAACGTCTCAAGACGTCCGTAAAATAAGTAAGCCAAAGCCCAGAAACCAAAACCAAATAAGCAAAAGAATGAAGGAAAACCAATCAATTGAAAGCGAGTTTATCCAATAAGTCATATAAAACCTTTTTAAAAAAAATACATATCAATTTTTCCGAAAATTTCGGCAGAGTCTCCTTTGTAAATACTGGCCCCCAAAATGGGTACAACAAGAATATATATGAATCCAACAAATAAGGCATCCCCAAGCGGGAGCTAGCTCTTCGCCACAAGGCGGTCACAAATCCCACGCAATATAAAACAACATTATGCAAAATAATCATAAAGAAGCATGAGAAAAACAGCATGTCGACTCAAGTGAGCTCGACCCCAAAATACAGCATAAAAAGTCCACAAATCTCACAGTCTCCTCTCTAGGTCAATATACAACAATACTGGTCGAAACAGTAGATGGAGTACACTAGATACAAAGAATATACAAGGGGTGCAAAAATAATAATATAACCCACCTAAGAGCAAAACCTCGAGTCCAGGCAAAAGAAGCAAGTGCGCCCGCCGCTACTGTACTGACGGAGCGGACCTGAAAAAGGCTGTGGCACAACGGGGGTGAGTTGCCAACTCGTGAGTAATAAATAACATCTACACAGGCTATCGAATGCATGTACACAAGCATCCTAGCATCTCAAATACAGGTAAGGCAGGACATAATAGCAGGTATGTATGCAATATGAATATACTAGCAGGTATGAATGCAATGCGAATCAACTCATGATCTGAATGTGTAAGTATAAGAATCATGTTTTTCCTTTAGGAATCTCTTTTGAAATACCAGCACAATACCCATAGAATCCACAAGAATCTGTGTCCAGCATCGACACCTCAAAACTGTCTCAAATCTCATATCAATGTATCTCTGGCCTCAGCCGTCCGGCTGACCCATCTCAAATATCAATATCTCATCATCTCGCGGCCACGGTCGGTATCCTCTGGATATCCGCCGTCCCAAACAGTCACCGGTAGGTAATCCGTCCCCTGCCAGGCTCAACGTCAACACCACATTCCTCTTGCCCCGGGGTACCTTACCGGGCCCACCATGTACCCGTGACGGTTCCTCCACTCCTCGACATGGATCTCGAAAACCACAGCAAACTCATGGTGCACGACACTTACATCACTAAAAAACCGCAATTTACATATTTTAAAAATATAATAAGTTTAGAAATTTTGCGGCTTTCCCCCGAAATCCAGAAATATCATAAAATCTTAAGAAATCCTCATAAGTGCATATGTCAATGATAATGAATGCATATGGTATCAATAATCAAGTTGCGATGGGTGATTAATAGATTAGGGATGAACAAATAATATGATGAAGTACATGCACATGAATAGCAATCCTACGATTTCATTTTTAAGGAATTAAAGCAATAGCGCGAGTTTAAGTATCAATTATAGTAAAAGGTTTCAATTTAAAAGTTATCTAGCGTGGTGGCATGGCAATTACCAGGGTGTGTGTGTAAACAAGAATAGTGCTCATGCTGCATATAAAAACCCTGGCAATGGTGCGGTGTCCTATAAAATGGTTTCGCATATGTATGTCAATATAAGTCATGAATGTAGCAAATAATCATACAAGTATTACACCCCTAATTACTAACATTACTAAGAATCATTTAAGCTACTAAAACTATCGGGCAACTTGCGCCATCCAACGATAGTCCCCCGTAGATGTTACATCTACTCACCGGAATCCCTAGCTAGTCACGTCCAATCACCGCTTTTCCCTTTCGTGCCGCGTCTGACGTCTCCGCGACCGAATCTGGAATTTACATCAATACCAAGCATAAGGTTACATATCAATAACGACGCAAAACCCAAACGAAGATACTAACGTTCACAAGCTAGGTACAACGTGCACAGGTGCGCGGAACGCATGCGAAAATCGCAAAAACTAACTAAAATGTCGATTTGGTCGCCCGGCAAAACTAAAACCCGATCACTCAAAAATCCGCACTCGCACATCCTATCTGTCATTGGATAAGCCAAAACAATCATCAAGATATCAAAAATAATTCATCACAATATTTTTATAACAAAACTAGTAAGCTAGAAATTTGCAATTTGGTGCAAACATCGACAATTAGCGACAAAGTTAACACAATCCAAACTAACCCACTAGATAGCCACTACACTAATTTTAAACCATTAACTATGCTTCAAAGCATATTTTCTACAACCAACCCTTCTCTTGATTTTTAGTAATTAGCAATCTTAATGAAAATATCACACAAGATTAACTTGGATTAGCATAACATCAAGCCACTTAAGCAAAGCAATCTTAAAGATTGGTTTAGTAAACAACTAGATAGCTAATTAGCTTTAATTAACTAAATAATGGTTTCTAAAAAACCCTAGTTTAACTCTAACCATAAACCTTTAAAAACTAGATTAGAAACTAACACTAAATTAACACTAGATTTTAGCCCAATTAGCAAGTTAACCACTTAGATTAAGCTAACAAAATAACTAGATAACAAAATAGCTTAATTAATCTCTTAATGGTGTTCTAAACCCTAAATTAATTTCAAACCACAATCTTTAAAAAAACTAGTATGCAAATAGCACTAAAATTAACACTAAAACAACTAAATTAAAGAATTTTAACCATATGAACTTAAATGAGTAGAAATTATACCTCAAATTTTATAGATCTAGCAAGAAGAATTTGCCTCAATGATGGCCTCATAGCACCATGATTCCAAGCAAGAGAGGCTAAGGAGAAAGGGGATGAAGAATGGGGTTTAATTTGTGAGTTTTAGCTTGAAATTTGGAGCAAACTTAATGAATTTTTGAAGAAAATGAAAAGAACAAAGATGAAGGGGCTGCTGCAGCATTCTCGGCCAGAATGAGGGAGAGGGGGATGGTGTGGGGTGTGGGAAAAGTCTTGGTCAACCCACACCAAACAAGTAAAGACCCATACCTAATAAAAAAATCCAAAATCCTTAAAAAAACACCTCTTTTCTACACAAAAATGATGTCAAAGAGGCAAGCATTTTTTTTTCTTGGGTTGCTGGAAATGGGCCGGCCTAGGGCTGAGGGAAGAGAGAGAGGGGTTTTACAAAAGAAATTTTATGCAAAAAGACCCCCTACAAGTCAAAAATTGCAAGTTTAAGCTTAAATTCAATAAATTTCGTTTTCTATAATAAAAATTAGTAAAAACTTAAAATAAATTTCTAAAAATTTATGTTACAACTAGATTTTAATTAACATAATTTTAAAGCTTAAATTTAGCCCATTTAAATTTGTATTTATCGCTAATTTAATGTATTTTCTTACCGGCTTAAAAAATATTAAAAAATTGAAAAATTAGGGAAAATTTTTAAACGACCAGAATTTCATAAGTAACTCATTTGCTACTAAAAACAAGCAATTACCTATCCAAATTAGGTATAATTAGTCCTAAACTGCAAAATAACAAAAAAGACGGTTTACGGAAAAATACCGAATTTTCACCGATATTCAGGAAAACACCAAAACGACTTATCAAGGCGTTACAATCTTCCCCCCTTAAAAAAATTCGGTCCCCGAATTTAAAAATATTGCTACGCGTACCTTCAAAGAGATGGGGATATTTCTTCCTCATCTCGCCCTCGGTCTCCCAGGTAACCTCCTCGCTGCTCGGGCTACGCCAAAGGACCTTGACGGTTGGTATAACTTTCGATCTCAACTTCTTCACCTACCGATCCAGGATGGGCACCGGCTGCTCTGCAAAAGAAAGGTCGCGCTCTAGCTGGACTGTCGGGTGCTGAATCGCATGCGAAGGGTCGTGAAGGTACTTGCGGAGCATCGAAACATGGAAGACGGGGTGAACATCGGGAAAGCTGGGTGGAAGGGCCAAACGATATGCAACAGCGCCGACACGCTCGAGGATCTCGAAGGGACCTACGAATCTAGGGCTAAGCTTCCCCTTTCGCCCAAAACGCATCACGCCCTTCATCGGAGTGACTCTCAGAAAAACATGGTCACCAACTGCGAACTCTAATCTGCGACGGCGCCTGTCCGCATACGATTTCTGCCTGCTCTGAGCCGCTCTCATCCGGTCTCGGATCAACTGTATCTTCGCTGTCGTCTCCTCAACAAGCTGCGGCCCCAGTATACTGCTCTCGCTGAGCTCTGTCCAACAAACGGGCGATCTGCATCTCCTCCCATACAATGCCTCGAAAGGTGCCATCTGAATAGTATCCTGGAAGCTGTTGTTGTAGGAGAACTCCACTAACGGTAAATGACAATCCCAGCTACCGTCGAAGTCTAAAATGCACGCTCTGAGCATGTCCTCGAGAGTCTGAATGGTCCGCTCTGACTGTCCGTCGGTCTGCGGATGAAACGCTGTGCTGAAGCTCAAACGAGTGCCCAAAGCCTCCTGAAGTCTCTGCCAAAGTCGGCTGGTGAACTGGGTGCCTCGATCTGACACGATACAAGTCGGTACGCCATGCAACCGCACGATCTCGTCAATGTAGAGCTGAGCATACTGAGCGAAGCTGAAAGTCGTCTTCACTGGCAGGAAGTGAGCCGCTTTCGTCAATCGATCTACGATCACCCAGATGGAGTCGTACCCTCGACTGGTCCTGGGTAGACCCACAACGAAATCCATCGAAATTTGCTCCCATTTCCACTCCGGAATGGGTAACGGCTGTAGCTCTCCTGCGGGCCTCTGGTGCTCGGCCTTGACTTGCTGGCAAGTCAGGCATCTCGATACAAACTCTGCAATGTCCCTCTTCATCCCGTCCCACCAGTAGGTCTCTCTCATATCATGGTACATCTTGGTGGAACCGGGGTGGACATTATACACCGATCGGTGTGCCTCCTCAAGAATGTCGCGCCGCAATCCATCAGCATCTGATACGCAAAATCTAGATCCATAGCATAAAATCCCCTGATCGTCAATCACGAACTCGGAAAATCTGCCCTGTCCCATCTGTGCCATGATCTCTGAGCAACGGTCGTCACTGCGATATGCCTCATATATACGGTCAAGCAACTGTGGGCGTGCACGAATATGCACGAGCTGTCCCCCTGTCTGAGTGAACTCGAACTCCACTCGGCTGTCGCATAAAATCTGCCAATCTACTGACGACTGCCTCTGCACTGCACGCAAACACGATAGACTACCCCCGGGCCTCCTACTCAACGCATCTGCCACCACATTCGCCTTGCCTGGGTGATATAAGACCTCGCAGTCGTAGTCTTTCACCAACTCCATCCAACGACGCTGTCTGAGGTTCAGGTCTCGCTGCTGAAATATGTATTTTAAGCTCTTGTGGTCTGTGAATATTTGGCACGACTCGCCATATAGGTAATGTCGCCAAATCTTCAATGCAAAGACCACTGCAGCCATCTCGAAATCGTGAGTGGGGTAGTTCTGTTCATGCTTCTTCAACTGCCGAGAAGCATAAGTGATCACCCGGCCATGCTGCATCAGTACGCACCCTAATCCCACTCGCGAAGCATCACAGTAGACCACAAATCCGCCTGATCCCGAAGGCAAAGATAATACCGGCGCCGTAGTCAAATAAGTCCATAGCTGCTAAAAACTGCGCTCGCACTCCTCTGTCCAAACGAAAGGAACTCCCTTCCGGGTCAAACCGGTCAAAGGTGCAGCTATACGGGAGAAGTCCTGAACAAAACGCCTATAGTAACCCGCCAGGCCTAGAAAACTACGGATCTCAGTAACCGATGTAGGTCGGGGCCACTGCTGAACAGCCTCAATCTTCTTCGGGTCCACACATATGCCATCTCTCGTAACCACGTGACCCAAGAATCCGACGCTGTCCAGCCAGAATGCACACTTGGAGAACTTTGCGAACAGCTGGTGCTCCCTCAGAGTCTGTAACGTAATCCGCAAGTGCTGCTCGTGCTCCTCTCTGCTCCGGGAGTACACCAAGATATCGTCGATAAACACGATGATGAACAAGTCAAGATACGGCCTAAATGTACGGTTCATCAAATCCAGGAATGCTGCTGGGGCGTTGGTGAGTCCGAATGACATCACCAAAAACTCAAAGTGGCCATAGCATGTACGGAAGGCTGTCTTCGGTATATCCTCCTGTCGGACTCGCAGCTGGTGGTATCCTGATCGTAAGTCGATCCTCGAAAAATAACCCGCGCCCTGGAGCTGGTCGAAAAAATCATCAATGTGCGGCAACGGATATCTGTTCCGCACGGTAACCTTGTTCAGCTGGCGGTAGTCGATACATAAGCGCAAACTTCCATCCTTCTTCTTGACAAACAGGACCGGAGCACCCCACGGAGAAACACTAGGTCGAATAAGCCCCTTATCTAACAATTCCTGCAACTGATCCTTCAGCTCTCGAAGCTCTGCCGGGGCCATCCGATAAGGCGGTATAGAAATAGGCCCCGAGCCGGGAATCAAATCAATGCAGAACTCAACATCGTGCTCAGGCGGTAGCCCAGGTAGCTCATCAGGGAAAACATCAGGGAACTGTCACGACCCGCAGGGTACGGAACGTGACTGGCACTTAAGTTTACGAAACGTCTAAAGGCGTCCGTAAAATAAGTAAGCCAAAGCCCAGAAAACAAAGCCAATGAAGCAAAAGAGTGAAGAAAACCCAATCATTTGAAAGCAAGTTTATCAAATAAGTCATGTAAAACCCTTTTTTTTAAAAACAATACCAATTTTTCCGAAAATTTCGGCAGAGTCTCCTTTGTAAATACTGGCCCCCAAAAATGGGTACAACAAAATATATATGAATCCAACAAAATAGGGCATCCCCAAGCGGGAGCTAGCTCTTCGCCACAAGGCGGTCACAAATCCCACGCAATATAAATGATAACAAGCAAATAATCATAATGAAGCATAAGAAAACATCACGTCGACTCAAGTGAGTTCGACCCCAAAATACAGCATAAAATCCACAAACCTCACAGTCTCATCTCTAGGTCAATATGCAATAAATCTGGTAGAAACAGTAGATGGAGTACACTAGATACAAGAATATACAAGGTGGTACAAAATAATAACATAACCCACCTATGAGCAAATCTCGAGCTCAGGCAAAAGAGGCAAAAGAACAAGTGCGCCCGCCGCTACTGAACTGACGGAGCGGACCTGCAAAAGACTGTGGCACAACGGGGGTGAGTTGCCAACTCGTGAGTAATAAATAACATCTACAAAGGCTATCGTATGCATGCACACAAGCATCCTAGCATCTAAAATACAGGTATGACTGGATGCGCTAGCAGGTGTGTATCCAACATCAGTGTGCTAATATGTATGCAACATGGAAATCTGAGGTCTCGATAGGTATATATAAGAAATATTTTATCTCCTTTTGTTTTTAAAACTCTTTTAGAATGCCAACATAATGTCAATGAATCGACGAAAATCGGTGTCCAGCAACGACACCCAAAAGCTGTCTCAAATCTCATAAATACATGTCATAGTGTCTCTGGCCTCAGCCATCCGGCTGACCCATCTCAGTATCAATATATCATCCTCTCGCGGCCCCGGTCGGTATCCTCTGGATATCCGCCGTGCCCAATGAAGTCACCGGTAGGTAATCCGTCCCCTGCCAGGCTCATCGTCAACACCACGAGCTTCTTGCCCCGGGGTACCCTACCGGGCCCACCATGTACCCGAAACGGTTCATCCAACTCCTCGAAACGGGCCTCCAAAAACCACAGCAAACTCATGGTGAACGACACTTACATCACTAGAAAACCGCAGTTTACATATTTTAAAAAATATAATAAGTTTAGAAATTTTGCGGCTTTCCCCCCGAAATCCACCAATATCATAAAATCTCAAGAAATCCTCATAAGTGCATATAACAGTGATAATGAATGCATATAGTATCAATAATCAAGTTGTGATGTGTGATTAATGGATTAAGCATGAACAATTAATATGATGAAGTACATGCACATGAATAGCAATTCTACGGTTTCATTTTAAGGAATTAAAAGCAATAGCACAAGTTTAAGTATCAATTGGTAAAAGGGTTAAATTTAAAGGTTATCTAGTGTGGTGGCATGGCAATTACCAGGGTGTGTGTGTAAGCATGAATAGTGCTCGTGCTGCATATAAAAACCCTGGTAATGGTGCAGGTGTCCTATGAAATGGTTTCGTATAGGTATGTCAATATAATGCATGGATGCAGCAAATAGTAAATTAAGCATTTCACCCCTAATTACTAACATTACTAAGGATCTTGTAAGTTACTAAAACTATCGGGCGGCTTGCGCCATCCAACGATAGTCCCCCGTAGATATTACATCTACTCACCGGAATCCCTGGCTAGCTGTGTCCAATCACCGCTTTCTCCTTTCGCGCCGCGTCTGACGTCTCCGCGACCGAACCTGGAATTAACATCAATACCAAACATAAGGTTACATATCAAGAACAACGTAAAACCCCAACGAAACTACTAAAGTTCGCTAGCTAGGTACAACGTGCACAAAGTGCGCGGAACACACGCGAAAATCGCAAAAACTGCCAAAAAACGCCGATTTGGTCGCCCGGCGAAACTAAAACCCGACTACCCAAAAATCCGCACTCACGCATCCCAAAAGTCGTAGGACAAGCCATTACAATCATCAGGATATCAAAAATAATTCATCACATAATTTTATAACAAAACTAGTAAGCATTTACGTTCCAAAATCGGTGCAAAAATCGCCGATTAGCGACAAAACGACTACAATCTAGCACAATCACCCAACCACACTACAGGCAATCTACAAACACTAATTACAACACAATAACAATGATTCCAATCCTATTTTCCCTAAACAACCATTTCTTGAATTTATAACCTAGCAAATTCCAAATCAATTTCCACACTTGCAAACTTAAATTAACACAACAAAAGCCCACATAAGAAGATTAATCTCATAGATTAGGTTAGCAAAATACTAGATAACAAATTGGGTTTAAATCGACTAAATAATGTTTTCTAACCCTAATCAACTCATTATCATGTTTCACAAACCATTTCCATACATAACCCTCTCTTGAAAATCCTAAAACAACAATTTACAACTAAAATCAAACTTCTAAAATTACCTAAATTAGCAAAATTGAAGACTACATAACAAGGTAACCATATAGATTAGTTCATTAACAACTAGATTAACTATAAAACAACTTAATTAACCATCATGGTTTCAAAACCCTAGTTTAATACAACTATTCTTTTATAAACTAGATTAGGAATTAGTTAACTTTTAACACTAAACCATACAATTAAAGGAATTTTTGCAAAAGAAAGTAACTTGATGAGAATTATACCTCAATTTGGGATCTAGCAAGAACAAATTTGCTCCAAGTGATGGCCTCAAGCACCAAGATTCAAGCAAGAATGGCTAAGGATAATGATAGCATAAGAATTTTGTTTGGATTTTTGAATAAAGTGTGGATTTTGATGTGTTTTCTTGAAGAAATTGAAGAAAAATGAAAAGAAAAGAGATGAAGAAGAGGAGGTTCAGGTTTCGGCCAGAGGAGGGCATGGGGAGGGGTGTGGGCAAGAGGGGAAAGTCAATGGTCAAGTCACCAAAGTCAAATGCACCATACTTTATCCATTATATTTAAAATAAATCCATAAACTATCAAATTCAACTCAAGAAAGCAACCCAAGAAATGAGGCCAGAAATTTCTGGACTTTCACAAGGTGGGGCTGTCCTAGGGCTGAGGGAAAAGAGAGAGGGGTTTTACAAAAGAAATTTTATGCAAAAAGGCCCCCTACAACTCAAAAATTGCAAGTTTTAGCTCAAAATTCAATAAATTCGTTTCATATCATAAAAATTTTTTAAAAATCAAAATAAATTACTAAAAATTTATGTTACCACTAGATTTTAATTATCATAATTTTAGGGATTAAAATTAGCCCGGAAAAATTTGTATTTATCGCTTATTTAATGTATTTTCTTGCTGGCTTAAAATAATATTAAAAAATTGAAAAATTAGGGAAAATTTTTAAACGACCAGAATTTCATAATTAACTCATTAGCTACTAAAAACAACCAATTACCTATCCATTTTAGGTATAATTAGCCCTAAACTGCAAAATAACAAGAAAGACGGTTTTCGGAAAAATACCGAATTTTCACCGAATTTCAGGAAAACACCAAAACGACTTTTCAAGACGCTACAATCTTCCCCCCTTAAAGAAATTCGGTCCCCGAATTTAAAAATATAGCTACGCGTACCTTCGAAGAGATGGGGATATTTCTTCCTCATCTCGCCCTCGGTCTCCCAGGTAACCTCCTCGCTGCTCGGGCTACGCCAAAAGACCTTGACGGTTGGTATAATCTTCGACCTCAACTTCTTCACCTGCCGATCCAGGATGGCCACCGGCTGCTCTGCAAAAGAAAGGTCGCGCTCTAGCTGGTCTGTCGGGTGCTGAATCGCATGCGAAGGGTCGTGAAGGTACTTGCGGAGCATCGAAACATGGAAGACGGGTGAACATCGGGAAAGCTGGGTGGAAGAGCCAAACGATAAGCAACAGCGCCAACCCGCTCGAGGATCTCGAAGGGACCTACGAATCTAGGGCTAAGCTTCCCCTTTCGCCCAAAACGCATCACGCCCTTCATCGGGGAGACTTTCAGAAAAACATGGTCGCCAACTGCGAACTCTAATCTGCGACGGCGCCTGTCTGCATAGGATTTCTGTCTGCTCTGAGCCGCTCTCATCCGGTCTCGGATCAACTGTATCTTCGCTGTCGTCTCCTCAACAAGCTGCGGCCCCAAAATGCTGCTCTCGCTGAGCTCTGTCCAACAAACGGGCGATCTGCATCTCCTCCCATACAATGCCTCGAAAGGTGCCATCTGAATAGTATCCTGGAAGTTGTTGTTGTAGGAGAACTCCACTAGAGGCAAATGACGATCCCAGCTACCACCAAAGTCTAACACGCACGCTCTGAGCATGTCCTCGAGAGTCTGAATGGTCCGCTCTGACTGTCCGTCTGTCTGCGGATGAAACGCTGTGCTGAAGCTCAAACGAGTGCCCAAAGCCTCCTGAAGTCTCTGCCAAAGTCGGCTGGTGAACTGAGTGCCTCGATCTGACACGATACAAGTCGGTACGCCATGTAGTCGCACGATCTCGTCAATATAGAGCTGAGCATACTGAGCGAAGCTGAAAGTCGTCTTCACTGGAAGGAAGTGAGCCGCTTTCGTCAATCTATCCATGATCACCCAGATGGAGTCGTACCCTCGACTGGTCCTGGGTAGACCCACAACGAAATCCATCGAAATCTGCTCCCATTTCCACTCTGGAATGGGTAACGGCTGTAGCTCTCCTGCGGGCCTCTGGTGCTCGGCCTTGACTTGCTGACAAGTCAGGCATCTCGAAACGAACTTCGCAATGTGCCTCTTCATCCCGTCCCACCAGTAGGTCTCTCTCATATCATGGTACATCTTGGTGGAACCGGGGTGGACACTATACACTGATCGGTGTGCCTCCTCGAGAATGTCGCGCCGTAATCCATCAGCATCTGGTACGCACAGTCTAGATCCATATCGTAAAATCCCCTGATCGTCAACCACGAACTCGGAAAATCTGCCCTGTCCCATCTGTGCCACGATCTCTGAGCAACGGTCGTCACTGCGCTGTGCCTCATATATACGGTCAAGCAACTGTGGGCGTGCACGAACATGCGCGAGCTGTCCCCCTATCTGAGTGAACTCGAACTCCACTCGGCTGTCACATAACATCTGCCAATCTGCTGACGACTGCCTCTGCACTGTGCGCAAAAAGGATAGACTACCCCCGGGCCTCCTACTCAACGCATCTGCCACCACATTTGCCTTGCCGGGGTGATATAAGATCTCGCAGTCGTAGTCTTTCACCAACTCCATCCAACGACGCTGTCTGAGGTTCAGGTCTCGCTGCTGAAATATGTACTTTAAGCTCTTGTGATCGGTGAATATCTGACATGACTCGCCGTAAAGGTAATGTCGCCAAATCTTCAGTGCAAAGACCACTGCAGCCATCTCCAAATCATGAGTGGGGTAGTTCTGTTCATGCTTCTTCAACTACCGAGAAGCGTAAGCGATCACCCGGCCATGCTGCATCAATACGCATCCTAATCCCACTCGCGAAGCATCACAGTAGACAACAAATCCTCCTGATCCCGAAGGCAAAGATAATACCGGCGCCGTAGTCAAACAAGTCCGTAGCCGCTGAAAACTGCGCTCGCACTCCTCTGTCCAAACGAAAGGAACTCCCTTTCGGGTCAAACTGGTCAACGGTGCAGCTATACGGGAGAAGTCCTGAACAAAACGCCTGTAGTAGCCCGCCAAGCCTAGAAAACTACGGATCTCAGTCACCGATGTAGGTCGGGGCCACTGCTGAACAGCCTCAATCTTCTTCGGGTCCACACAAATGCCGTCTCTCGTAACCACGTGACCCAAGAATCCGACGCTATCCAGCCAGAATGCACACTTGGAGAACTTCGCGAACAGCTGGTGCTCCCTCAGAGTCTGTAACGTAATCCGCAAGTGCTGCTCGTGCTCCTCTCTGCTCCGGGAGTACACCAAGATATCGTCGATAAACACGATGATGAACAAGTCAAGATACGGCCTGAATGTACGGTTCATCAAATCCATGAATGCTGCTGGGGCGTTGGTGAGTCCGAACGACATCACCAAAAACTCGTAGTGGCCGTAGCGCGTGCGGAAAGCTGTCCTCGGTATATCCTCCTGTCGAACTCGCAGCTGATGGTATCCTGATCGCAAGTCGATCCTCGAAAAATACCCCGCACCCTGAAGCTGGTCGAACAAATCATCAATGCGCGGCAACGGATATCTGTTCCGAACGGTAACTTTGTTCAGCTGGCGGTAGTCGATACATAAGCGCAAACTTCCATCCTTCTTCTTGACAAACAGGACCGGAGCACCCCACGGAGAAACACTCGGTCGAATAAGCCCCTTATCTAACAAATCCTGCAACTGATCCTTCAGCTCTCGAAGCTCTGCCGGGGCCATCCGATAAGGCGGTATAGAAATAGGCCCCGAACCGGGAATCAAATCAATGCAGAACTCAACATCGCGCTCAGGCGGTAGCCCAGGTAGCTCATCAGAGAAAACATCAGGGAACTCACAAACTACCGGGACCCGGTCTAACGGAACCTCTGCAGCTCGAGTATCACAAACAAACGCTAAGAATCCCTGACATCCCTTCCGCAAGAGCTGACCAGCGCGAAGAGACGAAATTAAGCTGGGAAGGGTGACACTGCGGTCTCCCCGAATAACAAGGACTGGCTCTCCCGGAAAGCTAAATCTGACTGCCTTCTCACGGCAGTCCACCGAAGCATAACAAGTGGCTAGCCAATCCATGCCCAGAAGCACATCAAAGTCTAACATATCGAGGAGTATCAAATCAACTGATGAATCCCTCTCCCCGATACGAACGGAACACAAACGAAATACAAAACGAGCGACAAACGACTCGCCTACCGGAGTAACAACAAAAAGCGGCTGATCTAACGACGACGACTCACGGCCCAACATCGGTGCAAAGTGTGTAGAGACGTACGAATGTGTGGAACCTGGGTCGAATAATACCCGTGCGTCGAAAGAACAAACTGGCAAGGTACCTGTCACAACGGCATTGGATGCCTGCGCATCCTGCGGTGTCAAAGCAAAAACTCGGGCCTGTCCTCCACCGATAGCGGGCTGACCTCGACCTCGGCCTCTGCCTCCTCGTCCTCTCTGAACAGGACCGCCGCGTCCACGGCCTCTCGGTGCACCTAACTGGCGTGGAGCATCGCCTGGGGTAGGAAGTAGGGCTCTCTGAGGAGGGGGTGGTGATGGTGGTAGGGTCACATGCGGAACTGTCGCTGCTCCCTGTCGTCTCACCGGACAATCTCTGACAAGATGGTGCAGACTCCCGCACCCAAAACATCCTGGCGACGGCTGCTGCCCCTGGGGATAAGAACCATATAACTGTCCCCGCCCAAATCCTCTGCCAGGCCTATCTCTCGGAAAGAATCTGGCGCGCTGCCTCTGAGACGGTACATCGGTGCGCATCCTCTTCGGCCCAGAAACGGCCGAAGTCTGTGATATGCGTGCCTCCATCCACAATGCCGTATCCCTAGCAGCTGAATAAGTGTCGTAGTGCTGGGCGCCAATGGCAAGATATAGCTGGGCATCAAGTTCCTGTACGAACCTCTTCACCATCTTCTCCTCGGTATCCACCAAATACTGAGCATATCGGGATAACTGTGTAAACTGGATGTCATACTCAGACACCGTCATCCCAGGTGTCTTGACTAAGGCCTCGAAGCTACGAGCTCTGGCGTCACGAACGCTCTCTGGAAGGAAACGGGCTAGAAAGACCGCTGTAAACTCGGCCCAAGTCATAGGCGGCAGACCTGCAGCTCGACCTCTCAAGACTGACTCCCACCATGTCTGCGCGAGATCCTCTAGTCGAAAACTCGCAAGCTCTACCCATCGATCATCCGAACATCTCAGCGAACGGCAGATCCTGGCTAAACTGTCAAGGAACGTCTGTGGGTCCTCCGCTGCCTCGGTGCCGGTGAATACTGGAGGTCTCAGCCTCATGAAATCCTGTAGTGAAACCGGAATGGCCACGGTGGTAGTAGTAGGAGCAGGTATCATGGTCGTCTATGATGTAGTAGGTACGTCATCCGGCCTCGGTGTACGACTGGCTGCAACTAGGGATCCTACCATCTGACGTAGCTCCTGCATGCCTCCCATCATCTGTCGCAACTCCTCCATACCGGTCTCGAGCCTATCCATACGGCCTGGGGAAGGTGGATCGGTCTGTCCCTGCGGCGTAGGCATACCACCCTGCTCAGTCCTAGTCTCGGACGAGCCAGCTCGAATCTCGTCTCTGGCGGCAGCCCTCTGGGCCCTCATAGCCTTCGGCGGCATAGTGGCTGTTACAGGAAAACGGATAGTAAGAACAGTGCAATAGGATCATAGGATACACGGAATTGAAGAAAGAAATTTCCAAGCAAGTATCCTAAAGTCACTTAGGCGGAGTACCGTATCGTAAGTATGCCGCGGACATACGCACGCTACGTTACCCTGCTTAAGTCACTTACTCCATCTACCAAGGGTCATCCTACACTCACAAAGGTAAAACCTATCGCTCTGATACCAACTTTGTCACGACCCGCAGGGTACGGAACGTGACTGGCACTTAAGTTTACGAAACGTCTAAAGGCGTCCGTAAAATAAGTAAGCCAAAGCCCAGAAAACAAAACCAATGAAGCAAAAGAGTGAAGAAAACCCAATCATTTGAAAGCAAGTTTATCAAATAAGTCATGTAAAACCCTTTTTTTTAAAAACAATACCAATTTTTCCGAAAATTTCGGCAGAGTCTCCTTTGTAAATACTGGCCCCCAAAAATGGGTATAACAAAATATATATGAATCCAACAAAATAGGGCATCCCCAAGCGGGAGCTAGCACTTCGCCACAAGGCGGTCACAAATCCCACGCAATATAAATGACAACAAGCAAATAATCATAATGAAGCATAAGAAAACATCACGTCGACTCAAGTGAGTTCGACCCCAAAATACAGCATAAAATCCACAAACCTCACAGTCTCATCTCTAGGTCAATATACAATAAATCTGGTAGAAACAGTAGATGGAGTACACTAGATTCAAGAATATACAAGGTGGTACAAAATAATAACATAACCCACCTATGAGCAAATCTCGAGCTCAGGCAAAAGAGGTAAAAGAACAAGTGCGCCCGCCGCTACTGAACTGACGGAGCGGACCTGCAAAAGACTGTGGCACAACGGGGGTGAGTTGCCAACTCGTGAGTAATAAATAACATCTACAAAGGCTATCGTATGCATGCACACAAGCATCCTAGCATCTAAAATACAGGTATGACTGGATGCGCTAGCAGGTGTGTATACAACATCAGTGTGCTGATATGTATGCAACATGGAAATCTGAGGTCTCGATAGGTATATATAAGAAATATTTTATCTCCTTTTGTTTTTGAAACTCTTTTAGAATGCCAGCATAATGTCAACGAATCGACGAAAATCGGTGTCCAGCAACGACACCCAAAAGCTGTCTCAAATCTCATAAATCCATGTCATAGTGTCTCTGGCCTCAGCCATCCGGCTGACCCATCTCAGTATCAATATATCATCCTCTCGCGGCCCCGGTCGGTATCCTCTGGATATCCGCTGTGCCCAATGAAGTCACCGGTAGGTAATCCGTCCCCTGCCAGGCTCATCGTCAACACCACGAGCTTCTTGCCCCGGGGTACCCTACCGGGCCCACCATGTACCCGAAACGGTTCATCCAACTCCTCGAAACGGGCCTCCAAAAACCACAGCAAACTCATGGTGGACGACACTTACATCACTAGAAAACCGCAGTTTACATATTTTAAAAAATATAATAAGTTTAGAAATTTTGCGGCTTTGCCCCCGAAATCCACCAATATCATAAAATCTCAAGAAATCCTCATAAGTGCATATTACAGTGATAATGAATGCATATAGTATCAATAATCAAGTTGTGATGTGTGATTAATGGATTAAGCATGAACAATTAATATGATGAAGTACATGCACATGAATAGCAATTCTACGGTTTCATTTTAAGGAATTAAAAGCAATAGCACAAGTTTAAGTATCAATTGGTAAAAGGGTTAAATTTAAAGGTTATCTAGTGTGGTGGCATGGCAATTACCAGGGTGTGTGTGTAAGCATGAATAGTGCTCGTGCTGCATATAAAAACCCTGGTAATGGTGCAGGTGTCCTATGAAATGGTTTCGTATAGGTATGTCAATATAATGCATGGATGCAGCAAATAGTAAATTAAGCATTTCACCCCTAATTACTAACATTACTAAGGATCTTGTAAGTTACTAAAACTATCGGGCGGCTTGCGCCATCCAACGATAGTCCCCCGTAGATATTACATCTACTCACCGGAATCCCTGGCTAGCTGTGTCCAATCACCGCTTTCCCCTTTCGCGCCGCGTCTGACGTCTCCGCGACCGAACCTGGAATTAACATCAATACCAAACATAAGGTTACATATCAAGAACGACGCAAAACCCCAACGAAACTACTAAAGTTCGCTAGCTAGGTACAACGTGCACAAAGTGCGCGAAACACACGCGAAAATCGCAAAAACTGCCAAAAAACGCCGATTTGGTCGCCCGGCGAAACTAAAACCCGAATACCCAAAAATCCGCACTCACGCATCCCAAAAGTCGTAGGACAAGCCATTACAATCATCAGGATATCAAAAATAATTCATCACATAATTTTATAACAAAACTAGTAAGCATTTACGTTCCAAAATCGGTGCAAAAATCGCCGATTAGCGACAAAACGACTACAATCTAGCACAATCACCCAACCACACTACAGGCAATCTACAAACACTAATTACAACACAATAACAATGATTCCAATCCTATTTTCCCTAAACAACCATTTCTTGAATTTATAACCTAGCAAATTCCAAATCAATTTCCACACTTGCAAACTTAAATTAACACAACAAAAGCCCACATAAGAAGATTAATCTCATAGATTAGGTTAGCAAAATACTAGATAACAAATTGGGTTTAAATCAACTAAATAATGTTTTCTAACCCTAATCAACTCATTATCATGTTTCACAAACCATTTCCATACATAACCCCTCTTGAAAATCCTAAAACAACAATTTACAACTAAAATCAAACTTCTAAAATTACCTAAATTAGCAAAATTGAAGACTACATAACAAGGTAACCATATAGATTAGTTCATTAACAACTAGATTAACTATAAAACAACTTAATTAACCATCATGGTTTCAAAACCCTAGTTTAATACAACTATTCTTTTATAAACTAGATTAGGAATTAGTTAACTTTTAACACTAAACCATACAATTAAAGGAATTTTTGCAAAAGAAAGTAACTTGATGAGAATTATACCTCAATTTGGGATCTAGCAAGAACAAATTTGCTCCAAGTGATGGCCTCAAGCACCAAGATTCAAGCAAGAATGGCTAAGGATAATGATAGCATAAGGATTTTGTTTGGATTTTTGAATAAAGTGTGGATTTTGATGTGTTTTCTTGAAGAAATTGAAGAAAAATGAAAAGAAAAGAGATGAAGAAGAGGAGGTTCAGGTTTCGGCCAGAGGAGGGCATGGAGAGGGGTGTGGGCAAGTGTGGAAAGTCAATGGTCAAGTCTCCAAAGTCAAATGCACCATACTTTATCCATTATATTTAAAATAAATCCATAAACTATCAAATTCAACTCAAGAAAGCAACCCAAGAAATGAGGCCAGAAATTTCTGGACTTGCACAAGGTGGGGCTGTCCTAGGGCTGAGGGAAAAGAGAGAGGGGTTTTACAAAAGAAATTTTATGCAAAAAGGCCCCCTACAACTCAAAAATTGCAAGTTTTAGCTCAAAATTCAATAAATTCGTTTCATATCATAAAAATTTGTTAAAAATCAAAATAAATTACTAAAAATTTATGTTACCACTAGATTTTAATTATCATAATTTTAGAGATTAAAATTAGCCCGGAAAAATTTGTATTTATCGCTTATTTAATGTATTTTCTTACTGGCTTAAAATAATATTAAAAAATTGAAAAATTAGGGAAAATTTTTAAACGACCAGAATTTCATAATTAACTCATTAGATACTAAAAACAAGCAATTACCTATCCATTTTAGGTATAATTAGCCCTAAACTGCAAAATAACAAGAAAGACGGTTTTCGGAAAAATACCGAATTTTCACCGAATTTCAGGAAAACACCAAAACGACTTTTCAAGACGCTACAGGAACTCACAAACAACCGGGACCCGGTCCAACGGAACCTCTGCAGCTCGAGTATCATAAATATACGCTAAGAATCCCTGACACCCCTTCCGCAAGAGCTGACCAGCGCGAAGAGACGAAATCAAGCTGGGAAGGGTGACGCTGCGGTCTCCCTGAATAACAAGGACTGGCTCTCCCGGAAAGCTAAATATGACTGCCTTCTCACGGCAGTCCACTGAAGCATAACAAGTGGCTAGCCAATCCATGCCCAGAAGCACATCAAAGTCCAACATATCGAGGAGAATCAAATCAACCGATGAATCCCTCTCCCCGATACGAACGGAACACAAACGAAATACAAAACGAGCGACAAACGCCTCGCCTACCGGAGTACCAACAACAAGCGGATGATCTAACGACGACGACTCACGGCCCAACATCGGTGCAAAGTGTGTAGATACATACGAATGTGTGGAACCTGGGTCAAATAATACCCATGCGTCGAAAGAACAAACTGGCAGGGTACCTGTCACAACGGCATTGGATGCCTGCGCATCCTGCGGTGTCAAAGCAAATACTCGGGCCTGTCCTCCACCGATAGCGGGCTGACCTCGACCTCGGCCTCGGCCTCCTCGTCCTCTCTGAACAGGACCGCCGCATCCACGGCCTCTGGGTGCACCTAACTGGCGTGGAGCATCGCCGGTGGTAGGAAGTAGGGCTCTCTGAGGAGGGGGTGGTGATGGTGGTAGGGTCACATGTGGAACTGTCGCCACTCCCTGTCGTCTCGCCGGACAGTCTCTGACAAGATGGTGCGGACTCCCGCACCCAAAACACCCTGGCGACGGCTGCTGTCCCTGGGGATAAGAACCATATAACTGTCCCTGTCCAAATCCTCTGCCAGGCCTATCTCTCGGAAAGAATCTGGCGGGCTGCCTCTGAGACGGTACATCGGTGCGAATCCTCTTCGGCCCAGAAACGGCCGAAGTCTATGATATGCGTGCCTCCATCCGTAATGCCGTATCCATTGCAGCTGAATAAGTGTCGTAGGGCTGGGCGCCAATGGCAAGATATAGCTGGGCATCTAGTCCCTGTACGAACCTCTTCACTATCTTCTCTTCGGTATCCACCAAATACGGAGCATATCGGGATAACTGTGTAAACAGGATGTCATACTCAGACACCGTCATCCCAGGTGTCTTGACTAAGGCCTCGAAGCTACGAGCTCTGGCGTCACGAACGCTTTCTGGGAGGAAACGAGCTAGAAAGACCGTTGTAAACTCGGCCCAAGTCATAGGCGGTAGACCTGCAGCTCGACCTCTCAAGACTGACTCCCACCATGTCTGCGCAAGACCCTCTAGTCGGAAACTCGCAAGCTCCACCCATCGATCATCCGAACATCTCAGCGAACGGCAGATCCTGGCTAAACTATCAAGGAACGTCTGTGGGTCCTCCGCTGCCTCGGTGCCGGTGAATACTGGAGGTCTCAGCCTCATGAAATCCTGTAGTGAAACCGGGATGGTCATGGTGGTAGTATTAGGAGCAGGTATCATGGTCGTCTGTGATGTAGTAGGTACGTCATCAGGCCTCGGTGTACGACTGGCTGCAACTAGGGATCCTACCATCTGACGTAGCTCCTGCATGCCCCCCCATCATCTGTCGCAACTCCTCCATACCAGTCTCGAGCCTATCCATACGGCCTGGGGAAGGTGGATTGGTCTGTCCCTGCGGCGTAGGCATACCACCCTGCTCAGTCCTAGTCTCGGACGAGCCAGCTCGAATCTCGTCTCGAGCGGCAGCCCTCTGTGCCCTCGTAGCCTTCGGCGGCATAGTGGCTGGTACAGGAAAAAGGATAATAAGAACAGTGCAATAGAATCATAGGATACACGGAATTGAAGAAGGAATTTCAAGCAAGTATATCCTAAAGTCACTTAGGCGGAGTACCGTATCGCAAGTATGACGCGGACATACGCACGCTACGTTACCCTGCTTAAGTCACTTACTCCATCTACCAAGGGTCATCCTATACTCAAAAAGGTAAAACCTATCGCTCTGATACCAATTTTGTCACGACCCGCAAGGTACGGAACGTGACTGGCACTTAAGTTTACGAAACGTCTCAAGACGTCCGTAAAATAAGTAAGCCAAAGCCCAGAAACCAAAACCAAATAAGCAAAAGAATGAAGGAAAACCAATCAATTGAAAGCGAGTTTATCCAATAAGTCGTATAAAACCTTTTTAAAAAAAATACATATCAATTTTTCCAAAAATTTCGGCAGAGTCTCCTTTGTAAATACTGGCCCCCAAAATGGGTACAACAAGAATATATATGAATCCAACAAATAAGGCATCCCCAAGCGGGAGCTAGCTCTTCGCCACAAGGCGGTCATAAATCCCACGCAATATAAAACAACATCATGCAAAATAATCATAAAGAAGCATGAGAAAAACAGCATGTCGACTCAAGTGAGCTCGACCCCAAAATACAGCATAAAAAGTCCACAAATCTCACAGTCTCCTCTCTAGGTCAATATACAACAATACTGGTCGAAACAGTAGATGGAGTACACTAGATACAAAGAATATACAAGGGGTGCAAAAATAATAATATAACCCACCTAAGAGCAAAACCTCGAGTCCAGGCAAAAGAAGCAAGTGCGCCCGCCGCTACTGTACTGACGGAGCGGACCTGAAAAAGGCTGTGGCACAACGGGGTTGAGTTGCCAACTCATGAGTAATAAATAACATCTACACAGGCTATCGAATGCATGCACACAAGCATCCTAGCATCTCAAATACAGGTAAGGCAGGACATAATAGCAGGTATGTATGCAATATGAATATACTAGCAGGTATGAATGCAATGCGAATCAACTCATGATCTGAATGTGTAAGTATAAGAATCATGTTTTTCCTTTAGTAATCTCTTTTGAAATACCAGCACAATACCCATAGAATCCACAAGAATCTGTGTCCAGCATCGACACCTCAAAACTGTCTCAAATCTCATATCAATGTATCTCTGGCCTCAGCCATCCGGCTGACCTATCTCAAATATCAATATCTCATCATCTCGCGGCCACGGTCGGTATCCTCTGGATATCCGCCGTCCCAAACAGTCACCGGTAGGTAATCCGTCCCCTGCCAGGCTCAACGTCAACACCACATTCCTCTTGCCCTGGGGTACCTTACCGGGCCCACCATGTACCCGTGACGGTTCCTCCACTCCTCGACATGGATCTCGAAAACCACAGCAAACTCATGGTGGACGACACTTACATCACTAGAAAACCGCAATTTACATATTTTAAAAATATAATAAGTTTAGAAATTTTGCGGCTTTCCCCCGAAATCCAGAAATATCATAAAATCTTAAGAAATCCTCATAAGTGCATATGTCAATGATAATGAATGCACATGGTATCAATAATCAAGTTGCGATGGGTGATTAATAGATTAGGCATGAACAAATAATATGATGAAGTACATGCACATGAATAGCAATCCTACGATTTCATTTTTAAGGAATTAAAGCAATAGCGCGAGTTTAAGTATCAATTATAGTAAAAGGTTTCAATTTAAAATTTATCTAGCGTGGTGGCATGGCAATTACCAGGGTGTGTGTGTAAACATGAATAGTGCTCGTGCTGCATATAAAAACCCTGGCAATGGTGCAGGTGTCCTATAAAATGGTTTCGCATATGTATGTCAATATAAGTCATGAATGTAGCAAATAATCATACAAGTATTACACCCCTAATTACTAACATTACTAAGAATCTTTTAAGCTACTAAAACTATTGGGCGACTTGCGCCATCCAACGATAGTCCCCCGTAGATGTTACATCCACTCACCGGAATCCCTAGCTAGTCACGTCCAATCACCGCTTTTCCCTTTCGTGCCGCGTCTGACGTCTCCGCGACCGAACCTAGAATTTACATCAATACCAAGCATAAGGTTACATATCAAGAACGACGCAAAACCCAAATGAAGATACTAACGTTCACAAGCTAGGTACAACGTGCACAGGTGCGCGGAACGCACGCGAAAATCACAAAAACTAACTAAAATGTCGATTTGGTCGCCCGGCAAAACTAAAACCCGATCACTCAAAAATCCGCACTCGCACATCCTATATGTCATAGGATAAGCCAAAACAATCATCAAGATATCAAAATAATTCATCACAATATTTTTATAACAAAACTAGTAAGCTAGAAATTTGCAATTTGGTGCAAACATCGACAATTAGCGACAAAGTTAACACAATCCAACACAACAATCCAAACTAACCCACTAGATAGCCACTACACTAATTTTAAACCATTAACTATGCTTCAAAGCATATTTTCTACAACCAACCCTTCTCTTGATTTTTAGTAATTAGCAATCTTAATGAAAATATCACACAAGATTAACTTGGATTAGCATAACATCAAGCCACTTAAGCAAAGCAACCTTAAAGATTGGTTTAGTAAACAACTAGATAGCTAATTAGCTTTAATTAACTAAATAATGGTTTCTAAAAAACCCTAGTTTAACTCTAACCATAAACCTTTAAAAACTAGATTAGAAACTAACACTAAATTAACACTAGATTTTAGCCCAATTAGCAAGTTAACCACTTAGATTAAGCTAACAAAATAACTAGATAACAAAATAGCTTAATTAATCTCTTAATGGTGTTCTAAACCCTAAATTAATTTCAAACCACAAACTTTAAAAAAACTAGTATGCAAATAGCACTAAAATTAACACTAAAACAACTAAATTAAAGAATTTTAACCATATGAACTTAAATGAGTAGAAATTATACCTCAAATTTTATAGATCTAGCAAGAAGAATTTGCCTCAATGATGGCCTCATAGCACCATGATTCCAAGCAAGAGAGGCTAAGGAGAAAGGGGATGAAGAATGGGGTTTAATTTGTGAGTTTTAGCTTGAAATTTAGAGCAAACTTAATGAATTTTTGAAGAAAATGAAAAGAACACAGATGAAGGGTCTGCTGCAGCATTCTCGGCCAGAATGAGGGAGAGGGGGATGGTGTGGGGTGTGGGAAAAGTCTTGGTCAACCCACACCAAACAAGTAAAGACCCATACCTAATAAAAAAATCCAAAATCCTTAAAAAAACACCTCTTTTCTACACAAAAATGAAGTCAAAGAGGCAAGCATTTTTTTTTTCTTGGGTTGCTGGAAATGGGCCGGCCTTGGGCTGAGGGCAGAGAGAGAGGGGTTTTACAAAAGAAATTTTATGCAAAAAGACCCCCTACAAGTCAAAAATTGCAAGTTTAAGCTTAAATTCAATAAATTTCGTTATCTATAATAAAAATTAGTAAAAACTTAAAATAAATTTCTAAAAATTTATGTTACAACTAGATTTTAATTAACATGATTTTAAAGCTTAAATTTAGCCCATTTAAATTTGTATTTATCGCTAATTTAATGTATTTTCTTACCGGCTTAAAAAATATTAAAAAATTGAAAAATTAGGGAAAATTTTTAAACGACCAGAATTTCATAAGTAACTCATTTGCTACTAAAAATAAGCAATTACCTATCCAAATTAGGTATAATTAGTCCTGAACTGCAAAATAACAAAAAAGACGGTTTACGGAAAAATACCGAATTTTCACCGATATTCAGGAAAACACCAAAACGACTTATCAAGGCGTTACAATTCAGTTGGAATATCCTGCACCTCATTCTACGGGGAAAGTGCCGAAATCCCTTCACCGAGATTGACCTCTTTAGCAAAGGTTTTGGCCACTATATTTTTATAAAAAGCTATCCGGTTCCTTCAACGATATCAAGTTCATTACGTTTAAGGTTTTTCGCAAAAAACCATTCGTAGCCCTCCGTCATTTCAGACGGGTAGCACTTAGTATTCATGCTATGTTTGTTGGCCAAAGTCAAGGCATAGTGTATGGTAGCTATTTGTTATCTTTCTGCTGTATAGATAGATGCGTTGTTTTGGGACAGTCATACTGCTTTGTTGGCCAAAGTCAAGGGTAGGTACGGGTGGGTTTAAATCTTCCTGGATAATAACGGGTAGAACTTGACATATGACTTATGATTTGTTGGCCAATGTCAAGGTCATAAGAGCATGGGGTAAAAATCACATCGGGAGTTTCTAAAGAAACTGAAACTTGCCAGATATGCGCATACCTTCTGGAGTGTGATAACGTGAGTGGATTCCATCACGTTATCATGCGATGATACTTGAATCCCGATTCCCACTGATGAGTTGGTTTACTCCTCGGGTGATCCCGACTAATTCTTCTTTCAGGTTTGGAGGAGAATTTGAGGTTACTGTGGGAGGTTTCCTAATTAGATAAAGTGATAACCATTCTGATCTAGGTTAGAGTGCACGCTGAGTGTTTCTTTTCTCTCTCTCTTTGGCAGCGACCATGGCCTGACCCTTGACTTTGACTCAGTGACCAAGTTGACCGAACCTTCTTAAAACACTGGCTTTTGGATTGTCAGAGTTGCATGCCTCATTACCACTCCTACTTTTACCCTTTTCTCCAGAACACCCCGTATTACTATGAACATCCACTTCCATTGGATAAAACCATCGTATGGTTATATATGAACTCGAAGGAACTTGTTCCAGATTCGAGGATGGTTTCCGGTTCTGGAGAAAATGAATAGGACTATTCAGCTGTTTTTTCCTTTTACCTTCTCTCAGGTTGCGAGTGCTCCTTGGATTAGGATAGTACAACTATTACGCTAATTGGATAGTCTTCTTCCAAACCATAGGCAGGTGCCGAAAGGTAGGGAATGAAGAAAACCAATTAGCCTAACGATGGTGTACAGAAGGTAATATGTTAAGACAAATAAAGGGATTAGTAAGAGGGCAAAGCAAATTGTGACTGCTATTCACGACCAAACCAAGTATTTCTTCGCCAATCCTACATCACCTTTTTATTTCTCCAGAACACTCCGTATCACTACGAAGATCCACAATTTATTGGATACTCCATCGTATGGTTACATACGAACTCGAAGGAACTTTTTCCAGTTCGGGGATGGATTCTGGTTCAGGAGAAATAGGAATAAGGTTTTATTCAGTTGTCTTTTATCTTTACCTTCTCTCGGCTTGCGAGTGCTCCTAGGATTAGGAGAGTACACCCATTATGCTTATTGGATAGTCTTCTTCCAAACCATAGGCTGGTGACGAACGGTAGGGAAGGAAGAAAACCATTTGGCCTAAAGGGGTGTACAGAAAGTAATGACTAAAGACATATAAAGGGATTTGGAGAGATGGCAAAGAAATATACGGTTATAGTTGTGAGTCTGATAATGGAAGAGGCATTACTTAGAATACCCGGATACCCCTTCGAAACATTTACATGTTTCAGTTTCACTGTGTACTGTTAAAAGAAAACTGATTTCCTAATTAGCCCTTGCTCCAGGGTATGTATTTACCAGGTTTGATTCTCACATCTGTATGGTTTTACAGATGATGAGTGGGAGTAAGTTATTGGGAATTGGGTGATTATCCTCATTATATCGGGATTCGTTGTAATTGGTGATATTTGAGAAAATCGCCTGGGTTGTTTGCCGGACGGCAAATATCTGGCTTTGAATATCCGTTGTTATGCTCCAATTTCAAATTGATATATCTGTACGTTTTTTTTATAAAGTGAGATATAACTTTTTGAAATTATGTCCATGACATTTACCTATATCAATGGATGGTTAGGTAAGGAGCACTAAACAGCGGTGTCATTTTTCTTAACCATAAGTACAGTTTTCAACCTACGACACACGGGGAATGAGCTATTAGACTCAGGGGACTTATACAGAGTATTGTATGTTGTCCAGTGTCCATGAGGACAGAGGGGTTGGTACTCGTACTATATTCTGTTTACTTGTGACTTCTCTAGTTCTTAGACATGTGTTTCGTAGAAATGCAAGGTTTAAGTTTTGAGAAGTTATAGGTATATGAATAAAGTAGAGAACCAGGCGTTGCAAGTATCAGGATTCTTCAAGGTGATCGAAGATGTAGATACTTGCGTATGGTATTCAGATGATAGTAATGATTAAGAGAACTTGCTTCTCTTTCAGGTTACTCATAATTGGAAGCACTCCTAAGTTGAGTAATGCTGATCGGCTTCTCTCCATTAAGTTGACATGCACTGGAGACAGCTGCATGTTTTGAATCTGGTTCCAATTAAATCAGTGCCTCTGTTTCTATATTGGATATAGAATAGTTCATATCTGAACAGTGTTAAGGTACGGGGAGTTGTCCGGCTTATGCTTAAAACCAGACTCTGGATAACTCAAGGCACGTTTCTGTAATGGCTGTTTGTGGGTTGACCCGGGCTATGACGAGGGTTGACTTTCTACTATCTGGAAGATCAATAGTGATATTGTTCTTGACTCGCCACAGTTTTAATAAAAATGGATTTTTTTCATAAAACAATAGTGGGAGTATGGTAGAACTGGAAGTGATTCCAGAACCGCAAACGATTACTGAAAATTTGATAAGAACCTAAAGATTCGATCTGGTTTGATATTCTATTGGCCACTCCGCAGATATGGTGGGTAACCTCAGGCACCCGAGAGGTACTTCAGTAGCCTCAAGGACGGTGACAGGGAGGTTCTTGTTTACCCAGACTTGCCATTGCTGTTGTTCCAGACTGTGAGACCCGGCAGGAGGATGAGTATAGCGTCGTTCTGAACTAGCTTTAGAAGTGTACGTGTATATGATTCTGCCAGAGGGTTATCGTAGTCAGTGGGAGCAGCGGAAGTATTGGTGGACAAGTAGCTTATGTGTATTTATGGACAAAAGCAGATATAGCGGAGATAGATCATCTAATTCTGATGTGACAGCCATCGGTTTGACTTCATCAGAATAGGGGATGGATCTGTTAAGAAAGTAGTAGGGTGTGATGTCTTGGTATTTGGATGACATACATAGAGTAGGAAGTAAAATTCCTGTACTATGATCGGTTAAACTTTGATTGTCACACAGTGGTTTCTCCAGAAAGGACATAGATATAATATCAGACATTCTGGTTACTAGATCTATGGTTTTAGATCTAGATTTGGGTAGTTTCCTAATCTGGATACTTAGGCAGCGTTCTATAGGTGTTTTAGAATGGGCGACTCCTGGCATGGTGGTGTACCTGCAGGTGATGGAGTCACCCTCTTTAAAGGTGTCTTACAGACTAAAGGGGAGAGGGATGCGCATGATTGGCAGATCACTTGGGCAATTGAGTTGATCATGATATGTCAAGTACCACACCAGACGTTGTGTTTGCACTAGATGCAATAAGTTGATATTAATCCTATCCTGGAGAAACGTTCGGAAGTAGTTTTAGAACATAAGTGGATGTTCTAGGGAAATGATAACGGCAGCCTCCTTCGGGAGACAGTTATCATTCCAGGCTTCCAAGGTGACCTGGATGACAGAGTGACTGTCAGAGTTATAGTTTTCGCTCTGACGAGGGGCAGTAGTTTGGACAGGAGGTCCAAGCGGATACTGAAGGAGGCATGGCGCAGGATACTGATTAAGTTCAGTTGACGATACAGTCTAAGAAGTTTGGATTTGGAGTTCATTTATGAACTAGGTCCCATCAGATATCCAGACATATTCTAAAACAGGTATTGCTCATTTCGGGAGATGGCTTTCTCCGCGAACTTGAGATAAAGAAAGACATAGAAAGAAACATCGGGGCGGATCCACTCAATGAGGTTATTCCTCGAACACAATAGTTTCGTAAACGGGCTTTGTGAGACTGATTAGTAGAGGAGTTGGGTGTTCGGTATCACACGGGCTATGAGTATGCGACATCGCAATAATTACCCTTGAGTGCAAGTGGGAGATTGTTGGATATAGTGCCCTCAGAGTCAATTATTGGATCATAGGCACGTGATTGCAATGATTGAGGGAGGACCTATACCGGTAGGACAGTCTTACTCAAGATGATAGTATGCTATCTGGTTTATCTTTATCATCGTGTACTGCTTTAGGTGACCTTATAGGTCGCTATTACACATTGATAGAGCCCTTAGGATTCTTGCTTGACTACCAGCAGTATGATGGCGATCATATACGTGGGAGCTGGGGTCTATAAGCACATCCTTAAAAGGTCCCTAGTCGTGGGAGTTTCGAGACTGGGCATCGATACTCCATTAGTAGACTAGTGTATACAGTCGAGACCCCGACGAGGGGCGGTGGCCAGTCTCACAAGCCATTGGTGTCAGTTGGTTCACCTAAGATGTATACAGGTGCTCATTGGGTTATGAGTACACCGGACAGGACTCGCCGGGAACATGCTAGTTGGTATTATACCTGACGTCAGATAGCAGTTCCCTGGTGACATGTGTACAGGTTAGTTCATCGACCTAAGATCGTCATTTTTCTCGTGTGAGTTTCCACTGTCTTTGATTTCTACCCTACCACGGCTCAAAGGAGTCGTGCAAACAGGTTTTAGTTGGGTACAGTCCCGAGCCACATGGAGGCAGTGAGCGGATCGGCAGGGGTTTCGTCTCTCCCGGTATTGGGGGTGAGATCGCGCTGTGTCTAGGAGAGCCATTACACGAAGTCCTTAGCCAAGGCAGGAGATTTACTGGTAGGTATTCCAGTAGTATCTCAAGGTGTTATGGGCTACACTCCGACACGACTTGTACCGCTTTTGGGGGTCTGACTTTTACCAACCCCTTAGGCCCGCCATGCGATGCTCATAGGCGAACGGACCGGACTGTACGGATATTGTCACTGACAGGCTCGGTATGGTGTAACATTTTGAAAATCGTTTCGGTGAAATTTCGGAAAAATCGGTAAAATAAGGGGGTTTTCTGTAAAAGTCAAAATACAAATATCATTATTTTAAAATTAAATATATATATTCTAGCTATGTAATTGCTAGTATTTGGTGTTTATTGAGCCACTGGTGAAATTTCAAATTTTCTGAAATTTTTTCTGAAATTAATTATTTTAATATTATTTTAAGCCGTCAATAATACATTTAATTAGGGAAAATTAAAAATTGGAATGAGTTGAAACAAATTTTGTGCATCATAACACATTAAAAAAAAATTTATCATGTGATTTTCGAAATGAAATGGTTTTCCAAAACGGTGTTAGAAAATATCGAAAAAAAGGCTTAAATAGTGAATTTAGTGTTAATGGATGTTTGGGGGTATAGTATTTATCATTTTCCATCGCCCCACACCCATACCCACACTCATACACACCCATTTATCTTTTCTCTTGGCTGCATTCAGCAGCCCCTCCCTCAATCTTTTCCCCACTTGTGTTGCAAAAGAAAAGAAAAGAAAAGAAAAAGGAAATGTAGAAATGAGAGTGGACTTTGACTAGGTTGACTAGATATCATTTTCCCCACCTCCCACTCTCTCCTCTTTCCCCTTACTTGCAGCCGAGCCCCCCCTTCTTGCTGTCCAGAATTTTCCCCCAAAACCCCACCTCATTTCCCCTCAAAAAATGTCTAAATTCCATCAAAAATCAAGCTAAAATCCAAATCCGACTCCTACCCATTTTCCCTCATCTTCTTTAGCATGGATCTTGGTGCAAGGATTTCAAATTGGAGGTTTAGATTTCAAGTTTGATTCATGGTTGTGAGTTATAACTTTTGATCCATTGTTCAATTGTTGGTTTAATTCATTAATGAAGCTTATTAGGTGCTGATTTATGGTTTAATTGAAAGATGTGGGTTTGCAAGAGAAGGTTTAGATTAGGGTTTGTGAAAATCTAATTTGGGTTTTGTGTTGTGAGACTATAGTTGTGGGATGTATTTGCCATATCAAGGTTATGCTAAATCAAATTAAGTTGCTAGTTTGCATTTTTGTTGATTTAAATTGTGATAATTACATAAATTGTAAACTAGGTTTTTAAAATAATTATATTTTGGTGAGATAAAATTCTAATTAAGGTTCCATGTCTTTATAAATATTATATTGAGTGGTTTAATGCTTTTAGTTCATGAAAATCCAAGCTAAATTGTTGTTTGTGCATTTTTGCTATAAAATTGTTAAAATTTGGGTATATTGTAAACTAGAATTTTGGGGTTAATGAAATTTATTGGGATTAAATTATGGAAATTGTTTTTATGACTTATTTAAGATATTTAATAAGTATTATGGCCGCTAGATTTGTTTAAACGTCGAGTTTTGTACTAAAACGGGTAATTTTTGCACTAAAACAGGTAATTTTTGCTTGCTAGATTTTCGGAAAAATGACTTTTAAGGTGAATTTGGGGTTTTTGTGAATTTTAACCAATTTTATATTATAATTAGTGTTCATGAATGCCCAAATGAGAGTGTTTGGGTTTTTCTCGATGGTTTGACGTTTGTACATCGATATCGAGGGTTGGTTTGGCTATTCTTGCATGCGTAGGCGATAGGTTTTGACCTATGCGTGATACGCGTGCCGATTTGATTTTCGTATGCCGTTTCGATTTCGAATTTGGTTTTAATGCGATACGGTGTGTTATGATATGTAGGTACCCTATGTGGACTTCGAGACGACAAGCAAGCGCGTGGCGACGTCGGCACCGGCGAGCGAGGACCAGGTGAGTAGATTTAGATCTACGGGGAGAAGTTGGGTGGATGGCGAATAGCACCCCCGCAGTTCGTGGTGATGTATACGAATACGTATACAGACATATATTTTGATTACATATATTATGTTGATATGAGACTTGATGATAAAGGTAGATTCTAGGTGTTCATGGATTAGTTTAGTGTTAGTTGCGAAACCCTAGACTAGTTGTTACACCCACACACGCACACATACACATGCATACATCTATGTTATTACCTGTGCGTATATGGGGATATGTGTTATGTGTTCACCTGGGTATGGGACTAGGTGTTCACATACTGGATTTGCGGAAGATACTTGGGATTGAGATGAGTCGATGAGATTTGAGTTGAGGCCGTGAGATCGGTGATATGGCAGGATTCGTACTTGAGATACGTCCTGATGTTATAGAAGATCTTTGGATGATGATGCCATGTGAATAGTGATTTTAGTAGTGTACTAGACGTAGGTCAGTACCCCAGATGATGATCTTGATAAAGAGGATACCAGATGAACAGTGTGATGAGTATGATATTGACCCGTACCCAGATTTGGGGATGCCGTACGACAGATTTACGTACGAGCTATATATTGATGATTGATCCGCACTCTTGACTTGGGATGTCTGATTATAGATATGGTATCGGATATGATATTATTTAGGCGGGATCACCGACTAATATATATACAGGTATGTATACGTATCGACTCAGATGTTAAGCGGTTTCCTTACCTGTAGTTCAGCTTGTTGGTTCAGCCGTATAGTTTAGTGTAGTTGTTAGACTAGATTAGACTCCTACCTATTTCAAAACTAACGAATCGTGGGTATTTTAAAAGCCAGGTCAAGGGATTTTACGGATATTTCAAAAGACGTATCTTTTCTTAAAAACACCGTAGCCCTTATTTTCAAAACACCGCGATTCATGTTATTTCAAAAGGCACTATTGTAGGACTTATATTAGGGTAATGCAGTTTAGTTATCGTTGTGTCTAGTGTTCAGCTCCCGCATATTATTGATGTTGCTCCGCATCGCATACTTATTGTAAGTCATATTTCATTATTGATATCATGATGTTAGGACACCATCACCATTACCGATGATGCGTATGTACCACGTACACTTACTTGCCGGCTCACACACATCTTCATCGGTAATTTCCATGTCACGTACACTTAGAAAATACTATTTCGTTGACATAGGTTGTTAGCTAATAGTTTAGACATGATATTAGTGTACTTGCCTTATATGCCAGTTTAGACATTGTAGTTATTACTTGTCACTTCATGCATACCGTTATTCATTGTTATGCCGCATTCATGGATTCTCATGCATATATTCACTATTTTACGTGCTATTGAGGTTTTGGATTCGGATTGTAGGGTTCCTAGGCACTCTCAAGAGGTTCCACAAGGCATCAACCATGCCAAATTCAAATTTTCCGGTGCCGAGAAACCCTAAACTAGATCGTTAACTAGAGATTAGGCGAAAGAACATTCAAGAAAACAACCTTGCTACTAAGTGAATGGAAATACAAGATTTGTAGATCTGGTCCTCCACTTCTAAAGCTCCATGTTGACGACCCTCCACTACAATCATCGGGTCCCGGACTCTAGTGATGGTTTCGTCGGAGAAATGATCGAGCTAGGTCATTGACTTCGAGGCCGAAGATGATCTACGTCGGGGAGACTCAAACTCAAGCTGTTCCTTCACTTGGTCAAAAACTTTGTGAAGAGAACACCATATACAACATGGCAAGTGGTAGAGGATGAAGAAATAGGAAGTGGGTTCACTTTAGAATTGGATTTCTCACTCTTTTTCCCATGGCACCATTGGAGCTCTCAAGCTTTTGTAAGCTTGATGAAGATGAAGAAGAAGAAAGAATCATATCAATAATATCCAAATGAAACATATCCAATAAATAATGGCACCATGGTTGAGTTAAGCTCTCATGCTTAACTCATGTACAGAATTAACCAAAGCAATAGGTTAAGGGTTGGGTTAACTAATATCTTGAACAAATGACAAAAGAGTTGACTTTGTCAATGTTTATCAAGCTTCATGTAGCTTGATAACTTTGACCAAAGTCTTACTCTTTTGTTATTTGTTAGGATAATTGTAAACCCTAATTCAACCTTGATTTGGTTCAAGTCTCATACACCCAACTTGTTTGTATCATCAAGCATGATACAAACATGTACACTTGCATATATCACATATAAACAATGTGCACATTCAAGTGAGAAAATCAATCTAAAGTGAACCAATACTAGTTAATGTAAAGTAATATATCAAATATATAATTATACATTAAATCATTAAATCAACACTTGATTTAACGATCCAGTCATATCGCATATAACCGACTAATATCAATAGTAACAACTTATCGAATCAACACTTGATCCGATAACCCGGCTATATCGCATACAACCGATCAATGTCACAAATCGTGAGAATTGAATTCAGTATCACATACTGGTATTATTCTCGGTCCCGCACATATCTCATATGCGCTCCTATTTCGTTTCCCTTGAGCCAGGAAACCCCTTGTGTAGGACTCTAAAGACTCGTCAATACGCCGGCAGCAGGTGATGATCATATCAAACACCCACAAGCCGCAAGCGGTCTGCTAAACGTAACGGCCACCCGGGTATTGAGCGATCAGAAGATCAACGAGCAAGACCGCTCACACTCCTGTGAATCCAACCAGTAACACTACCATACAGTCCGGTCTGTTCGTCTGATATGTCGCATATCTCATTTAGGGGTGGTAAACGTCAGACCCCAATAACTCGATAAGTCGTGTCGATATAAGGCTCATAACGAGTCGAGAAACTACTGGTAACACTTACCAGTAAATCCCTAAAGCAGCCTTGCCCAAGGACTTCCTGTTATAGCCAATCGAACACAGCGCAACATCAACTCCCTATACCGGGAGAGACGAAACCCCTCCTATCGCTCATTGCCTCCATATGATTCGGGACTGTACCCAAAAACCACCATTTTGCACGCCCTCTTGGACGTGGTAAGGTGGAAATCAAAGCACAGTGGGAATCACACAAGACTCTATGACGATCTCGGGTCTACAGACTAACCTGTACCAGTGTTACCAGAGAACTGCCATCTGACGTAAGCTATAATATCATCTGGGAGTTCTCGGCGAGTCCGTCCAGTGTACCCAGTCTCCACTGAGCACCCGTATATCATCTCTGATGTCAAACACCAATGGATATGGGATCATCCCTCGCCCATCTATATGGGTCGAGAAGGTATACGCTAGTCTACTCTGGTATATCGATACCCCGTCTCGATACACCTACGACTAGGGACCTTGAAGGATGTACTTATGGACTACCATGTCCCCACTAGTATGATCCGCATCATAGTCCAGGTAGTCAAGTACACATCCTAAGGGCTTTACCAACATGTAACAGAGATACTATCAGTGTACATGTTAAGATAAAGAGTAACCAGATAGCATACTATCATATCGAGCAAGAAAGTCATCCCTATATATGTCCAAGCATCCACTACAATATACATCCTATGTATAGTAATGGCCTCTAGGGCATACATATAACTAACAATCTCCCACTTGCACTAGGGCCATCTGATAGCAGTGGTTGTAGTATCTCATACTCAACCATCCCATAAAAGTCTCTTTCTGGAAAAATGCCTTTGTGAGTGGATCCGCCGTGTTGTCCTCTGAGTCTACTCTCCTAACCTCGATCCCCTGGAGATCAACCATCTCCACGATCAGGTGATACTGCCTAAGAATATGTCTGGATCACTGATGGGACGGGCGTTCCTTGGCATAAGCCACAACTCCTTTGTCACACAATGGGAGGAACGAAGTTCATCTCATGAACTAATAAACACCCAGACTTCCTCTTTGGTAGCATCTTTGGCAGCGATGTATCCAGCCTTTATCGTCTAGTATGCCACGGTATCTAGCTTGGAACTCTTCCAACATACCATCCCTTTATTGAGGGTAAAGACAATGCCTGTGACTGACATTCAGTCGTCCTTATCACCCTGGAACCTTTCCAGTGATTCTCCCCTGGATCAATTGATACTATCTCACTACAACTAGTGAGTGTCCTAACATCCAATTAGATCTATCTCATAGTTCCAAAACCCAGGATTTAGTAGGTATCACTTTGATCCTATATGGAGAATCCTTGTGATAAGCGGAGATTGACCGAGCGTAGCATAGGAAACTCCTTCCCTATCAAGAGTATGTTATCCACGTACTCTACGAGGATCATCACCATACTCCCTACTATCTTTTTGTATATACAAGGTTCATCTACCATTTTGATGATGTCAAACTCTTCGACTAACTCATCAAAACAGATGTTCCAACTCCGCGATGCCTGCTTTATCACATAAAACATCTCGCACACGTTTCCGCTGCTCCCACTGTCTACGAAGCCCTCTGGCTGTGTACTTACAGACTCTCTCTTCTAAAACATCATTTAGAAAAGCAGTCATGACACCCAACCGCCAGATATCGTAGTCATAGTATGTAGCCGTGGCAAGTGGGATCTGGATGGACTTAAGCATAGTTACTTAGAAAAGGTTTCATTATAATCCATACCTGGTCAATGATGCAAACCTTTAACAAGTCTAGCTTTGAAAGTCTTAACTTTGCCATGTACACCAAGTAATCTTCTTAAGATATACTTGCTCCTAATGGGGATTTAACCCTTCAGATAAAGCAACCAAAGTCCATACTTTGTTGGTGTATAAGGATTCCATCTCAGGTCGATAAACATCCAGCCATTCTTACAGAGTCCCACTCCTGATGGCCAGCTCGAAACTAGTTGGGTCATCATCTCATGATGCAATCCTTGCTCCCACTGTCATAGAGAAACCGAAGTATCTCTCAGGTTGGTGAGGAACCCTACTAGATCGGCAGAGAGGCTGAGGTTCGTTGGTTTCTATTGAATCCTTTGGTTCTACCAAATCATCAGCTGCAGTTTGTATAGCTGAAACTCTTTCCAGTTCTACCTCATGTCCACAAATTTCTTCATAAGAAATTCCCTTTCACAAAGGTGTCGTGCTGAGTAACAAAACATCTTTTGTTCCTCCGTTAGTCAGAAGATATTCCCTTGCGTATGCTTGGGATATCCAACAAACTTCCACAGATCTGACTTTGCCTCGAGCTTGTCCAGATTTTGCTTTTTAGACATAGGCCGAACAACCCCAAATCTTAACTGACTTAAGAGATGGGCTCTTCCCTTTCCATATCTCATATGAAATGGTAGGCAACTGATTTGATCGGAACCCTATTCAATAAGTATGCAACTTCATAAGTTCATAACTCCCTAAAAGGAAATAGGAAACTCAGTAATACTCATCATAGAGCACACCATATCACATAGGGTGCTATTGCTCCGCCCCGATATACCATCGTGCTATGGTGTATACGGAGAAGTAATGCTGAGAGAGAATCTCATTCTTAGAATAGTCCAGGAATCCCGTGCTCAAGTATTCTCCTCCCTAATCACATCAAAGGACATAATACTTATACCCGTTTTGGTTCTCTACTTCCAACTTATATTCTGTGAATATCTCAAAAGGTTCGGACTTATGTTTCAACAGGAACATATGTCTGAATCTTGAGAGATCATCAGAGAATGTAATGATGTACAAAGAACCGGTCTTGGCATGTGTAGACAGGGGAACATCATACATCATCATGTATTATCCTAAGAGTTCACTAACTCTTTCTCTATTTCCAATAAACAGAGCTATGGTCATCTTATCTCTGTGACATGACTGGCAAGTTTCACAAGATGTAAATTCAAACTAATTTAAATATACATTTAAATGTAACTTCAGCCAGTCGGGTCGCATTGATATGACCTAATCTACAATGCCTCAAGTAGGATTCATTCATTTCTGAACTCTTCCTCTTGTGTGTGTTCCGTATACTAAGAACTGTAGTTTGATTTAGAACATCAATGCTTTTAGATAACGTGCCTGAACCGATCAACTTTTGATATAGGAAATGTTCAAAACATTATCCAACAATACAAAATTATATCCTTCTTTATCTAAATAAAGAGACTGATATGATTTTGTATATCAGGTTCGGTATCTAATAACATTTGTTCAGAATCAATGTATTCTGGTGATACAGGGTCACAGTGACCAACAGACTTGGCTGCAACTCTTGCACCGTTTTCTGCCTCATGAAACTTATCACCCGTTCTCAGTTCTATACCTTTCTGTAGCCCATGTAATATATTACATATGTGGGATCCTGATCCGGTATCTAATACCCAGGACGTAAAGGACATTGAGAAACAGTTCTCTGTAATGAACACACCCGAAGAAGATGCATCAGCATGCACTTTCTTCATTTGGGCGGCACGGGAATTCTGGTAATCCCCTATTTCCTGCTCTGTCTTATAACAATTATAAGTTGGAGCGGGACCAACGTTCTCCAGCTCAGTATAACAAGCAAGTTCGGTCAATATATCCGTTTTATTATCTTGATTAAGGCGTGATATGGTCGCTACCTGGAGAGAGAGAGAAGAAAACACTCTGCGTGCGCTCTTGCAAGATCAGATTGGTTATTATTTTATCTAATCAGGATGGCTCCCACTGTTTTTATCAAATCTTCTTTCAAACCCTAAAAGGAAAGACTAGTCGGGATTAATTACACGCTACAAGTTCGCCAATCTTTCAGCCAGGCCAGTGTCGGTACTTTGAGGGAGGTTCCCCGTGCTTTCGCACGGACCTAATTAATGTAAACCTCGTTTTCCCAGAGGCGTAACCCCGTTGACACCTTTCTAGACACCTACTTGATCGGCTAATTGTAATGTGTAAAACTCTCCCAGGAGTAACAATTACTCGCAGAGGGTATCGGGATCCAACTATTTCATAGAAGGTATGCAATCTCATTGCAAATTTCAACACTTGAAATTCTCGATAATATTTTGCCCCTAGCAGCTATATGACCTTAACATAGTCAACAAATCGTAAGTGCTAGTCAAGTTCAACCCGTCATTTCCCGATGGAATTAAACCCACCCGCACGACCCTTAACATAGTCAATAAAGTCGCATGACTACCCTAATCCAATCGCATCATATGCTTATACAGATAAGCATTAATCAGCTACCGCACACTACGCCTTAACATAGTCGACAAACGTAGCACGAATACTAACTAGTACTTATCTGAAATGACGGAGGGCTACGACAGGTTTTTCTGAAAACCTATTGCGTAATGAACTTGATATCGTTGTAGAATCAAATGATTTTAAAAATGGAGTGCTTTTGAGGCTTTTCTAGTTTTGCTAAAGGGGTCACTTCCGGTGAAGGGATCGTCGGCCCTTTCCTCATCGAATAAGGTGCAGGATATATCATATATACCGCTGTGCAAAGAAAAAACTATAGAAGCAATCAAAAGACAAACCGAGGGTTGTAGCATCTGCCAGTTATTGCTAAAGGAGTCACTCCCGGTGAAGGGATCTCGGTCCTTTCCTTATCGAATAAGGTGCAGGATGTTCTACAAGGAACACCGCGATGCAAAGCAAGAACAGTAGCTACCTGTTTTTGAAAATTCGATTCCACAACATCTTAGGTTTATTTTCTTTCATTAATCACATTAATGAAGTCCCATCATTTAAATCACCTAAACATCACAGATAAATACGATGTACACTTATGCCATCCGCATTCGCCTCGATGTCCCCTCGTGCACCGTTAGGTTAGGTAACTAACTACAGAGCGAGGCAGGGCTAGCACGGGTGTAAAACATAAGCAACGTCTATATAATATATCATATATATCATATACAGTATCTATCATCACATATCAAATGATCACATCACAGATATAGCAGCAGAAGAAACATATGAAATATTGGATATACTAGGACGTCCGTGTTTTCAATACGAGCCAGTATAAAACACGGATTCCACGGTCATGATGAATAGCCAAACCCACACCCCTAGACCCCTACGAGAGCGGCAAGCAACCCTACCAATTCTAGAGTTAGGAGACCCGGACTCGACTCCTCGAGTTGGTCTCCCACTGGACTCCAGAACCCGGTTACTTATGCTCTCCTACTTGGGTCTATCCTAGTGCGGAAAAGTAAATAATATACAATGGTGACATTTTCCGCAACCTGGATGTGCCCCAATAAAAGAATATTACATACAACAAATTTTACATGAATGAAAATAAAAACTCTCATCTCACATAAAAAAAAAACCCCGGCAATTCAAAACGCGACGATCCAATATAACATATCCAGCAACACATAACATCACATGTCATCAACGTAAGTAAATATGCGCATCCCAATTGTCGTTGACATATAGCAACGAAACCGTCGATATCACATATTACACTTACGGTCGTAGAAAAGAAAGTGTAAAACTACAACAGTTGGAATCCGCAAATTCTTTAGACATCGCATGCCTAACCATCTGAATTCCTTAGACATCACATGCCTATCAATTATAAACCCCGCATTTTAGTCTCATTATCGAAAACTCTTTTCAATATCAAGTCGGGCAATTCAACAAGATTCCTGACATTTTGATCGAATGCTCGTCGCAAACATTAGTAGGCGGCCGCACCCCCGATGCCGTCGACGAAGTGCACCAAGGCGGAACACCGCTGCCGCGAGCACCCGAACGGATGCTTTCGGCGACGGGGTTCTCCTACAGTCACTTGGTCGGGGCTATGGGGTGTGGCTGTCTATTAAGTTTACCCGGTGAGTATCCGCGTACGCTACGTGATTGCGATGGACTTTTGATCACATCAAAATTCCGTGGAAACCGATCAAGAGAGACTAAAGTGCTATGTTTATAACATCCAAATCAGTTATCTCATAACCACTTGTGGATTCCAAATATTGTATCACATTGCAGATAAATAGAAAATGTTAAACTTTCCGATCGAACAATCAAACACCCATGTTTTCCCGAAACAGCTCAACTCTTGAAATAAGTTCAAAAACCCCCACTTCATGCCACAGTACCAACGGTCCAGCCGTAGAAGGGTAAGGCCAACGCCTCACATGTGGCACGCCGTACTGCCTCAAACCCTAAAGTTCAAAGGGCAGTTCAAGACGGTCACATAATCGAGTTAAGGTTTGTTGTCTTCTAGAGGGTCCATCGCGTTACTTGCACTACTTAGAACGTTCTCAAACTACGGAAAAATCCAACACTTGGAAATTTCCCAACAGGGGAAAAAGTGGGTATTTATATCCGGTCGAAATTTTTAACATGTTCTAAAAATATCCGGAAAACATTACGAATTTAAAATTTCCGATCGAATCAACGAATACAAAATAATCCACAGAACACTCAACACTTGAGTCAGAAAAATAATACCCAGAAAATATATAAGCAGCAACTAGAATTATGTGCAAAAAACCGTCCCTAATACCAACACATTGCCGCGGAACCGCCGCCATAGGGGGCTTATTGCCGCGGTTCCGTGGCCATGTAAACGAATTAGGGGCTCGTTTTTCATGGTAATTCTTAGAAAACCCTGCTGAATTTTTTAGGTATTTTTAATTCAGAAAAATCCCAGATTTCAAAAATTTTCCAGAGAGGGGGTTAATTTGTTGTTTTCGGGTTCGATCGGGGTTTTAACTTCGCAAACACATCGCCTAATGCTCTAGTTAGGCTCTGATACCATTGTAGGGTTCCTAGGCACTCTCAAGAGGTTCCACAAGGCATCAACCATGCCAAATTCAAATTTTCCGGTGCCGAGAAACCCTAAACTAGATCGTTAACTAGAGATTAGGCGAAAGAACATGCAAGCAAACAACTTTGCTACTAAGTGAATGGAAATACAACCTTTGTAGATCTAGTCCTCCACTTCTAAAGCTCCGTGTTGACGTCCCTCCACTGCGATCATCGGGTCCCGGACTCTAGTGATGGCTTCGTCGGAGAAATGATCGGGCTAGGTCATTGACTTCGAGGCCGAAGATGATCTACGTCGGGGAGACTCAAACTCAAGCTATTCCTTTACTTGGTCAAAAACTTTGTGAAGAGAACACCCTATACAACATGGCAAGTGGTTGAGGATGAAGAAATAGGAAGTGGGTTCACTTTAGAATTGGATTTCTCACTCTTTTTCCCATGGCACCATTGGAGCTCTCAAGCTTTTGTAAGCTTGATGAAGATGAAGAAGAAGAAAGAATCATATCAATAATATCCAAATGAAACTTATCCAATAAATAATGGCACCATGGTTGAGTTAAGCTCTCATGCTTAACTCATGTAGAGAATTAACCAAAGCAATAGGTTAAGGGTTGGGTTAACTAATATCTTGAACAAATGACAAAAGAGTTGACTTTGTCAATGTTTATCAAGCTTCATGAAGCTTGATAACTTTGACCAAAGTCTTACTCTTTTGTTATTTGTTAGGATAATTGTAAACCCTAATTCAACCTTGATTTGGTTCATGTCTCATACACCTAACTTGTTTGTATCATCAAGCATGATACAAACATGTACACTTGCATATATCACATATAAACAATGTGCACATTCAAGTGAGAAAATCAATCTTAAGTGAACCAATACTAGTTAATGTAAAGTAATTTATCAAATATATAATTATACATTAAATCATTAAATCAACACTTGATTTAACGATCCGGTCATATCGCATATAACCGACTAATATCAACAGTAACAACTTATCGAATCAACACATGATCCGATAACCCGGCTATATCGCATACAACCGATCAATGTCACAAATCGCGAGAATAGAATTCAGTATCACATACTGGTATTATTCTCGGTCCCGCACATATCTCATATGCGCTCCTATTTCGTTTCGCTTGAGCCAGGAAACCCCTGTGTAGGACTCTAAAGACTCGTCAATACGCCGGCAGCAGGTGATGATCATATCAAACACCCACAAGCCGCAAGCGGTCTGCTAAACGTAACGGCCACCCGGGTATTAAGCGATCAGAAGATCAACGAGCAAGCCCGCTCACACTCTTGTGAATCCAACCAGTAACACTACCGTACAGTCCGGTCTGTTCGTCTGATATGTCGCATATCTCGTCTAGGGGTGGTAAACGTCAGACCCCAATAACTCGATAAGTCGTGTCGATATGAGACTCATAACGGGTCGAGAAACTACTGGTAACACTTACCAGTAAATCCCTAAAGCATCCTTGGCCAAGGACTTCCTGTTATAGCTAATCGAACACAACGCAACATCAACTCCCTATACCGGGAGAGACGAAACCCCTCCTATCGCTCATTGCATCCATGTGATTCGGGACTGTACCCAAAAACCACCATTTTGCACGCCCTCTTGGACGTGGTAAGGTGGAAATAAAAGCACAGTGGGAATCACACAAGACTCTATGACGATCTCGGGTCTACAGACTAACCTGTACCAGTGTCACCAGAGAACTGCCATCTGACGTAAGGTATAATACCATCTGGGAGTTCTCGGCGAGTCCGTCCAGTGTACCCAGTCTCTACTGAGCACCCGTATATCATCTCTGATGTCAAACACGAATGGATATGGGATCATCCATTGCCCATCTGTATGGGTCGAGAAGGTATACGCTAGTCTACTCTGGTATATCGATACCCCGTCTCGATACACCCACGACTAGGGACCTTGAAGGATGTACTTATGGACTACCATGTCCCCACTAGTATGATCCGCATCATAGTCCAGGTAGTCAAGTACACATCCTAAGGGCTTTACCAACATGTAACAGAGAGACAATCAGTGTACACGTTAAGCTAAAGAGTAACCAGATAGCATACTATCATATCGAGCAAGAAAGTAATCCCTATATATGTCCAAGCATCCACTACAATATACATCCTATGTATAGTAATGGCATCTAGGGCATACATATAACTAACATGGATTTCCATGAGATTTTCTTGATTTGTAGGAAAACCGCAAAACTTATACAAACTTCTTCTCTCTTTTTAAATAAAAAGCGCGGTTTTCCCATGATGTATGAGTCGTTCACCATGAGTTTGCTGATGGATTTTGAGACCCGATTCGAGGAGACGGATGAACCGTTTCTGGTACATGGTGGACCCGGTAAGGTACCCCGGGGCAAGAAGGTCGTGTTGCTGACGTTGAGCCTGGCAGGGGAGCACTACCGACCGGTGATATTACCCGACGCGTCGGATATCCGGAGGATACCTTCGTAGTCTTGAGATGGATGGTAGGGGCCGTTCTGGACTGACGGCGCCCTAGATATTGAGATTTGATACATTGAGATTTCGAGATATTGAGGTACTGAGATTTGATGATCCAGGTCAGTCCGGGTAGCCGGAGCCTGAGATATTGAGATATGTGGATTTATGTTTTTGTGTCGATGCTAGACACGGTTTATACTGATTTCCTTATGATACCTCATTTTTTTTTAAAAATACAGAAATCTCACTGAGTTATGAAAGCAGTTTCTTTAGTACATGTACCCTGTTTTCATGCATTCATACATCATCCATATGATATATTGCTATCTGAGGCACTGACACGAGCACTTGGTATTACTGTTGTTTAGAGGTATACCCTAGCCATTGTTATACGCTGCTGGTTATATATTTGAGGATATATATTGATCGTATGACCTAGGATTGCGTCATACATGCGATTCCTGTTCGTAGATGTATTCTATTCACGAGTTGGCAACTCACCCCCGTTGTGCCCCAGTTTCTTGCAGGTTTTACCGTAAAGGTTCATTACGGCTTTGCTGGCACTTTTTCTTTCGGGTGACTTGCTAGTAGGTGGGTTTATTTGTATCGTACCCATCATTATACATTGTATATTATTATTCAGTTGTATCTAGAAGTTCCATCAACCAAACATGTATTTATTCTTGAGCTAGAGACAGTGATTTTAGGTCTTTCGACCTTAGAGTCGCGCGTTATTTTTTTCTGTGGATTTCTTGTTGTTTTGAGTTCCTTTTGAGTTTTGATCCTCGCCCTTGGCGTTGTATATTATATTGCTTGTGTGGCTGTGACCATCGATTGACGAAGAGCTAGCTCCCACTTGGGGATGCCTTTTATTGATTTCGTATATTATTCATGTTGTATCCCGTTTGGGGGTCAGTATTTACAAAGGAGACTCTGTCGAAATTTTCAGTAAATATTTGATGTTTTTAAAAAACGCATAATTCGGCTTATGCTATTAAAACTACTTGATTTGAATTGGTTTTCCTTCACTCTACTACTTTTCTTCGTTTGGATTTCTGGGTTTTTGTCTTACTTAGATTACGTATGTCTCGAGACGTTTCGTAGTTTAAGTGCCGGTCATGTTCCGTACTTTCGAGACGTGACAAAGTTGGTATCAGATCGTTAGGTTTTACCTTCAGGGCGTAGGATGACCCTTGGTTGATGGAATAGGTGACTAAAGTAGAGTGACGTATCGTGGGTATGTTCCGCGGCATACTTACGATACGCTACTCCACTTAAGAAGCCTTAGAATGTACATTTCTTTGTTCAGTATCATGTTCATTCCTGATCTAGCCTCATCGGTACCAGTTATGGTTTTGCTGCCACGATTACGGGTAGGGAAAGCTACGGCTAGAGTTGCGGTCAACATGAGCTCGTCACGAACGAGGACTGACCAGGGCGTAATTCCGGCGACACACGATTGCGGAGATGTGTCTTTTTATTGTGTTTTCATGCCACGAGTGTTGGGTGGATTGCCGTATGAGATTACTCAGACGTGCAGATCAGCCCCAGAGGATTGAGCCAATGACAGAGGCCAACCAGATTTTGATGACCGTTGGTGTATTGCTTATTCATGATGATTGAGACACTGTTCAGCGTGCAGACGAGTGAGCCAGTCATTGCTGCGAACGACGAGATATCGCCCCAGATGTTGGAGCTATTGCAGTACGGGTTGTACTAAGAGATGATAGAAGGTCGCTAGTCACCCGAGGATGAATGACTAGGACATGTGGTTCGTTCGCCTACCCGATGCAAGGTCATCAGATAGATTGATTCCAGCTAGAGACGACTTCACGAGGAGACGTTGAGAGTCGACAGAGACGATCGAATGTCAGAAACCTGTTATTCCAAGTTTAAAGTATTCAGAAAGACATGCAGGCAATTCTATGGACCCTCTAGAAGAATGAAACCCTAACTCGACTTAATGACCGTGTGAAAGCCTTTGAACCTTAGGGTTTGCGGCAGTTCCGCGGCGCCATTAGTGAGGCTTGGGTTTGCCCTTCTACGGCTGGACCATCGATGCTGTGGTACGTACTCGATACTGTTAAACTGTACCCAAGATGTTGAGCTCTTGGGGGATTATGATGTTTTGACAAATCGATCGGATGGTTCAACTTCATTCGGATGCCAGGTGGTGAGATGCATTTCTTGGGAGACTCCAGCTACGAGGATAGCCGTAGGAGCTCAGTCCATGCAGCCACGACGAGATGAGTCCGAAGCAGTCGACATTAAAGAAAGTGGAGTAAGAGGTTCGTACGAGATCTTGATGAGACGACGTTCCACTCCGCCGACATCAGAGATGCGATACGCATGCCGAGGCATGGTGCTTGGATATACCTTCCAGAAGGAGTCGCGATGAGTATGCAGCTGTTCCGGAACAAGGAACAGATATAGTAAAGGACGATGACTCCCGGACGGTTCGGCAGAGACGAAATTTGGGAGAGATCTCGACAGGACCTTTCTGGAATGAATTACGAGAAGACTAGGACCCAGGAGTGGTCATGTTGCGCACACCGGCAGGTCAGAGTTCAGGATCGTCGACGAGACATGCTATGAGTGACCACGACAGTTGGCCAGAGATTCTTAGAGGATGTGTTTGAGCGGGACTATTCCGCCATATTTGATTTCTGTATTTTGGGCGGTCTATTTGCATGATTGATTTTGATGATGGAGTTCCATGATATTTGTTTTCATGCGCCATGGTTGCACCTACTGAGTATTTACGATTTTTACACAGTTGTTGCACTTGATATCATTTTCGTGCCTTGGTTTCGCATGTTTATGATTTTAGGGGTTTCATACAGTTGAGTTGATTTTGTGCGTATGTACGCACACGATTTGGTTTTTGCACTCGGTATAGTTCATATATGCTTGCAGTGCAGTGTTACGTATGTTGTGCACTTAGATGCACTAGACTTCGATTTCGATTGTGATACTCGATATTTGTTTTGTGCATCTTGTGCACCTGATTTGATTTTGCGCATGTTCGGCGCTTGATATTGGATTTCATGATTTCGTGCATGATGGATGCACCTGGTTTTGATTTTCGCGCATGTTTTGAGAAGCGATTTCGGTGCACACCAGATGCACTAAATCGAGATTCTTCGTGCGTGTCAGACGCACCTGTCCTTGCTGTCAGGTACACACATTACCTATGACAGATGTTGTGTGCACATCCGATGCACTTAGAGGTTGTTTATGTGCACATGTATGGCACATATATGGATTTTGATTTCCGTGCGCACCAGACACACGTAGTATTCATATGCGTATTTTGGGATTGATTTCTTCTAGAGCAGTACGTTTTTATGATATTTGCTATGTGTTTTCGTACTGAGCAGGACTAGTCAGAGGACAGTACCTGAATGTATTTTGCATGCATTGATAGCTATCGAAGGGAATTCCAAAAAGCGAGCTATAGTCTCAGTATTTACCTACGTGTCTGATATGACGCGAAACGTTTAGAACAAGGAAACCCTTCTAAATTGTTACCCAAAACAGCGGAATGTACATTTCAAACAAAAGGTATATATGTATATGGTTATTTTCTTATGATAGACGTCCGCCACTGTGCTGTGTTATGCGCATTGCACAGCGACTTTAAGAGATTTGGCATGCATTTCCTTCAGATAATTACATATATAGATTTGATATTTACGTGTATAGTTTCGAGTTATATCATATTGGTTTTGGTATTGGATTTGACATTGTGTCTTTACCATGACTCCGATGATTGCGGGATGCTTGACGGAGTTTTGATTTTGAGTTATATGCTTATTTTTCATGCGCATGCGCTGCGCCACGATTTGTTTTATGTATTTACGATTTCGGAGCCCAGACGACTTGATGGTTTTGTTTAGATATTTTAGTATTTGGAGGAAGTTTTAATTTAAATTCGGGAACCGAATTTCTTTAAGGGGGGAAGATTGTAACATTTTGAAAATCATTTCGGTGAAATTTCGGAAAAATCGGTAAAATAAGGGGGTTTTCTGCAAAAAGTCAAAATACAAATATCTTTATTTTAAAATTAAATATACATATTCTAGCTATGTAATTGCTAGTATTTGGTGTTTATTGAGCCACTGGTGAAATTTCAAATTTTCTGAAAATTTTTCTGAAATTAATTATTTTAATATTATTTTAAGCCGTCACTAATACATTTAATTAGGGAAAATTACAAATTGGAATGAGTTGAAACAAATTTTGTGCAACATAACACATTAAAGAAAATTTTATCGTGTGGTTTTCGAAATGAAATGGTTTTCCAAAACGGTGTTAGAAAATATCGAAGAAAAATGCTTAAATAGTGAATTTAGTGTTAATGGATGTTTGGGGGTATAGTATTTATCATTTTCCATCACCCCAAACCCATACCCACACTTACACACCCCCATTTATCTTTTCTCTTGGCTGAATTCAGCAGCCCCTCCCTCAATCTTTTCCCCACTTGTGTTGCAAAAGAAAAGAAAAGAAAAGAAAAAGGAAATGTAGAAATGAGAGTGGACTTTGACTAGGTTGACTAGATATCATTTTCCCCACCTCCCTCTCTCTCCTCTTTCCCTCTACTTGCAGCCGAGCCCCAACCCCCCTTCTTGCTGTCCAGAATTTCCCCCCAAAATCCCACCTCATTTCCCCTCAAAAAAATGTCCAAATTCCATAAAAAATCAAGCTAAAATCCAAATCCGACTCCTACCCATTTTCCCTCATCTTATTTAGCATGGATCTTGGTGCAACGATTTCAAATTGGAGGTCTAGATTTCAAGTTTGATTCATGGTTGTGAGGTATAACTTTTGACCTATTGTTCAATTGTTGGTTTAATTCCTTAATGAAGCTTATTAGGTGCTAATTTATGGTTTAATTGAAAAATGTGGGTTTGCAAGAGAAGGTTTAGATTAGGGTTTGTGAAAATCTAATTAGGGTTTTATGTTGTGAGACTATGGTTGTGGGATGTATTTGCCATATCAAGGTTATGCTAAATCAAATTAAGTTGCTAGTTTGTATTTTTGTTGATTTAAATTGTGATAATTATATAAATTGTAAACTAGGTTTTTAAAATAATTATATTTTGGTGAGATAAAATTCTAATTAAGGTTCCATGTCATTATAAATATTATATTGAGTGGTTTAATGCTTTTAGTTCATGAAAATCCAAGCTAAATTGTTGTTTGTGCATTTTTCCTATAAAATTGTTAAAATTTGGGTATATTGTAAACTAGAATTTTGGGGTTAATGAAATTTATTGGGATTAAATTATGGAAATTGTTTTTATGACTTATTTAAGATATTTAATAAGTATTATGGCCGCTAGATTTGTTTAAATGTCGTTTTTTGTACTAAAACGGGTAATTTTTGCTTGCTAGATTTTCGGAAAAAGGCTTTTAAGGTGAATTTGGGTTTTTTGTGAATTTTAACCTATTTTATATTATAATTAGTGTTCATGAATGCGCAAATGAGAGTGTTTGAGTTTTTCTCGATGGTTTGACGTTTGTACATCGAAATCGAGGGTTGGTTTGGCTATTCTTGCATGCGTAGGCGATAGGTTTTGACCTATTCGTGATGCGCGTGCCGATTTGATTTTCGTATGCCGTTTCGATTTCGAATTTGGTTTTAATGCGATACGATGCGTTATGATATGTAGGTACCCCATATAGACTTCGAGACGACAAGAAAGCGCGTGGCGACGTCGGCACCGGCGAGCGAGGACCAGGTGAGTAGATTTAGATCTACGGGGAGAAGTCGGGTGGATGGCGTATAGCACCCCTGCAGTTCGCGGTGATGTATACGAATACGTATACACACATATATTTTGATTATATAAATTATGTTGATATGAGACTTGATGATAAAATTAGATTCTAGGTGTTCATGGATTAGTTTAGTGTTAGTTGCGAAACCCTAGAGTAGTTGTTACACCCACACACGCACACATACACATGCATACATCTATGATATTACCTGTGCGTATATGGGGATATGTGTTATGTGTTCACCTGGGTATGGGACTAGGTGTTCACACACTGGATTTGCGGATGATACTTGGGATTGAGATGAGTCGATGAGATTTGAGTTAAGGCCGTGAGATCGGTGATATGGCAGGATTCGTACTTGAGATACGTCCTGATGTTATAGCGGATCTTTGGATGACGATGCTATGTGAATAGTGATTTTAGTAGTGTAATAGACGTAGGTCAGTACCCCAGATGATGATCTTGATAAAGAGGATGCCAGATGAACAGTGTGATGAGTATGAAATTGACCAGTACCCAGATTTGGGGATGCCGTACGACGGATTTACGTACGAGCAATATATTGATGATTGATCCGCACTCTTGACTTGGGATGTCTGATTATTGATATGCTATCGGATATGATATTATTGAGGCGGGATCACCGAATAATATATATACAGGTATGTATACGTATCGACTCAGATGTTAGGCGGTTTTCTTACCTGTAGTTCAGTTTGTTGGTTCAGCCGTATAGTTTAGTGTAGTTGTTAGACTAGATTAGACTCCTACCTATTTCAAAACTAACGAATCGTGGGTATTTTAAAAGATAGGTCAAGGGATTTTACGGATATTTCAAAAGACGTATCTTTTCTTAAAAACACCGTAGCCCTTATTTTCAAAACACCGCGGTTCGTGTTATTTCAAAAGGCACTATTGTAGGACTTATATTAGGGTAATGCAGTTTAGTTATCGTTGTGTCTAGTGTTCAGCTCCTGCATATTATTGTTGTTGCTCCGCATCGCATACTTATTGTAATTCATATTTCATTATTGATATCATGATGTTAGGACACCATCACCATTACCGATGATGCGTATGTATCACGTACACTTACTTGCCGGCTCACACACATCTTCATCGGTAATTGCCATGTCACGTACACTTCGAAAATACTATTTCATTGACATAGGTTGTTAGCTAATAGTTTAGACATGATATTAGTGTACTTTTCTTATATGCCAGTTTAGACATTGTAGTTATTACTTGTCACTTCATGCATACTGTTATTCATTGTTGTACCGCATTCATGGATTCTCATGCATATATTCACTATTTTACGTGCTATTAAGGTTTTGGATTCGGATTTCCATGAGATTTTCTGGATTTGGAGGAAAACCGCAAAACTTATACAAACTTCTTCTCTCTTTTTAAATAAAAAGCGTGGTTTTCCCATGATGTATGAGTCGTCCACCATGAGTTTGCTGATGGATTTCGAGACCCGATTCGAGGAGACGGATGAACCGTTTCTGGTACATGGTGGACCCGGTAAGGTACCCCGGGGCAAGAAGGTCGTGTTGCTGATGTTGAGCCTGGCAGGGGAGCACTACCGACCGGTGATATTACCCGACGTGGCGAATATCCGGAGGATACCTTCGTAGTCTTGAGATGGATGGTAGGGGCCGGTCTGGACTGACGGCGCCCTAGATATTGAGATTTGATACATTGAGATTTCGAGATATTGAGGTACTGAGATTTGATGATCCAGGTCAGTCCGGGTAGCCGGAGCCTGAGGTATTGAGATATGTGGATTTATGTTTTTGTGTCGATGCTAGACACGGTTTATACTGATTTCCTTATGATATCTCATTTTTTTAAAAAAATACAGAAATCTCACTGAGTTATGAAAGCAGTTTCTTTAGTATATGTACTCTGTTTTCATGCATTCATACATCATCCATATGATACATTGCTATCTGAGACACTGACACGAGCACTTGGTATTACTGTTGTTTAGAGGTATACCCTAGCCATTGTTATACGCTGCTGGTTATATATTTGAGGATATATATTGATCGTATGACATAGGATTGCGTCATACATGCGATTCATGTTCGTAAATGTATTCTATTCACGAGTTGGCAACTCACCCCCGTTGTGCCCCAGTTTCTTGCAGGTTTTGCCGTACAGTTTCATTACGGCTTTGCAGGCACTGCTTCTTTCGGGTGACTTGCTAGTAGGTGGGTTTATTTGTATCGTACCCATCATTATACATTGTATATTATTATTCAGTTGTATCTAGAAGTTCCAACAACCAAACATGTATTTATTCTTGAGCTAGAGACAGTGATGTTATTCTTTCGACCTTAGAGTCGCGCGTTATTTTTTTCTGTGGATTTCTTGTTGTTTTGAGTTCCTTTTGAGTTTTGATCCTCGCCCTTGGCGTTGTATATTATATTGCTTGTGTGGCTGTGACCGTCGATTGACGAAGAGATAGTTCCCGCTTGGGGATGCCTTTTCTTGATTTCGTATACTATTCATGTTGTATCCCGTTTGGGGGCCAGTATTTACAAAGGAGACTCTGCCGAAATTTTCAGTAAATATTTGATGTTTTTAAAAAACGCATAATTCGGCTTATGCTATTAAAACTACTTGATTTGAATTGGTTTTCCTTCACTCTACTACTTTTCTTGGTTGGGATTTCTGGGTTTTCGGCTTACTTAGATTACGTACGCCTCGAGACGTTTCGTAGTTTAAGTGTCGGTCATGTTCCGTACTTTCGGGACGTGACATAGGGTGTTAGGATGAGTTCGCTCATCGACCTCCCTTTTGGTCAATACCTGGTAGCCCGTTACGTACAGCTAGTACCTCTGACATGCTAGTGGTTAAATCCACAGCCAAAGTATTGACGAGTCTTTAGAGTCCCCCACAGACTGTTTCTCAAGTTTCGGGCGAAACGTTGTAGAGGCTGTATGATATATGACAGGGTCCGATCATATACATGCAGTAGTGCACGGATCATGATCCGGCGGATCATACTAGTGGGCTTTGGTTTAAGCCGGATCCTAGTATTAGATTTGTTGGATTACTTTAGTCTCATCGCATTCGCATTCAGTCGGAATGCGGGTGCAGGTATGTATATACAGGTGAGGGGTATCCTTGTGATCCGTCACGAGTTTACTTTAGATGTTGACGTATCTTTTTATTATTGCAAACGTTTGGATTAATGTTTGTAAATGGAAATTGTGAGCTGTATGTCATGATAAGAAGCATTTATTGTGACATATGCACAAGTGGTGACTCATGGTCTCTTTCTTTGTGCATGTGTCACATAATGTGATGGATTTGTGTTGAAATGATAAGGAGAGAGAGAAAGGCAACCATATGGTTGTACTTAGCTCTTGTATTCTTTTTCTTACTCTTTCTCACTCTCATTATCATTTTGCAACAACAAAGAAAAGAAAAGAAGAGAAAGCTTCTCCTCCGTTTTCTTCCTCTAGCTCATAACCTCCATTAATGGCAACACCTTCAACCTCCATCCAAGCAATGGATGCAAGAGATAAATTGAACACAAACATTCTCTACAACACCTTGGACACATCGGCTAGCACACTTCGTGCCCGAGTTGCTTCGGATGAAGCGGGAGCCCGTAAAAAGACTCGTAGATGTGGTGCCCTTTCCGACGAGGAGATCGAGACCGGAGTTGCCGCAAGGAGCTTGGGATGGTGGCCAAAGACCGAAGGACACGGATCGATCGGTATAGCCTTCTATTCCTTCTCTAGATAGCTAGTTGTAGGTTAATGGTTCGATCCGGGATTTAAGCATACGATAGCGCCAGTTTCTAGTTTAGAAAAAGTTTTCGTTTCCGCATTTTGGCCTCGGACAGACGGCCGGGGCGCTACCGCAGACTTACAAGAGATACTTCGGTTTTCTCGATGACAGTAGGAGCGAGGATTGCATCTTGAGATGATGACCCAACTAGTTTCGAGCAGGCCATCAAGAGTGGGGACTCTGTAAGAATTGCTTGATGCTAAGCGATCTGAGATGGAATCCATATACACCAACAAAGTATGGACTTTGCTTGCTATATCTGAAAGGTTAAACCCCATCAGGAGCAAGTATATCTTGAGAAGATTACTTGGTGTAGATGGAAAAGTTGAGACTTTCAAAGCTATACTTGTTGCAAAAGGTTCTCGTCATCGATCAGATATGGTTTATGTTGAAACCTTTTCTCCAGTGGCTATGCTTAAGTCCATACGGATCCTACTTTCCATTGCTACATACCATGACTACGATATCTGGCAGTTGTGTGTCATGACTGCTTTCCTAAATATTGATTTATAAAAGAGTGTCTATAAGTACACAGCCAAAGGGCTTCGTAGACAGTGGGAGCAGCGGAAACGTGTGCAAGTTTCTTTACAGGTTAAAGCAGGTATCGCGGAGTTGGAACATCTGTTTTGATATGGTAGTCAAAGAGTTTAACTTCATCAAAATGGTAGATGAACCTTGTATATACAAAAATGTTGTTGAGAGTAAGATGATCTTCCTCGTATTGTACGTAGATGACATACTCTTGATAGGAAAGGTGTTTCCTATGCTACACTCGGTCAATCTCCTCTTATCATAAGGATTCTCTATATAGAATCAAGCTAATACCTCCTAAGTCCTGGGTTTTGGATCTATGAGATAGATCTAAATGGATGTAAGGATTCTCACTAGGTGTAGTGAGATGGTATCAATCGATCCTGGGGAGAATCACTAGATAGCTTCCAGGGTAGCAAGGTCGACTGAATGTCAGTCATAGGCATTATCTTTACCCTCAGTGGAGGAACGGTATGTAGGAAGAGTTCCAAGCTAGATACCATAGCAAACTAGACGATAAAGGCTGAATACATCGCTACCAAAGAGGTAGTCTCAGTGTATATAAGTTCATGAGATGAACTTCGTTCCTACCATTGTGTGACAATGGAGTTGTGGCTTATGCCTAGGACCCCCCGTCCCATCAATGACCCAAACATATTCTAAGGCAGTATCACCTGATCATGGAGATGGTTGATCTCCAAGGAGATCGAGGTTAGGAGAGAAGACTCAGAGGACAACGCGGCGGATCCACTCACAAAGGCCTGTTCCCAAGAGAGACTTTTATGAGATGGTTGAGTATGAGATACTGCAACCACTGCTGATTGTTGGGTATTGGATACTACAACATATGGCCCTAGTGCAAGTGGGAGATTGTTACTTATATGTATGCCCTAGAGGCCATTATTGTACATATGATGTATATTATTGTGGATGCTTGGACATACATAGGGAGGACTTTCTTGCTCGACATGATAGTGTGCTATCTGGTTACTCTTTATCTTAACATGTACACTAATTGTCCCTCTGTTACATGTTGATAAAGCCCTTAGGATGTGTACTTGACTACCTAGATTATGATGCGGATCATACTAATGGGACAAAGGTAGTCTGTGAGTATATCCTTTAATGTCCCTAGTCGTGGGTGTATCGAGACGGGGCATCTATATACCAGGGTAGACTAGCGTATACCTTCTCGACCCATGTAGATGGGCGATGGATGATCCCATATCCATTGGTGTTTGACATCAGAGATGATATACGGGTGCTCAGTGGAGACTGGGTATACTGGACGGACTCGCCAAAAACTCCTAGATGGTATTATACCTGACGTTAGATGGCAGTTCTCTGGTGACACTGGTACAGGCTAGTCTGTCGACACGAGATCGTCATAGATTCTTGTGTGATTCCCACTGTGCTTTGATTTTCACCTTACCACGTTCAAGAGAACATGCAAAACGATAATTTTTGGATACAGTCCCGAGTCACATGGAGGAAATGAGCAATAGGAGAGGATTTCGTCTCTCCCGCTATTGGGGTTTGATGTTGCGCGGTGCTCAATTGGCTATAACAGGAAGTCTCTGGCCAGGGCAGTTTATATGATTTACTAGTAAGTGTTATCAGTAGTTTCTCGACCCGTTATGAGCCTCACATCGTCATGACTTATCAAGCTATTAGGGTCTGACGTTTACCACCCCCAAGCGAGATATGCGACATATCAGACGAAGAGACCGGACTGTATGGTAGTGTTACTGATTGGATTCGCAGGAGTATGAGCAGGCTTACGTGTTGATCTTCTGATCGCTCAATACCCGGGTGGCCGTTATGTTTGGCAGACCGCTTGCGGCTTGTGGGTGTTTGATATGATCATCACCTACTGTCGGCATATTGACGAGTCTTTAGAGTCCTACACAGTGGTTTCCTGGTTCATGCGAAACGAAGTAGGAGCAAATATGTGATATGTGCGGGACCGAGATTAATGCACGTATGTGATACTACATTCTATTCTCGCGATATGTGATATCGGTCGGTTATATGAGATATAGCCGGGTTATCGGATTAAGTGTTGATTCGATAGATTGTTACATTTGATATTAGTCGGTTGTATGTGATATAGCCGGATTATTAAATCAAGTGTTGATTTAATAATTTAATGTATAATTATATATTTGATATATTAACTTACATTAACTAATATTATCTCACTTAAGAATTCTTTTTCTCACTACTGTACACTTGGTATATATTTGATATATATTGATATACATCTTTTGTGTCATGCTAGATGCCACATGCTACATGGGTGTATGAGACTTACACCATACTTATAATATTGGAATGGTTTTTTTTATTTAAAGTTAATCAAAATTAGTTAGTAATTAGTCACATGGTTCAAGCTTGTAGAAGCTTGTGGAACCATTGACCAAGTCCACTAATTTTGTTTTACTTGTAGATATTTATTAACCTAACCATTATTAGTTAACCATGGTTTATTCTCTACATGAGTTAGTGTATGACACTAACTCACCCATAGTTGCTATTCTCACTGTAGGGTTCCTATCGACGGCAGCAAGGTTTCGGGAGGCATCGTCCATGCCATTTTAAAAATTTGTCGTTAAAAGGAACTCTAAACATGATCGTTAACTAGAATACAATACGGAAATAAAGTAAACCATTTACTATCGAAGTGAAAAAGGAAATACAACCTTTGTAGATTGGTCCTTCACTTCATAAGATCCTTGTAGTAGTCCCTTCGCTGCGATCGTCGAACCCCCGGACTCTTGCATGGCTTCGCGTAGAGAAATGAGTGATCTTGCTTGAAGTCTTCGAGGCCGAAGATAATCTCCTTCGAGGGAATACTAGCGCAAGCTTCTACTTCACTAACTAGAGAATTAGTGAAGCAAACACCCTAAACTAAAGTTCTAGTCAAGTAGAGGATGATGAAATAGGAAGTGGGCTCACTTTAGAATTTCTTTTCTCACTTTATCAAAACCCTAGCAAGCTTTTTGAGCTTGAGGAAGAAGATGAACTAAAATGAGATGAGAATAATGATCAAGTGAGAGAGTGAACCATGGCGAGTGCGTATCATATACTAACTCATGTAGAGACATAACCATGGGTAATTCAAATTGTTGGGTTAACAAATATTTATAGTAAAACAAACCTAGTGGACTTAGTCAATGCATCCATAAGCTTCCACTAGCTTCATGCATTATGCTAATTATCCACTAATTTTAGAATTACTTTAAATATCAAAACCCAACATCATAATTAGCATGGTGTAAGTCTCATACACTCATGTAATGTGTATAAACAACCCTGATACAAAACTATGCACAATTTAATATATATCTCATATATAATAAATGTGCACAAGTGAGAAAAAATGCTTAAGTGAGCAAATGTTAGTTAATCTAAATTAGTATATCAAATATACAATTGTACACTAAATTATTAAATCAACACATGATATAATAATCCGGCTATATCTCATATAACCGACTAACATCCAATGTATCGACTTATCGAATCAACACTTGATTCGAAAACCCGGCTATATCACATATAACCGACCGATACAAAAGTTGCGAGAATAGAATATGGTATCACATACGTGCATCATTCTCGGTCTAGCACATATCACATATGTACTCCTATTTCGTTTTGCCTGAGCCAGTAAAAACCTCTATGTAGGACTCTAAAGACTCGTCAATACGCCGTCAGTAAGTGATGATCACATCAAGCACCCAAAAGCTGTGAGCTGTGCTAGCTGGACGTAACAGCTACCTAAGTATTGAGCGATCAGAAGATCAGCAAGCAAGCTCGCTCCAACTCCTGCAAAAGCCTGACTGTAACACTTGCCGTACAATCCGGTCTCCTCGTCTGATATGTCACATATCAAGTCTAGCGGTTGTAAATGCCAGACCCCAATAACCGATAAGTCATGCCGATGTGAGGCTCATAACGGGTCGAGAAACTACTAGTAACACTTACCAGTAAATCTCTAAATCAGCTCTGGCCAGGGACTTCCCTGTTATGGCCAATCGAGCACAGCGCAATATCAATCCCCAATACCGAGAGAGACAAAATCCCTCCTATCGCTCATTACCTCCATGTGACTCGGGACTATACCCAAAAACCACCGTTTTACACGCCCTCTTAGACGTGGTAAGGTGGAAATCAAAGCACAGTGGGAATCACACAAGACTCTATGACGATCTCGGTTCTACAGACTAACATGTACAAGTGTCACCAGAGAACTGCCATCTGACGTGAGGTATAATACCATCTGGGAGTTCTCGGCGAGTCTTTCCAGTGTACCCAGTCTCCACTGAGCACCCGTATACCATCTCTGATGTCAAACTCCAATGGATATGAGATCATCCATCGCTCATCTCATAGGTCGAGAAGCGTATACGCTAGTCTACTATGTTATATCGATGCCCTTTCTTGATACATCCATGACTAGGAACATTAAAGGATGAACTTATGGACTACCATGGTCCCACTAGTATGATCTACATCATAGTCCTGGTAGTCAAGTACACATCCTAAGGGCTTTATCAACATATAACCATAAGACAATATCAAGAGACAAGTATACATGTTAAGATAAAGAGCAACAAAATAGCATACTATCATATCGAGCAAGAAAGTCATCTCTATATTTGTCTGAGCATCCAATATAATATACATCATATGTACAATACTGGCCTCTAGGGCATACATTAAATGAACAATCTCCCACCTGCACTAGGGCCAGCTACTGTAGTATCGCATACCAAGCATCCCGAAGAGTCTCTCGAACTGTATCTGGGGAATGGCCCTCGTGAGTGGATCCGCTGTGTTGTTCTTTGTGTCAACCCTCCTGACCTCGATCCCTCGGCGATCAACTATCTCCCGGATTAGGTGATACCGCCTCAGAATATGACTGGATCGCTGATGGGACCTGGGTACCTTGGCCAAAGCCACCGCTCCATTGTTATCACAATACAAAGGTATTGGATCCTTAATGGATGGAACCACTCCAAGTTCAGTTATGATCTTCTTGATCCAGACAGCCTCTTTGGCAGTATCGTTGGCAGCGATGTATTCAACCTCCATTGTCGAGTCTGCCACGGTTTCCTGCTTGGAACTCTTCCAGCATACCGCCCCTCCGTAGAAGGTAAAGACAAATCCCGAGTGCGACTTAGATTCGTCCTTATCATTCTGGAAGCTCGAATCGGTAAAGATCTCCACTTGGAGTTCTCCATTACCATACACCAAGAGCATCTCTTTAGTCCTTCGCAAGTACTTGAGAATGCTCTTCACAGCTGTCCAGTGACTCTCTTCAGGATCTGCTTGATACCTACTCACTACACTGTTGGAGATAGTGTCCTCAAAGTCAATTATTGGAATCGCAGGTACGTGATTGCAATGATTGAGGCAGGACCTATACCGATATGACAGTCTTGCTCATGATGATAGTATGCTATCTGGTTTGTCTTTATCATCGTATACATACTTTAGTTCACTATTGCATGATGATAGAGCCCATAGGATTCTTGCTTGACTGCCAGCTGTTAGTTATGTATATGCCCTAGAGGCCATTACTGTACATATGATGTATATTATAATGGATGCTTGGATATATATATAGATGACTTTCTTGCTCGTCATGATAGTATGCTATTTGGTTTCACTTTATCTTAACATGTTGACTTGTATTGGTTTACTGTTTTACTCTCACATGTTGATAAAGCCCTTAGGATATGTACTCGACTACTGGGACTATGATGAGATCATACTAGTGGGGCCGCGGTAGTCGATGAGTACATCCTATAACTGTTCCTAGTCGAGGGTATATCGAGACAGGGCATCGATACACCAGAGTAGACTAGCGTATACGCATCTTGACCCATATGATGGGCGATGGATGATCCCATATCCATCGGTGTTTTGACATCAGAGATGGTGTACGGGTGCTCAGTGGAGACTGGGTACACTGGACAGACTCGCCGAGAACTCCCAGATGGTGATATACCACACGTCAGATGGCAGTTCTCCGGTGACACTGGTACAGGGTAGTCTGTAGACCCGAGATCGTCATAGAGTCTTGTGTGATTCCCACTGTGCTTTGATTTCCACCTTACCACGTCCAAGAGGGCGTGCAAAACGGTGGCTTTTGGGTACAGTCCCGAATCACATGGAGGCAATGAGCGATAGGAGGGGATTCGTCTCTCCCGGTATAGGGAGTTGATGTTGTGCTGTGTTCGATTGGCTATAACTGGAAGTCCCTGGCCAGGGCTGATATGGAGATTTACTGGTAAGTGTTACTAGTAGTTTCTCGACCCGTTATGAGCCACACATCGACACGACTTATCGGTTACTGGGGTCTGACGTATACCACCCCTAGACTTGATATGCGACATATCAGACGAACAGACCAGACTGTACGGGAGTGTTACTGATTGGATTCACAGGAGAACGCACAGGCTAGCTTGTTGATCTTCTGATCGCTCAATACCTGGGTGGCTGTTACGTTTAGCTGACCACTTGCAGCTTGTGGGTGTTTGATATGATCATCACCTGCTACCGGCGTATTGACGATTCTTTAGAGTCCTACATAGAGGTTTCTTGGCTCAGGCGAAACGGAGTAGAGGCACATATGTGATATGTGCAGGACCGAGAATAATGCGATATGGGATACCGTATTATATTCTCGCGATATTTTGATATGAACCGGGTCATCGGATCAAGTGTTGATTCGATGAATCGGTACATGATATATTAGTCGGTAATATTCGATATAGCCGGATCGTCGGATCAAGTGTTGATTCGATGATTTAATGTGTAATAATATATATGATATATTGTATTACATTATCTAATATTGGCTCGCTTTATTATTTCATTTTCTCACTGGATGATACATTGATATATATGCGATATATGTTAATTGTATTATTTTCTTTTGTTGCAAATATATAATATATATATGATATATATTATTGTGACATGATATGATTAATTGTTAAACATGTTTAAGGATGATTAATTGAGGTTAGGGTTTGATTTGGGTTAGTTGCTTCATGCACCTTCTAGAAGCTTTTTCTTTTGTCATTCTTAAGATATTTTAGGATGACACATTCTTAACCCAACCAAACCCTAACTCTAGTTTATTCTCTACTAAATCCTAGCCACTCATCCTTGACCATGGTTTATAAATCAATCATATAGTCTTCTTTCTATTCATCACAAAAGGATTAATTCATTTTATCTTTTCCATTATCATCTTCTTCTCTCTTGAAGAAAGCTTACTTGATTTTGTTTATGTGATGAATAAATATGAGAAAATGAATTAAAAAGAAAGCAAAAATACTACTCTCTCATCCTCATCTCATCTAGCCCATGAGATTAGTGTGTTCATCTCTTTAGAGTGAGAAAGCTTGAGTCTTTGCAACTTCGACGTAGATCATCGGAGATTTAGAACACTTCAAGCTAGCATGTATCGTTCGAGTCGTGGAGCCTCTCATGAGTCCGGGAGATCATGGATCGCGGCAAAGGGACTTCTACTCGGAGCTTGTGAAGCGAAGGAGCGGACTACAAAGGTTGTAATCCCTCACACTTAGATAAAAGTTATCATCTTGCATGTTTAACCCTAATAATCTAGCAAAGATCCCGGCTTTGGGTTGTTCGGCACGTCTAAATTTTTATCCGGGCATGTTTGATGCCTTATGAACCTTTACAAGAGTGCCTAGGAACCCTACAGTGGTATCAGAGCCTAGCTAGAGCATTAGGCGATGTGTTTACGAAGTTAAAACTCCGATCGAACCCGAACCGACGAAATTTAACCCCTCTCTGGAAATTTTTCAAAAACTGGGATTTTTCTAAATTAAAAATATGTAAAAAAATCAGCAGGGAATTCTAAGAATTACCATAAAACCCAAGCCCCCAATTCGTCCAAACGGCGGCGGAACCGCGGCGCAAGCATTCTTGAGCGGCGGTTCCGCGGCGGATTAATGGATTGGCGACACGTGGCTTTTATGGTAATGTCCGTAGGTGCTTGTTGATGCTTCTGGGTATTTTTTAATCTGTTTCAAATGTTGAAAATTCTGGGGTTTGTTTTGTAATAGTAGACTCGATCGGAAATTTTAAATTCGTATTTCTTTCCGGATATTTAGAAACTGTTAAACTAGTTGAACGGATATCATTAACCCACTTTTTCCCGGCACGTAAAACTTTCAAGTGTTGAATTTTTATCAGGTTTAAATCTTTCGGAAAAATTGTACAAGTTAAGCGGTGGACCCTCTAGAAGATAACAAACCTTAACTCGATTATGTGACCGTCTTGAACTGCCTTTTGAACCTTCGGGTTTGGGGCAGTACGGCGTGCCACATGTGAGGCGTTGGCTTGACTCTTCTACGGCTGGATCACCGGTACTGTGACATATTCTGGGATTATTTGAACTCCGCTCAAATGTTGAGCACTTAAGGAAATCTTGGGTATTTGATTATCTGTTCTGAAAGTTTAATACTGTCTATTTATCTGGAATGTGATACAATATGTGGAATTCATAAAGTTAGGCATGAAATGCGAAGTATGTGATATTTCGGATATATGATGTCTAAAGTGATTGTGGATTCCAAATATTGTAGTTTTACACTTTTTTTTCTGTGACCGTAAGTGTAATATGTGATATCGCCGGTTTCGTTGCTATATGTCAACGACAATTGGGATGCGCATATTTACTTACGTTGATGATATGCGATATTATGTGTTGCTGTGATATGTTATATTGGATCGTCGCGTTCTGAATAGCCGGGGGTTTTATGTGAGATGAGGGTTTTTATTTTCATTCATGTAAAATTCATTTGTAATGTAATATTCTTTTATTTGGGGCACTTCCAGGTTGCGGTTGCTGTCACCAGTGTATATTATTTACTTTTCCGCATTAGGTAGACCCAAGGTGGGGAGCACAAGTAACCGGGTTCTAGGGTCCAGTGGGAGGCCATCTCGAGAAGTCGAGACCGGGTCTTCTAACCCTAGAATTGGCAATGTTATTTGCCGCTCTCGTAGGGGTCTTGGGATGTGGGTTTGGCTATTCGTCGCGACCGTGGAATCCGTGTTTTATACAGGCTCGTATTAAAAACACGGATGTCCTAGTATATCCAATATTTCATATATGTTCTTCTACTGCAATGTTCTGTGATGAGATCATATTACTGCCTGAGATGAATGCTTATATTACATATATATATGCTGATATATAAATATTACTGCTTTCGTTTCTTCTGTGATGCTTAGGAAGCATAAGCTGATGGGATTTTATTAATGAGATTAATAAAAAGAAAAGAAACCTAAAGATGTTGTAGAATCAAAACTTTATAAAAAGGGGGTAGCTGCAGTTCTGCTTTGCACAGTGATATATATGATATGTCCTGCACCTTATTCGATGAGGAAAGGACCGAGATCCCTTCACTGGGAGTGACACCTTTAGCAAAACTGGCAGATGCTACAAAACTCGGTTTGTCTTTTGATTGCTTTTAGTGTTTTGCTTTGCACAGCGGTATATATGATATATCATGCACCTTATTCGATGAGGAAAGGGCCGACGATCCCTTCACTGGGAGTGACCCCCTTAGCGAAACTAAGAAAAGCCTCAAAAACACTCCTTTTCAAAACTTCACTCGATTCTACGACGATATCAAGTTCATTACGCTCAGGGTTTTCTGAAAAAACCTGCGTAGCCCTCCGTCATTTCAGATAAAGTACTACTTAGTATTCGTGCTACGGTAGTTTGGCATTCGTCAAGGCGTAGTGTACGGTAGCTAACTAGTATTTATCTGCTTATGCATATGATGTAAATTGGATTAGGGTATTCGTACGGCAATGTTTGGTATTCGTCAAGGGTCGTGCGGGTGGGTTTAATTCAATCAAGAAATGTACGGGTTGAACTTGACTAGTGGACTATGGGTTGTTTGGCATTCGTCAAGGTCATAGAACACTAGGGGTAAAAATATTATCGGGAATTTCAAGCGTTGAAATTTGCAATGAGATTGCATACCTCCTATGAGATAGTTGGATCCTGATACCCACTGCGAGTAAATGTTACTCCTGGGAGAGTTTTACACAGGACAATTAGTTATTCAAGTAGGTGTCTAGAAAAGTGTTAACGGGGTTACGCCTCTGGGAAAACGAGGTTTACTTTAATTAGGTACGTGCGAAAGCACGGGGAACCTCCCTCAAAGTACCGACACTGATCTGGCTGAAAGATTGACGAAATTGTAGGGTGTAATTAATCCCGGCTAATCTTACCTTTTAGGGTTTTAAGGTAGATTTGATAAAAACAGTGGGAGACATCCTGATTAGATAAGATAATAACCAATCTAATCTTGCAAGAGCATACGCTAAAGTGTTTTCTTCTCTCTCCCTCCAGGTAGCGACCATGTCATGCCATAATCAAGATAATAATATGGATGTATTGACTAAACCTAATTATTGTACTGAGCTAAGGAATGTTGGACCCGTTCTTTCTTATAAGAGTTATAAGACTGAACAGGAAACAGGAGAATATCTGGATACTCAAGCCGCCCAAAAGAACATGCATATTGATGCATCTTCTTCGGGTGTGTTAGTTATTGAGAACTGTTTCTCAGTTCATCCTACGTCCTGGGTATTAGATACCGGATCAGGATCCCACATATGTAAATTGTTACATGGGCTACGAAAAGGTAGAGAACTAGGAAAAGGTGATCATTCCGTTCAAGTAGGGAACGGTGCAAGTATTGTAGCCAAAGCAGTTGGCGAATATCACCTTGTATTACCAAGTCGTAATACACTGATTCTAAATGAGTGCTATTATATACCGAACATGATGTGCAACATTATATCAGTTTCTTTATTAAGTAAAGAGGGATATAATTTTGTAGTACAGGATAATGTTATGAACATATTCCTAGATCAAAAGTTGATTGCATCAGGCTCGTTACATAATGGCATATTCATTCTAAATCAGAATACAGTCCTGAATATACAAAACACACATAAGAGGAAAAGTTTAGATATGAACGAATCCTACTTGTGGCATTGTAGACTTGGTCATATCAATGCGACACGACTGGCTAAGTTACATAAAGATGGTTATTTGAATCCGTTCGAATTATCATCTTATGATACTTGCCATTCATGTCTCAAAGGAAAAATGACCAAAGCTCCGTTTAGTGGACACGGAGAAAGAGTTACTGAACTCTTAGGACTAATACATAGTGATGTATGTGGTCCCATGTCTACGCATGCCAGGAACGGTTCTTCCTACTTCATTACATTCACTGACGATCTCTCTAGATACGGACATGTGTTCCTGTTGAAACACAAGTCTGAAGCTTTTGAGAAATTCAGAGAATATAAGCACGAAGTAGAGAACCAAACGGGCAAAAGTATTAAGATCCTTCGATCTGATCGAGGAGGAGAATACTTGAGCAATGAGTTCCAAGATTATCTAAAAGAGAATGGGATTCTCTCTCAGCTTACTCCACCTTATACACCACAGCACAACGGTGTATCGGAACGAAGGAATCACACCCTATTAGATATGGTGCGTTCAATGATGAGTACAGCTGAGTTACCTATTTCCTTCTGGGGGTATGCGCTTGAGACAGCCATACACCTATTGAATATGGTTCCTACCAAATCAGTGCCTACCGCTCCGTATGAGATATGGAAAGGGAAGAGACCATCTCTTAAGTATGTTAAGATATGGGGTTGTCCAGCCTATGTCAAAAGACAAAATCCGGACAAGCTCGAGGCAAGATCTGTCTTATGTAAGTTTGTAGGATATCCCAAAAATTCACAAGGGTATATCTTCTACCACCCCGAGGAACAAAAGGTGTTTGTTTCTCGACATGCCACTTTCTTAGAAAAAGGTTTTCTTATGAAACAGATTAGTGGCACTGAGGTAGAACTGGAAGAGGTTCCAGCAGAACAAACTACAACAGATGATTTAGTGGAACCAGAAGATTCAGTAGTACCCGACGAACCCCAGCCTCTCCGCCGATCTAGTAGGGTTTCTCGTCCACCTGAGAGATACTACGGTTTTCTCATTGATGGTGGAAGCGAGGATTGCATCATGGATGATGATGACCCGACTAGTTTCGAGCAGGCCATCACGAGTGGTGACTCTGTGAAATGGCTGGATGCAATGCGATCTGAGATGGAATCCATGTACACCAATAAAGTATGGATTTTGGAAAATGCTCCTGAAGGGGTAAAACCCATTGGGAGCAAGTGGATTTTTAAAAAGAAATTTGGTGTAGATGGAAAAGTTGAGACATTCAAAGCTAGACTTGTAGCAAAGGGTTTTCGTCAACGACCAGGTGTGGATTATGACGAAACCTTTTCTCCAGTGGCTATGCTTAAGTCCATCCGGATCTTACTTGCCATTGCTGCATACCATGACTACGAAATCTGGCAAATGGATGTTAAGACCGCCTTTCTAAACGGTGATTTAGAAGAGAGAGTGTACATGACTCAGCCAGAGGGCTTCGTAGATAGTGGGAGCAGCGGAAAGGTGTGCAAGCTGCTTAAATCCATTTATGGGTTAAAGCAAGCATCGCGGAGTTGGAACATCTGTTTTGATGTTGTAGTCAAAGAGTTTGACTTCATCAAAAATATAGATGAACCTTGTATCTATAAGAAGGTATCAGAGGGTAAGGTTGTCTTCCTCGTATTGTACGTGGATGACATACTCTTGATAGGAAATGATATTCCTATGCTGCAATCAGTCAAGCTCTTCTTATCACAGAGATTCTCAATGAAAGATCTAGGTGATGCCTCCTGCATATTGGGAATCATGATCTATAGAGATAGATCTAAACGGATATTGGGATTGTCCCAATCCAGGTACATTGACACCATACTAAAGAGGTTTAGTATGGAAGAATCCAAGCGTGGGAACCAACCCACGATCTCTGGACTCACTCTCTCCAAAGAGATGTCTCCCAAGACTGATTTGGAGAGAGCTCGCATGCAAGGGATACCCTATGCTTCGGCAGTAGGCTCTATCATGTATGCGATGCTATGTACCAGACCCGATGTAGCATACTCACTAAGTGTAGTGAGTCGGTATCAAGCAGATCCTGGAGAGAGTCACTGGACAGCTGTGAAGAACATTCTCAAGTACTTACGAAGGACTAAAGAGATGTTCTTGGTGTATGGTAACGGAGAACTCCAGGTGGAGTCCTTTACCGATTCCAGCTTCCAAAGTGATAAGGACGACTCTAAGTCGCATTCGGGTTTTGTCTTTACCCTCAATGGAGGGGCGGTATGTTGGAAGAGTTCCAAACAGGATACCGTTGCAGACTCAACGATGGAGGCTGAATACATCGCTGCCAACGATGCTGCCAAGGAGGCTGTCTGGATAAAGAAGTTCATTAGTGAACTTGGTGTGGTTCCATCCATTGAGCATCCAATACCTCTGTATTGTGATAACAATGGAGCTGTGGCTTTAGCCAAGGAACCCAGGTCCCATCAAAAGTCCAGACATATTCTGAGGCGGTATCACCTGATCAGGGAGATAGTTGATCGCCGGGAGATCGAGGTCAGGAGAGTAGATACAAAGGACAACACTGCGGATCCATTCACGAAGGCTATTCCCCAGATACAGTTTGAGAGATTATTCGGGATGCTAGGTATGCGATACTACAGCAGCTGGCCTTAGTGCAAGTGGGAGATTGTTAGTTATGTATATGCCCTAGAGGCCATTGTTGTACATATGATGTATATTATAATGGATGCTTGGATATATATAGAGATGACTTTCTTGCTCGTCATGATAGTATGCTATTTGGTTTCACTTTATCTTAACATGTTGACTTGTATTGGTTTACTGTTTTACTCTCACATGTTGATAAAGCCCTTAGGATATGTACTCGACTACTGGGACTATGATGAGATCATACTAGTGGGGCCGCGGTAGTCGATGAGTACATCCTATAACTGTTCCTAGTCGAGGGTATATCGAGACAGGGCATCGATACACCAGAGTAGACTAGCGTATACGCATCTTGACCCATATGATGGGCGATGGATGATCCCATATCCATCGGTGTTTTGACATCAGAGATGGTGTATGGGTGCTCAGTGGAGACTGGGTACACTGGACGGACTCTCCGAGAACTCCCAGATGGTGATATACCACACGTCAGATGGCAGTTCTCCGGTGACACTGGTACAGGGTAGTCTGTAGACCCGAGATCGTCATAGAGTCTTGTGTGATTCCCACTGTGCTTTGATTTCCACCTTACCACGTCCAAGAGGGCGTGCAAAACGGTGGCTTTTGGGTACAGTCCCGAATCATATGGAGGCAATGAGCGATAGGAAGGGATTCGTCTCTCCCGGTATAGGGAGTTGATGTTGTGCTGTGTTCGATTGGCTATAACTGGAAGTCCCTGGCCAGGGCTGATATAGAGATTTACTGGTAAGTGTTACTAGTAGTTTCTCAACCCGTTATGAGCCACAAATCGACACGACTTATCGGTTACTGGGGTCTGACTTATACCACCCCTAGACTTGATATGCGACATATCAGACGAACAGACCGGACTGTACGGGAGTGTTACTGATTGGATTCACAGGAGAACGCACAGGCTAGCTTGTTGATCTTCTGATCGCTCAATACCTGGGTGGCTGTTACGTTTAGCTGACCGCTTGCAGCTTGTGGGTGTTTGATATGATCATCACCTGCTACCGGCGTATTGACGATTCTTTAGAGTCCTACACAGAGGTTTCTTGGCTCAGGCGAAACGGAGTAGAGGCACATATGTGATATGTGCAGGACCGAGAATAATGCGATATGGGATACCGTATTATATTCTCGCAATATTTAGATATGAACCGGGTCATCGGATCAAGTGTTGATTCGATGAATCGGTACATGATATATTAGTCGGTAATATTCGATATAGCCGGATCGTCGGATCAAGTGTTGATTCGATGATTTAATGTGTAATAATATATATGATATATTGTATTACATTATCTAATATTGGCTCGCTTTATTATTACATTTTCTCACTGGATGATACATTGATATATATGGGATATATGTTAATTGTATTATTTTCTTTTGTTGCAAATATATAATATATATATGATATATATTATTGTGACATGATATGATTAATTGTTAAACATGTTTAAGGATGATTAATTGAGGTTAGGGTTTGATTTGGGTTAGTTGCTTCATGCACCTTCTAGAAGCTTTTTCTTTTGTCATTCTTAAGATATTTTAGGATGACACATTCTTAACCCAACCAAACCCTAACTCTAGTTTATTCTCTACTAAATCCTAGCCACTCATCCTTGACCATGGTTTATAAATCAATCATATAGTCTTCTTTCTATTCATCACAAAAGGATTAATTCATTTTATCTTTTCCATTATCATCTTCTTCTCTCTTGAAGAAAGCTTACTTGATTTTCTTTATGTGATGAATAAATATGAGAAAATGAATTAAAAAGAAAGCAAAAATACTACTCTCTCATCCTCATCTCATCTAGCCCATGAGATTAGTGTGTTCATCTCTTTAGAGTGAGAAAGCTTGAGTCTTTGCAACTTCGACGTAGATCATCGGAGATTTGGAACACTTCAAGCTAGCATGGATCGTTCGAGTCGTGGAGCCTCTCATGAGTCCGGGAGATCATGGATCGCGGCAAAGGGACTTCTACTCGGAGCTTGTGAAGCGAAGGAGCGGACTACAAAGGTTGTAATCCCTCACACTTAGATAAAAGTTATCATCTTGCATGTTTAACCCTAATAATCTAGCAAAGATCCCGGCTTTGGGTTGTTCGGCACGTCTAAATTTTTATCCGGGTATGTTTGATGCCTTATGAACCATTACAAGAGTGCCTAGGAACCCTACACCAGCAGTATGATGGCGATCATATACGTGGGAGCTGGGGTCTGTAAGCACATCCTTAAAAGTGTCCCTAGTCGTGGGAGTTTCGAGACAGGGCATCGATACTCCAGAGTAGACTAGTGTATACAGTCGAGACCCCGACGAGGGGCGGTGGCCAGTCTCACAAGCCACTGGTGTCAGTTGGATCACCTAAGATGTATACAGGTGCTCATTAGGTTATGAGTACACCGGACAGGACTCGCCCGGAACATGCTAGTTGGTATTATACATATTGTCAGGATAGCAGTTCCCTGGTGACATGTGTACAGGTTAGTTTGTCGACCTGAGATCGTCATTTGTCTCGTGTGAGTTCCCACTGTGCTTTGATTCCTACCTTACCACACTCAAAGGAGTTGTGCAAACAGGTATTTTTTGGGTTCCGTCCCGAGCCACATGGAGGCAGTGAGCGGATCGTCGGGGATTCGTCTCTCCCGGTATTGGGGGTTGATGTCGCACAGTGCACGGGTGGCCATCACTAGAAATTCTCGGCCGAGATAGTGGAGAATTACTTATTTGGATCGGTAGTTTCTCATGTGGTGATGGGCTTCATGCCGACACGATTTATCGCGTTATTAGGGGTCTGACTTTATCCACCCTCCTAGACCCGATATGCGATACTCTTTAGACGAACGGACCGGACTGTATATACATTGTCACTGTCAGGCTCAGTAGGGTTTATAGATGAGTTCGCTCGTCAGCTTCCCTTCCAATCAATACAAAGGCAACCGTTACGTACAGCTTGTACCTCTTACGTGCTAGAGGTTATACCCAGTGCCAGTGTGTTGATGAGTCATTAGAGTCCCCCACAGACACTTTCCCAAGTTCGGGCGAAACGTTGTAGAGGTCGTATGGTTATATGGCAGGGTTCAGAAAATGCACGCATTTTCGCACGTGTCGATTTTCGGGCAGATAATACTGGTCGGCTTTGGTTTAAGACGGATCTGAGTATTATACTGTGTAGATATAATATCTTTGTCTCAGATGCATTTGTATTCGGTCGTAATACAAATGCGGGTATGTTTATACTGATACGGGGTTATCCTGAAATTCGTTTCGGGATCGTTTTTGGAAGTTGCCAGTTTCCAGTTTTCTATCGGCCGTATTTAACATTCGGTTAAATACGGATTTATCTTTTCTTCTTGGGTGAGTCATGAGGGTGAGTCATGTTTCTAGAAGTGGTGATGAGGCTAGTGAGTCATTAGAGCTTTAATGGTGCATTTAATGTTCTTTGCAAGGTGTCATTTACATTAATGGATTTTTGTTTGTGCTAAGATATTTTCTTCTTGATCTTTTGCCTTGTGGTCACTCTCCCCTCTTCTACACTCACCCCTTCCTTGCTATATAGTGGCCGGCCATTCCTTGTAGTGATAAGGGTTGTGATTGAAAATAAGATATAAGTTTTAGGTGCATAGAAATTAGATATGATTCATTTCTTATTTCCACCCGATCCAAAAGGAAACTTCATTAACCGTTCGTCCATAGCCTTGGACGTAATGAGACAAAGTGTTCTACTCATTCTCTACAACATCTTGGTCGTCTCTTTTAGCAAACTTGACGACCGAGTTACCTCGGTTCAGAGGCGGGAGCCCGTTTAAAGATCCGTCGACGTGGTGCCACCTGGACGACGAGACCGGAGATTCAGGAGATCGGAGCAGCCGCAACATGCGTGGGATGATGGTTGAAGACTGAAGGACTCAGATCGTTCGGTATAACATTTCTACCCACTTTGTAGTTTGTTAGTTTAGCTTTAATGGCATATCCGGGTTATAGTACGCGATAGCGCCAGTTTGTAAAAAGTTTTTGTTCCGCATTTGGCATCTGTTAGACGGCCGGGGCGCTACCGTGGACTTACATACACTTAGTGAGTGTGCTACATCGGGTCTGGTACATAGCATCGCGTACATGATAGAGCCCACTGCCGAAGCATAGGGTATCCCTTACATGCGAGCTCTCTCTAAATCAGTCTTGGGAGACATCTCTTTGGAGAGAGTGAGTCCAGAGATCGTGGGTAAAAACCCATGCTTGGATTCTTCCATACTAAACCTCTTTAGTATGGTGTCAATGTACCTAGATTGGGACAATCCCGGTATCCTTTTAGATCTATCTCTATAGATCTTAATCCCCAAGATGTAGGAGGCATCTCCTAGATCTTTCATTGAGAATCTTTGTGATAAGAAGAGCTTGACCGATTGCAGCATAGGAATGTCATCTCCTATCAAGAGTATGTCATCCACGTACAATACGAGGAAGACAATCAAACTCTCTGCCACCTTCTTGTATATACAAGGTTCATCTACGTTTTTGACGAAATCAAACTCTTTAATAACGACATCAAAGCAGATGTTCCAACTCCGCTATGCTTTCTTTAATCCATAAATGGATTTAAGCAGCTTGCACACCTTCCCGCTGCTCCCACTAGCTACGAAGCCCTCTGGCTGAGTCCTGTACACGCTCTCTTCTAAATCACCGATTAGAAAGGCGGTCTTAACATCCATCTGCCAGATTTCGTAGTTATGATATGCAGCTATGGCAAGCATGATATGGATGGATTTAAGCATAGCCACTGGAGAAAAGATTTCGTCATAATCGACACCTAGTCGTTGACGAAAACCCTTTGCAACAGGTCTAGTTTTGAAAGTCTCCACTTTCCCATCTACACAAATTTTTTTCTTGAAGATCCACTTGCTCCCAATGGGTTTTACCCCTTCAGGAGCATCTTCCAAAGTCCATACTTTGTTGGTGTACATGGATTCCATCTCGAACCGCATTGCATCCAGCCATTTCACCGTGTCTCCACTCATGATGGCCTGCTCAAATCTAGTTGGGTCATCATCCTCCATGATGCAATCCTCGCTCCCACTATCCATGAGAAGACCGTAGCATCTCTCAGGTCGGTGAGGAACCTTACTAGATCGGCGGAGTGGCTGGGGTTCATCGGGAACTACCGAATCCTTCAGTTCTACCAAATCTACTGTTGTGGTTTGTACAGCTGGAACCTCTTCCAGTTCTACCTCCTTGCCACTAATCTCTTTTTCAAGAAATTCCTTTTCTAAAAAGGTGGCATGTCGAGAAAGAAACACCTTTTGTTCCTCGGTGTGGTAGAAGATATACCCGCGCGAATGTTTGGGATATCCAATAAACTTACACAGAATGGACCTTGCCCCGAGCTTGTCCGGATTTTGCGTTTTCACATATGCCGGACAACCCCATATCTTAACATAATTAAGATATGGTCTCTTTCCTTTCCATATCTCATATGGAGTGGTTGGCACAGATTTGGTGGGAACCATATTCAGTAGGTCTGCAGCTGTTTCCAGTGCATACCCCCAGAAGAAAATAGGTAACTCAGCTGAGCTCATCATAGAGTGCACCATATCTAATAGGGTGTGGTTCCTTCATTCCGATACACCGTTGTGCTGTAGTGTATGTGGAGAAGTCAGCTGAGAGAGAATCCCATTCTCTTTTAGGAAGTCCAGGAATTCATTGCTTAAGTATTCACCTCCTCGATCAGATCGAAGGATTTTAATACTTTTCCCGGTTTGGTTCTCGACTTCTTGTTTATATTCTCTAAATTTCTCGAAAGCTTCTGATTTGTGTTTCATCAGGAACACATATCCGAATCTAGAGTGATCGTCAGTGAATGTAATGAAGTACGAAGAACCATCCCTGGCATGTGTAGATATAGGACCGCATACATCACTATGTATCAGTCCCAAGAGTTCAGTAACTCTTTCTCCGGGTCCCGTAAACGGAGTTTTGGTCATCTTTCCTTTGAGACATGACTGGCAAGTGTCATAAGATGAAAATTCGAACGGATTCAAATAACCATCCTTATGCAACTTAGCTAGCCGTGTCGCATTGATGTGACCTAGTCTATAATGCCACAAGAAGGATTCATTCAGTTCTGAACTCTTTCTCTTGTGTGTGTTTGTTATGCTCAGAACTGTTGATTGATTTAGAACATAAATGCCATTGCACGACGTGCCAGATCCAACCAACTTTTGGTTCAGAAAAATGTTTATAACATTATCCTGTAATACAAAATTATATCCCTCTTTACTTAATTAGAAACCGTTATAATGTTGCATATCAGGTTCGGCATGTAATAGCATTCGTTCAGAACCAATGTATTACCAGTTGGTAATACAAGGTGATATTCCCTGACGGTTTTAGCTGCAACAATTGCACCATTTCTAACCCTTATGTCTTTATCACCTTCTCAATGTTCTCTACCTTTTCTCAGCCCATGTAACTGATTACATATATGGGATCCTAACCCGGTATCTAATACCCAGGACGTAGAGCAAATGGACAAACAGTTCTCTGTAACGAACACACCCGAAAAAATGCATCAACATGTACTTTCTTCATTCGGGTGGCATGGGAATCCTGGTATTCCCCTAAATCCTGTTCAGTCTTATAACTTTTATAAGAAAGAACGGAACCAATGTACCCCAGCACAGTATAATATGCGGGTTCGGTCAATACATCCATATTATTATCTTGATTAAGGCATGATATGGTCGCTACCTGGAGAGAGGGAGAAGAAAACACTTTAGCGTATACTCTTGCAAGATCAGATAGTTTATTATTTTATCTAATCAGGATGGCTCCCACTGTTTCTATCAAATCTCCCTTCAAACCCTAAAAGGAAATACTAGCCGGGATTAATTACACCCTACAATTTCGCCAATCTTTCAGTTAGGCCAGTGTCGGTACTTTGAAGGAGGTTCCCCGTGCTTTCGCACGGACCTAATTAAAATAAACCTCGTTTTTCCAGAGGCATAACCCTGTTGACACCTTTCTAGACACTTACTTGATCGGCTAATTGTCCTGTGTAAAACTCTCCCAAGAGTGACAATTACTCGCAGTAGGTATCGGGATCCAACTATCTCATAGAAGGTATGCAATCTCATTGCAAATTTCAACACTTGAAATTCCCGATAATATTTTGCCCCTAGCGTCCCATGACCTTGACGCAGGCCAACAAACCACAGTCCCTAGTCAAGTTCAACCCGTCATTTCTTGATTGAATTAAACCCACCCGCACGACCCTTGACGCAGACCAATAAAGTCGCATGACTACCCTAATCCAATCTGCATCATATGCATAAACAGATAAATACTAGTTAGCTACCGCACACTACGCCTTGACGTAGGCTAAAAAACGTAGCACGAATACTAAGTAGGACTTATCTGAAATGACGGAGGGCTACGACAGGTTTTCTGAAAACCTATTGCGTAATGAACTTGATATCGTTATAGAAATAAGTGAATTTTGAAAAGAAGTGTTTTTAAGGCTTTCATTAGTTTTGCTAAAGAGGTCAATCCCGGTGAAGGGATCTTGGCTCTTTCCTCATCGAATAAGGTGCGGGATATATCATATGTATCACAATGCAAAGCAAAACTCCAAAAGCAATAAAAAGACAAACCGGGTGTTGTAGCATCTGCCAGTTTTGCTAAAGAGGTCATTCCCGGTGAAGGGATCTCGGCTCTTTCCTCATTGAATAAGGTGCGGGATATATCATATATATCACAATGCAAAGCAAAAAACTGTAGCTACCCTTTTTGAAAAATTTGATTCTATAACATCTTTTAGGTTTCTTTTCTTTCATTAATCACATTAATGAGGTCCCATCATTTAAGTCACCTAAACATCACAGATAAATACGACGTACACTTATGCCATCTGCATTCGCCTCGATGTCCCGTCATGCACCGTTTGGTTAGGTAACTAATAGCAGAGCGGGGTAGGGCTAGCGCGGGTGTAAAACATAAGTAACATCTATGTAATATATCATATATACTATATACAGTATCCATCTCAACATATCAAATGATCACATCACAGATATCGCAGCAGAAGAAACATATGAAATAATGGATATACTAGGAGGTCGGTGTTTTATCATGAGCCTCTATAAAACACGGATTCCACGGTCATGATGAATAGCCAAACCCACACCCCTAGACCCCTACGAGAGCGACAAGCAACCCTACCAATTCTAGAGTTAGGAGACCCGGACTCGACTCCTCGAGTTGGTCTCCCACTGGACTCTAGAACCCGGTTACTCGTGCTCTCCTCCTTGGGTCTATCCTAATGCGGAAAAGTTAATAATATACATCAATGGTGACATCAACCTCAACCAGGTACACTGAATCTTACATGAATGAAAATAAAAACTCTCATCTCACATAAAACCCGCGGCTATTCAAAACGCGATGATCTAATATAACATATCCAGCATCACATAACATCACATGTTATCACATCACAGAGAAAACTAGACGATGTTAAACATTCCAATCGAATCATTAAACACCCAAAATTACCCAAAAAGCTCAACACTTGAGCGTAGTTTTAAAGTTATTCAGCACACGCCACAGTACCAATGAAACAGCTGTAGAAGGGCCAAACCAACGCCTCACATGTGGCACCGCTGAACCACCATAAACTCGAGGGTTCAGTAGCGGTTTTGACGGTCCCATAATCGAGTTAAGGTTTTGTTCTTCTAGAGGGTCCATCGCATAACTTGTATGATCTTTGAAAGCTTTTTAACTACGGGAAAAATCCAACACTTGGAAAATTTTTCGGCAAGGGAAAAAGTGGGTAATTGACATCCGATTGAACTTTTTAATATCGTCTAAAGTAACCCGAAAACAGTTAAAATTATGTCTACGAAACACTCCGAGTTGCCTTTGCATTGAGTTAATCATCACATGAAAAAGTAGCAAAAATAAACAACACCTGAAACCCCAAATCTCAGAGAATAGACCATGAAAAATTTTTGGGACCTGAGGACATGCCCAGGCCGGCCTCCCCAGTTTTACCCCCCATGTGCTCGGTCCAAATCCGAGCACTGGGTCCTAAACTTCTTCCATGCTCCTATGTTTGCTCAAAGATGATTCTGCACTTGTTTGAAAAAATTTTGGAGCTCGTTTTAAAATCGACAAAAACATGGAATTAGGGTTTCAAGTTTCGGAGTTTGTTTTGTATTTGTAATCTAACATTATCCGTATAATTTCCTATCAAGGCTCTGATACCACTGTAGGGTTCCTATCGACGGCAGCAAGGTTTCGGGAGGCATCGTCCATGCCATTTTAAAAAATTGCTGTTAAAAGGAACTCTAAACATGAACGTGAACTAGAATACAATACAGAAACAAAGTAAACCATTTACTATCTAAGTGAAAAAGGTAATACAACCTTTGTAGATCGGTCCTTCACTTCATAAGCTCCTTGTAGTAGTCTCTTCGCTGCGATCATCGAACTCCCAGACTCTTGCATCGCTTCGCGTAGAGAAATGAGCGATCTTGCTCGAAGTCTTCGAGGCCGAAGATGATCTGCGTCGAGGGAATACTAGTGCAAGCTTCTACTTCACTAATTAGAGAATTAGTGAAGCAAACACCCTAAACTAAAGTGCTAGTCTAGTAGAGGATGATGAAATAGGAAGTGGGCTCACTTCAGAATTTCTTTTCTCACTTTACTTTCTTACTTTATCAAAACCCTAGCTAGCTTTTTGAGCTTGAGGAAGAAGATGAACTAAAATGAGATGAGAATAATGATCAAGAGAGAGAGTAAACCATGGTGAGTGTGTATCTTATACTAACTCATCTAGAGACATAACCATGGCTAATTCAAATGGTTGGGTTAACAAATATCTATAGTAAAACAAACCTAGTGGACTTAGTGAATGCATCCACAAACTTCCACTAGCTTCATGCATTATGCTAATTATCCACTAATTTTAGAATTACTTTAAATATTAAAACCCAACATCATAATTAGCATGGTGTAAGTCTCATATACCGATGTAGTATGTATCAACAACCATGATACAAAACTATGCACAATTTAATATATATCTCATATATAATAAATGTGCAGATGTGAGAAAAAATGCTTCAGTGAGCAAATGTTAGTTAATGTAAATTAGTATATCAAATATACAATTATACATTAAACTATTAAATCAACACTTGATATAATAATCCGGCTATATCTCATATAACCGACTAACATCCAATGTATCGACTTATCGAATCAACACTTGATTCGAAAACCCGGCTATATCACATATAACCGACCGATACAAAAGTCGCGGGAATAGAATATGGTATCACATACGCGCATCATTCTCGGTCCAGTACATATCACATAAGTGCTCCTATTTCTTTTTGCTTAAGCCAGTAAAACATCTATGTAGGACTCTAAAGACTCGTCAATACGCCGGAAATAGGTGATGATCACATCAAGTACCCACAAGCCGTCAACGGTACTAGCTGGACATAACGGCTACCCGGGTATTGAGCGATCAGAAGATCAGCAAGCAAGCCTGCTCCAACTCCTGCAAAAGCCTAACGGTAACACTTGCCGTACAGTCCGGTCTCCTCGTCTGATATGTCGCATATCAAGTCTAGTGGTGGTAAACGTCAGACCCAAATAACCGATAAGTCATGCCGATGTGAGGCTCATAACGGGTCGAGAAACTACTGGTAAAACTTACCAGTAAATCTCTAAATCAGTCCTGGCCAGGGACTTCCCTGTTATGGCCAATCGAGCACAGCGCAACATCAAACCCCAATACCGGGAGAGACGAAACCCCTCCAATCGCTCATTGTCTCCATATGACTCAGGACTGTACCTAAAAACCACCATTTTGCATGCCCTCTTAGACGTGGTAAGGTGGAAATCAAAGCACAGTGGGAATTACACAAGACTCTATGACGATCTCGGGTCTACAGACTAACATGTACAAGTGTCACCAGAGAACTGCCATCTGACGTGAGGTATAATACCGTCTGGGAGTTCTCGGCGAGTCTGTCCAGTGTACCCAGTCTCCATTGAGCACCCGTATACTATCTCTGATGTCAAACACTAATGGATATGGGATCATCCATCGCCCATCTCATGGGTCGAGAAGCGTATACGCTAGTCTACTCTGGTATATCGATGCCCTGTCTCGATACATCCACGACTAGGAACATTAAAGGATGAACTTATAGACTACCATGGTCCCACTAGTATGATCTGTATCATAGTCCTGGTAGTCAAGTACACATCCTAAGGGATTTATCAACATGTAACCATAAGACATTATCAAGAGACAAGTATACATGTTAAGATAAAGAGCAACCAAATAGCATACTATCATATCAAGCAAGAAAGTCCTCTCTATATATGTTCAAGCATCCAATATAATATACATCATATGTACAATACTGGCCTCTAGGGCATACATTCAACTAACACTCACCTCATGAGTTCACTCTCTCATCTTGATTCTTCATCTTCTTCTTCATTGAGAAAGCTTGCTAGCTTTTCTCAAAGTGAGAAAATATTGTGAGAAAATAAAATCTAAACTGAGTCCACTCTCTACTTCATCATCCTCTACTATTAGCCATTTAGTTTAGGGTGCTTACTTCACTAATCTACCATTAGTGAAGAGGTAGCATGAGCTTGAGTCTCCTCGACGTAGATCGTCTTCGGCCTCGAAGACTTCGTGCAAGCTTGTTCATTTCTTCAAGAGAACCCTCTCTAGAGTTCGTGTGTTCATGATTTGCAGTGAAGGGACTACTACACGGAACAATAGAAGTGAAGGACCGGTCTACAAAGGTTGTATTCCTCATTCACTTAAATGTAAAGTTGTTTACATATCGTTTCGTCGGATTTTCTAGTAATGATTCTAGGGTTAGGGTTGTTTAGAATGACAAATTTTTGAAAACGGCATGGGCGATGCCTCCCAAAACCTTGCTGCCGACCTAGGCAACCCTACAATATCTATATGTCGTGATTCACATTCACTTTTCATATCCTTATATGTAAATTCGAGACATCATTTCTATCATATCATGTCAAAGAGTCATATCCCTATAGCTTTCATCTCACATCTCGATATATATATATATATATATATATATATATATATATTCAATCATTCATATCATCTCTAGCTATCTTTTTAACCATATCCATAGTTTTCTAATATAGGTTTCCTCAACCATATTCTACATATCAGTTTCCATCAAAGTTTGCGGGGGTGCTATACGCTATCTACCCGGCTTCCCTCATAGATATAAATCTACTCACCTGCGGAACTCCTTGCTCAGCCGTAGTCGATGCGTTTCGTCGTCTCGGAATCCATGCAAAGGTACCGCAATAAATACACAATCGCAATGCTATTAAAATCAAGTCCGGATAACCAATACGGCACACGGTGTGCTCATAGGTTAGAACCTATAGCCTACGCATGCGAAAACAATCAAACAACCCTCATCGTCGATGTACAAACATCCAACGACCAAATACAATATCAAATCTGAAAACCAATAATCCCAATATCGGAAAACATATCCAACCCCAACCCAATATGCTCCCAGATTTCCTCTCAGGTTAATTTGAACAAAACAAACAAGTACAGGGAGTTGTATATAAAGTATGTAAGCTATAGAACCAATTCTAACCCCAATGGCCACAAATGACCCAGCGACAACACTCCTAAAACCGGCCTGCTCGTCCCTGTGTGCTCTGTCTGGGCTCGTCTCCTCAGGGTGGTCTACTAGTACTCAATTTAGATTAATAGTATTGCTAGTTTTTCTCGTAAACGTCCCAGGTCATCCCAGATTCCCTGTAGGCACAAAAAACTTCACAAATCTGACACGGGTAGATTCCTAAGTTCGTATTTGGGTTCTATTTTCTGTTCTCGGCCAGTAAATCAACATTAGGGGTTAAGTAAACACCCACTACAGCTCATAAGTCCACACAATCACCCAAACCCTTCTCTTGGAATTTCCAAACATCACAAATCTAATCGATTCAACTCTAAACTACTATAGGGTGCTAGGAAATTGAAAAAACTAAACTAGAAGTGTAGGAATTACCTTATTTAGCAACTCAAGAATTTTCTTGAGTTGCTCAAGGTGATCAAAATCCAACTTTGAAGCATCCATTAGGTTTGTAGAGAGGTTGTGCATCTTTTTTATGAAGGGGGTGTAGGGTTTTAGTGAGGGAATTGAGATGGGTCATGAGGGTAGAGGAGGTGGAGCTTGAAGATGAAGGAGGAGGTGAAGAAAATAATGGGGGAAGAAGAATGATGGTTGCCCTCTCTCTCTCTCTCTTATTCTCACCCTCTCTCAAACATCACATGTTATACTCTCTCCAATAATTCTCTTTTCCTTTTCCTTTTTTCCTTTTCTCTTTTTTTGAAACCAAATATCAACAAAATATAATGAAACAACATGCAATAAAAATGCAACATGTCATGGTGCACTAACCATAGGAAAATGTAGAAATACGGATTTAGCCTAATAGTTATTAGTAGTGCACTAATCGGGTTTAATATTTAAACTGCAAATAATTAATTATTAAATGCCAAATCCAATAAATATATTTTTAAATGAGTAAATCATTTTAATCTCCAATTATTTCACAAATATTGATATATATTTATACCATTTATGAAAACCCCAAATTCGCAAATCAGGTAGTTTTTGAGAAATATATTATTTTAATGTTAAATTCCCAAAATAATATTTTATATTTTCTGAAATATTACAGATTGATACATGATGATGTATGAAGGTCTCCTGTCTACACATGCCAGGACTGGTTCTTTGTACTTCATTACATTCACTGATGGCCTCTCAAGATTCGGACATATGTTCCTATTGAAACACATGTCTGAAAATTTTGAGAAATACAAAGAATATAAGTAAGAAGTAGAGAACCAAACGGGTATAAGTATTATGTCCTACGATGTGATCGGGGAGGAGAATACTTGAGCATGGAGTTCCTGGACTATTCTAAAGGAGAATAAGATTCTCTCTCAGCATTACTCCGTATTCACCACAGCACAACAATGTATCGGGACAGAGCAATTGCACCCTATTAGATATGGTGCGCTCTATGATGAGTACTACTGAGTTACCTATTTCCTTTTGGGGTTATGCACTTGTCGAGCTGTATACCTATTGAATAGGGTTCCAACCAAATCAGGTGCCTACCACTCCAATGCGATATGGTATAGGAAAAGCCCATCTCTTAAGTAAGTTAAGATTTGGGGTTGTCCGGCCTATGTCAAAAGCAAAATCCGGACAAGCTTGAGGCAAGGTCAGTTCTGTGGAAGTTTGTTGGATTTCCCAAGCATTCGCAAGGGAATATCTTCTACCACACCGAGAAAGAAAAGGTGTTTTATTTCTCGGCATGACCACCTTTTTAGAAAAGGAATTTCTTTTGGAAACAAATTTATGGTCATGAGGTAGAAATGGAAGGAGTTCCAGCTATACAAACTACAGCTGATGATTTGGTAGAACCGGAGGATTCAATAGTTCTCGATGAATCTCAGCCTCTCCGCCGATCTGGTAGGGTCCCTCATCCGCCTGAGAGATAATTCGGTTTTCTCAATGACGGCGGGAGCGAGGATTGCATCATAAGATGATAAGCCAACTAGTTTCGAGCAGGCCATCAAGAGTGGGGACTCTGTAAGAATGGCTGGATGCTATGCGATCTGAGATGGAATTTATATACACCAACAAAGTAAGAACTTTGGTTGCATTATCTGAAAGGTTAACCCCCCATCAGGAGCAAGTATATCTTGAGAAGATTACTTGGTGTAGATGGAAAAGTTGAGACTTTCACAGCTAGACTTGTTGCAAAAGGTTCTCGTCATCGACCAGGTGTGGATAATGATGAAACCTTTTCTACTGCCTATGGTTAAGTCCATCTGGATCCTACTTGCCATTGCTACATACCATGACTATGATATATGGCGGTTGATGTCATTACTGTTTTTCTAAATATTGATTTAGAAGAGAGCGTCTATAAGTACACAGTCAAAGGGCTTCGTATACAGTGGGAGCAGCGGAAACGTGTGCAAGTTGCTTTACAGGTTAAAGCAGGCATCGCGGAGTTAGAACATCTGTTTTGATGTGGTAGTCAAAGCGTTTGACTTCATCAAAATGGTTGATGAACCTTGTATATACAAAAAAGTAGTAGAGAGTAAGGTGGTCTTCCTTGTATTGTACATGGATGACATACTCTTGATAGGAAACGTGTTTCCTATGCTACACTCGGTCAATCTCCACTGATCACATTGATTCTCTATATAGGATCAAGGCGATACCTCCTAAATCCTGGGTTTTGGATCTATGAGATAAATCTAAGTGGATGCTAGGATTCACACTAGGTGTAGTGAGATGGTATCAATCGATCCTGGGGAGAATCACTGGATAGCTTCCACGGTGGTAAGGATGAATGAAAGTCAGTCACATGCATTGTCTTTACCCTCAGTAGAGGGACATTATGTTGGAAGAGTTCCAAGCTAGATACCGTAGCAAACTAGATGGTAAAGGCTGAATACATCGCTACCGATGATACTACCAAAGAGGCAGTCTGGGTGTATATAAATTCATGAGATGAACTTCGTTCCTACCATTGTGTTACAATGGAGTTGTGGCTTTGGCCTAGGAACCCTCATCCCATCAGTAATCCAGACATATTCTAAGGCAGTACCACCTGATCATGGAGATAGTTGCACTCCAGGGAATCAAGATTAGGAGAGTAGACTCAGAGGAAAATACGGCGGATCCACTTACAAAGGCCTATTCCCAAGAGAGACTTTTATGGGATGGTTGAGTATGGGATACTAGAACCACTGCTGATTGTTGGGTATTGGATACTACAACATATGGCCCTAGTGCATGGGGGAGATTGTTAGTTATATGTATGCCCTAGAGGCCATTATTGTACATACGATGTATATTATAGTTGATGATTGTACATACATAGGGAGGACTTTCTTGCTCGACATGATAGTATGCTATCTGGTTACACTTTATCTTAGCGTGTATACTGATTGTCTCTCTGTTACATGTTGGTAAATCCCTTAGGATGTGTACTTGACTACCTGGATTATGATGCGGATTAGAGTACTGGGATAAAAGTAGTCTGTGAGTACATCCTTTAATGTTCCTAGTTGTAGGTGTATCGAGACAGGGCATTGATATACCAGAGTAAACTAGCGTATAACTTCTCGACCCATATAGATGGGCGACGGATGATCCCATATCCAATTGTGTTTGACATCAGAGATGGTATACGGGTGCTCATTGGAGATTGGGTACACTGGACGGACTCCCCGAGAACTCCAAGATGGTATTATACCTCACGTTAGATGGCAGTTCTCTGGTGACACTGGTACAGGTTAGTCTGTAGACCCGAGATCGTCATAGAGTCTTGTGTGATTCCCACAGTGCTTTAATTTCCACCATACCACAGTCAAGAGATCATGCAAAAAGGTGGTTTTTGGGTACTTTCCCAAGTCATATGGAGGCAATGAGCGATATGAGGGGATTCGTCTCTCCCGGTATAGGGGGTTGATGTTGCGTTGTGCTCGATTGGCTATAACAGGAAGTCCCTGGCCACGGCTGATTTCGAGATTTACTAGTAAGTTTATCAGTAGTTTCTTGACCCGTTACGAGCCTCACATCGGCATGACTTATCGAGTTACTGGGGTCTGACGTTTACCATGCCTAGACGAGATATGCGACATATCAGACGAAAAGACCGGACTGTAGGGTAGTGTTACCGATTGGATTCGCAGGAGTATGAGCATGCTTACTTGTTGATCTTCTGATCGCTCAATAACTGGGTGGCCATTACGTTTAGTAGATCGCTTGCGGCTTGTGGGTGTTTGATATGATCATCACCTACTGCCGTCGTATTGACGAGTCTTTAGAGTCCTACACAGAGGTTTTCTGGTTCATGCGAAACAAAGTAGGAGCACATTTGTGATATGTGCGGGACCGAGACTAATGTGTGTATGTGATACCGCATTCTATTCTCACGATATGTGATATCGGTCGGTTATATGTGATATAACTAGGTTATCGATCAAGTGTTGATTCGATAAGTTGTTACATTAGATATTAGTCGGTTATATGCGATATAGCTGGATTATTAAATTAAGTGTTGATTTGATAATTTAATGTATAATTATATAGTTGATATATTAACATACATTGGCTAATATTTGCTCACTTATGATTTATCTTTTCTCACTTTGAGTGAGCATAAAGTATATATGTGATATATATTTGTGTACATGATTTTGTGTCATGTTTGATGATACATCCTTCATGGGTGTGTGAGACCTGCACCATGCTAAGTGATAATCTAGGCTTTTTAATATTCTTAAGTAATTCAAAAATAGATTGGAAATTGTCATGGCTAGAAGCTTGGAGAAGCTTGGAAGCTCATTGACTAAGTCCACTACTTTTGTTTTACTAAACATATTTATTAACTCAACCATTATCCTATGCCATGGTTAAGTCTCTACATGAGTTAATGTGTGACATATACTCATCCATGGTTACATTTCTAACCTCATGAGCTTCATCTCATTTCTTCATTGATTTCATCTTCTTCTTCCTCATGAAAGCTTTCTAGCTTTCAAAATGGTGATTGTGAGAAACTTAAATCTAAAGTGAGCCCATTTCCTACTTCATCATCCTCTACTATATTAGCCATTTAGTTTAGGGTGTTTGCTTCACTAATCTACCATCAGTGAAGAGGTAGCATGAGCTTGAGTCTCTTCGACGTAGATCATCTTCGGTCTCGGGGACTTCGAGCAAGCTTGTTCATTTCTTCAAGAGAACCCTTTCTAGAGTTCGGGTGCTCATTACTTGCAGCGAAGGGAATACTACATGGAGCATTAGAAGTAAAGGACCGGTCTACAAAGGATGCATTCCTCATTTACTTAGATGTAAAGTTGTTTACATTTCGTTTCGTAGGACTTTCTAGTAAAGATTCTAGGGATAGGGTTAGCCAGGACGGAAAGTTTTTGAAAATGCCATGGACGATGCCTCCCGAAACCTTGCTGCCGACCTAGACAATGTAGGGTTAGCTTAGCACCTTAGCAAGGTTTTAGCAAGTATCAATCATGCTACTTTAAAATTTTGGGGTGCTAAACAAACCCTAACCAAGATCTTAACTAGAGAATCAGGGTTAAACATGATATGTAAACTCTTTACATCTAAGTGAACAAGGAATACAACCTTCGTAGACCGGTCCTTCAGTTCAATAGCTCCGTATAGTGGTCCCTTCGCTGCGATCGCGAACTTCCGGACTCTAGAGAGGCTCCCATGAAGGAACAAACAAGCTTGCTTCGAAGTCTTCAAGGCCGAAGATGATCTACGTCGAAGAGAGACTAGCTCATGCTATCTCTTCACTAATTGTGTTGATTAGTGAAGAAAACACCCTAAACTAATTGGATAATAGTAGGGGATGATGAAGTAGGAGCTCACTTTATTATATAATTTCTCACTATATTTCTTCTTGATCTCAAAATCAAGAGAGCAAAAATGAGATGAGCAAGAAGAAGAAGAAGGAAATATCTCAAGTGATGAAAATATCTTTTATGGTTCAAATGCAACCCTTTGGTGAGCATATCATCCATACACTAACCCATGTAGAGAATTAACCAAGGTAAGGGTTAATGGTTAGGTCACCAAATATCTTAAGTAGAAACAAAAGAGTGGACTAAGTCAAAGCTTATCTACAAGTTTCTACAAGGTTCTAGCTTTGATTAAATCCACTAATTTGTAATTACTTAATGATAAATGAAACCCTAACATAAACCCTAGCGTAGTATGAGTCTCATACATAAATGTTGCATGTGTAACCAAGTATGTCACAATATTATATATCACATATATAATATTCATGTAATAAAAGAAAACAATACAATAAACATATATCACATATATGTTAAATGCATCATAAGTGAGAATAATAAATATTTAAGTGAGCATAACACACACACACACACACACACACACATTATTTCATCGAATCAACACTTGATCCGATAACCCGACTATATCACGTATAACCAGCCGATATCACATATCGCGAGAATAGAATACAGTATCACATACTTGTATTAATCTTGGTCCCACACATATCACATATGTGCTCCTACTCCGTTTCGCATGAACCAGGAAACCTCTGTGTCGGACTCTAAATACTCGTCAATATGCCGGCAGTAGGTGATGATCATATCAACACCCATAAGCCGTAAGCGGTCTGCTAAATGTAACGTCCACCCAGGTATTGAGCGATCAGAAGATCAACAAGCAGGCCTACTATAACTCCTATGAATCTAATCAGTAACACTACCGTACAGTCCGGTCGCTTCATCTGATATATCGCATATCACAGCCTGGGGGTGGTATAACGTCAGAACCCAATAGACTGATAAGTCATGCTGATGCAAGGTCCATAACGTTCAAGAAACTACTGATAACACTTACCAGTAAATCTCAGCAACCCTGGCCATGGATTTCCTGTTATGGCAAATCGAGCATAGCGCAACATCAACTTCCAACATCGGGAGAGACGAAATCCTTCCTATTGCTCATTGCCTCCATGTGACTCGAGATTGTATCCAAAATCCACCTTTTTCACAATCTCTTGACCGTGGTATGGTGGAAATCTAACCACAGTGGGAATCACAAAAGACTCTATGACGATCTCGGGTCTACAAACTAACCTGTACCAGTGTCACCAGAGAATTGCTATCCGACGATGGGTATAATACTATTTAGGAGTTCTCGGCGAGTCCGTTCAGTGTACCCAGTCTCCACTGAGCACCCGTATGCCTTCTCTGATGTCAAACACCAATGGATATGGGATCATCCATTGCTCATCATATGGGTCAAGAAGCGCATACGCTAGTCTACTCTGGAGTACCGATGCCCTGTCTTGATACTCCCACGACTAGGAACATTTGAAGGATGTACTTATCAACTACTCTGTCCCCACTAGTATGATCTGCATCATAATCCTGATAGTCAAGTAATCATCCTAAGGGCATTATCAACATGTGATCACAAAACAGTATTCGTTAACATGTTAAGATAAAGAGCAACCAGATAGCATAATATCATGTAGAGCAAGAATGTCCTCCCTATATATGTCCAAGCATCCACTACAATATACATCACATGTACAGTAATGGACTCTAGGGCATACATATAACTAACAATCTCCCACTTGCACTAAGGCCATCTGCTGTAGTATCTAATACCCAACAATACAGCAGTGGTTGTAGTATCCAATATTCAACAATTGTAGAGAAGTCTCTCTAGGGGTAAGGCCTTTGTGAGTGGATCCGCTGTGTCAATCTTCTGGTCTACTCTCCTAACCTCGATCCCTTGGAGATCAGCTATCTCCCTGATCAGGTGATACTGTCCTCAGTATATGTCTGGAACACTGATGGGACCAGTGTTCCTAGGCCAAAGCCACAACTCCATTGTTGTTGTTAGTTATATGTATGCCCTAGAGGCCATTACTGTACATACGATGTATAATGTATTGGATGGTTGGACATATATAGGTAGGACTTTCTTGCTCGACATGATAGTATGCTATCTGGTTGCTCTTTATCTTAACATGTACTCTGATTGTCTCTATGTTATATGTTGATAAAGCCCTTAGGATAAGTACTTGACTACCAGGACTATGATGCAGATCATACTAGTGGGGACAGTGTAGTCGCCAAGTACATCCTTCAAATGTTCTTAGTCATGGGAGTACCGAGACAGGGCATCGATACTCCAGAGTAGACTAGCGTATGCGCTTCTTGACCTATATGATGGGCGATGGATGATCCCATATCCATTGGTGTTTGACATCAGAGAAGGTATACGGGTGCTTAGTGAAAACTGGGTACACTGGACGGACTCGCAAAGAACTCCCAGATGGTATTATACCTCACGTCAGATGGCAGTTCTCTGGTGACACTGGTACAGGTTAGTCTGTAGACCCGAGATCGTCATAGAGTCTTGTATGATTCCCACTGTGCTTTGATTTCCATCATACCACGTCAAATGGGGTGTCCAAAACGGTGGATTTTGGCTACAGTCCTGAATCACATGGAGACAATGAGCGATAGGAGGGGATTCATCTCTCCCGGTATAGGGAGTTGATGTTGCGCTGTGTTTGATTGGCTATAACTGGAAATCCCTGGCCAGGGTTGCTGTGATTTACTGGTAAGTGTTATCAGTAGTTTCTCGAACAGTTATAGACTTCATATCGACACGACTTATCTAGCTACTGGGGTCTGACGTTTACCACCCCTAGGCGAGATATGCGACATATCAGACGAAGAGACCGGACTGTATGGGAGTGTTACTGATTGGATTCGCTAGAGAAAGTACAGGCTTGCTTGTTGATCTTCTGATTGCTCAATACCCGGGTGGCCGTTAGATTTAGTAGACCGCTTGCGGCTTGTGGGTGTTTGATATGATCATCACTTACTGCCGGCGTATTGACGAGTCTTTAGAGTCCTACACAGAAGTTTCCTGGCTCAAGCGAAACGGAGTAGGAGCGCATATGTGATATGTGCGGGAACGAAATTAATGTGAGTATGTTCGCATTATATTCTCGCGATGTATGACATGATTGGTTATATGTGATATAGCCGAGTTATCGGATCGAGCGTTGATTCGATAAGATGTTGTATTTGATATTAGTCGGTTATATGTGATACAGCCGGATTATTAAATCAAGAGTTGATTTGATAATTTAATGTATAATTATATATTTGATAAATTATAATACATTAACTAATATTTAGCTCACTATTGTTTTCTTTTCTCACATAATGTGCACATTGTATATATATACGCGATATGTACATTTGTGTTCATGGATTGTGTCATGTTTGATGATACATACAAGATGGGTGTATGAGATTAACACAATGCTAGGGTTAAGTTAGGGTTTCTATTTATGTTAAGCTAATTCAAAAGAGATTGAGTTTGTTATGCTAAAGCTTGCACAAAAGCTTATGGATAAGCTTATGGATAAGCTTTGACAAAGTCAAACCTTTTGTCTAGTTTAAGATATTTATCAAACCCAACCTTTAACCATAGCCATGAGTTAATTCTTTACATGAGTTAGCCATGAGGGCTTAACTCAACCATGGGTGCAATAATTCATTTGGATGAATTATTCACAAGTCTTCTTCTTCTTCTTCAAGCTCCATGAAAAAGCATGCTATCTGTAATGGAGTTTTGAGAAAAAGTGTGAGAAAATCAATTCTAAAGTGAGCCCACCTCCTACTTCTTCATCCTCTACCACTTTCCATGTAGTAGAGTATGTTCTCTTCACAAAGTTCATGACCTAGTGAAGGAATATCTTGATTCAGTGTCTCCTCGACGTAGATCATCTTCGGCCTCGAAGTCATCGAAGCAAGCACGTTCATTTTTTCGCGGGAGCCTCTCTAGAGTCCGGACGATCGTGATCGCAGCAAAGGGACTACTTCACGGGGCTATTGAAGTGAAGGACCGGACTACAAAGGTTGTAATCCCAAACTCTTAGAAGTAAAGTTGTTTACTTGCTTATTGTTTTCGCATAATCTCTAGCCTACGATCTTGGTCAGGGTTGTTCGGCACGTCTAAAATTTAAATCAGGCATGATTGACGCCTTGTAGACCCTTGTAAGAGTGCCATGTAACCCTACAGTGGTATCAGAACCAAGCTAGAGCTTTAGGCGAAGTCTAGACGAAGTCTACAGTCCGATCGAACCTCAAAACCCCGGTTTAGACCCCTCTCTGGATATTTTCTAAAAATTTGATTTTTTCTGCATTAAAAATACTCAAAAAAATCAGCAGGGAATTATATGGATTCAAGTGAAAAACGAGCCATTAATTCGCTTAAAGCGCCGCGGAACCGCGGCAAGACCATGCCTTGCGCAGCGGTTCCGCGGCCAAACAGTGTAATTATGGTTTGGGTTTTCAACAGTAACATCCGTATGTATTTCCTGATGCTTCTGGGTATTTTTAATTCTACTCAAGTGTTGAGTTTTCTGGAGATGTTTTATATTCGTTGATTCGATCGGAAAGTTTAACTTCGTTTAACTGTTTTTCCGGGTATTTTAGAACGTGTTAAAAAGTTTGAACGGATATCAATAACTCACTTTTTCCCCTGCCGAAAAATTTTCAAGTGTTGGATTTTTTCCTTAGTTAAAAAACATTCTAAGTCATGCAAGTAACGCGGTGGACCCTCTAGAAGAACACAAAACTTAACTTGATTATGTGACCGTCTGAACCGCCTCTAAAGCTTAGGGTTTGGGGCAGTACGGCGTTGCCACATTTGAGGCATTGGTTTGACCCTTCTACGGCTGGACCATTGGTACTGTGGCATGTGATGGATGCTTTTGAACTAATTTCAAGTGTTGAGAACTATTTGGGAAATCTTGAGTGTTTGCTTATTCGATCGGAAAATTTAACATTGTCTATTTATCTGAAATGTGATACAATATTTGGAATCCACAAGTAGTTATGAGATAACTAATTTGAATGTTATAAATCTAGCACTTTAGTCTCAGATGATCGGTTGCCATGGGATTTTGATGCGATCAAAAGTCTATCGGAATCACGTAGCGTACGCGGATACTCACCGGTTAAACTTAATAGACAGCCAAGCCCTATAGCCCCGACCAAGTGACTGTAGGAGAACCCCGTTGCCAAAAGCATCCGTTGAGGTGCTCGCGGCAGCGGTATTCCGCCTTAGTGCACTTCGTCGACGGCATCAGGGGTGCGGCCGTCTACTGAAGTTTTCGACGAGCATTCGATCAGGTTATCGGGAATCTTGTTGAATTGCCCGACTAGATATTGAAAATTGTTTTCGATATTGAGACTAAAATGCGGGGTTTATAATTGTTAGGCATGCGATGTCTAAGGAATTCATTTGGTTAGGCATGTGATGTCTAAGGAGGTTGCGGATTCCAACTGTTGTAGTTTTACACTTTCTTTTCTGCGACCGTAAGTGTAATATGTGGTGTATCGCCAGTTTCGTTGCTATACATCAACGACAATTGGGATACGCATTTTTACTTACGTTAATGATATGTGATATTTTGTGTTGCTGTGATATGTCATATTGGATCGTCGTGTTTTGAATAGCCGGGGGTTTTATGTGAGATGAGAGTTTTTCTTTTTCAGTCATGTAAATTTCATTTGTATGTAATATTCTTTTATTGGGGCACTTCTGGGCTGAGGATAATGTCACCATTATATATTATTTACTTTTCCGCATTAGGTTAGACCCAAGGTAGGGAGCACAAATAACCGGGTTCTAGGGTCCAGTGGGAGACCATCTCGAGGAGTCGAGACCGGGTCTCCTAACTCTAGAACTGGCAGGGTTACTTGCCGCTCTCATAGGGGTCTAGGGATGTGGGTTTGGCTATTCATCGCGACCGTGGAATCCGTGTTTTATACAGGCTCGTATTAAAACACGGACGTCCTAGTATATCCAAAATATCATATATGTTCTTCTGCTGCAATGTTCTGTGATGAGATCATATTACTGCCTGAGATGAATGTTTATATTATATATATGAGATATATATTATATACTGTTGATTTCGTTTCAAATGTGATGCTTGTGAAGCATAATAAAATGGGACTTCATTAATGAGATTAATGAAATAAAAGAAAGCTAAAGATGTTGTAGAAACTTGTCTTAAAAACTGGTAGATCTAGTTCTTGCTTTGCATAGCGGTGTTCCTTGTAGAACATCCATCACCTTATTCAATAAGGAAAGAGCCGAGATCCTTTCACCGGAAGTGACCTCTTTAGTGAAACTAGCAGATGCTACAAACTCGGTTTGTCTTTTGATTGCTTCTATAGTTCTTGCTTTGCATAGTGATATTTATGAAATATCCTGCACCTTATTCGATAAGGAAAGAGCCGACGATCCCTTCACCGGGAGTGACCTCTTTAGGCAAACTAGAAAAGGCCTCAAAAACACTCCATTTAAAATCACTCGACTCTACAACGATATCAAGTTCATTACGCAAAAGGTTTTCTTAAAAACCTGTCGTAGCCCTCCGTCATTTTAGGAAGTAGAGTACTTAGTATTCGTGCTGCGTATGTCGACTTTATTTGAGGCATAGTGTAAGGTAGCTAAGTGATGTCTTCCTACACATCATATTATGCAATTAATTAGGACAGTCATGTGATTATGTCGACCATACTTGAGGGTCATGTGGGTGGGTCTAATTAATCATGAAATGACGGGTAGAACTTGACTAGTGCTTATGATATGTTGACCTTTGTTAAGGTCATAAGTACTAGGGTTAAAATATTATCGGGAATTTAAGTGTTGAAATTTGCGATGAGATTGCATACCTTCTATGAGATAGTTGGATCCCCATACCCGCTGCGAGTAAGAGTTACTCCTGGGAGAGTTTTACACATTACAATTAGCCAATCAAGTAGGTGTCTAGAAAGGTGTTAACAGGGTTACGCCCCTGGGAAAACGAGGTTTACTTTAATTAGGTCCGTGCGAAAGCACGGAGAACCTCCCTCAAAGTACCGACATTGGCCTGGATGAAAGATTGGCGAACTTGTAACGTGTAATTAATCCCGGCTAGTCTTTCCTTTTAGGATTTGAAGGAAGATTTGACTAAAACAGTGGGAGACATCCTGATTAGATATATTTTATAACCAATCTAAACTTGCAAGAGCATACGCTGAGTGTTTTCTTCTATCTCTCTCTCGTGGTAGCGACCATGTCACGCCTTAATCAAGATAATAATACGGATGAATTGACCAAACCCACTTGTTATACTGCGCTAGGGAACGTTGGTCCCGCTCCAACTTATAAATGTTATAAGACAGAGCAGGAAATTAGGGATTACCAGAATTCCCGTGCTGCCCAAACAAAGAAAGTGCATGTTGATGCATCTTCTTCGGGTGTGTTCATTACACAGAACTGTTTCTCAGTATACTTTACATCCTGGGTATGAGACACCGGATCAGGATCCCACATATGTAATATATCACATGGGCTACAGTTAGGTAGAGAACTGAGAACGGGTGATAAGTTTCATGAGATAGAAACGGTTCAAGTGTTGCAGCCAAGTCTATTGGTAGTTATCACCCTGTATTACCAGAATACATTGATTCTGAACGAATGTTATTAGATACCGAACCTGATATACAACATCATATCAAGTACCTTTATTTAATAAAGAAGGATATAATTTTGTATTGTTGGATAATGTTTTGAACATTTCCTATATCAAGAGTTGATCGATTCTCGCACGTTATCTAAAAGTATAGACGTTCTAAATCAAACTACAATTTTTTTAACATACAGAACACACACAAGAGGAAGAGTTCAGAAATGAACGAATCCTTCTTGAGGCATTGTAGACTAGGTCATATCAATGCGACCCGACTAGCTAAGTTATATTTGGATGCATATTTAAATTAGTTTGAATTTACATCTTGTAAAACTTGCCAGTCATGTCACAAAGAAAAGATGACCAGAGCTCTGTTTATTGGAAACAGAGAAAGAGTTAGTGAACTCTTGGGATTGATACATGATGATGTATGTAAGTCCCCTGTCTACACATGCCAAGACCGGTTCTTTATACTTCATTACATTCACTGTTTATCTCTCAAGATTCGGGCATATATTCCTGTTGAAACACAAGTCTGGACCTTTTAAGAAATTCAATGAATATGAGTTAGAAGTAGAGAACCAAAACGGGTATAAGTATTATGTCCTTTGATGTGATCAAGGAGGAGAATACTTGAGCACGGGATTCCTGGACTATTCTAAAGGAGAATGAGATTCTCTCTCAGCATTACTCCTCCGCATACACCACAGCACGTCGGTGTATCGGGGCAGAGCAATCACACCCTATTTGATATGGTGTGCTCTATGATGAGTACTACTGAGTTTCCTATTTCCTTTTGGGAGTTATGCACTTGAGAAGCTGCATACCTATTGAATAGGGTTCCAATCAAATCAGGTGCCTACCACTTCATATGTGATATAGTATGAGAAGAGCCCATCTCTTAAGGACATTAAGATTTGGGGTTATCCGGCCTATGTCTAAAAGCAAAATCCGGACAAGCTTGAGGCAAGGTCAGATCTGTAAAACTGGAAGTAGTTCCAGCTATACAAACTGCTACAGATGATTTGGTAGACCCGAAGGATTCAATAGTTTCCAACGAACCTCGGCCTCTTCGCCGATCTAGTAGGGTTCCTCACCCACCTAAGAGATACTTCAGTTTCTCTATGACAGTGGGAGCGAGGATTGCATCATGAGATGATGACCTAACTAGTTTCGAGCTGGCCATCAGGAGTGGGACTCTGTAAGAATGGCTGGATGCTTAGCGATCTGAGATGGAATCCTTATACACCAACAAAGTATGGACTTTGGTTGCTTTATCTGAAGGGTTAAATCCCCATCAGAAGCAAGTATATCTTGAGAAGATTACTTGGTGTACATGGAAAAGTTAAGACTTTCAAAGCTATGCTTAAGTCCATCCAGATCCTACTTGCCATTGCTACATACCATAACTACGATATCTGGCAGTTGGGTGTCATAACAGCTTTTCTAAAATGATAATTTAGAAGAGAATGTTTATAAGTACACAGCCAGAGGGCTTCGTAGACAGTGGGAGCAGCGGAAACGTATGCAAGTTGCTTTATGGGATAAAGCAGGCATCGCGGAGTTGGAACGTCTGTTTTGATGTGGTAGTCAAAGAGTTTGACTTTATCAAAATGGTAGATGAACCTTGTATATACAAAAAGGTAGTAGAGAGTATGGTGGTGATTCTCGTATAGTACGTGGATGACATACTCTTGATAGGGAAGGATTTTCCTATGCTACGCTCTGTCAATCTCCGCTTATCACAATGATTCTCCATATATGATCAAGATGATACCTCCTAAGTCATAGATTATGGATCTATGAGATCTAGATGGATGTTAGGATTCTACTAGTTGTAGTAAGACGGTATCAATCGATCCTGGGGAGAATCACTGGAATGGTTCCAGGGTGATAAGGACGACTGAATGTCAGTCACAGGCATTGACTTTACCCTCACTGGAGGGACGGTATGTTGGAAGAGTTCCAATCTAGATACCGTGACTTACTAGACGATAAAAGGCTAGATACATCGTTACCAAAGATGCTACCCAGGAGGCAGTCTGGATATAGATAATAGTTCATGAGATGAACTCAGTTCCTGCCATTGTGTGATAATAGAGTTGTGGCTTTGGCCTAGGAACGCCCGTCCCATCAGAAATCCAGATATAATTCTTAGGCAGCATCACCTGGTCATGGAGATGGTTGATCTCCAGGGAAATCGAGGTTAGGAGAGTAGACACAGAGGAAAACAGCGTGAATCTACTCACAAAGGCCTATTTCCCAGTAGAGACTTTTATGGGATGGTTGAGTATGAGATACTTCAACCATTGCTGATTGTTGAGTATGCGATACAACAACAGATGGCCCTAGTGCAAGTGAGAGATTGTTAGTTATATGTATGCCTTAGAGGCCATTACTGTACATACGATGTATATTGTAGTGGATGCTTGGACATATATAGGTAGGACTTTCTTGCTCGACATGATAGTATGCTATCTGGTTGCTCTTTATCTTAACATGTACTCTGATTGTTTCTATGTTACATGTTGATAAAGCCCTTAGGATAATTACTTGACTACCAGGACTATGATGCAGATCATACTAGTGGGGACAGTGTAGTCGCCAAGTACATCCTTCAAATGTTCCTAGTCGTGAGAGTACCGAGACACGACATCGATACTCCAGAGTAGACTAGCGTATGCGCTTCTTGACCTATATGATGGGCGATGGATGGTCCCATATCCATTGGTGTTTGACATCAGAGAAGGTATACGGGTGCTTAGTGAAAACTGGGTACACTGGACGGACTCGCCGAGAACTCCCAGATGGTATTATAACTCACGTCAGATGGCAGTTCTCTGGTGACACTGGTACAGGTTAGTCTGTAGACCCGAGATCGTCATAGAGTCTTGTGTGATTCCCACTGTGCTTTGATTTCCATCATACCACGTCCAATGGGACGTGCAAAACGGTGGCTTTTGGCTACAATCCCGAATCACATGGAGACAATGAGCGATAGGAGGGGATTCATCTCTCCCGGTATAGGGAGTTGATGTTTCGCTGTGTTTGATTGGCTATAACTGGAAATCCCTGGCCAGGGTTGCTGAGAATCATTGGTAAGTGTTATCAGTAGTTTCTCGAACTGTTATAGACCTCATATCGACACGACTTATCAAGCTACTGGTGTCTGACTTTTACCATCCCTAGACGAGATATGCGGCATATCAAACGAAGAGACCGGACTGTACGGGAGTGTTACTGATTGGATTCACTGGAGAAAGTACAGGCTTGCTTGTTGATCTTCTGATCGCTCAATACTCGGGTGGCCATTACGTTTAGCAGACCGCTTGCGGCTTGTGAGTGTTTGATATGATCATCACCTACTGCCGGCGTATTGACGAGTCTTTAGAGTCGTACACAGAGGTTTCCTGGCTCAAGCGAAACGGAGTAGGAGCGCATATGTGATATGTGCGGGAACGAGATTAATGCAAATATGTGATACCGCATTATATTCTCGCGATGTGTGACATGATTGGTTATATGTGATATAGCCGAGTTATCGGATCGAGCGTTGATTCGATAAGATGTTGTATTTGATATTAGTCGGTTATATGTGATATAGCCGGATTATTAAATCAAGAGTTGATTTGATAATTTAATGTATAATTATATATTTGATATATTATAATACATTAACTAATATTTAGCTCACTATTGTTTTATTTTCTCACATAATGTGCACATTGTATATATATACGCGATATGTATATTTGTGTACATGGATTGTGTCATGTTTGATGATACATACAAGATGGGTGTATGAGATTAACACAATGCTAGGGTTAAGTTAGGGTTTCTATTTATTTTAAGCTAATTCAAAAGAGATTGAGTTTGTTATGCTAAAGCTTGCACAAAAGCTTATGGATAAGCTTTGACAAAGTCAACCCTTTTGTCTAATTTAAGATATTTATCAAACCAAACCTTTAACCATAGCCATGAGTTAATTCTCTAAATGAGTTAGCCATTAGGGCTTAACTCAACCATGGTTGCAATAATTCATTTGGATGAATTATTCACAAGTCTTCTTCTTCTTCTTCAAGCTCCATAAAAAAGCTTGCTATCTCTAATGGAGTTTTAAGAAAAAGTGTGAGAAAATCAATTCTAAAGTAAGCCCACCACCTACTTCTTCATCCTCTACCACTTTCCGTGTAGTAGAGTGTGTTCTCTTCACAAAGTTCATGACCTAGTGGATGAATAGCTTGATTCAGTGTCTCCTCGACGTAGATCATCTTCGGCCTCGAAATCATCGAAGCAAGCACATTCGTTTCTTCGTGGGAGCCTCTCTAGAGTCCGGGCGATCGTGATCGCAGCGAAGGGACTACTTCACAGAGCTATTGAAGTGAAGGACCAGACTACAAAGGTTGTAATCCCAAACTCTTAGAAGTAAAGTTGTTTACTTGCTTATTGTTTTCGCATAATCTCTAGTCTACGATCTTGGTCAGGGTTGTTCGGCACGTCTAAAATTTAAATCAGGCATGATTGACGCCTTGTAGACCCTTGTGAGAGTGCCTAGTAACCCTACAGTTGTCACAATAACAGTTATTAGAGGCTCAATGGTAGGAACCTTGTTCATCTTATGAAAAATAATTGTCCAGACAGTCACTTTGGTAGTATCGTTGGTGGTAATGTATTCATCCTTTATCGTCTAGTATGTCACGGTATCTAGCTTGGAACTCTTCCAACATACCGTCCCTCCACTAAGGGTAAAGACAATGCCTGTGATTGACTCTCAGTCGAACTTATCACTCTAGAAACTGGAACCAAGAACTTTCTTTTGGTGCTTCTCAAGTACTTAAAAATGTCCTCCACAACTGTCTAGTGATTCTCCCAAGATCCGATTGAATCCTGATCAATACACCTAGTGAGTTATCTATATCTAGTATGGTACATAACATCGCATACTCTGATAGAGCGTACTACCGAAGCATAGGGTATCTCTTGCACGCGAGCTTTCTTCAAATCAGTCTCTAGAGACATCTTTTCGGAGAGAGTGATCCATGAGTAAGTGGACGAACCACCATGCTTAGAATCTTACATACTAAACACCTTTAGTATGGTGTTAATGTAACTGGATTTGGGAAACTCCCAACATCCACTTAGATCTATCACCATAGATCACAATCAATTAGATGTAGTAGGTATCATCCAGATCTTCTATTGAGAATCCCCGTGATAAGAGGAGCTTGACCGAGTGTAACATAGGAAACCATTTCCTATTAAGGATATGTCATCTACGTATAATACGTGGAAGACAACCTTACTCTCTACAACTTTCTTGTATATACAAGGTTTATCTATTACTTTGATGAAATCAAACTTTTTGACTATCACATAAAAAATGATGTTCCTAACTGCTTGAACCCGGTTGGGCCATCATCTCATGATGCAATCCTCGCTCTCACTGTCACCGAGAAGAACGTAGTATCTCTCAAGTGGATGAGGAACCCTACCAGATTCGCGGAGAGTCTGAGGTTTGTTGGAGACTATTGAATCCTTAAGTTTCATCAAATCATCAGCTGTTAGATTGTCTAGCTGGAACTGCTTCCAGTTCTACCTCATGTCCACTAATTTCTTCACAAGAAATTTCTTTTCTAAAAAGGGGGCATACTGGGAAACAAAACACCTTTTGCTCCTCAGAGTGGTAGAAGATATTCCCTTACTAATGTTTGGGATATCCTAACAAACTTACAGAACTGACCTTGCCTTGAGCTTGTCCGGATTTAGCCTTTCGACATAAGCCGGACAACCCCATATCTTAACTCATTTAAGACATGGTTTCTTCCCATTCTATATCTCATATGGAGTTGTAGGCTCTGATTTGTACGGAACCCTATTCAATAGGTATGTAGCTTCTCAAGTGCATAACATCCAAAAGGAAACAGCTAACTCAGCAACACTCATCATAGAGCGCGCCATATCTCATAGAGTGCGATACTTCCGCCCCGATACACCATTGTGCTGTGGTGTATACGAAGGAGTAAGCTGAGAGGGAATCGCATTCTCCTTTTAAAAACTCCAGGAACACCATACGCAAATATTCGCCTCCTCGATCATATCGTAGGACTTTAATATTTCTTCCCGTTTGGTTCTCAAAAGATCCAACCTTAGCATTTGTAGAAATGGGACCATACACATCATCATGCATCTGTCCCAAGAGTTCACTAACTCTTTCTCTGTTTCCAGTAAACGGAGCGTTGGTGTAACGTTTTGAAAATCGTTTCGGTGAAATTTCGGAAAAATCGGTAAAATAAGGGGTTTTTCTGTAAAAAGTCAAAATACAAATATCTTTATTATAAAATTAAATATACATATTCTAACTAAGTAATTGCTAGTATTTGGTGTTTATTGAGCCACTGGTAAAATTTCTAATTTTCTGAAAAGTTTTCCGAAATTAATTATTTTAATATTATTTTAAGCCGTCACTAATACATTTAATTAGGGAAAATTACAAATTGGAATGTGTTGAAACAAATTTTGTGCATCATAACACATTAAACAAAATTTTAACATGTGGTTTTTGAAATGAAATGAAGTTGTTAAACGGTGTTAGAAAATATATTGTAAAAAGGCTTAGATGGTGAAATTGGTGTTAATGGAAATTGGGGTAATACATTTAATTTTTTTCCCTCACCCACACTTATCCACACCCTCTCTCCTCTCCCCAAATCAGCAGCCCCAAGCTGTCCCCCCTCATTTCCCCACAAAAAAAGTCAAAGCAAAAAAAGAAAAGAAAAGAAAACAATAAAGAAATGTATTTTGGTGATTGGATACTTGGAGGATGGGCTTTGTTTGACTTGCACCCACACCCACATCCTCTCACTCACCTCTCCCACTCTCCTTTCAGCCGAGACCCCCCATCTCCCTGCTGCAACAGCCCCTCCCCCCTCTTCTCCTTCTCATTTCACCTCAAAAATTCCACAAAATGCCCAAAATTCAACACAAAAAGCTCACAAAATCAAAATCCAACTCCTACCAATTTTACCTTAGCCTAACATGTATGGATTGTGGTGAAAAGAGAGCAAATTGGTGGTCAAGATTTTCATGCTAGATCTCAAATCTTGTGAGGTATAAATGTTGACCTTTTGTTAAATTGTTGTTTGAATAATTTAAATCAAGCATAATTAGTTAATAATTTGGGTTTAATTGAATGTTTTGAAAAATATAGTATGGGTTTGTGATTTCAATTAGGGTTTTTATTATATCATTAGGGATGTAATGTTTAGTTTAACATCTTAATATATGTAAAACCTAGTTTGGTTGATTAAATTGCACTTGTTATATGTAATTTGTCCAAATCACACATATTTGTAAACTAGGTTTTGGTAATTAATTCAAAATTGAGAATTTTGAATATGGTTAGGTTTTTATCACCTCATTAGCAACATAATGTGTAGCTTAACACTTTAGGGCTATGCAAAACCTAGCTAGTTGTAGAATTGAGAATTTTGTTTTAAAAATGTTAATAGAATTGTTATCTTTGCAAACTAGAAATTTTGTTTAAATACAAATTGATGAGATAAAAATATGGAGGTGATTTGTATGACCTAATTATGTTATTAAGTGAGCATTTTGGCCAGTAGAATCGTTAAAATATTTAGTTTGGGTAAAACATCAAGTTTTGAACCGAAATGGGAATTTGTGCTAACTAGGTTTTTGGGAAATAAAACGATTTGTTTACTTTTATGGTTTTGATGAATTAAAACCTATTTATTATATAATTAGTGAGTTTTGAAACCACGATTGGTGCGTTTGGGTTTTTCTCGATGGTTTGGCGTTTGTACGCCGATGTCGAGGGTTTTTGGGTTGATTTGTGAAAATAACCGTAGGCTTTGACCTAGGTGAGATTTAGGTATCGTTTTGGTTTTAAATTGGATTTTTATGCGGAACGATACGTTGTGACATGTAGGTACCCCCATGTGGACTTCGAGACGACAACAAGTGCGTGGTGACGTCGGCACCGGCTAGCGAGGACCAGGTGAGTAGATTTATATCTACGGGGAGAAGTCGGGTGGATGGCGTATAGCACCCCCGCAGTCCGTGGTGATGTATACGAATACATATACACACATATATATTGATTATATATTGTTGAGTTTATTGATGATAAAGATAGATTTTAGGTGTGATTGGATAGGTTTAGTGTTGCGAGACCCTAGAGTAGAGGTTGCACCACATTTACACACACACACCCATACTTGCATACATTCTTCTTTCATATGTACGTATATGGGATTATATAGTTATGTGTCCACATGGGTATGGGACTATGTGTTCACATACGGATTTGAGGATGATACTTGGGATTGAGATGAGTCGATGAGTTTTGAGTTGAGGCCGTGAGATCGGTGATATGGCAAAATTCGTATTTGAGATACGTCATGATGTTATAGCGGATCTTTGGACGATGATACCATATGAATAGTGATATAAATAAAATGGTCGACATGTGATCGTGATATGAGATATGATATGCTAGGATGTTGATAATAGGCCGTATTGGGCGATGTATACTCCATCATGATGATATGTGCTGATGATATCGGTTTGTACGAGACTGTCGATCAGTAGTCAGATCATGATTATATTGATGATATTAGTATTGTACTAGGCATAGATCAGTACCCGGATTATGATCTTTGATAAAGAGGATACCAGATGAATAATATGATGAAGGTGATATTGACCCATACCCAGATTTGGGATGCCGTACGACGGATTTACGTACGGGCTATATATTGATGTTTGATCCGCACTCTTGACTTGGGAATATCTGATTATAGATATGGTATCGGATGTGATATTATTGAGGCGTGATCAATGACTCTTATATATATATATATTATATATATGTATCGACTCAGATGTTAGGCGGCTTCCATACCTTCAGTTAGCCTGTTAGCTCAGCCCTATAGTTTAGTGTAGTTGTTAGACTAGATTTATATTAAATGCAGATTAGTTATCATTGTATTTAGTATTCAGCTCCCGCACATTATTGTTGTTGCTCCGCATCATATACTTATTGTATTTCATATTTCATTATTGATATCATGCTGTTAGGACACCATCACCATTACCGATGATGCGTATGTACCACGTACACTTACTTGCCGGCTCACACACATCTTCAATGGTAATTACCATGTCACGTACACTTAGAAAATACTATTGCTAGACTTAGCTTGTTAGTTAGTAGTTTGACATGATATTAGTGTACTTGCCTTATATGCCAGTTTAGACATTTTAGTTATTACTTGTCACTTTATGCATACAGTTATTCATTGTTATGCCGCATTCATGGATTCTCATGCCTATATTCACTAGTTTATGTGCTATTGAGGTTTTGGATTGGGATTTCCATGATATTTCTGGATTTGGGAACCGCGGGTATTTCAAAAGAGAATATGTAATTGTTTTAAGAACCCGGTTACCCTTGATATGACATTTCAGTGCGTCCACCATGTGTTTTCTCGGTGCAAAGAGCGACATGTGAGACCCGAGTTCGAGGAGTGGAGGAACCGTTTCGGATACATGGTGGATGATTTATGTGAAAATAAGTGTGTTTGTAGTTAACCGCAATCAATAACGGTGTCGCACGTAGCTAGACCGAGATGAGTACGGGTCGTCCTCTGGGAAACGTGGAACCTTTTACTTTTACTTTAGATGTGTTGAGAAAGAGAGGAGGAATAAAGAATTTTATAGAATGGTTTCTAGATCTACGTTAAACAAGAATGTAAAATATAGATCTAGATTATTTTAAAGATGTAATTAATATAATAAGAGGGCTTGTAGGGTTCGTTAGGATTTAGTAGTTATGGACGATTAATTAAAAGTTACCCTTTTTATCCATTAATAGATTTAGAACTATAACGACGGTGATGCGTGTAGATTAGGGTTTCTGGAGGGAAAAGGAATCCCACTCTTAACCCTTATCTCGACACGGAACTCCGTTCATTATCTAGCCTTTACCAAAATAATCATTAATCGAATCTCTAATCGCGGTCGGAACTAGCAAAGAATTGCTAGCGCGCCCGATTAGGATGTTAATGATTCTTTTAATAAAGTTCCTAAACTTTATAAGACTTAAAAAGGGTTTAATTATTTTCATCGTCCATTAGCCTACCCTAATCCTACGAACCCTAACAAGCGGAGAATTACTCGCGCATGTTGGGAGAAGAAAATGAAAAGAAAGAGAGGAAAAACATAATGTAAAATGCAAAAAGAATTAAATAAAATAACTATCTTTATTAATCAACTTGAACAAACTACACTTTAATCCGTAGAAAATGATTACAAACTAGTTACTTCTCGATCTTTCCTAAGGAGGTAGACGAACAGTTGATGACCAGCCTGGATGCGTCAGCTGTCTTGGACTTCGTGATCTCTTCGGCTTGATAACTTTTCGAAGAGGCTCTCGGTGCCCTTTTATAGTGCAAAGCCAGAATCTTCTTGTTGAAAACTTGGTAAAATATAGCTTTTATTCACCCCACAAAATCTTGTCTTCCAACTCCTTAAGATTGCAGCGGATCCGCGGCCCAAGGGGGGTTTGGCCGCGGATCCGCGCTCAATGGTGAGGATCTCTTCATCAACTTTTGGGTGCTCTTTCCTTGTGACATTTGGCAATCCTTGGTACCTTTAGAATTCAGAAATATTCTCTCGGTTGCTTCCAGACTTGGTCTCCAAGTTTTGCTTCTTAATTTGGCAAGTTTTCTTCAACAAATTGATTTGTTTGATAAATTCTGCATAACAACTTGGAAAATTCTGCACAATAATCTCAAATAATATTTAGTAGACTTAGTTCTACTAGGATTTGGTCAATGAATTTATTTGCATACATTTTTCTACCAAATACTAATTAAAGTATATTAACACATGGAAAATGGTGTTTTTACACATAAACCCTCATATGTATAATATATTAAAATAAAGTCCCTTTTTAATATAAAAATGGTAGGAAAAATGTAATGCAAATGTGCAGTTTTATCAACTGAACAAATACCCCCAAACTTATATTTGATCGTCCCGATCAAACTAGTTTATTCAAGAGGAGAAAAAGAAAGGAGAAAACTAAGCACACTTTCGTAGGCAGACACGATTGCACTGAGCACGTGCAACAAGCCGTTAAACCTCTAGATGTCCCTAGTAGGAGGAGTGTTGTCTCTTGAGGGTTTTCAGCAGATTACACCCACAAAATCCAATAACAAAAGAAAGATGGTGAGATTTATATATAAAAATAAGAACCATAGAAGAAAGGCCTTGAAAAGAAGAGTTTCCAACTATACTAGCTTTTCAGTTGTCATGAGCCCTATCTTAATAGTCATGAAAAAATATTAGAAATCATATCATCCCTCAATAAAACATCGTCTTTATTCTTCATTCCTACCTTTCATCCAAACATTGATCATATAACCCCAAGTGTGTGTAAAGAACATCCCTACACTCGGAGAATTCAATTCAAGCTATCATACTCTTGTCCATCTATCTTAGTACTTTTTAATTTGATGAATATTAAGATTTGCTCACACATTTTCATGCGACCGTTAATACTTCTTGAGGTACTAACAGACCGATTACTCATGTGCTTGCTGATTAGGTGGTAATATTTTCCTCGTCTTGCACCACATAAGGCTTAGCAGTGACTCCCAGACCAGTTGGCCTTAGGGCACTAGGTGAAGAGGCACCCTCGCTATATTTTTTTATTGCTGCCTTGGCGATAACAAAACCAGTGTTCATTTTTTTTTCTTTTCACCATTTTTATATTTTCTTCATTTTTTTCATTTCCTTCATACTTTGGCTTTTAGACAAGAGCATTTCAAGGTATCCTCTACTATCCCGAGTTTCAAGACGTGTGTAAGTGCAAATAGTAGGGTATCAACATTCAAATGTTTGGCTTCCAGAATAGAAACTATTTTTAAGATTTATTTTTATCCTCAGATTAGTGACTTCCTTCATCTTACTAACCCTTGGGACAACGGCTCATAACTACTTATTACCAGTTCGTTTAAGAAAACTTCTAATTTTCTTGGTTTTCTTAAACTATTCCTATCTTTTGGATGTAATTTTTCACTTTCTACTCGTTTGTTATAATTTTTATTTTTTAAAAATTTTGAAAATGTTGTGCTTATGCAAAATATGATGCAAACTGATGTGTAAATAAGCACAAAATTCCCCCAAACCAGTTTACAGCAGTGTCCTCACTGATGTCATCCGTTAAGCTCAAAAACCTGTAGACTTGAGAGGAAATTATTAATGGGGGCAAGAATATATGAAAGTGAAAATTCTCCCCCAAACTTATTTTTGGCTCACAATTTTGTAAAAATCATTTTCTTTCAAGAGCCCAAAATATACCCCCCCAAACTTGAGTTAAACAATTTTAATCTTTTAAAATCATACGAGGGGGTCAAGGTTATTGGTCAATGCCAAGCTTTGCAAAGACCGAAGGTCAACACCAACCATTCAAAAATTTTATCGATGAAGCACCAAGGTTGGTGGAAGAACATGTCACCTTTCGACGTGAAGAAGTGGGGAGGTGATAAGAGGTGTGATGGAAAAGGATCGCGTCTCAATTTGGAGAGACGACACAGTGATAGTAATGATGGATTACTCGCATTATCATGATTGTCCAAAAGAAGGGGTGGAGGTCCAATTTCTTTATCTTGGAGTTGATTCATCTCAACACCTGTGTCTTGTAAAAATACGAGCTCATCAGCGAAAATTTCCTTAAAGTTTTCGTCGATACCCCGAAGAATAATGTCATCAGAAAAAATGGGGTGATCGTCCGACTCTATAAAAAGTTTCTCATCAGTGTTAGATGTTGACCCGGACAACTCGGTGGAAGAGTCCGTGTCAAGCAACAACATATGAAAAACGTCAGTATCATGAGGTTGATCAAATTCGCTGCTGTCGACATCCATTAATTCGACAGAACACACATGAGCATAGGGTTCGGAGGGTTCACTTGCCAACTTGTAAATGTTAAGCTCAATTGACTTCTTTCCAAAGGATAGGGTCATAGAGCCGTTTCTATAATTGATTACTGCGTTGGAAGTGGCCAAAAAGGGTCGACCGAGTATCACCGGGATTTGATTGCGTGGGTTTGCTACAGTTTGTGTATCTATAATGATAAAGTCCACAGGAAATATGAATTCCCCGACTTTGATTAACACATCCTCTAGCTCACCCCTTGGTTGGGTGATAGATCGATCGGCCATCTGAAGAGTGCAATGCGCAGGTTTTAATTCTCCGATCCCTAATTGCTCATAAACAGAATACGGAAGCAAGTTAACACTAGCACCTAAATCGAGTAGAGCACGATTGATATTTTTACCCCCAATAGAAATAGAAATTGTAGGACTTCCGGGGTCCTTTCGTTTCTTGGGTAGTTGTTGTGTAAAAGCAGTGCTCACATTACTCGTAAGGAAAACTTTTTTAGGTACTTGAACTTTTCTCTTCCTAGTGCACAAGTCCTTTAAGATTTTTGCATATGACGGAACTTGTTGAATAACATCTAGGAGAGGAATGTTTATGTTAACTTGCTTAAAAATTTCCACAATCTTCTCCATTTGTGGACATGGTCTGTTGCCCCTTAACCTGTTTGGATAAGGTGCTTTATCAATAAGTTTGTAAGTCCATATTGCGACCCCCGGTTCTTACGGGGAGGCGGAAACGGTATAAAAATCAAATTTTTAGTGCAAGAAGCAACATGGACTAAACAAGGTCGGGATCGTGTCTAAACTAAACTAGCAAATACGCTAAAAGGAGTTAGCTACTCGGATGAGGGTTATACCTAAACTTGAACTCCTTCTTCTTGAAATCTTGTAGAGGTTGATGGTTCTCTTTTGTCGCCTTCTTCCGTCGAAGATGGATCCACCTCGAGGGTTCGACCTTGGGCTCTTTCTCGGACTTGGAGTGAACTAGAATCTCCGGTTTGCTAATCCTTTGATCCTAGGGTGAGTAGAGAGTGATTAGGGTTTGCTTTTCTATCTAAAGAGAATGAATCTCAACACATGAGAAGGTTTCTCTTTTCAAGAGGAGGAAGAAGATGAAAATGAGGAGAGAGAGTGAGAATGATAGAATGAGCTATTATTTTCTCTTCTTGCAACCATAATGCAAAAGAATAATATTATCTAAATGATAATAATTGAAAATGAGAATAGTTGATGGTAGTGTTTGGAATGACCACAACCATGCTTCATTTAATAAAAAGTAAGCATGAATCAAGGAAGACTTTCAAGGCATGAAAGTGGTCAATGGTCAACAAGTCAACCAAGGTCAACAAGTCAACAAAGAACAACCATAACATAATTCTCATTTAATTATTATTATTAATAGATAATAAATAAATCCATTAGGGTTTGGAAAATAAAGACTGTCAACTGTGCATACGCACCCGTTCCGAAACCCTAATGAAAAACCTCATTCTCCTCCTCAAGCAACTGTGCATACACACCTGCATTCTCGTTCCGAAAAACAAGAATACCAAGACATAAAAGCAACCCCAAAACACATACCAGTATCTGGCTCAAACCAGAGCCTGCCAGTATAATCCGTCCGGACTCCAAACGTGCACAAGTGCGCGGATGAGAACGAACCCTGTCGCAAAACCATGCGACCTCTACTCTGTTTTGCCCAGAGGCGAATACCCTCTGTGTGGGACTCTAAAGACTCGACACTACGCTGGCAGTGGGTTTAACCACAGACCGCAAGCGGCACTAGCTGTGCGTAACGGTCCCCAGGTAGATGCCGACAAGAAGGCTGACGAGGTGAAACCCCATCTGAACTCCTACTGAGTCTGAATGTGACAGTCTCCGTACAGTCCGGTCTGTTCGTCTGATACATCGCATGGCGGGCCTAGGGGGTGGTAAACGTCAGTCCCCCAATAGCGGTACAAGTCGTGCCGGAGCGAAGCCCAAAACACCCTGAGATAACACTGGAAACCTACCAGTATATCTCGTTTGCCCTGGCCAGGGACTACTCGTGTAATGGCTCTCCTAGACACAGCGCGATGTCAACCCCCAATACCGGGAGAGACGAATCCTGTCTAACCGTCACTGCCTCCAAGTGCTTCGGGACTGCACCCAACCACCACCTGTTTGCACGACTCCTTTGAGCCGTGGTAGGGTAGTGATCAAAGTGCAGTGGGAACACACTTGAGGCGAAGTGCCAGTGTCAAGTCAGCGGACTAAGCTGTACTCATGTCACCTGGGAACTGATAACTGACGATAGGTATAATACCAACCTGTCAGTTCCCTACGAGTCCTGTCCAGTGTACTCGTAACCCAACGAGCACCCGTATACTATCTCCAGTACGACGTACTGATGGCTGTGGGACAGACCATCTCCCACACTGGGATGAGAAGCGCATACGCTAGTCTACTCCGGAGTATCGATGCCCCGTCTCGATAGTCCTGCGACTAGGGACCTGTATAAGGATGTGCCTATAGATTACCCAGCCCCCACTTGTGTGACTGCCATCACAACGCTGGTAATCAAGCAAAGATCCTAAGGGCTCCACTAATGCGTATAAGTGATATACTGAAATAAACACAAGTACACATTGAAGTAGAAACAAACCAAGTAGCATACTACTATTTTGAGCAAGATTGTATATACAAGGTGAATATCCCAAGCATCCATTAAGTAATATACAAACTAGTATGATACAGTAATGGCCTCTAGGGCATATACACTAACAATCTCCCACTTGCACTAAGGCCATGTACTGGCGTATCGAAGACCTATCATCTCGATCAGCCGCTCGAACTGAGTCTGGGGTAGGGCCTTGGTGAATGGATCTGCAGTGTTCTCTTCTGAAGCAACCCTCCGAACCTCGATCTCCTTGCGATCCACGATCTCCCTGATCAAGTGATACCGCCTCAAGATGTGCCTGGATCTCTGATGGGACCTGGGTTCCTTCGCTAAAGCTATAGCCCCGTTGTTGTCGCAATATAGAGGTATTGGGTCAACAATGGACGGAACCACCTGAAGTTCTTTCAAGAACTTCCTCATCCAGACAGCTTCTTTTGGGGCATCAGATGCAGCGATGTATTCCGCTTCCATCGTCGAGTCTGCAACGGTTTCCTGTTTGGAACTCTTCCAACACACCGCCCCTCCATTGAGGGTGAAGACAAAACCCGACATGGACTTGGAATCATCCTTGTCACTCTGGAAGCTGGAGTCAGCAAAGGCCTCGATCTGGAGGTCTTTTCCGCCATACACCAAGAACATCTCCTTAGTCCTTCTCAGGTACTTGAGAATGTTCTTTACTGCTATCCAGTGTTTCTCCCCAGGGTTTGACTGATACCGGCTTACTACACTCAGTGCATAAGCTACATCCGGTCTGGTACACAACATCGCATACATTATAGAGCCTACCGCAGAAGCGTAGGGTATAATAGACATGCGATCCCTCTCCAAATCAGTCTTGGGAGACATCTCTTTAGAGAGGGTGATCCCGTGACAAGCCGGTAGGTTACCGCGCTTGGAATCTTCCATACTGAATCTTTTCACTATGGTGTCGATGTACCTGGACTGAGAAAGTCCCAATATCCTCTTGGATCTATCACGATGGATCCGGATCCCCAGGATGTATGAGGCATCACCCAGGTCTTTCATGGAGAACCTTTGTGACAAGAACCCCTTGACAGATTGTAGCATAGGAATGTCATTTCCTATCAAGAGAATGTCATCCACGTATAAAACGAGGAATACTACAGTTCTCGCTACAAATCTACTATAGATGCATGGTTCATCTGGATTTTTGATAAAGCCAAATTCTTTGACTGTCTCATCAAAGCAGATGTTCCAACTCCGCGATGCCTGCTTTAGTCCATAGATGGACTTAAGCAACTTGCACACCTTTCCGCTGCTCCCACTCTGAATGAAACCCTCTGGCTGGTCCATATAGACACACTCCTCTAAATTTCCATTTAGAAAAGCTGTCTTTACGTCCATTTGCCAGATCTCATAATCGTGGAAGGCAGCAATGGCAAGAAGGATCCGAATGGATTTCAGCATGGCTACTGGAGAAAAGGTTTCGTCGTAGTCCAAGCCAGGTCTTTGACGAAAACCCTTTGCTACCAGCCTAGCTTTATAGGTCTCAACCTGTCCATCTACACCAATCTTCCTTTTGAAGATCCACTTGCATCCTACGGGTTTTACCCCGTCTGGAGCAATGTCCAACGTCCATACTTTGTTGGTGTACATGGACTCCATTTCGGTCCGCATTGCATCCAGCCATTTCACTGAGTCAACGCTCTGAACGGCCTGCTGGAAGCTAGTAGGCTCATCATAATCTATGATGCAATCCTCTCTATCCCCGTCTATGAGAAAACCGCAGTATCTCTCGGGCGGATGAGACTGCCTACTACTCCTGCGGAGCGGCGTAGGAATGTCCTGTTCATCTGAACCCTCTGGTTCCACTAAGCTTTCAGTAATAGTCTGAGGTTCTGGAATTTCATCCAGTTCTACTGCGCTCCCACTTATCTGATTTTCCAAAAACTCAGTTTCCAAGAAGTGGGCATGACGAGAAACAAGGACTTTTTGCTCCTCTGCGTAATAGAATAGATACCCCTTGGAGTTCTTTGGGTATCCCACAAACTTGCACTGTACTGAGCGTGCCTCGAGCTTGTCCGCATGCTGCTTTTTTACAAAAGCCGGACATCCCCATGTCTTAAAGGCTTTAAGACAGGGTTTCTTCCCACTCCACATCTGATATGGTGTGGTAGGCACAGTCTTAGTAGGAACTTGGTTCAAGAGATGTGCAGCTGTTTCTAGTGCATATCCCCAGAAAGATCGCGGTAACTCAGCCTTACTCATCATGGAACGAACCATATCCAATAGGGTTCGATTCCTCCTTTCCGATACACCGTTATGTTGCGGAGTGTATGGAGGAGTACGCTGAGAGAGAATTCCATTCTCTTTTAAATAGTCCAGGAACTCGGCACTCAAGTATTCACCACCTCGATCCGATCTTAGGATCTTGATACTTTTGCCTGTTTGTTTTTCAACTTCATTCTTGTAATCCCGAAATTTCTCAAAAGCCTCGGATTTGTGCTTCATTAAGAAGACATCTCCATACCTAGAGAAATCGTCTGTGAAAGTAATGAAGTATGAATAACCGCTTCGCGCATGTGTAGACATTGGACCACACACGTCACTGTGTATGAGTCCCAAGAGCTCGCTCGCTCTTTCTCCGTGTCCAGTGAACGGAGTCTTTGTCATCTTTCCCATGAGACAAGATTCACAAGTGGCATAAGACTGATACTCGAACGGATCCAAGTATCCTTCTTTATGTAACTTAGTCAACCGTGTCTCATTGATGTGACCCAGTCTACAATGCCATAAGAAAGCCCGATTGATATCTGGAGACTTTCTTTTGTGTGTATTCTGGACATTGAAAATCTGTGGTTGGTTTAACACGTATATACCATTACTCAGAGTACCTGACCCAATCAATACTTGATTAAGGTGAATGTTTACAACATTACTTACAAACGCAAATTCATAACCTTCTTTAGAAACTAAAGATACAGAAATGATATTACAAGTTGCGTTGGGTACAAAAAAGCAATTACGCAAAACCAAAACATGTCCATCTGACATTCCCAGGTGATAGTCCCCCACGGCTTTAGCATCCATGCTAGCTCCGTTCGCAACTCTGAGGGTCATGTCACCTGCCTTCAAATCCCTACGGTTTCTCAACGCCTGCAAAGAATTACAGATATGAGATCCTGATCCGGTATCCAATACCCAGGAAGTAGAGTTTATTGAAAGACAGTTTTCAATAACATACACACCTGAAGCTGAAGCTGCAACCTGCTTCAATTCCTGTGTTCTGGCCTTCCAGGCCCTGCAATCATTCTTCCAGTGTCCTTTCTTATGACAAAAGAAGCATTCTTCCTTATCCACAAGCTTCCCCGCTATCTTTGTTGCTTTACCTTTTCCCTTCGTATCCACTTTACTAACACCGCCCCTTGGTTTGGCGGGGGCCTTCTTCTTCTTTCCCTTGGCTTTCGCCTTGGACCTAGAAGAAGATGATCCTCCTACAAACAAAGTGGATGTATCCCTACTTTTCTGTAGGGTGCCCTCTGCGCTCCTCAGCATGTTGAGGAGCTCTGATAGTTCAACCTCTTTTTCTTGTAGGTTGAAGTTCAGTATAAACTGGGCGTAAGTGGAAGGAAGGGACTGGAGAACTATATCCGTATATAGCTCACTCTCCAATATGATCCCTAGGTCAGCGAGCTCCTCAATGTAGCCGATCATCTTTAGCACGTGCTCGGCTACTGATGATCCGACGGCCATCTTTGTCGAAAACAACTTTTTCGACGCTTCGTATCTTGCGATACGTGATTGCTCTCCATACAGTTCTTTTGTATGGAGCAATATGGACTCCATGTCCATATTCTCATGCCTCCTCTGATGTTCGTTGTCCATCGAGGCAAGCAGGAGGCACTTGGCCTTCGCGCTATCAATCTCCCAAGTCTTGCGGATTTCCTTATCCGCGACGCTGGAAGTTGGACCAGGGACAGGGGGAGCTTTGGTGGTAAGAAGATACCCCAGCTTGTCATAAGTGATTGCTATCTTGACATTCCTGAGCCAATCTTTGTAGTTTGGCCCTGTCAGCTTGTTTTTATCTAGGAGTAACTTAAGTCCAGTCATGTTGATTGGTCGCTGCAATTAGGAGAGAGAAGAAGAAACACTCAGCATGATGCTCTTGCAAGTTTAGAGTGGTTTTTAGTTTGTCTAAACAGGATGGCTCCCACTGTTTCTCGAATCCCTCCTCAAACCATAAAGGAAGAATTAGTCAGGATCAATCCCACCGTACAATACTTGCTTAACCGTTCAGCCAGGCCAGTGTCGGTACTTCGAGGGAGGTTTTCCAACGCTTTCGCGAAGTTCCTTAATTAAAGAACCTCTTTTCCCTGGGGGCGTAACCCCGCTAACACCTTTCTAGGCACCTACTAGGTTTATAGCATTGATCGTTAAGTGAGAAATTTCCCGAGGAGTAGCATATACTCACAGTAGGATCGGGATCCAAATATCATTGTGTGACGAAAATGAAGGAATCCTACCATAATCATCACACTCCAAATGGTATGCAAATCTAGCAAGTTTCAGTACTTATGAAACTCCCGATGTGGATTTTTGCCCCATGCTCTTATGACCTTGACTAAGGCCAACAAATCATAAGTCACATGTCAAGTTCTTCCCGTCGTTATCCAGGTTAATTTGAACCCACCCGTATATACCCTTGACTATGGCCAACAAGGCAATACGACTGTCCCAAACCAACGCATTCTATCTATGCAACATATGAATACCCACCAGCTACCAATCACTGTGCCTTGACTAAGGCCAACAAACACAGCTTGAATACTGTTGAATATTCATATGAAACGACGGAGGGCTACGGATGGTTTTGGCGAAACCGTGAACGTAGTGAACTTGATATAATCGATGGAACGAGATAGCTTTTAGAAGGAGTGGCTCAAGCTCCGCATTTAAAAGTTAGTTTTGAAAAGAACCGAGTGGTTTTCCGAAAGTGTTCCATCGACTTAAACTTGGTTTATTATCTTGCATTAGTTCTTTTAATGCGTGATATTCTTGCATTAGTACTTTTAATGCGTCCCATCATTTAATCCTACCATTGCAGAAAACAACCAAAATATGACGTACGCTTATGCCATTCGCATTCGCCACGGGGCCCCGTCATTACCCGTTAGGTTACTTAACTAATGACAGAGCGGGGGCTGGGCTAGCGCGTCTGTAAAACATAAGCAACGCCTAAATAGAAAGCAATGATAGACATTTCAGATCACAGATAAATACATTGGATATACTAGCAATCTGTAATTTGTACGAGCCTGTAACAAAAACAGATAACACGGTCGCGGTGAATAGCCAAATCCCCACCCAAGACCCCTACGGGTGCGGCAAACTACCCGCCAAGTCCTCGGTAGTTTGTGCACCCCTCCATGGGTCTATCCTAGGAGCAAAAACAGTAAAAAGAATTATACAATGACGGCTACAACCCCGACCCGGTTGTGCGGCCAAACAAATAATATAATTACATCAATTTACATTTACAATGAATTGCAAGAAAAGAAAACTCTCGTCTCACAACCCCCGGCTATTCACCCGCGACAATCCAACATATTTATATACACATTCCAGCACATTACAGATCTTGTATAACCCCGACTAATCGTCTTATAGCGATTAGCCGACGTTCAATACAAGCAAACATCACAGATAAAACCATCATAGTCAAAGTGTAGTGAAGTTCGGAAAAAAATACGGAATTATAGGACCCCAAAAGGAAATTTCTTTTCTGGAAAATCTGGGCACATATAATATATTTTAAAAATCCCAAAACCAACACAGACACACACTGCACGAAAAACGACGCACTAAAGACAACAAACCGCGGCGCTTCCGCGGCGGCCAAGAAGGGTCACGCGGCGGAAGCGCGGCGGTTTAGACGAATTGGTGAATCGTTTTTCATGGGTGTTCTAACAAAACCCTGAGATGAATTTAGGAGTATAAAGTTTTTCATTTTGACCAGAAAAAATTTCAACAGAAACTCAGTTTTTGTAGTTTTCCGGTTTTGTGATTTTTTTTTCGGTTCCGAACTTCGTTACACTTTACTACCTAGCTAGTTTAAGTTTAGTTAGGCTCTGATACCACTGTAAGTCCATATTGCGACCCCCGGTTCTTACGGGGAGGCGGAAACGGTATAAAAATCAAATTTTTAGTGCAAGAAGCAACATGGACTAAACAAGGTCGGGATCGTGTCTAAACTAAACTAGCAAATACGCTAAAAGGAGTTAGCTACTCGGATGAGGGTTATACCTAAACTTGAACTCCTTCTTCTTGAAATCTTGTAGAGGTTGATGGTTCTCTTTTGTCGCCTTCTTCCGTCGAAGATGGATCCACCTCGAGGGTTCGACCTTGGGCTCTTTCTCGGACTTGGAGTGAACTAGAATCTCCGGTTTGCTAATCCTTTGATCCTAGGGTGAGTAGAGAGTGATTAGGGTTTGCTTTTCTATCTAAAGAGAATGAATCTCAACACATGAGAAGGTTTCTCTTTTCAAGAGGAGGAAGAAGATGAAAATGAGGAGAGAGAGTGAGAATGATAGAATGAGCTATTATTTTCTCTTCTTGCAACCATAATGCAAAAGAATAATATTATCTAAATGATAATAATTGAAAATGAGAATAGTTGATGGTAGTGTTTGGAATGACCACAACCATGCTTCATTTAATAAAAAGTAAGCATGAATCAAGGAAGACTTTCAAGGCATGAAAGTGGTCAATGGTCAACAAGTCAACCAAGGTCAACAAGTCAACAAAGAACAACCATAACATAATTCTCATTTAATTATTATTATTAATAGATAATAAATAAATCCATTAGGGTTTGGAAAATAAAGACTGTCAACTGTGCATACGCACCCGTTCCGAAACCCTAATGAAAAACCTCATTCTCCTCCTCAAGCAACTGTGCATACACACCTGCATTCTCGTTCCGAAAAACAAGAATACCAAGACATAAAAGCAACCCCAAAACACATACCAGTATCTGGCTCAAACCAGAGCCTGCCAGTATAATCCGTCCGGACTCCAAACGTGCACAAGTGCGCGGATGAGAACGAACCCTGTCGCAAAACCATGCGACCTCTACTCTGTTTTGCCCAGAGGCGAATACCCTCTGTGTGGGACTCTAAAGACTCGACACTACGCTGGCAGTGGGTTTAACCACAGACCGCAAGCGGCACTAGCTGTGCGTAACGGTCCCCAGGTAGATGCCGACAAGAAGGCTGACGAGGTGAAACCCCATCTGAACTCCTACTGAGTCTGAATGTGACAGTCTCCGTACAGTCCGGTCTGTTCGTCTGATACATCGCATGGCGGGCCTAGGGGGTGGTAAACGTCAGTCCCCCAATAGCGGTACAAGTCGTGCCGGAGCGAAGCCCAAAACACCCTGAGATAACACTGGAAACCTACCAGTATATCTCGTTTGCCCTGGCCAGGGACTACTCGTGTAATGGCTCTCCTAGACACAGCGCGATGTCAACCCCCAATACCGGGAGAGACGAATCCTGTCTAACCGTCACTGCCTCCAAGTGCTTCGGGACTGCACCCAACCACCACCTGTTTGCACGACTCCTTTGAGCCGTGGTAGGGTAGTGATCAAAGTGCAGTGGGAACACACTTGAGGCGAAGTGCCAGTGTCAAGTCAGCGGACTAAGCTGTACTCATGTCACCTGGGAACTGATAACTGACGATAGGTATAATACCAACCTGTCAGTTCCCTACGAGTCCTGTCCAGTGTACTCGTAACCCAACGAGCACCCGTATACTATCTCCAGTACGACGTACTGATGGCTGTGGGACAGACCATCTCCCACACTGGGATGAGAAGCGCATACGCTAGTCTACTCCGGAGTATCGATGCCCCGTCTCGATAGTCCTGCGACTAGGGACCTGTATAAGGATGTGCCTATAGATTACCCAGCCCCCACTTGTGTGACTGCCATCACAACGCTGGTAATCAAGCAAAGATCCTAAGGGCTCCACTAATGCGTATAAGTGATATACTGAAATAAACACAAGTACACATTGAAGTAGAAACAAACCAAGTAGCATACTACTATTTTGAGTAAGATTGTATATACAAGGTGAATATCCCAAGCATCCATTAAGTAATATACAAACTAGTATGATACAGTAATGGCCTCTAGGGCATATACACTAACAAAGTTTGGGGTCAAAAATTGGAGAAGATTGTGGAGACGGATTCGATCCCAAAACTGGAGTGGGAATCGACTTAGATAGATCTGGCAAAATAGGCGAAGGGTTCGAGCCTTGGGGAAAACGGAGAATAGGCTCGGGTGAAGGTGGGAGACTAGACGAATTAAGGGAAGAAGAAGAAGCTGGGGTCTCATTGGTGTCACTATCATCACACTGCTCACCCACTCGGTTATTCAGCACTTTTCCCGATCTCAACATGGTAACAACACTCACATTATAACTTTGTGAATGGCCAGGATTCGGTAGGGGTTGAGATGGGAGTTTCCCTTTTTCTCTCGCACTCATTGCGGCGTTTAACTGTGCGATTTGGTTTTCTATTGATTTAATACTCTCACCATGGGAGGATGAGTTTTTCGTTAGGGCATCAATAGAAGACCTCATCTCAGCCGAATTTTGCATGGATTGTTTCATGAACATATCCAAAGTTTGTGCAAGTGAGTTGTCAGTACCGGCCACTTGTGGTGTAGAAATGTTGGCCGGATTTTGGAAATTCTGTGACTGAAAGGGGGCTGATTTTGTGGTTGTGGTTGCTGTGGAGGAGGTCTTTGATAATTGCTTTGTTGGTTTTGATTCCAAGCAAAGTTAGGATGATTCCTCCATCCTTGATTGTACGTGGAAGAATAAGGGTCGTTTCTAGGTCGCTGCTGAAAAGCAGCATTAGCTTGAAATGAAGCATTCATAGGACATTCTTCCGTTAAGTGTAAAGGATCCGAACAGCAACCACAGACGATCTGAGGAAGCGTGACCTGATTTAGGGAGAATGATGAGAACTTGTTTTCAATAGCATCGAGTTTCTTCTGAGTCGCTGCCATTTCGGCTTTTACTGCGATAGAAACATCGAGCTGGTGAATACCTCCCTTAGTTGAAGGTGGTCTTACGCTTTCCTACTGCAACGTGTGTTCAGCAAGATCTTCCAGATATTTCCATGCTTCACCGTCATCTTTAGACATGAAATTGCATTGACACATTGTTTCAATCATCTGTTTTGTCGCTGGATTAATGCCCTCATATATAATCCGACATAAATCCCATCTTTGTATTCCGTGATGGGGGCATTGGACAAGCAGATCTTTGAAACGTTCAAAGCACTTCCAAAATGGTTCATTGGGAAGCTGGGTGAACTGGTTGATCTCGCTCCTAATGTGGGCAGTCTTATGATTTGGGTAAAACTTCTTAAGAAATGCTACGACGAATTCATCCCAATTAGTGATAGAGTGTGCGGCAGTATTATAAAGCCATTTTTCTGCCAAGTCGCACAATGTGAATGGGAGAAGACGTAAGCGCATAGCATCTAAAGTCAATTGTGAAGTACCCATCATTGCGCATACGTTTTCGAATTTGGTGATGAAAACGTACGCGTCTTCCGACTCAAGCCCGTGAAATTTGGGCAGCAGGTTGATGTAGTGGGGTTTTATTTCGAAATTATCCCCGTTAGGTGGTGGAAGAGATAGACAAGTAGGAAGGGGACCACGAATAGGATAGCATCTCTCTTGGAGAGAGATGCGCGGTGGATTCTGCTCACCTGCGGGTGGTGGCAGCGTGGTGTTATAATTAGATGGAGTGCCGTCCATCACGATTGATGTGGTATGTGGTGGGGGAAAAGAAGATGAAGAAGTACCGACTTCGGCGTCGATAGCAGGAACGCGGACAAGACGGGCACTAGGATCCTGTGTCCAGCCGAGCATGCACTAAGCGGGTTTAGTGCATGTGGCAGCGTGTGTGTGATTTTAAAATTGGCTTGTTTTTGAAAAAGTGGGACTCAAGACAAATCACCCTACGATGCACAAGCAACCCTAGAACTAAGGTCACCTAGGTCCAGTCTCTAGACCGCTCCTAGACTTCCAAAGGACAAGCCGCAGGATCAATCCTCTACCGCCTCCTTACTACCCTTGTAGCCAGATAAGTGCCAGGTAAGTGGGAAGGAACCACATCGTGGGCCTAATTAAAAACCACTAGCCTTTGTCACACTTGCCTAGGCACTACAAAAGTAATGCAGATAAACGATAGATTACCCACGACCTTCCTCTGTCCTTATTGAGCGCGACAGTCCTTAGAGTCTGGTCTAGATATTTTTTAAATTAATGAAGGGTTGATCTATATGCTCGGTTTGTGATTTGTGGGGCTTAGGAAGGGTGATGAAATCCCCACCTAATCTTGATTTGGTCTTTGCCCCTTAAAGACCGTATTAAATATGCAAAACAAAACCAATCACAAAACTTTTGCAAAAAGATTTTTGAGCGGCGCAATTTTGCAAAGAATCCTGCAGAAGATAGATTTTATTGGATTTGAGAGGAGAGAGAAGGAGTTGAAAAAGATACCAGAGAAGTGTGAAACCCTAGATCTCTTGTTTCCTAAAGTCCGTGACTCCAGATTCCCTCGCAAAATTCACACACAAATCGTTAAATATGTAATTTGCAGTTTTGTTTTAATAATGATATGAATCGTCTAAGAATTCAACACAAATAGAAAAAATAAAAAATTACGCACGTGTCCCCGGCAACGGCACCATTTGATTGATGTGAAAATAAGTGTGTTTATAGTTAACCGCAATCAATAACGGTGTCGCACGTAGCTAGACCGAGATGAGTACGGGTCGTCCTCTGGGAAACGTGGAACCTTTTACTTTTACTTTAGATATGTTGAGAAAGAGAGGAGGAATAAAGAATTTTATAGAATGGTTTCTAGATCTACGTTAAACAAGAATGTAAAATATAGATCTAGATTATTTTAAAGATGTAATTAATATAATAAGAGGACTTGTAGGGTTCATTAGGATTTAGTAGTTATGGACGATTAATTAAAAGTTACCCTTTTTATCCATTAATAGATTTAGAACTAGAACGACGGTGATGCGTGTAGATTAGGGTTTCTGGAGGGAAAAGGAATCCCACTCTTAACCCTTATCTCGACACGGAACTCCGTTCACTATCTAGCCTTTACCAAAACAATCATTAATCTAATCTCTAATCGCGGTCGGAACTAGCAAAGAATTGCTAGCGCGCCCGATTAGGATGTTAATGATTCTTTTGATAAAGTTCCTAAAATTTATAGGACTTAAAAAGGGTTTAATTATTTTCATCGTCCATTAGCCTACCCTAATCCTACGAACCCTAACAAGCGGAGAATTACTCGCGCATGTTGGGAGAAGAAAATGAAAAGAAAGAGAGGAAAAACATAATGTAAAATGCAAAAAGAATTAAATAAAATAACTACCTTTATTAATAAACTTGAACAAACTACACTTTAATCCGTAGAAAATGATTACAAACTAGTTGCTTCTCGATCTTTCCTAAGGAGGTAGACGAACAGTTGATGACCAGCCTGGATGCGTGAGCCGTCTTGGACTTCGTGATCTCTTCGGCTTGATAACTTTTCCAAGAGGCTCTCGGTGCCCTTTTATAGTGCAAAGCCAAAATCTTCTTGTTGAAAACTTGGTAAAATATAGCTTTTATTCACCTCACAAAATCTTGTCTTCCAACTCCTTAAGATTGCGGCGGATCCGCGGCCTAAGGGGGGTTTGGCCGTGGATCCGCGCTCAATGGTGAGGATCTCTTCATCAACTTTTGGGTGCTCTTTCCTTTTGACATTTGGCAATCCTTGGTACCTTTTGAATTCAGAAATCTTCTCTCGGTTGCTTCCAGACTTGGTCTCCAAGTTTTGCTTCTTAATTTGGCAAGTTTTCTTCAACAAATTGATTTGTTTGATAAATTCTGCATAACAACTTGGAAAATTCTGCAGAATAATCTCAAATAATATTTAGTAAACTTAGTTCTACTAGGATTTGGTCAATGAATTTATTTGCATACATTTTTCTACCAAATACTAATTAAAATATATTAACACATGGAAAATGGTGTTTTTACACATAAACCCTCATATGTATAATATATTAAAATAAAATTCTTTTTTAATATAAAAATGGTAGGAAAAATGTAATGCAAATGTGCAGTTTTATCAACTGAACAGTGGACCCGGTAAGGTACCCCGGGGCAAGAAGCGTGTGGTGATGACGATGTGAGCCTGGCAGGGGGAGACTATCTACCGGTGATTTTACCCGACGTGTCGGATATCCGGAGGATACCGTCATGGTCTTGAGATGGATGGTAGGGGCCGGTCTGGACCGACGGCGTCCTAAATATTGAGATTTCGAGATATTGAGGTACTGAGATTTGATGATACAGGCCAGTCCGGATAGCCGGAGCCTGAGATTTTGAGACATTGAGATTTATGTTTTGTGTCGATACTAGACACTGTTTATGCTGATTTCATTTATGATACCTCATTTTAAAAATACAAAGGAAATCTCACTAAATTATGAAAGCAGTTTCTTTATTACATATAATCTGTTTTCATGCATTCATACATCATCCATATGATATATTGCTACCTGAGGCTTTGACACGGGCACATGGGATTACACTTGGGTTAGAAATTTACCCTAGCCATTGTTATAGGCAGCTGGTTATATATTTGAGGATATATTATGATCGTTGACCTAGGATTGCGTTGTTCATGCGATTTCTATTCGTAGATGTTTTTCTACTCACGAGTTGGCAACTCACCCCCGTTGTGCAACAGTTTCTTGCAGGTTTTATTACGGCTTTGCTGGCACTGCTTCTTTCGGGTGACTTGCTAGTAGGTGGGTTTATTGGTATCGTACCCATCATTATACTTTGTATAATATTATTCAGTTGTATCTAGTAAATTCCATCAACCAAACATGTATTTATTTCAGAGATAGAGACCAGTGATGTTTATTCTTTCGACCTTAGAGTCGCGCGTTGTATTTCTATGGATTTCTTGCTGTTTTGAGTTTCCTTTTGAGTTTTGATCCTCGCCCTTGGCGTTGTATATTATATTGCTTGTGTGGTTGTGACCGTCGATTGACGAAGAGCTAGCTCCCGCTTGGGGATGCCTTTTTTATTGATTTCGTATACTATTCATGTTGTATCCCGTTTGGGGGCCAGTATTTACAAAGGAGTCTCTGCCGAAATTTTCAGAAAATACTTGATGTTTTTTAAAAAAACGCATAATTCGGCTTATGCTATTAAAACTACTTGTTTTAAGTTGGTTTTCCTTCACTCTACTACTTTTCTTGGTTTGGATTTCTGGGTTTTCGGCTTACTTAGATTACGTACGCCTCGAGATGTTTCGTAGTTTAAGTGCCGGTCATGTTCCGTACTTTCGGGACGTGACAGTTGGTCATATACCTGTGAGACAAGACTGGCAAGTATCATAAGATGAAAATTCAAACAGATTCTTATATTCATCCTTATGTAACTTAGCTGGTCGTGTCGCATTGATATGACCTAGTCTACAATGCCTCAAGAAGGATTCGTTCATTTCTGAACTACTCCTCTTGTGTGTGTTCTACATACTTTGAACTATGGTTTGATTTAGAACGTATATGCTATTATATAACGTACCTGATCGAATCAACTTTTGATTCAGGAAAATGTTCATAATATTATCCTCCAATACAGAATTATATCCTTCTTTAACTCAGTAAAGAACATGATGTAATGTTGTATATCAGGTTCGGTATGTAATAACATTTGTTCAGAATCAATGTATTAAATACAAGGTGATATCTGCCAACAGACTTGGCTGCAACAATTGCACCATTCTCTACACTTAGAGACATATCACCTTTCTCAGTTCTTTAGCTGTCTGTAGCTCATGTAATATATTACATATACGGTATCCTGATCCGGTATCACATACCCAGGACGTAGAGGATACTGGGAAACAGTTCTCGGTAATAAGGACACCCGAAGAATATACATCAACATGCACTTTCTTCGATTGGGTGGCATGGAAATCCGGATATTCCCCTATTTCCTGCTCGGACTTATAAAAGTTATAAGATTGAGGAACTAACATTCCCTAGCTCAGTATAAAAAATAGGTTCGGTCAATGCATCCATATTATTATCTTAATTAAGGCGTGACATAGTCGCTACCAGGAGAGAGAGAGAGAGAGAGAGAAGAAAACACCCTGTGTGCGCTCTTGCAAGATTAGATTTGGTTATTATTTTAACTAATCAGGATAACTCCCACTGTTTTTGTCAAATCTACCTTCAAACCCTAAAAAGTAAGACTAGCCTGGATTAGTTACACCCTATAAGTTCGCCAATCTTTCGGCCAGGTCAGTGTCGGTACTTTGAGGGAGGTTCCCCGTGCTTTCGCACGGAACTAATTAAAATAAATCTCGTTTTCCCTGGGGCTTAACCCCATTAACACCTTTCTAGATACCTACTTGATCGGATATTTGTAATGTGAAAAACTCTCCCAGGAGTAACTCTTACTCGCAGTGGGTGTCGGGATCCAACTATCTCATAGATGGTATGCAATCTCATTGCAAATTTCAACACTTATAATTCCTGATAATATTTTACCCCTAGTGTCCTATGACCTTGACGGAGGTCAAAAAACCATAGGTTGCTAGTCAAGTTCTACCCGTACATTTCATGATTGAATTAAGCCCACCCGCACGACCCTTGACGGAGGTCAACAAGGCCGCACGACTACCCTAATCCAATCGCATCGTATGCAGCAGATAAGCACTAGTCAGCTACCGCACACTACACCTTGACGGAGGTTAACAAACATAGCATGAATACTAAGTAGTACTTATCTGAAATGACGGAGGGCTACGCAGGTTTTTAAGAAAACCATGAGCGTAATGAACTTGATATCGTTGAGTGAATTTTAAAAGGAGTGTTTTTTAGGCTTTTACTAGTTTTGCTAAAGAGGTCACTCCCGGTGAAGGGATCTCGGCTTTTTCCTCATCGAATAAGGTGCAGGATATTTTATAAATACCACTATGCAAAGCAAAAACTATAGAAGCAATCAAAAGACAAACCGAGTGGGTTGTGACATCTGCTAGTTTCTCTGAAGAGGTCACTCCCGGTGAAGGGATCTCGGCTCTTTCCTTATCGAATAAGGTGCTAGATATTCTACACGGAATACCGCTATGCAAAGCAAGAACTAGAGCTTCCAATTTTTAAAACAAGTTTCTACAACATCTTTAGGTTTTCTTTTTATATCATTAATCTCATTAATGAAGTCCTATTATTTATGCTTCCCAAGTATCACAGAAGAAACGAAAGCAAGAATATATATATATATATATATATATATATATATAGTATAAGCATTCGTCTCACGCATATAAAATGATCACATCAAAGAATATCAGCAGCAGAAGAATCATATATGAAATATTAGATATACTAGGAATTCCGAGTTTTTAGTTAAGCCAGTATAAAACACGGATTCCACAGTCGTGATGAATAGCCAAACCCACATCCCTAGACCCCTATGAGAGCGGCAAGCATCCCTACCAATTCTAGAGTTAGGTGACCCGGTCTCAACTCCTTGAGATGGTCTCCCACTGGACCCTAGAACCCGGTTACTTGTGCTCCTCGCCTTGGGTCTATCCTAATGCAGAAAAGTAAATAATATACATCAATGGTGACATCATCCTCAACCCGGAAGTGCCTCAATAAAAGAATATTACATACAAGTTTTTACATGAATGAAAATGAAAAACTCTTATCTCACATAAAACCCCGGCAATTCAAACGCGACGATCCAAAATAACATATCACAGCAACATATAACATCACATGTCATCAACATAAGTAAATACGCATATCCCAATTGTCGTTGACATATAGCACCGAAACCGGCGATACACCACATATTACACTTACCGTCGTAGAAAAGAAAGTGAAAAACTATAACAGTTGGAATCCGCAACAACCTTAGACATCATGAACCCAATATATCACATACATTGGATTTCATGCCTAACCAAATGAATTCCTTAGACATCGCATGCCTAACAATTATAAACACCGCATTTTAGTCTCGATATTCAAAACACTTTCCAATGACCTGTCGGGTAATTCAACAAGATTCCCGATAAACTGATCGAATGCTTGTCGGAAACTTTAATAGACGGCCGCACCCTCCAATGCCGTCAATGAAGTGCACCAAGGCGGAACACCACGTCCACAAGCACCCGAATGGATGCTTTTGACGACGAGGTTCTCCTATAGTCATTTGGTCGGGGCTATGGGGTGTGGCTCTCTAGTAAGGTTACCTGGCGAGTATCCGCGTACACTACGTGATTGCGACGAATTTTTGATCAACATCAAAATCCCGTGGCAACCGATCAAATGAGACTAAACTGCTAGATTTATAAAATTCAAACTAGTTATCTCATAACTAATTATGTGGATTCTAAATATTGTATCACAAACACAGATAGCTAGGCGAAGTTAGAAAATTCGATCGATACAACGAATTCCTAAAAATTCCCAGAGAGCTCAACACTTAAGCACAGTTAAAGTTAACCAGAGGGATGCCACAGTACCTACGGACCAACAGCTGATGGGCCCGACCCAAGCCTCTCAAGTGGCGCCGCGGATCCGCCGCCAAAACAATGTTTTGGCCGCGGATCCACGGTCACTTGGACGAGTTAGGGTTTTGTTCTTCAGATGTGTCCATAGAATTCCCTGCATGATTTTCAGAGTATTTTTAACATGGAAAAATCCAAATTTTTGAAAAATTTCTAGAAAGGGGGTCATTTCGGGTTTTCGGAGTTCGATCGGACTTTAAACTTCGCCTACGCAACGCCTAATGCTCTAGCTTGGCTCTGATACCACTGTAGGGTAAGGCCTAGCACCTTAGCAAGGTTTGGCAAGTATCAATCATGCTACTTTAAAATTTTGGGATGTTAAACAAACCCTAACCAAGATCTTAACTAGAGAATTAGGGTTAAACATGATATGTAAACTCTTTACATCTAAGTGAACAAGGAATACAACCTTTGTAGACCGGTCCTTCACTTCAATAGCTCCGTGTAGTAGTCCCTTCGCTGCGATCATTAACTTCCGGACTCTAGAGAAGCACCCATGAAGAAACAAACAAGCTTGCTTCGAAGTCTTCGAGGCCAAAGATGATCTACGTCGAGAAGACACTAGCTCATGCTATCTCTTCACTAATTGTGTTGATTAGTGAAGCAAACACCCTAAACTAAATGGCTAATAGTAGAGGATGATGAAGTAGGAATTTAGCTCACTTTAGTATTTAATTTCTCACTATACTTCTTCTTGATCTCAAAATCAAGAGAGCAAAAATGGGATGAGGAAGATGAAGAAGGAAATATCTCAAGTGATGAAAACATCTCTTTTGGTTCAAATGCAACCCTTGGGTGAGTATATTATCCATACACTAACCCATGTAGAGAATTATCCATGGTAAGGGTTAATGGTTAGGTCACAAAATATCTTAAGTAGAAACAAAAGAGTGGATTAAGTCAAAACTTATCTACAAGTTTCTAGCTTTGATTAAATCCACTAATTTGTAATTACTTAATGATAAATGAAACCCTAACGTAAACCCTATCATGGTATGAGTCTCATACATACATGTTGCATGTCTAACCAAGCATGTCACAATATTATATATCACATATAATATTCATGTAACAAAAGAAAACAATACAATAAACATATATCACATATATGTTAAATGCATCATAAGTGAGAATAATAAATATTTAAGTGAGCATATAATATATATATATATATACATATATATTATTTCATCGAATCAATACTTGATCCGATAACCTGGCTATATCACATATAACCGGCCGATATCACATATCACGAGAATAGAATACGGTATCACATACTCGTATTAATCATGGTCCCGCACATATCACATATGTGCTCCTACTCCGTTTCGCATGAACCAGGAAACCTCTGTGTAGGACTCTAAAGACTCGTCAATACGCCGGCAGTAGGTAATGATCATATCAAACACCCACAAGACGCAAGCGGTCTTCTAAACATAACGGCCACCCGGGTATTGAGCGATCAGAAGATAAACAAGAAAGCCTACTATAACTCCTGTGAATCCAATCAGTAACACTACCGTACAGTCCAGTCTCTTCGTCTTATATGTCGCATATCACAGCCTGGGGGTGGTATAATGTCAGAACCCAATAGCCTGATAAGTCATGCCGATGCAAGGGCCATAACGTTTCGAGAAACTACTGATAACACTTAACAGTAAATCTTAGCAACCCTGGGCAGGGATTTCCTGTTATGGCCAATCGAGCATAGGGCAACATCAACTCCCAATACCGGGAGAGACGAAACCCCTTCTATCGCTCATTGCCTCCATGTGACTCAGGATTGTACCCAAAAACCACCTTTTTGCACGATCTCTTGACCGTGGTATGGTGGAAATCAAAGCACAGTAGGAATCACACAAGACTCTATGACGATCTTGGGTCTACAGACTAACTTATACCAGTGTCACCAGAGAACTGCTATCCGACAATGGTTATAGTACCATATAGGAGTTCTCAGTGAGTCCGTTCAATATACCCAGTCTCCACTGAGCACCTGTATGCCTTCTCTGATGTAAAACACCAATGGATATTTGATCATCCATCGCCCATCATATGGGTCAAGAAGTGCATACGCTATTATACTCTGGAGTACCGATGCCCTGTCTCGATACTCCCATGACTATGAACATTTGAAGGATGTACTTATCGACTACCCTGTCCCCACTAGTATGATCTGCATCATAATCCTGATAGTCCAGTGATCGCACGCTTTTGGCGTGTCGGATGTTCAAAGAATTAAAGTATAACCGCGATCAGGACGGTGTCGCTATGTAGCTAGCCGGTTGAGCACGGGTCGGTCCACAGGGAGATGGTGGTATTTTACCTTCTTGTCTTAGACGAGTCAATAAAGAATCTGTATGTGTTTGTTCAAGACTAACCTATGTGTATTTATTTGCAAGTATAAAGTTGTTAAGAAAAGATACGAGATTGTAAGCTAAGTAATTCCGTACTCAAAACCTTTGAGCCGAGTCTTGACCAATTGAAGCTAGAGCAATCGGCAACAACGTGGATTAGGGGATTTAAGCGCGGTATTCGGGGAATCCGGCTTATCTACCCTTGTCCTTCCTTTCTTGTCTCTTGCTTTCGCCTCCGGCCAAACCGAACGCAACCGGTCGCGGTTAGGAATCACCGTTACCTTGTTAGGGTATGGTGCCTAACGGAGCGCTTGCGTATGGTTTGGGCGGAGTTCAATGGAAAATAACGGGAAAAGGAAATGAGAAAAGAAAATCTTTAACTTATAATATCGTATTTCTTCTTAACAATGATAATTACAACATTCACAAAATGAACAAAAGAGAGCAAAAAAAAAGAGAAAAGAAAAGAAAAGATTACAAGCAAGTAATTAAAGTGCATGGTAATAAATTGCAAGTAATTAAAGACAAGAATGAAAAATGCAAGAAAGGAATTACAAGAACCATAGAGCTCAAAACAAGCATGGGATCAATAGCCACCCTTAAACTTGCAAGCTCAATCAAGAGGTTGCAAGATCAAGGGAAGGGTAGAGAACGCATGTGAAATGAAGCACTAAGGAGAGAACGAAATAATACAACCCCTTGAGACCAATGACCAAAACTTAAACTTGCAAGCTCACTTAAGAGGTTGCAAGATCAAGTTAAGGTAGAGAGCTCAAGGGGGAAGCTACACAAAAAGAATAATACAAAAACCTTCATCTTTATTCACATCCACAAAAAGCTCTCACTACATTTCCATGGAGGAAGAATGAAGAAGAAGAAGAAGAACTATACAAAAGACTACAAAAGAGTGGACACAAAATTGGACCCTTGGCTTAGCTCAAATCTGCTGTATTTATAGGCAGGGAAAATGAAATCTAGGGCAACAAACTGGACCCACATGAAAAGACCATCCTACCCCCCAAAGCCCGTGCCCTGAACCCTGTGTACGGCCGCGGATCCGCCGCCAATACCCCCTATTGGCCGCGGATCCGCGCCCCTACAGTAGGGTTAGGGTGTGGGCAACTTGGTACTTCCCTGGTCTGCTGTCCCCTGTTGTCTGGTACATGTATTTTCTGATAATATTTCCAGAATATCTTCAGAATTCCTAGTCCAAGATTGCTATCTTTTCTTCACTTTTTGACTTTATCTCTCTTGAGCTCCGCACACCCATTGATTCTTATGCTGCGCCCCTCGTGCTCTGTGCTTGTCCGAGACACGAATGACCACTGTCATATGTCTTGTCTCTGGAACTGGTACTCGGCACTGGACGGATATGGATGACCGGAACCCGGCTTTTATCTGCTGTGACAGATGTTCTGTATTTGGTGTAACTGTGGAGATTTTGTCTTGATTTGCAATATTTGGACTGAAAACCTGTACTCTGTAAACATGTAACAAACACGGATTAAAAGCACCTACCTATAAACAACCGAGCGTAAGAATGGGCGGTATAAAATGCAGTATTCTGTGATGACCAAATACCCCCAAACTTAAATTTTGCTCGTCCCGAGCAAAACCAATTATTCACAAAAATAAAATCCTAACCGCACTTTCGCAGGGAACGCGATTGCACTGAGCGCGTGCAACAAGCCGTTAAACCTCTAGGTGTCCCTAGTAGGAGGAGTGTTGTCTCCTGAGGGTTTTCAGCGGATACTACCCACAAAATCCGGTCAAGTTGGTTTTGTAAAATAACTAAGATTCAAACCCTAAAGTTTTGTTTTAGAAAATAGAAATTCTATAATCCTATGTCTAGACCATCGAACCTTTATTTTTCACACCTCGCTTCTTATTTAACTACAGATTTTATATGTCTTTACGTGTAGTGCAAATAGTGTCGTTAAGTTCCAGAAGGATCGATTAAAGTCATCATGTCGCATAAAAAAGCCCAAATAACAATTTTAAAAGGATCACATAAGTTTTATAAAGAGTTAAGCATTTTTCAAGTTTCGTTTTCCAGTAAGGTTTCAACTTCAGAATTTCTATCTTCCTTAACAGGAAACTGAGTCGTATTTTTCACTCCACCTTTTTCTTGTTTTCATTTCATACACACCTCTGTGAACGTGCAATAGTCTTTATCATAGAATAAAACCTTCATATCTCCGTTAAATTTTTTTTATAAAAGCCTGTCTTTTATCAAGATTATTCTCACACAAAGAACCGTTAGGAATTTTAACTCGGAGAGAACACTTGCTTGACTTTGTTTTAAAACTGGACTTTCTAGGCTTCTTAGCGAGCTTTGGGCCAATGCTCCCAAACCAGTTGGTTTTAGGGCATTAGGTGTAAAAACACCCCAGCGGACTTAATTACTCAAGTTACCTAGGTCCAAAAACAAAAGACAGTTTGACGTGAAAATCAGATGATTTAATACGAACGGAGATATAACCGGCAGTTCAATTATTTTTTTTGGATAAAAGACGTGTTTAGTGGGTTTGGTGTGTAATCATTCCAATCAAGTTTCCGATGGGTTATTTTTCAGACTTAGCTCCAATTACAGCATCAATAACATTCCTTCATATTCGCTTTACTTCATAAACTATTCTTGACATTACTTATTTCCGAACAAACCTATTTGATCCTCAGAAAATCATTTATCTGTTTAAAAGTTTAAACATGAAAGACTTGTCATCTAATTCCCAAAATTCACGACACGTGTAGTGTGATGTAAAGACGTATATCAGCTATAGTTAACTTCAAAGGAGAGTTATCTTTCAGGTTTTCAAAATCTAAACATAAGATTTAGTTATTCCTATTTTTTCAAACAAAAACCGTCGAATGTTGAATCAGAGTTCTTCCACAATCTAACTTGACAAAAAAGTTTTTATATTTTTAGAAAATTTTCAGATTTTTATGGATTTTATGGATTTAATATGCAGATGCAAAATATACATATGAATGCGAAGGAAGAAAGCTTACCGAGCACACCCCCAAACTTAAACTTGACAGTGCCCTCACTGTCAGGCTATACCAAGAGGGTTAAAATTGCCGGCGCTTCCTAGAAACAAATTATATACAAAACAAAAAGGAAAACAAAAATATATACAAAAAAGTGTCCCCCCCCCAAACTTAAGTAAAACAGTGTTTCCACTGTTAAGCGTTGAAATTCAGGATTTAGGGGGGAAAGAACAGTATCAAGCTATACAAGGCCTTACACAGGCCAAAAGTGAGCACCAACCATTCAAAGATTTTATCGCTATAATGTACAGGTTGGTGGAAGAAGGCGTAGAGAAAAGAGAAGGACAATACGCGAGACCGTATGCGAAGAGAAGCGGGATACGGTCTCGGTATATGAGAGGAAGAAGAATGGCGGAAGGGAAAAAGAAGTGGAATACGAACTTGAGGGTGCAAATGGAGTAAATAGATTAGCACAATTTATGATGACCGATGTGTGAAAAGCGATTGTGCTAATATATTTACCCGTCGAGAAATGGGGTCAAATCCCTCAAGGTTCGTGAGAAACCATGGGTACGCCGAACCTGGTAAACCAGACATAGTAAATGAAAGTAAGACGGGTTCTTGCAAGGTCGGAACGATGGAAAGGATGGAGGGAAGTGGTTGAGGAAGGGTATCGGTTAAAGGTTCTGGAGGGTGTACACAGTCAGTGAAAGGAACAGGATGAATTGGAAAATCCGACTCATCATCTAGAACTGTTTCATCCTCAAAAATATCCTCAAAATTTTCCTCAAAGTTAAGCTCATCCATGCATATTTCATCAAAGTCCAGACGCATATGGGGTTCGGGAAAAACATTTAATGACTCGGGATGATGAATTGGAGAGAGAAACTCAGTCAAATCTACAGGTTCATCATCCAAAATATTCCCAGCGTCAATATCCTCAATTAAGTGAAAATCAAAATTCTCTGACACCTCATCAAAAGCATGGATTTTAATCAATTCAGGTTCTAGAGTGGAGGTGTAGAGGTCAAAAGGATTGGGTATGGTTTCACTCAAAGGGGACCCTTCACAATTGGGTAAATCAAACACTACAAAGTCGCACAACTCATTAATCATTCTATCTTCAATTGATAAATCATGTGGGATACTTGATAGACTTTCAAAACAGGAGTTGTGGGATTCAATTTGGGATGGGTAGGTTTGATTTGGAAGGGGGTACATCTCACTCTCTCCACTCAAATTCACAGCCTGTCCTACCACTTCTTCATACATTGGAAAATTTGGAGCTAGTTGAAAACTAGCTACCGGGTCACTAGGTTGTATGAGAGCGGCCATGGACGCATTCAACTCCATCATCTGTTGGCTTGACGCTACCCTAAAGTCTTCCAACGACTGTTCCAGACTAGACAAGGGTTGTGAAGGGGGTTCAGTAAAAGATTCAAAGTTGTTTGGATACTGAAAACTCCCAACTGGCGGTTCTGATGCAATGTCTAGGGAAGGTACAAAAGTAGGGTAGGATTGGTAGGAATTGAATGGTTGGACAGGAGCAGGATCAACATTTGGATAGGAAGGTGAATGGAATTGTTGATCCCAAGAATTTGAAGTGGTGAAAGGAGTGAAAGATTGGCTACGGGATTGTTCAATACGTTCAGCGATGGACAAAGGACGACTTGCAAAAGGGGTATCAACATAAGCGGGTGCGGGAGGTTGAAAAGGTTGATACGAAGTGGAATGAGGAGTGCAAGTGTTTGTCCTAGACGCTGCTATGCGATCTTTCAGTGAAACTTTGGGCATGGAGGGGTCGTTCGATGTTCGGCCAAAGCAAGAACCGTAAGAAGTAATGTCTGGTTGTGGGTACCAAAGTTCGGCAAGAGTTTTTCGAGGTGGGGTACCCATGATATGAAGAGAGAGAAAGAAAGGTAGAGAAAAGGAGGGGAAAAAGAATGTGAATTTTTTATTTTTTTTTATTAACAAAAGAATGAAATATACACAAAAAAAAATATTGACAAAAAACAATCACGACACAAAAATAACACACACCTAATCGTTCTAGGGTTCACCTAGGTCAACTAGATCTGCTCCAGAACTTGATTGTCGAAGTAAAACTGTGTCGAGAAACAGGCTCAAGATATACTGATCACGAGGCCAGGTAAGTGCAGAGATAAGGGGAGGTTTTCCAACGCTTTCGCGAAGTTCCTTAATTAAATAACCCTTTCTCTTTTGGCGGTTTCGCCGTTAACACTTTCCTAGACACCCCGTAAACAATATACCATTAAGCAAGGTTCTAAATACAGTTAACTTCTCCTAGTGAGCGCGAAGTCCTTAAGGCTTAAAGTCTAGTTTCTTTTAAATTTTGTGCGGGTAAACGTTATGCTCAAGTTCGTGATTTGTGGGCCACGGAAAAGGTGATGAAATCCTTTACCGTATATTGTGGGGTTCGCTTGCCCTTAAGTCCGTATTAATGTATACAATGCGCAATTCAAAAAATTCTATAAAGAATCAAACAATCGTTTTTTAGTTTAGGCGCGGCGCTGCAACAAATACGGGTTAGTCAATTTTTAGCGTTTGCTAGCGAACTTGCAAAGAATCCTGCAAAGAATAGTATATTGGATGCGTCGGATTTGAGAAGAAGGTGTCAGTAAAGTACGTACCGTTAAGTTTTGGGTTAGGAAACCCCCGTTGAATCAAATCTGGTAAGCTTGAAAAGTTCGCTTGCGCGGGTCAAACTACCCGGATCTTTGGCACTGTACTTCGTAATCACCTTAACTTTGAATGTACACTTTGCTCCCCACAATCGCAGTTTACAAATCTGCAAAAATCTGCACTCTTGCCCACAAAAATGATCAAAAAAAAACAAAAAGATTTTTTTTTTGATATATATACAAAAAGAATATTAACCCGAATAACAAGAAAGAAAATACGCTACCGTCTCCCCGGCAACGGCGCCATTTGATCGCACGCTTTTGGCGTGTCGGATGTTCAAAGAATTAAAGTATAACCGCGATCAGGACGGTGTCGCTATGTAGCTAGCCGGTTGAGCACGGGTCGGTCCACAGGGAGATGGTGGTATTTTACCTTCTTGTCTTAGACGAGTCAATAAAGAATCTGTATGTGTTTGTTCAAGACTAACCTATGTGTATTTATTTGCAAGTATAAAGTTTTTAAGAAAAGATACGAGATTGTAAGCTAAGTAATTCCGTACTCAAAACCTTTGAGCCGAGTCTTGACCAATTGAAGCTAGAGCAATCGGCAACAACGTGGATTAGGGGATTTAAGCGCGGTATTCGGGGAATCCGGCTTATCTACCCTTGTCCTTCCGTTCTTGTCTCTTGCTTTCGCCTCCGGCCAAACCGAACGCAATCGGTCGCGGTTAGGAATCACCGTTACCTTGTTAGGGTAGGGTGCCTAACGGAGCGCTTGCGTATGGTTTGGGCGGAGTTCAATGGAAAATAACGGGAAAAGGAAATGAGAAAAGAAAATCTTTAACTTATAATATCGTATTTCTTCTTAACAATGATAATTACAACATTCACAAAATGAACAAAAGAGAGCAAAAGAAAAGAGAAAAGAAAAGAAAAGATTACAAGCAAGTAATTAAAGTGCATGGTAATAAATTGCAAGTAATTAAAGACAAGAATGAAAAATTCAAGAAAGGAATTACAAGAACCATAGAGCTCAAAACAAGCATGGGATCAATAGCCACCCTTAAACTTGCAAGCTCAATCAAGAGGTTGCAAGATCAAGGGAAGGGTAGAGAACGCATGTGAAATGAAGCACTAAGGAGAGAACGAAATAATACAACCCCTTGAGACCAATGACCAAAACTTAAACTTGCAAGCTCACTTAAGAGGTTGCAAGATCAAGTTAAGGTAGAGAGCTCAAGAGGGAAGCTACACAAAAAGAATAATACAAAAACCTTGATCTTTATTCACATCCACAAAAAGCTCTCACTACATTTCCATGGAGGAAGAATGAAGAAGAAGAAGAAGAACTATACAAAAGACTACAAAAGAGTGGACACAAAATTGGACCCTTGGCTTAGCTCAAATCTGCTGTATTTATAGGCAGGGAAAATGAAATCTAGGGCAACAAACTGGACCCACATGAAAAGACCATCCTACCCCCCAAAGCCCGTGCCCTGAAACCTGTGTACGGCTGCGGATCCACCGCCAATACCCCCTATTGGCCGCGGATCCGCGCCCCTACAGTAGGGTTAGGGTGTGGGCAACTTGGTACTTCCCTGGTCTGCTGTCCCCTGTTGTCTGGTACATGTATTTTCTGATAATATTTCCAGAATATCTTCAGAATTCCTAGTCCAAGATTGCTATCTTTTCTTCACTTTTTGACTTTATCTCTCTTGAGCTCCGCACACCCATTGATTGTTGTGCTGCCCCCCTCGTGCTCTGTGCTTGTCCGAGACACGAATGACCACTGTCATATGTCTTGTCTCTGGAACTGGTACTCGGCACTGGACGGATATGGATGACCGGAACCCGGCTTTTATCTGCTGTGACAGATGTTCTGTATTTGGTGTAACTGTGGAGATTTTGTCTTGATTTGCAATATTTGGACTGAAAACCTGTACTCTGTAAACATGTAACAAACACGGATTAAAAGCACCTACCTATAAACAACCGAGCGTAAGAATGGGCGGTATAAAATGCAGTATTCTGTGATGACCATCCAGTAATCATCCTAAGGGCTTTATCAACATGTGATCACAAAATAGTATTCGTTAACATGTTAAGATAAAGAGCAACTAGATAGCATACTATCATGTTGAGCAAGAAAGTCCTCCATATATATGTCCAAGCATCCACTACAAGATACATTGCATGTACAGTAATGGCCTCTAGGGCATACATATAACTAACAGACAACCCAACACATCTTCCGGATTTCGTAGTCATAATATGCAGCAATGGCAAGTAGGATCCTGATAGACTTAAGCATAGCGACAGGAGAAAAGGTTTCATCATAATCGACGCCGGGTCGTTGACAAAAACCTATATCTACAACTCTAGTTTTGAAAGTCTCAATTTTTCCATCTACACCAATCTTCTTTTTGAAGATCCACTTGCTCCCAATGGGTTTTACCCCTTCAGGAGCAACTTCCAAAGTCTATACTTTGTTGGTGTACATGGATTCCATCTCGGATCGCATAGCATCCAGCCATTTCACAGAGTCCCCACTCGTGATGGCCTGCTCGAAACTAGTCGGGTCATAATCTTCCATGTCTCCCACCGTCTACGAGAAAACCGTAGTATCTCTCAATTGGATGAGGAACCCTACTAGATCTGCGGAGTCTGGGATTCGTTGTGTACTATTGGATCCTCTGATTCCACTGAATCATCAGTTATAGTCTGTGTTACTGGAACTTCTTCCAATTCTACCTCATTAACACTAATTTCTTTTACAATAAATTCCTTTTCTAAAAAGGTGGAATGTCGAGAAATAAACACCTTTTGTTCCTCTGAGTGGTAGAAGATCGCAAATTCTTGGGATATCCTACAAACTTGCATAGAACTGACCTTGCCTCGAGCTTGTCCGGATTTTGTGTTTTAACATAAGCCGGACAACCCCATATCTTAACAAGATTAAGACATGGTCTCTTCCCTTTCCATATCTCATATGGAGTGGTGGGTACAGATTTGGTGGGAACCATATTCAATAGGCGTGCGGCTGTCTCAAGCGCATAACCCCAAAAGGAAATATGTAACTCAGCATTACTCATCATAGAGCGCACCATATCTAATAGGGTGCGATTCCTCCTCTCCGAAACTCCATTGTGCTGTGGTGTATAACGAGGTTTATGTGTTCATCACAGAAAACTGCATTTCAATACCACTCATTCATTATCTGTTTTGTTTTATATCGGTACTATTGACCAGTGTCTACTCAGTAAATACAGATTATAGGTATTCGTAAAAAAATACTGGAAACACACTCAAAATCACGGATATAATATTTGTGAGCCGACACTGCAACCGGAACTGCAAACCAATAGATATCCAAAGAGCTTCTTTTTGCAACATGTATGTGTACACACTTTTTATCTAAAATGGTCCGACACAGACAAGTGTGAACACCTTTTGTGATGCATGAACTTAGGGGGCTACCTTAGCACACACAAATGATGAATTGTGCAAGTAGGGAACATGAGCATTAAATGCCAAAAGAGGTGATGTGATTTAAAGCATCATGATTTCCCTCCAAAAGCTACTGAGTATAACCCAAGCTGATATGAAGAAATCAAATATTACCAGTGGACTTGTTGAGAGCACTCAAGATAGTTAGTTATATGTATGCCATAGAGGCCATTACTGTACATACGATGTATATTGTAGTAGATGCTTGGACATATATAGGGAGGACTTTCTTGCTCGACATGATAGTATGCTATCTGGTTGCACTTTATCTTAACATGTACACTGATTGTCTCTATGTTACATGTTGATCAAGCCCTTAGGATGAGTACTTGACTACCAGGATTATGATGCAGATCATACTAGTGGGGACAGAGTGGTCGTTAAGTACATCCTTCAAATGTTATTAGTCGTAGGTGTATCGAGACAGGGCATCGATATACCAGAGTAGACTAGCATATAGCTTCTCGACCCATGTAGATGGGCGATGGATGATCCCATATCCATTGGTGTTTGACATCAGAGATAGTATACGGGTGCTCAGAGGAGACTGGGTACACTAGACAGACTCGCCGATAACTCCCAGATGGTATTATACCTCACGTCAGATGGCAGTTCTCTGACACTGGTACAGGTTAGTCTGTAGACCCGAGATCGTCATAGAGACTTGTGTGATTCACACTGTGATTTGATTTCCACCTTACCATGTTCAAGAGAATGTGCAAAATGGTGGCTTTTGGGTACAGTCCCGAATCACATGGAGGCAATGATCGATAGGAGGGGTTTCGTCTCTTCCGGGATTGGGGGTTGATGTTGCGCTGTGCTCGATTGGCTATAACAGGAAGTCCCTAGCCAGGGCTGCTTCAGAGATATACTGGTAAGTGTTATCAGTAGTTTATCGACCCGTTATGAGCCTCACATCGACACGACTTATCGAGTTACTGGGGTCTGACGTTTACCACGCCTAGACGAGATATGCGACATATCAGACGAAGAGACCGGACTGTACGATAGTGTTACTGTTTGGATTCGCAGGAGTATGAGCAGGCTTGCTTGTTGATCATCTGATCACTCAATACCCGGGTGGCCATTACGTTTAGCAGACCGCTTGAGGCTTATGGGTTTTTGATATGATCATCACCTACTGCCGGCGTATTGACGAGTCTTTAGAGTCCTATACAGAGCTTTCCTGGCTTAAGTGAAATGGAGTAGGGGCACATATGAGATATGTGCGGGACCGGGATTAATACGATATATGATACTGTTGGATATAGTGCCCTCAAAGTCAATTATTGGATCGCAGGCACGTGATCGCAATGATTGAGGGAGGACCTATGCCGGAAGGACAGTCTTACTCAAGATGACAGTATGCTATCAGGTTTATCTTTATCATCGTGTATATGCTTTAGGTGATATTACATATTACTATTACACATTGATAGAGCCGTTAAGATTCTTTCTTGACGGCCAGCAGTATGATGGGGATCATATACGTGGGAGCTGGGGTCTATAAGCACATCCTTAAAAGGTCCCTAGTCGAGGGAGTTTCGAGACAGGGCATCGATACTCCAGAGTAGACTAGTGTTTACGGATCGAGACCCCGACGAGGGGCGGTGGCTGGTCTCACAAGCCATTGGTGTCAGTTGGTTCACCTAAGACGTATACAGGTGCTCATTGGATTATGAATACACCGGACAGGACTCGCCGGGAACATGCTAGTTGGTTTTATACCTAGCGTCAGATAGCAGTTCCTTGATGACATGTGTACAGGTTAGTTCATCGACCTGAGATCGTCATTTGTCTCGTATGAGTTCCCACTGTGCTTTGATTACTACCCTACCACGGCCCAAAGGAGTCGTGCAAACAGTTTTTAGTTGGGTACAGTCCTGAGCCATATGGAGGTACTGAGCGAATCGGCAGGGGTTTCGTCTCTCCCGGTATTGGGGGTAAGATTGCGCTGTGTCTAGGAGAGCCATTACATGAAGTCCTTGGCCAAGGCATGAGATTTACTGGTAGGTATTCCAATAGTATCTCAGGGTGTTCTGGGCTATACTCCGACACGACTTGTACCGCTTTTGGGGGTCTGACTTTTACCAACTCTCTAGACCCGACATGCGATACACATAGACGAACGGACCGGACTGTACAGATATTTTCACTGACAGGCTTAGTAGGGTGTCAGGATAAGTTCGCTCATCGACCTCCCTTTTGGTCAATACCTGGTAGCCCGTTACGTACAGCTAGTACCACTGACGTGCTAGTGGTTAAATCCACAGCCAAAGTATTGACGTGTCTATAGAGTTCCCCATAGACAGTTTCTCAAGTTTCAGGCAAAACGTTGTAGAGGCCGTATGATATATGGCAGGGTTCGATCATATACGTACAGTCGTGCACGGATCATGATCGGACGGATCATACTAGTAGGCTTTGGTTTAAGCCGGATCCTAGTATTAGATTTGTTGGATTGCTTTCGTCTCATCGCATTCACATTCAGTCGGAATGCGGATACAGGTATGTATATACAGGTGAGGGGTATTCTTGTGATCCGTCACGAGTTTACTTTAGATGATGCCGTTCTTTTTATTGTCATAAACATTTGGGTTAATGTTTTGGTGGAAATTATGAGCTTAATTCATGATGAGATGCATTAATTGTGACATGTGCATGGGTGATGACTCATGGTCTCTTTATTTGTGCATATGTCACGTTTTGGATTGATTTAGTGTGTGAAATGAAAGATGGAGAGAGAGAGGGCAGCCATGTACATGGGTTAGCTTTTGTGATTATCATTCTAGCCTCTCTCATTTTTTCATCTCACGCAAGAAAAGAAAAGCTCTTCTTCTTCTTCCTCTAGCTCATAACTTCCACCAATGGCATCATCTTCAACCTCCATCCATGCACTCTCATGTGTTGAGAATCAATGGATGCTTGAGACAAAGTTATCACACACATTCTCTACTTCACCTTGGACATGTCAGCTAGCAAACTTCATGTTCGAGTTGCTTCGGATGAAGCGAGAGCCCGTAAAAAGACTCATTGATGTGGTGCCCTTCCGACGAGGAGACCGAAGATCGGAGATGCCGCGAGGAGCTTGGGATGGTGGCCCAAGACTGAAGGACACGGATCGATCGGTATAGCCACTCTCACTTCTTAGTAGTTAGCTAGTTTAGCGTTAATGGTTCGATCCGGGTCAAAGACTACGATAGCGCTGGTTTCGTACAAAGTTTTTGTTTCCGCATTTGGCCTCGGATCGACGGCCGGGGCGCTACCGTAGACTTACAGATACCGTATTCTATTCTCGTGATTTGTGAAATCAGTCGGTTAAATGAGATATAGCCGAGTTGTCGAATCAAGTGTTGATTCGATAAGTTGTTACATTTGATATTAGTCGGTTATATGAGATATAGCCGGATTATTAAATCATTTGTTGATTTGATAATTTAATGTATAATTATATATTTGATATATTACATTACATTAACTAATACTTACTCACATATGATTTCTTTTTCTCACTTGTGTGCATATGTGATATATATTAATGTACAAAGATTTGTGTCATGCTTGATGATACATGATACATGGGTGTATGAGACTTATACCATGCTTGATATAATCTAGGGTTTATAATTATCTAAATAATTCAAAAATTGGATGCATATTTGGCAAAGCTACAAGCTTGTAGAAGCTAATGGATGCATTGACCAAAGTCTTCTCTTTTTGTTTCACTTATAGATATTTATCAACCCAACCAATATACTAACCCTAATTAAGTCTCTACATGAGTTAGTGTATGACACTAAATCGCCCATGGTTCATATTCTCACCACATGAGTTCATTCTCTCTTGATGATTTTTCTTCATCTTTTTCATGAAAAAAAGCTTGCTAGCTTTTTGTGAGTGAGAAAATATTGTGAGAAAAATAAAACTAATGTGTGCAAAATTCCTACTTCATCATCCTCTACTACTTGTCATTTAGTATAGGGTGTTTGCTTCACTAATTCTACAATTAGTGAAAATATAGCTTGGGTTAGTGTCTTCTCGATGTAGATCATCTTCGGCCTCTGTTCAGACCATAATATTGCATTTTTCATTCCCCTATTCTTATCCGTTTTATAAATAAACAGGTACTCTTGACGCACGTTTGTTGCATATTACAGGATACAGGCTCTTGGAGCAAATACAGTGAAAAAGACGAAAGTTGATACAGAAAAGGGACTTTTGACCAACAAGCAGACGGATCTTACTCAAGCCGAGACGAAGATCAGTGCAAGGTCCAAAATGTCATGGCAAACGGTTAAAAGATCGCTACAAGTTTTCACTGAAAGATATGGAGAAGAATAAGAAGCCAAACAGAGAAAAGATATATATAAATAAGAAGCCCAAGCCAACAAGAAGCAACCCAGAAAGTTTGGTGAGATGATCTCACCAAAGGGCCGCGGAACCCCGGCCCAAGCCCACTAATGTCGCGGTTCCGCGGCCGTATAGTGCCCGTGTCGGTGTATTTTTCTCGTGTCGGTGCGTCGGTGCGGGGGTTTGGATTTTACGTGGGCATATCTGTAATTGCACATGCGCGAGACTCTGTAACCCTAATTTTCCCTGTTTACTTATAAATTGTAATCAAAATTTGTAAAACCCTATGCCTCTTTTCAATCAATAAAATTCAGAATTGCTGGGAGTATTATTCAGATCTGTTCTATATTGCTTGGAGGGAGCCGTCAACCTAGTAAGTTATTTTATGTCTTTGTTTTAATTCTTTTAATTAGTATGTCTTATCATCCCCTAATGAGCGAGTAGTCTCCTCACTTGTTAGGGTTAGCCTTAGGGAAAGGTTTGAGAGATGAGATCTCTCACCCCTTTCATGCCATCCATACCTAAGAGTTAGAACTCCATGCATGCACGCACAACCGCTCCCTACGGCATCCTACCCCTCGAGGTAACGATGAACCGTAGTATAAAGGGCCGGTTGCGCGTGTTTTCCATGGGGCTTAGGGTAATTATCAACAAAGGAAGGATACGAATCTAGAGGAAGAAACATCTTCCCAAAAGATTCGGATCCACTTTATTGATAATTACCGTAACATCTAATAGATCTAAAATAGGGCAATGAAAGCGGTAAGGAAACCCTTAATCTCCAAACTTCCCCTAAACCTAACCCTAGCAAGACTTTAATTTAGATTAATTTAGTTTAGTGATAGATCTAGTTTTTAGATTTAATCAATCCAAACAACATTTGGAATCAACTCGTAAAAACACAAATAAGAAAATTACCCATCTCTGTGGATCGACCCGTACTCACCGGCTAGCTGCAAAGCGACGCCGTTTCTGATTGCGGTAAATACAAGTTTTCAAACTAATCAAATGGCGCCGTTGCCGGGGATGGCGTAAAATTTCTTTTTGTGTAATTTCGGGTTGATAAAAATTATAAAAATTATAAAAATCTGAAAACAAAAAAAAAAGAAATAAAAAATTATCAATTTTGATCTGTGTGAAGGGTTTATTGTTTGAATCTTGCAGGAACAGCGAAGAATCGTGGATCTGGAAATTTACAGAGGGCAAAACAAAAATTGGTACATAAGAACAGAGAGAAACTGAAAGTACAGAACAACAGAATTTTTTTCAGAGCCTGATCTCCTCACCAGACCGCGTTTCAGCGGCATAAGTGGCCCCCAGACCGCGGTTCCGCCGCGCCTTGGCCACGTCAGCGCACCAAAATTTTTGGGTTTGTTTCTTTTTCTTCCCTCTGCCAACCTCCATATACCCACTGTAAAAAATTTCTGCAGGAATTCTTTGCGCTAAAAAATCTTTCTTCCCCTTCTAAATAACAGATTTTCTGCAGGTTTCTTTGCGCCGCGCTAAAAATTGATTGCAAGTGAATTTTACAGTTTTGCATAATTTAATCGGACTTTAAGGGGCTAATTGACCAAACTCAGATTGGGTGGGGATTTCATCACCCTTCCCAGGACCCCAGAAAACACCTAAAGCATGTGCATTGACCACAATTAATTAAAAAATACTAGACTCAGACCTAAGGACATCGAGCTCAATAGGAAAAGGACTAGTATAGGCATCGACCGTTTATCCTAACTGACTTTGCGGTGTCTAGGCTAGTGGTTTTTAATTAGGCCCACTACTGTGGTTCCTTCCCACTTACCTGGCCGTACTTGTTGGTGAAGAGGCGGTTTGAGGTCCTATTTCTAGCCCTAGTTAGGAGCTGTCTAGCAGACCTAGGTGACCCTAGATCTAGGCCTGATTGTGCATGTGTGGATTGATACATTTGTGTCACGAGTCCCTTTCCAAAAACCTTTTTTCAAAACTCTCACATAAATAAAAGAAAAAAAAAGAGAAAAAATCTTTTCAAAACTTGCAACTTGTCGCTAAGAAAACTTGCAACTCACTTCCACCACTTCCCTTCACTGACGTTATCTTACCCCCACATTCTGTTTTTCTATTTTTTCTGACTACACTACTCCTTTAGTGTATGTCACTTTGGACTAGGGATACTAACGCCCGATTAGTCCGTGTTTCGTTGGTACCGACCGACGAATCCTTCGACGAACCCTTCGTCGAAATTCCCTCCATTTCCTTACCTTCACCTTTAAATTCTTCTTTCGAAGGTATGTCGGGACACGACCCCAACGATACCTTACCGACGGGAATGATTCCACCTCCGTTAGGTGTGAATAACCCGAATCTTCTGCCTGTTGTAGCGCCCGCACGAGTTGCGCTCCAGGATCTCTTCTACCCCGTCCGCACTTCCTTACCTACATGTCTTTCACCCCCACCGGCAAATGGGGACAATTTTGAAATAAAACCACATTTCATCAATATGCTGCCAAAATTTCATGGTTTGGAATCCGAAGATGCATATATCTTTATCAATAAATTCCAAAATGTGTGCGCTATGATGAAAACGACCCAATTAAGTGATGACGCTATAAGGCTAAGGGTCATTCCTTTCACCTTATGTGACCTAGCCGAGAAGTGGCTATATAGCACCGCATCACATTCCATTAGAAATTGGGACGAGTTTGTGAGAGCTTTTCTGAAAAAGTTCTATCCTCATCACAAAACTGCTAGAATCCGTAACGAGATTATACAATTTTCACAGCTTCCTTCCGAACCATTTTGGAAGTGCTTCGAGAGATTTAAAAACCTACTTGTTCAATGCCCTCATCATGGGATCGAAAGTTGGCAACTTTGCCAAACATTATACGAGGGATTGAACTCGGCAACGAAGCAGTTGCTAGAAACTATATGTCAAGGTCATTTTCTTTCCAAGTCTAGCGACGAAGCGTGGCAGTTTCTTGAGGATCTGAGTGAGCAAACAATTCAGTGGGAGAGTACCAAGACAACATCATCTTCTTCTGTTGGTCAATCTAGGGCAGGCATACATCAAGTAGATATGTCGATTTCTATGAAGGCCGAGATGGCCGCACTTATGAAAAAGCTAGAAGCCATTGAGACCAAAATCTCATCGTCTTCTCCAGCCCCTGTTATGCCTCCACGAACTGTTTGTGCTTGTTGTTCGAATCCATCGCATCTAACCGAAGAGTGTCCTTATAATGCACCTATTCGAGGACAAGAGCAAGTCAATGCTGCATTTCAGCAACGACAAAGAAACGATCCGTACTCTTCGACATACAATCAGGGGTGGAGGAGTCACCCAAATTTCGCTTGGAACCAAAATCAACAAGTCCAAGGAAATAACAATTTTCAAAAACCTCCTCCTCCACAACAACAACAAGCACCTTCACAAACTCAAAACCAGCAACCTTTCCAACAACAACCTTATACAAATCAAACGAACAATTTTGTTCAACCAAATGATGATAAGGTTATCTCGCTAGAAAAAAGTCTAGATGCATTTCTGAAGCAATCTACTTAATCCGCAGCAAGTTTTGAAAATTATGTTCAGTCTTTGATGAATAACAATGCTTCACACGATCAAAGTATCAAATCTATTGAGGCACAAATTGCACAATTAACTGCTGCATTGAGCGAGAGAGAAAAGGGAAAGCTTCCATCTCAACCATTGCCAAATCCCGGTCACACACAAAACGCATATCCCAATCACAATGTAAATGCGGTGACCACGTTGAGATCCGGAAGAGTGTTGCAAAATAATGTGGGAACTAGTGATGACATCCCCGCCGGTGGTTCTTCTTCTTTTTCTTTTTCTCCATCGTCATCTTCCCCTTCTTCATTTTCTTCACTTTCTTCTTCACCTTTTTCTTTAGAGCCTATTCTCCACCCTTCACACGGCTCTACTTCTTCTTGCTCGAACGGACCCATTGCTCACAACATGAACACATCTACACCGGGATCCGTTCCTACTCCACATTCTACTCCACAGACATTTGACTCAATGAATTTTCAAAATGCTCCATTTCCAAACAGGTTGAGTCCTAATAAACCAACTGCACAAGTGGAGAAGATTGTGGAGATATTTAAGCAGGTTAGCATAAATATACCTCTCTTGGATGCTATCCAACAAGTCCCTTCATACGCGAAAATCTTAAAGGGCTTATGCACCTCGAAGAGAAAGGCATCTCAAGTACCCAAGAAAGTGCTAGTGGCTAGTGCAGTGAGCAATGCTATTAACCACCATCAAACCTTACCCCAAAAACGAAAGGACCCCGGCTGTCCTACGATTTCAATCACAATTGGGGATAAGAAAATTAATCGAGCACTTTTAGATCTTGGGTCTAGTGTTAACCTGATTCCCTACTCCGTGTATGAACAATTAGGGGTTGGAGAGTTGAAACCCACTCGTTGTACTCTCCAAATGGCTGATCGATCAATCACCCATCCAAGGGGTCAGCTAGAGGATGTGTTGATCAAAGTTGGGGAGTTCATATTCCCCGTTGATTTTATTGTTATGGATACACAACCTGTTGCTAACCCAAGAAACCAAATTTCGGTGATCCTCGGTCGGCCATTTTTGGCCACTTCCAATGCTGTAATAAACTGTCGCAATGGCTCCATGACTCTATCCTTTGGGAAAATGTCTAGTGAGTTCAATATTTATAAGATGGGAAGTTTGCCCCCCGTGCCTAAAACTAGTACACGAGAAGTTTGCTCTATTCACGAAATCACGCAGGAGGACTGCGAGCTTGAAAGATTTCTATTTGATGAAAACAGTTTTGACGCCACTAGTGCGTCCCTCCTTGAGCCTACCACCGTTAACACAACCGATATTGATTATAAATGTTTCACTTTTTTCGATGATGACGACTCATAGCCTGAATATGAGTCTTTTGAATTTTTGGATGAGTTAGTTGAACCATCTGAATCGGTTGTTTGCAGTGATTTCAAACCTGTGTTGGAGTCCTTTGAGTTCGAGGTAGATTCCACAATGATTCTTTCATCTCCGAAACTCGAACTCATGTCCTTACCGCCTCGCCTTAAATATGCCTACATAGGTGAGAATGAGACCCTTCCCATTATCATATCGGCTTCTCTAGCCCTTGAGCAAGAGAACGCTATTTTAAAAGTCTTACAAGAGAGGCGGCAAGTTTTCGGTTGGACTATGGCGGACATCGAGGAAATCACTTCCCTTATAATTGAATATCATATGAAATTGATGGATGATGCCAATTCAATAGAGGACCCACAGGAACATCTTGGGGATATTGTGGTTAGTCAACCTCCTCCTTTAGAAGTGGAACCACCCCCATTTCTTTTAAGAAGCTACGAGAATGCCAATATTCCACTGATTGCTGATCAATCGCATTCTCGTTTTGATTCATCACCACCTCATGTCTATTCACCTCCATACCTTCCATACCACCACTTCTATCTTCCCCAATTCTTTTTGGACCGCCACAACTTATTCTTCCACCAACCAATACTTTTTACTGATAAATTTTTCAACTGGTTGGTATTGACTTTTGGTCTATGCAAAGTTTGGCAGTAATGTCTAACATAGTTTAAATGAAGTTTGGGGGAGGGCCTTTTTGTATATATTTTTGTTTTTCTTAAAAATAAAAAAAAATTATAAATAAATAAACAGGGAAGTGCCGATATTTTGACCCTCTTGGTTTAGCATGACAGTGAGGACACTGTCAAGTTTAAGTTTGGGGGTATGCTCGGTACGTCTTCTTCCTTCGCAGTCATTTGTACATATTTTTGCAAATCTTATTTGAAAACCAATAAAAATTGAAAAATTTCAAAAAAATTATAAAAATTATTGTATTCAACTTTGGCTAATTGACTTGAGTTTGACAAATAGGTTAACTAGTTAGGAACAACTAGATCTTAGACTCAATAAATTAAAAACCCTAAAAATAATATTCCTTAAAGTTTAATGGTAGAAAGTATATGCCTTGTAGTTTATTTAGAAATAGGCAAATTTTAGGGTTCACTTCTTGGACTAAGTCGAAACAAGGGAAGAGTATTGATGTTCTTATTAGAGTATAAGTTTGAAAAATAGTTCCTAGCTTAAGTCTAATTTCTGAAAATGTATACCCTACAACTTGCACAATCACGCACCTTGAAACTTGGAATAGTAGAAGAGACCTTGAAATGCTCTTGTCTAAAGTTCTTAGTACAATGAAAAAGAAAAAAAAGTGAATAAAAAAAATGGACACTGGTTTTTTTGTGATTACTTAAGGCTGTAAAAATAGAAAAATCTTTAGCGAGGGTGCTTCATCACCTGGTGCCTTAGACCAACTGGTTTGGGAGTCACTGCTAAAAGCCTTGGGTATTGCAAAAATTAGGAAGTACGCTTTAAAGTGCTAACGTATCTTGTAATCGGTTGTTGGTACCTCAAGAAGTATTAACGGTCGCATGAAGGATGTGTAAGCAAAATTTCATTTAAAAATTCACTAATTAATAAGTGCTTTGGACAATGGACGAGAGTATGATTGTTTGATTTGAATTTCCATGTGTAGGGGTGATCTATACACACATGTGGGGAAATGTGATTAGAGTTTAGATGAGCGAAAGGAATGAAAGATAAAACTTGTATCTTTAATAGAGTTGATAGAAATTCCTAAGTGGAGATGAAACCCTAGAAGGAAGACTTAAGAGATGCCGAAAGCTAAGTAAATCTATAGAACATATATAATCTTAAGTTAGATGATGAGGAAGTGTGAAGAATATGGGTGGATAATTTGCAGGTCGATGATAATAGAATTCCTAGTTAGAAAACCTAAATGGAGAACTAAAGTTAATAGGCCGAATTGATAGGATTTTGTGGGTGTAATCCGCTGAAAACCCTCAGTAGACAACACTCCTCCTACTAGGGACACCTAGAGGTTTAACGGCTTGTTGCACGTGCTCAGTGCAATCGCGTTTCCCTACGAAAGTGTGGTTAGGATTTTAGTGAATAAAAAAATAAGTTTGCTCGAGGACGAGCAAAAGATAAGTTTGGGGGTATTTGTTCAGACCATAATATTGCATTTTTCATTCCCTATTCTTATCCGTTTTATACATAAACAGGTACTCTTGACGCACGTTTGTTGCATATTACAGGATACAGGCTCTTGGAGCAAATACAGTGAAAAAGACGAAAGTTGATACAGAAAAGGGACTTTTGACCAACAAGCAGACGGATCTTACTCAGGCCGAGACGAAGAACAGTGCAAGGTCCAAAATGTCATGGCAAACGGTTAAAAGATCGCTACAAGTTTTCACTGAAAGATATGGAGAAGAATAAGAAGCCAAACAGAGAAAAGATATATATAAATAAGAAGCCCAAGCCAACAACAAGCAACCCAGAAAGTTTGGTGAGATGATCTCACCAAACTTCCGCGGCCGTATAGTGCCCGTGTCGGTGTATTTTTCTCGTGTCGGTGCGTCGGTGCGGGGGTTTGGATTTTATGTGGGCATATCTGTAATTGCACATGCGCGAGACTCTGTAACCCTAATTTTCCCTGTTTACTTATTAATTGTAATCAAAATTTGTAAAACCCTATGCTTCTTTTCAATCAATAAAATTCAGAATTGCTGGGAGTATTATTCAGATCTGTTCTATATGGCTTGGAGGGAGCCGTCAACCTAGTATGTTATTTTATGTCTTTGTTTTAATTCTTTTAATTAGTATGTCTTATCATCCCCTAATGAGCGAGTAGTCTCCTCGCTTGTTAGAGTTAGCCTTAGGGAAAGGTTTAAGAGATGAGATCTCTCACCCCTTTCATGCCATCCATACCTAAGAGTTAGAACTCCATGGATGCACGCACAACCGCTCCCTACGGCATCCTACCCCTCGAGGTAACGATAAACCGTAGTATAAAGGGCCGGTTGCGCGTGTTTTCCATGGGGTTAGGGTAATTATCAACAAAGGAAGGATACGAATCTAGAGGAAGAAACATCTTCCCAAAAGATTCGGATCCACTTTATTGATAATTACCGTAACATCTAATAGATCTAAAATAGGGCAATGAAAGCGGTAAGGAAACCCTTAATCTCCAAACTTCCCCTAAACCTAACCCTAGCAAGACTTTAATTTAGATTAATTTAGTTTAGTGATAGATCTAGTTTTTAGATTTAATCAATCCAAACAACATTTGGAATCAACTCGTAAAAACACAAATAAGAAAATTACCCATCTCTGTGGATCGACCCGTACTCACCGGCTAGCTGCAAAGCGACGCCGTTTCTGATTGCGGTAAATACAAGTTTTCAAACTAATCAGCCTCGAAGACTTCGATGCAAGCATGCTCATTTCTTCATGGGAGCCTCTCTAGAGTCCGGGACTTCATGATCTCAGCGAAGGGACTACTACACGGAGATAATGAAGTGAAGGACTGGTCTATAAAGCTTGTATTCCTTGTTCACTTTACTTGCAAAGTTGTTTGCATTTCATTTCGTCGGATTTCTACTAAATGATTCTATGTTAGGGTTGGCTAGAACGGCTAAATTTTTAATATGGCATGAAAGATGCCTCCCGAAACCTTGCTGCCGTGCTAGGCAACCCAGCAGTTGTATCAGAGCCATGCTAGAAAATTAGACGGATTTTGTTAGGATTACGAAACCGAAACGACTCTGAAACTTGAAACACGAAAATCTAGTTTCTGTCGATTTTAAAATGTCTTCAAAATTTTTTTTAAACAACTGCAGAATGTTGTATGAAATATAACATGAACACCATGGAAATTTCAAGGGGGTTGCACGGATTTTGGCCGAGCACAATGCAAAAAATTCCGAGGAGGTCGGCCATTTGATGTTGGTTTTGCTTGAAATTTTCATGGTTTTCCAGGAACTGGGTTTTAGTGTTTCTGGTGTTGTTTGTTTTTGTTAATTTTGCATGTGATGTAATCTTACACTATAAGCAATTGGAGGGTTTCATATTCGTAATTTTAACAATGTTTCGGGTATTCACATGTTGTCTAGGCGAAGTTAAAAAGTTTGATCGAATGTCAAAAACTCATTTTTCCAAGTTTAAAGTATTCGGAAAATCATGCAAGTAATTCTGTGAACCCTCTAGAAGAATGAAAACCTAACTCGACTTTTTAGATCTCAGAACCGCGGTCATATCCTAGGCTTTGCCGCAATCCCGTGGCGACATGAGTGAGCTTGGGTCTGCCCTTCTACGGCTGGTCATAGGTACTGTGGCATGTTCTAGGTATTATTAAATTGTACTCAAGTGTTGAGCTCATGGGGAATTGTGGGACTTTGATGATTCAATCGAAAAGTTTAACATCGTCCGGGTATCATGTGGTGGGATACAATATTTGGAATCCACAAAAGTAGTTATGAGATAACTAGTTTGAATTTTATAAATCTAGCAGTTTAGTCTCATTTGATCGGTTGCCACAGGATTTTGATGTGATCAAAAGTTCGTCGCAATCACGTAGCGTACGCGGATACTCGCCGGGTAACATTATTAGATAGCCACACCCCATAGCCCCGACCAAGTGACTGTAGGAGAACCCCTTTGCCTAAAGCATCCGTTCGGGTGCTCGCGGCTGCAGTGTTCCGCCTTAGTGCACTTCGTCGACGGCATCGTGCGGGGTGCAGCCATCTACTAAAGTTTCCGACGAGCATTCGAACAGTTTATCGGGAATCTTGTTGAATTACCCGACAGGTTATTGGAAAGTGTTTTCAATATCGAGACTAAAATGGGGGGTTTATAATTGTTAGGCATATGATGTCTAAGGAATTCATTTGGTTAGGCATGAAATCCAATATATGTGATACATTGGGTTTATGATGTCTAAGGTGGTTATGGATTCCAACTGTTGTAGTTTTTCACTTTCTTTTCTGCGATCGTAAGTGTAATATGTGGTGTATCGCCGGTTTCGGTGCTATATGTCAACGACAACTGGGATACGCATATTTACTTACGTTGATGACATGCGATGTTATGTGTTGCTGTAATATATTATATTGGATCGTCGTGTTTTGAATAGCCGGGGGTTTTATGTGAGGTGAGAGTTTTTCATTTTCATTCATGTAAAATTCATTGTGTGTAATATTCTTTTATTGGGGAACTTCCGGGTTGAGGATGATGTCACCATTCTATATTATTTACTTTTCCGCATTAGGATAGACCCAAGGCGGGGAGCACAAGTAACCGGGTTCTAGGGTCCAATGGGAGACCATCTTGAGGAGTCAATGTAGGGTTCCTTGCCAACGACAGCAAGGTTTCAGGAGGTATCGTCCATGCCATTTTCAAAAATTTGTCGTTTTAAAGAACCCTAAACTAGAATCGATAACTAGAGAATCATACGAAACACAAAGTAAACTACTTTACATCTAAGTGTTTGCGGAATACAACCTTTGTAAACCGGTCCTTCGCTTCTAAAGCTCCAAGTTGAAATCCCTTCACTATGATCCAAGTCCCGGACTCTTGCATGGCTACTCAAGGTGAAAAGAACGATCTTGCTTGAAGTCTTCGAGGCCGAAGATGATCTACGTCGATGAGACACTAACTCAAGCTTCTACTTCACTGATTGAGGGATTAGTGAAGCAAACACCCTATACTAAAGTGTTAATCTAGTAGAGGATGATGAAATAGGAAGTGGGCTCACTTTAGTTTTATTTTTCTCACAATATTTTCTCTCTTTAGAAAACCGTAGAAAGCTTTAACTCAAGAACGAAGAAGATGAGCTCAAGAGATGAGAATGAACTAATAAGGTGAGAGAAATAACCATGGGTGAGTTTCTATCATATACTAACTCATGTAGAGACATAACTATAGCTTAATTATAATGGTTAGGTTAATAAATATCCCAAGTAAAACAAAACTAGTGGACTCAGTCAAAGCATCCACAAGCTTCTCAAAGCTTCATGCATGTGACTAATTAAGCACTAATTTGGATTTACTATAAATATTTAAAACCCAACATTATAATTAGTATGGTGTAAGTCTCATACACCAATGTAGTGTGTATCAACAACCATGATACAATATAAAACACAATTAATATACATCACATATATATTAAGTGTGCACATGCGAGAATAATAAATGCTTAAGTGAGCTAATATTAGTTAATGTAAATTAGTATATCAAATATACAATAATACACTAAATTATCAAATCAACACTTGATTTAATAATCCAACTATATCATATATAACCGACTAATATAAAATGTACCAATTTATCGAATCAACACATGATTCGATAATCCGGCTATATCACATATAACCGATCGATACAAAAATCGTGAGAAAATAGTACGGTATCACATACTCGTATTATTCTCGGTCCCGCACATATCACATATGTGCTCCTACTTCGTTTTGCTTGAGCCAGTAAAACCTCTATGTAGGACTCTAAAGACCCGTCAATACGCCGGCAGTAGATGAAGATCACATCAAGCACCCACAAGCCGTCGGCGGTACTAGCTGGACGTAACGGCTACCCGGGTATTGAACGATCAGAAGATCAGCAAGCAAACCTGCTCTAACTCCTGCAAAAGCCTGACAGTAATACTACCGTACAGTTCGGTCTCCTCGTCTGATATGTCGCATATCTCGTGTAGGGGTGGTAAACGTCAGACCCCAGTAACTCGATAAGTCGTGCCGATATGAGACTCATAACGGTTCGAGAAACTACTGATAACACTTACCATTAAATCTCTAAATCAGCACTGGCCAAGGACTTCCCTGTTATGGCCAATCGAGCACAGCGCAACATCAACCCCCAATACCGGGAGAGACGAATCCCCTCCTATCGCTCATTACCTCCATGTGACTCGGGACTGTACCCCAAAAATAGCGTTTTTCACGTCCTCTTGAACATGGTAAGGTGGAAATCAAAGCACAGTGGGAATCACACAAGTCACTATGACCATCTCGGGTCGACAGACTAACCTGTACCAGTGTCACCAGAGAACTGCCATCTGACGTGAGGTATAATACCATCTGGGAGTTTTCGGCGAGTCCGTCCAGTGTACCCAGTCTCCACTGAACACCCGTATATCATCTCTGATGTCAAACACCAATGGATATGGGATCATCCATCGCCCATCTACATGGGTCAAGAAGCTATATGCTAGTCTACTCTGGTATATCGATGCCTCGTTTTGATACACCTACGGCTAGGGACATTAAAGGATGAACTTATGGACTCCCATGGCCCCACTAGTATGATCTGCATCATAATCCTGGTAGTCAAGTACACAACCTAAGGGTTTTACCAACATGTAACAGAGCGACAATCAGTGTACATGTTAAAATAAAGAATAACCATATAGCATACTATCATGGCGAGCAAGAAAGTCCTCCCTATATATGTCCAAGCATCCACTATAATATACATCTCATGTACATTAATGGCCTCTAGGGCATACATATAACTAACAATCTTCCACTTGCACTAGGGCCATCATATAGCAGTGGTTGTAGTATCTCATACTCAACCATCCCATAAAAGTCTCTCTCTGGGAAAAGACCTTTGTGAGTGGATCCGACGTGTTGTCCTCTGAGTCTACTCTCCTAAACTCGATCTCCCTGGAGATCAACCATCTCCATGATCAGGTGATACTTCCTTAGAATATGTCTGGGTCACTGATGGGATAGGGGTTCCTAGGCCTAAGCCACAACTCCATTTTCACATAATGGTAGGAACAAAGTTCATCTCATGAACTAATATACACCTAGACTGCCTCTTTGGTAGCATCTTAGGTAGCGATGTATCCAGCCTTTATCGTCTAGTTTGCCACGGTATCTAGCTTGGAACTCTTCCAACATACCATCCCTCCACTGAGGGTAAAGACAATGCCTGTGACTGACATTCAGTCGACCTTACCACCCTGGAAGCTATCTAGTGATTCTCCCCAGGATCGATCGATACCATCTCACTACACCTAGTGAAAATCCTAACATCCACTTAGATCTATCTCATAGATGCAAAACCCAGGATTTAGGTGGTATCACCTTGATCCTATATGGAGAACCTTGTGATAAGAGGAGATTGACCGAGTGTAGCATAGGAAACACTTTCCCTATCAAGAGTATGTCATCCACATACAATACGAGGAAGACCACCTTACTCTCTACTACCTTTTTGTATATACAAGGTTCATGTACCATTTTGATGAAGTTAAACGCTGTGACTACCACATTAAAACAGATGTTCCAACTCCGCGATGCCTGCTTTAACCCGTAAAGCAACTTGCACACTTTTCCGCTGCTCCCACTATCTACGAAGCCCTCTGGCTGTGTACTTATAGTCGCTCTCTCCTAAATAAATATTTAGAAAAACAGTCATGTCACCCAACCACCAAATATCGTAGTCATGGTATATAGCAATGGCAAGTAAGATCCGGATGGACTTAAGCATAGCTTCAGGAGAAAAGGTTTTATCATAATCCACACCTGGTCAATGACGAAAACCTTTTATAACTAGTCTAGTTTTGAAAGTCTCAACTTTTCCATGTACACCAAGTAATCTTCTTAAGATATAATTGCTTTTGATGGGGATTTAACCCTTCAGATAAAGCAACCAAAGTCCATACTTTGTTAGTGTATATGGATTCCATCTTAATCGCATAGCATCCAGCCATTCTTATAGAGTCCCCACTCTTGATGGCCTGTTCGAAACTAGTTGGGTCATCATCTCATGAAGCAATCCTCGCTTCTACTGTCATAGAGAAAACCGAAGTATCTCTCAGGTGGATGAGAAACCCTACCAGATCGGCGGAGAGGCTGAGGTTCGTTGGGAACTATTGAATTCTCTGGTTCTACCAAATCATTTGTTGTAGTTTGTGCTGCTGGAACCTCTTCCAGTTCTACCTCCTTGCCACTAATTTCCTTTGTAAGAAATCCCTTTTCTAAAAAGGTGGCATGCCGAGAAATAAAACACCTTTTGTTCCTCGATGTGGTAGAAAATATTCCCTTGCGAATGCTTGGGATATCCAACAAACTTCCACAGAACTGACCTTTCCTCGAGCTTGTCCGGATTTTACTTTTGACATAGGCCGGACAACCCTAAATCTTAACATACTTAAGGCATGGGCTCTTCCCATACCATATCACATATGGAGTGGTAGGCACCTGATTTACCTGGAAACCTATTCAATAGGTATGCAGCTTCACAAGTGCATAACTCCAAAAGAAAATAGGCAACTCAGTAGTACCCATCATAGAGCGCACCATATCTAATAGGATGTGATTGCTCCGCCCCGATACACCGATGTGCTGTGGTGTATACGGAGGAGTAATGCTGAGAGAGAATCTCATTCTCCTTTAGAATAGTCCAGGAATTCCATGCTCAAGTATTCTCCTCCTTGATCACATCAAAGGACTTAACACTTATACCTGTTTTGGTTCTCTACCTCTAACTTATATTCATTGAATTTCTCAAAATGTTCAGACTTGTGTTTCAATAGGAACACATGTGCGAATCTTGAGAGATTATCAGTGAATTTAATGAAGTACAAAGAACCAGTCTTAGCATGTGTAGAAAGGGGACTTACATGCATCATCATGTAGCAATCCCAAGAGTTCACTAACTCTTTCTTTGTTTCCATTAAATGGAGCTATGGTCATCTAATCTTTGTGACATGACTGGCAAGTTTCATAAGATGTAAATTCAAACTGATTTAAATATGCATCTTTATGCAACTTAGCTAGTCGAGTCGCATTGATATGACCTATTCTATAATACCTCAAGAAGGATTCGTTCATTTCTTAACTCTTCCCCTTGTATGTTTTCTGTACGTTGAGAACTGTAGTTTGATTTAGAACGTATATGCTTCTAGATAACGTGCCTGAACCGATCAACTCTTGATATAGGAAATGTTCAAAACATTATCCAACAATACAAAACTATATCCTTCTTTACTAAATAAAGAGACTGATATGATGTTGTATATCAGGTTCGGTATCTAATAACATTCGTTCAGAATCAATGTATTTGGTAATACAGGGTGATAACTGCCAACATCTTGGTTGCAACAATTGCAACGTTTCCAATTCTTGAAACTTTATCACCCGTTCTCAGTTCTCTACCTATCTGCAGCCCATGTAATAGATTACATATGTGTGATCCTGATCCGGTATCACATACCCAGGACGCAGAGGATACTGAAAAACAATTCTCGGTAATGAACACATCCGAAGAAGATGCATCAACATGCACTTTTTTCGTTTGGGCAGCACGTGAATCCTGGTAATTCCCTATTTCCTGCTTGGTCTTATAAAAATTATAAGTTGGAGCAGGACCAACGTTCCCCAGTACAGTATAACATGTGGGTTCGGTCAATACATCCATATTATTATCTTGATTAAGACGTGATATGGTCGCTACCTGGAGAAAGAGAGAGAAGAAAACACTCAGCGTATGCTTTTGCAAGATTAAATTGGTTATTATTTTATCTAATCAGGATGGCTCCCAGTGTTTTTATCAAATCTTCCATCAAACCCTAAAAGGAAAGACTAGCCGGGATTAATTACACCCTACAATTTTGCTAATCTTTCAGCCAGGCCAGTGCCGGAAATTTGAGGGAGGTTCTCCGTGCTTTCGCATAGACCTAATTAAAATAAACCTTGTTTTTCCAGGGGCGTAACCCCGTTGACACCTTTCTAGACGTCTACTTGATCGGCTAATTGTCTTGTGTAAAACTCTCCCAGGAGCATTTCTTGCTCGCAGCAGGATCGAGATCCAACTATCTCATAGAAGGTATGCAATCTCATTGCAAGTTTCAACACTTGAAACTCCCGATATATTTTTCCCCTAGTGTGCTATGACCTTGACGAAAGCCAACAAACCATAGTGCGCTAGTCATGTTCAACCCGTACATTTCATGATTGAATTAAACCCACCCGCACGACCCTTGACGAAAGCTAACAAAGCCGTACGACTATCCTAATCCAATCGCATCAAATGCAGTAGATAAGCAGTAAGTAGCTACCGCACACTACACCTTGATGAAAGCCAACAAACGTAGCATGAATACTAGATACTACTTATCTGAAATGACGGAGGGCTACGACAGGTTTTTCTGAAAACCTTTTGCATAATGAATTTGATATCGTTGTAGAATCGAGTGATTTTGAAAAGGAGTGTTTTTTAGGCTTTTACTAGTTTTGCTAAAGAGGTCATTCCCGGTGAAGGGATCTCGGCTCTTTCCTCATCGAATAAGGTGCGGGATATATCACATATATCACTATGCAAAGTAAGAAACTCTAAAAGCAATCAAAAGACAAACCGAGTGTTGTAGCATCTGCCAGTTATTGCTAAAGAGGTCACTCACGGCGAAGGGATCTCGGCTCTTTCCTCATTGAATAAGGTGTTAGGACTTGTACACAGCGATGTATGTGGTCCGATATCTATACATGCATGAAGCGGTCACTCCTACTTCATTACTTTTACTGACGATTTCTCAAGGTATGGACATGTGTTCTTAATGAAGAATAAATTCGAGGCCTTTGAGAAATTTAAGGAGTATAAAAATGAAGTGGAGAAACGGACTGGTAAAAGCATCAACTAATTTCACCTAGGGTAAAATCTGGGACGAGTTTCATGAGTTGCTGCCTTGTAGTTCGTGTTTTTCTTATGAAATGAAGTTTTGATATTTGTGTTTGTATCAGTTGATTCACGTTTATACGTCAATTCTCGAGAGTTGTCGGTTATTCTTGCAAGCGTAAACGATAGGTTTTAACCTATGTGTGATACTCGTGCCGATTTGGTTTTCGTGCGTGATTTCAGTTTACGATATCTTGTGTGTATATATATAGGTACCCTTGAGTGGATTTGAACGACACGGACGAGCGTGGCGTCATCAACTTCGGAAAGCGAGGATAAAGGTGAGTCGATATATATCTGTCACGACCCAAAGTTTGGCCCGTGACCGGCACTTAACCACGTAACGTCTACAGGCGTAACGCGACCAAGTAAGCCGAAAACCCAGAAATCAAACCAGTAAAAGTATAGAGTGATTTAAGTTTTTGATAGAACCAATTACTAAGATAACAATATACGACGCCGTAGCGAAGAAAATGTGCAACAAGTAGAAAACATCACAGATAGAATAACTGCATAAGTAAAGTCGGCTCACAACGAGCTCGACACCAGAATACAAAATAATATACATCGTCCTCACAACTGGTCTCTAAGTCAATAAATAAGTGGTAGATGGAGAGTACTAGATACAACAATGTACATAACCGAAAGATAACCAGATACCGTACAAAACCCGCCTATCAGCAAAAGAACTAGTACACCAACTGTAGGGGTATCTGTGTCAAAAGATGCAAAAACGCAGCCTGCCGCGACTACTCCGAAGGGCAACCTGCAAACACTGTGGCACAACGGGGGTAAGTTGCCAACTCGTGAATAGAAGATAACATATAAAGGTAATCACGAGTATGCACGTGCAACGATACTCTAACCTATATCAACAGATAACATCTATATGATGGACTGGATGCTCAAGCATGCAACAAGTGCGATCTAATAACATCTCCATGTGATGAGCAAGAAATGTGATGATCAGGTATAGCAATGCAATCTAACAACCCTATATAGAATGAACAGGGTATGCAATGATCGTGCAAGCATGTGTACTATATCAGGTATAATAGATACAGGATGAGATATCAATTACTACATACTGAGCATGGGAAATATAACATCTACACGGAATGTCATCATGGAAAGTATAATCGGTACTCATCAATGCACCCAAATCCCAATACTACTCAGACGTCGTCATCCTCCTCGGTCCTCCAATCCTGTAAATCTCATATAACCGTGAGTGCCCAACATCGGCACCCAAAATATCAAGAAATACTCGTGCCAAGCATCGACACGCAAATCCTCCTGTATAGGGCATCCGTCAGTCCGGATCAGCCCACGGGCTCTGTCTGCGGTATCGGCCCTCGGCCCCGGCAGTACGAGTCGTCCCGTATTCATCCATCGACTCTGGTCGGTATGCTCCGGATAACCGCCAGGTCCAACCAATCACCGGTAGGTAGTAGTCCCTCCGCCAGGCTCACCGTATACTACACAGTGAAACCGTTCTCGCCCCGGGGTACCATACCGGGTCCACCATGTACCCGTAATCGGCCTCATCCAACTCCTCGATTCGGGTTCACATATATCACTCTAGTACCGAGAAAACACATGGTGGACGCACCGAAATATCATATCAAGGAAAACCGGGTTTTTAAATAATTAAATATTCTCTTTTTGAAATATCCACTGTTCCCCAAATCCAAAATTAACATGGAAACAATATATCTCAATGCGTAATCTAAGCAAGTATGAAGACATCAATGTATGTGTGCACAGATATGAGTATACAGTGTGCATGTGCGCAGGTATGAAGATATCAATGTAGGTGTGCACAGATATGAGTATACAGTGTGCATGTGCGCAGGTATGAAGATATCAATGTATGTGTGCACAGATATGAGTATACAGTGTGCATGTGCACAGTTATGAAGATATCAATGTATGTATTCACAGATATGAGTATACAGTGTGCATGTGCGCAGGTATGAAGATATCAATGTAGGTGTGCACAGATATGAGTATACAGTGTGCATGTGCGCAGGTATGAAGATATCAATGTATGTGTGCACAGATATGAGTATACAGTGTGCATGTGCACAGGTATGAAGATATCAATGCATGTGTATGTAGTACCAGTAGGGGTATGTGATGCATATGTGCCCAAATATGGATATAACATATGCTGTTATGCGGCAAATCATGACAACATCAATAAGGTGGAATCAGTATGATATATGATTTATAGCAATCCTATAATGTGAGTGTCATAGCTATCACTAACGGTGTGAGTATAGCATATCAATCGTGTTCGTGCGACTTGAACCGTTAGTGACAGTGCAGTGTTCTATGCTATCATTTCTATATGCAACAATAATGTATGCTACTACAGTCCATATGAACATCTACAATCTAATATCCTGACTCACCCTGACATTTAACGCCATACGGGCGATTTCCCCGTAGATGTTAAATCTACTCATCTGGTCGTACGCTACTCGTAGCTGACCACCTGCTTCCCTTTCTTAGTTCCGTCTGACGTACCCGCCTGCGAACCTGGAATTACACAAGAATCCATATATAAGCAACTATCTCGCAAAACGCGATATCGAAGCCAAACGATACGCTCGCGTCGCGAACTAAACGCGTGTGTGTACGATACGCTAAACGTGTGCACGCGTCTAAAACTAACCCCGACACGCCGCGATACGCTGAATCATGGAACCCTCTCGCGTATCGCGCGTATCGCGCGAACCAAACGTACTAGAAATACGATATAACGTCCCAGATTCTACTCAGGCTAACAACTTACAAAACTATACATACCACTGGCCAAGAAATAACAACAGACTCCTACCCATCCAAACATCACCCAAAAATTCCCCTATCTGGCCGCAAATTGCGGCCAGAACGAATAAACCGGCGGCCTCGCTATGGGGTGGGGGTCTCAGGCTCTGGTGGTGTGGTCTATACCTTATATACAAGCTCCAGTTAACTCAATTTCAACCTGAACTACTCGGGACTAAAGCAGATCACAGAGATCCAAAAAGTTCAATTATAAACACTAAATTTGCACAATTAGAAACCCAATGGTATTTTGGTGTAATCTGGGGTCTAACTAGGTTTATATGGTCTTAACAACACCTAACTAGGCTAGGTTAACCAATACTTACAGCACTAAACCAGAAGTCCACACAATCACCATTTCAAGCACAAAATTTCACCTTTTTACACAAACCGAAGCAATTCCTACGTAAGTTAAGCAATCTAGAGGGTTAGGCTCAAAGATTATACCTTACTAGATCCTATGAAGCAGGAAGAGGGAGGAGGAGAAGAGGTGAGCTGCTGTGGCTGCTGCTGCCTGCTGTGCTGCTGCTGATGCTGTAGCTGCTGCTGATGCTGTAGTTGCTGATGCTTCTACAGCTGATGCTGGTGCTGTGGCTGCTGATGATGCTGCTGCAGTTGCTGCCTCTCTCTCTCTCTCAGCTGAGTGTGTGTGTGTGTGAGAGAGTTGGGAGAATGAGAAGTGAGAGTGAGAGAATGAGGCCCAAGTCAACAACCCCCTCTCTCTTTCCCTCTCTCATCATTTAATGAGCATGGCTCAAGCCATGCCCATACTCCCTCTCTCATGCACCAAGTCAACAAAAGAAAAGAAAAGAAATTCAAATAACAAAACACACAAATAAATAAAACCCAATTAAATCCCAAAACACTTAATACAAATATGTTACCCCACCATGGTTGTTAATCATGGTTTTAACCCCAAATCTAAACCCTAGTTAACATGCACAAGTGTGTGTGTGTCTAGAAAAAACCTAATAAAATATTCATTAATTAGAATAAAATATCTGAAACTTAATTTGGTAAACTTTTTACCAAAAACTATCTATTAAAATATAATTAACCCCTAAACACGACCTAAGGTGTTACAATCTTCCCCCCTTAAAGAAAATTCGTCCCCGAATTTTAAAATACAAAGCTACGCATACCTTCAAAGGGATGAGGGAACTTCTACCGCACCTCGCCCTCAGCCTCCCAAGTGACCTCTTCACCGTTTGGGATGCACCCAAATACCTTCACTGATGGCAAGACCTTCGATCGAAGTTTCTTCACCTGCCGGTCCAATATTACGGCTGGCTGTTTGGTGAACGAAGGATCACGCTCGAACTAAATGGTCTGGCGCTGAATCCAATGAGAGAGGTCATGAAGGTAATTGCAAAGTATCGACATAGGGAATACAGGGTGAATATTCAATAATCTGGGTGGAAGTGCCCAACTTAAGGCAACGAACCAACTCGCCTTAGGGATCCTAAAAGGACTTACTATCCTGAAAAGCTTCCCCAAAATTCAACATGTCATTTATCGGAAATTTCCATGGGAATACATAATCTGCCATTGCGAACTCGAATCTGCGACCCTCTTGGTCAGCATCTGATCTCTATCCGCAATAGACCGTTCTCATCCTGACCCAAAACAACCGGGTCATTTCCGAAATTTCTAAACTAGCTGAGGTCCAATAATCCTATAACACGGAGTTAGGAAAAACTGATTGATGATCGACACGACCTAACCTCTAAACCTAAAGGTCACCAATTGGAGTGTCTCCTGATAACTGCTATCAAAGGAGAACCCTATCGATGGCAAACGACGATCCCCAACTGCCGACAACAATTTCTACATACGCATAACTTAACAATAACAACTGAGCAAACTGAGTATCACCGGATGACAAACATCCGAATGGAGTCACATCCTGACAACTCCTGGGTGAACACCATAACTAATTTCGAGGAGATCTGCTCTCGTTCCCTCTTCGGAACGGTTAAAGGTTGCAACTCTCCCGTCAGTCTCAGTTGCTCAACTCAAGCACACAACAAGACGGACACCTTGAAACGAATCCCGAGACTTCTCTTTCTAACCCTGCCCACTCGTAACTACCTTATAAGTCATATTAACAGTTGGCGGGGCTTGAATGAGTACAGAGAGTTGACCGATGTGCATGCCCTAGGATTTCCACGTCTCTTTCCCATAATATTAGGTACACAAGTGCCTCTCTAACCTAGCACACCCTTGCAACAAGTCAAGGATTCCAAAACATTACCCAGCCGAGTAGGCTCCAATATCTCTGACGAACGAGTGTCGGTGGGCAGTGTCTCGAGAAAGCGATTTAAGAAAAGTGGTCGGGCGCGGACATGAGCAAGCTGTCTCCTCAGTAGAGACGAACTTAAGCTGCACTCAACGATCGCACAAGAACTGTGAATCTGCGGAGGACTATCACAACAATCAAATTCCGCCGCAGGAAGGTGTACCTTTAACTCTGGTGGTCAATGAAAATCTGACACGACTCTCAAACAAGTGGTGTCTCTAATCTCCAACGCAAAACCATCGCGGCCATCTCCAGATCATGAGTGGGATATCCTTCTCGTACTTCCTCCAAATGTAAAGAAGCAAAAGCGATAACTCCACTGTGTCACCTCAGTACACATTCGGGTCCTACTCACGAAACATCACAGTTAAACCACAAAGTCGCCCGAACCAAAAAGCAAGGAGGCTGAAGCAGTTGTTAACCGAGTCTTCAACTGCCGAAACTCCATACACAAGCCTCAGTCTAAAGAAAAGGAACCTCCATTCCAGTCAATTTAGTCAACGGGGCAGCATTACACTAGCAATCCTGCATGAGACGGCGGTAACACCTGCTAAGCCAAAAATCTGCGGATCTCCGTCCTGCTCGAGTCTGGGCCTAAGCTGTACGGCCACGATCTTCCTCGAAACCACACCAATTCGTCTCCGTAACTACAAAACCTAGGAGTCAACAAAACAAGCTTAAAGGGACACTCCGAGAATCTAGTAAATCGCTGGGGCTCTCCCAGTATCCATATAACAGATCCTTAAGTGCTACCCTAACCCTCAAGGTACACTAAAAAGACCAGGATGTCGTAAATAACACAACAATAACTGGTCGAGGAACGGCCCGAAGAAAACCAGTTCATCACACCTACGAATGCTGCTAGAGCATTGATGAGTCCAGTGACACACCCAAAACACACAAAGCCCGTAGCACGCACAAGGCAGTCTTCGGAATGTCATCACTCCGGACCCGCAACAATGATGACCCGATCCCAAACGAACTTAGACAAAGTCTCGCACTCTGACGCTGATCGAAGAAATCGTCAATGCGAGGTACAGGATACCTATCCGCACCGTAAGCCGGTTCAAGTGACGATCCATTAATACACAACCTCAATCTGTCGTTTTCCTCCTGGACGAACAGAAATAGGAGCTTCCTAAATGCGAAATACACAGACGCACAGTTCCCTCAACAACCACTCTGCAGCAGATCCTTAGCTCCTTAAGCTTCGCCGGCTCATCTGGAACGACGTCGGAAACATTCTCGCACGAAAGAAAACCGGTCCAACAACCCAACTGTGGCTACAGCATCACGAAAAACGCCAAGAATCCACGACATCTCCTCAGAGCCGACTAGCAAATAAGGCTGAATTCAAGCTGTAAGAGGCGGCACCACTATCCACCTGCACAACAAGAACTGAATCGCCCGGGAAAATAAAACCTAACTGTTTCCTCACGGTAGCCCACAATGCCTAACACGTAGCTAACCAGTCCGTGCCCAGGAGATCGCCAAATCCAACATCTTTAGGAGGTTCAAAATGACAGACGAATCTCTATCTCCTATCCGATGGGCACACGACCGAATTACGTGTCGCGCAACAAAAGGATTGCTGACAGAAATTAACTCAACAAACGGCTGATCTACCTAGCACGACTCTCGTCCTAAACTCGTCACGAAGTGTGTAAACATACGAGTGCAACAAAAGGACATACTGAAAGAGTACCTGTAGGCTCCGCATCGGACGCCCTCGCGTCCCGATGAGTCGAAGCAATAACTTGGGCCTGCCCTCCATCTGCGACTGATCGAACTCCTCCTCTACTAGCCTGACCCTTCTGTGCGGACCCTCCGCGTCTACGACGTCTCAGAATACGACCCTGACGCGGTGTGAAGGGACACTGCCTGATGAGGTGTTGAAGGCTTCCGCATCGTAAACACCTACGCGCTGACTGCTGTCCTGCCTGGGGATGGAAGCCAAACGACTGTCCTCGTCCTAAGCCTCTACTCTGGGCTGATATACCAGTACAATTCCACAACTATTCCGGAACTCTCACGGTCTCTGGAAGACGTGTCTCGTAAACTGGGGCTGCCTCCACCTGTGCTATGTAGGGGACGGAATACTGCATAATGATTGCAAGGAACAACTGGGTAACAGGGGTGACAACCATCTGTCGCTGCGCTTGAACAACCTCCACCAATGAGCTCATCGTCTGGCGCAAGCCCTGCATCTCTGCCACTAATCTAGCGATCTGATCTGTCGTAGGGGAAACAATCTGTCCTGGTACAACAGGGGTACTACTCGGATCAGTCCTCGTCTCAAACGAATCAACTCGAACCTCGGCTCTCACGACCGCTCTCGGCACCCTCGTAGTCCTTGGCGGCATAATGGCTGCAAAGAAGGTAGGATTCGATGAGGATACGAAAATCGAATCACAAGGATGTATACGATCATGAAGAAAATTGAATCAATAAGTCCTAAGGTCGCTTAGGCGGAGTACCGTGTCGTGAGTATGCCGCGGAACATACGCACGCTATGCTACTCTGCTGCAGCTACCTACTCCATCATACCAGGGTCATCCTACACTCCGAAGGTAAAACCTACGCTCTGATACCAACTTTGTCACGACCCAAAGTTTGGCCCGTGACCGGCACTTAACCACGTAACGTCTACAGGCGTAACGCGACTAAGTAAGCCGAAAACCCAGAAATCAAACCAGTAAAAGTATAGAGTGATTTAAGTTTTTGATAGAACCAATTACTAAGATAACAATATACGACGCCGTAGCGAAGAAAATGAGCAACAAGTGGAAAACATCACAGATAGAATAACCGCATAAATAAAGTCGGCTCACAACGAGCTCGACACCAGAATACAAAATAATATACATCGTCCTCACAACTGGTCTCTAAGTCAATACATAAGTGGTAGATGGAGAGTACTAGATACAACAATGTACATAACTGAAAGATAACCAGATACCGTACAAAACCCGCCTATCAGCAAAAGAGCTAGTACACCAACTGTAGGGGTATCTGTGTCAACAGATGCAAAAACGCAGCCTGCCGCGACTACTCCGAAGGGCAACCTGCAAACACTGTGGCACAACGGGGGTGAGTTGCCAACTCATGAATAGAAGATAACATATAAAGGTAATCGCGAGTATGCACGTGCAACGATACTCTAACCTATATCAACAGATAACATCTATATGATGGACTGGATGCTCAAGCATGCAACAAGTGCGATCTAATAACATCTCCATGTGATGAGTAAGAAATATGATGATCAGGTATAGCAAATCCAATCTAAAAACCCTATATAGAATGAACAGGGTATGCAATGATCGTGCAAGCATGTGTATTATATCAGGTATAATAGATACAGGATGAGATATCAATTACTACATACTGAGCATGGAAAATATAACATCTACAAGGAATGTCATCGTGGAAAGTATAATCGGTACTCATCAATGCACCCAAATCCCAATACTACTCAGGCGTCGTCATCCTCCTCTGTCCTCCAATCCTGTAAATCTCATATAACCGTGAGTGCCCAACATCGGCACCCAAAATATCAAGAAATACTCGTGCCAAGCATCGACACGCAAATCCTCCTGTATAGGGCTTCCGTCAGTCCGGATCAGCCCACGGGCTCTGTCTACGGTATCGGCCCTCGGCCCCGGTAGTACGAGTCGTCCCGTATCCATCCATCGACTCTGGTCGGTATCCTCCGGATAATCGCCAGGTCCAACCAATCATCGGTAGATAGTAGTCCCTCTGCCAGGCTCACCGTCTACTACACAGCGAAACCGTTCTCGCCCCGGGGTACCATACCGGGTCCACCATGTACCCGTAATCGGCCCCATCCAACTCCTCGATTCGGGTTCACAAATATCACTCTAGTACCGAGAAAACACATGGTGGACGCACCGAAATATCATATCAAGGGAAACCGGGTATTTAAATAATTAACTATTCTCTTTTTGAAATATCCACGGTTCCCCAAATCCAGAATTAACATGGAAACAATATATCTCAATGCGTAATCTAAGCAAGTATGAAGACATCAATGTATGTGTGCACAGATATGAGTATACAGTGTGCATGTGCGCAGGTATGAAGATATCAATATAGGTGTGCACAGATATGAGTATACAGTGTGCATGTGCGCAGGTATGAAGATATCAATGTATGTGTGCACAGATATGAGTATACAGTGTGCATGTGCGCAGGTATGAAGATATCAATGTAGGTGTGCACAGATATGAGTATACAGTGTGCATGTGCGCAGGTATGAAGATATCAATGTATGGGTGCACAGATATGAGTATACAGTGTGCATGTGCACAGGTATGAAGATATCAATGCATGTGTATGTAGTACCAGTAGGGGTATGTGATGCATATGTGCCCAGATATGGATATAACATATGCTGTTATGTGGCAAATCATGACAACATCAATATGGTGGATCAGTATGATATATGATTTATAGCAATCCTATAATGTGAGTGTCATGGCTATCACTAACGGTGTGAGTGTAGCATCAAATATCACTCTAGTACCGAGAAAACACATGGTGGAAGCACCGAAATATCATATCAAGGGAAACCGGGTATTTAAATAATTAACTATTCTCTTTTTGAAATATCCACGGTTCCCCAAATCCAGAATTAACATGGAAACAATATATCTCAATGCGTAATCTAAGCAAGTATGAAGACATCAATGTATGTGTGCACAGATATGAGTATACAGTGTGCATGTGCGCAGGTATGAAGATATCAATATAGGTGTGCACAGATATGAGTATACAGTGTGCATGTGCGCAGGTATGAAGATATCAATGTATGTGTGCACAGATATGAGTATACAGTGTGCATGTGCGCAGATATGAAGATATCAATGTAGGTGTGCACAGATATGAGTATACAGTGTGCATGTGCGCAGGTATGAATATATCAATGTATGGGTGCACAGATATGAGTATACAGTGTGCATGTGCACAGGTATGAAGATATCAATGCATGTGTATGTAGTACCAGTAGGGGTATGTGATGCATATGTGCCCAGATATGGATATAACATATGCTGTTATGCGGCAAATCATGACAACATCAATATGGTGGATCAGTATGATATATGATTTATAGCAATCCTATAATGTGAGTGTCATGGCTATCACTAACGGTGTGAGTGTAGCATATCAATCGTGCTCGTGCAACTTGAACCGTTAGTGACAGTACAGTGTTCTATGCTATCATTTCTATATGCAACAATAATGTATGCTACTACAGTCCATATGAACATCTACAATCTAATATCCTGACTCGCCCTGACGCTTAACGCCATACGGTCGATTTCCCCGTAGATGTTAAATCCACTCACCGGGTCGTGCGCTACTTGTAGCCGACCACCTGCTTCCCTTTCTTAGCTCCGTCTGACGTACCCGCCTGCAAACCTAGAATTACACAAGAATCCATATATAAGCAACTATCTCACAAAACGCGATATCGAAGCCAAACGATACGCTCGCGTCGCGAACTAAACGCGCGTGTGTACGATACGCTAAACGTGTGCACGCGTCTAAAACTAACCCCGACACGCCGCGATACGCTGAATCATGGAACCCTCTCGCGTATCGCGCGTATCGCGCGAACCAAACGTACTAGAAATACGATATAACGTCCCAGATTCTACCCAGGCTAACAACTTACAAACTATACATACCACTGGCCTAGAAATAACAACAGACTCCTACCCATCCAAACATCACCCAAAAATTCCCCTATCTGGCCGCAAATTGCGGCCAGAACGAATAAACCGGCGGCCTCGCTATGGGGTGGGGGTCTCGGGCTCTGGTGGTGTGGTCTATACCTTGTATACAAGCTCCAGTTAACTCAATTTCAACCTGAACTCCTCGGGACTAAAACAGATCACAGAGATCCAAAAAGTTCACTTAAAAACACTAAATTTGCACAATTAGAAACCCAATGGTATTTTGGTGTAATCTGGGGTCTAACTAGGTTTACATGGTCTTAAAAACACCTAACTAGGCTAGGTTAACTAATACTAACAGCACTAAACCATAAGTCCACACAATCACCATTTCAAGCACAAAATCTCACCTTTTTACACAAACCAAAGCAATTCCTACGTAAGTTAAGCAATCTAGAGGATTAGGCTCAAAGATTATACCTTACTAGACCCTATGAAGCAGGAAGAGGGAGGAGGAGAAGAGGTGAGCTGCTGTGGCTGCTGCTGCCTGCTGTGCTGCTGCTGATGCTGGAGCTGCTGCTGATGCTGTAGTTGTTGCTGATGCTGATGCTTCTGCAGCGGATGCTGGTGCTGTGGCTGCTGATGCTGCTTCTTCAGCTGCTGCCTCTCTCTCTCTCTCAGCTGAGTGTGTGTGTGTGTGAGAGTTGGGAGAATGAGAAGTGAGAGTGAGAGAATGAGGCCCCAAGTCAACAACCCCCTCTCTCTTTCCCTCTCTCATCATTTAATGAGCATGACTCAAGCCATGCCCATACTCCCTCTCTCATGCACCAAGTTAACAAAAGAAACGAAAAGAAATTCAAATAACAAAACACACAAATAAATAAAACCCAATTAAATCCCAAAACACTTAATACAAATAGTTTAACCCACTATGGTTGTTAATCACGGTTTTAACCCCAAATCTAAACCCTAGTTAACATGCATAAGTGTGTGTGTGTCTAGAAAAAACCTAATAAAATATTCATTAATTAGAATAAAATATCTGAAACTTAATTTGGTAAACTTTTTACCAAAAACTATCTATTAAAATATAATTAACCCCTAAACACGACCTAAGGTGTTACAATATCTACGGGGGAAGTCGGGTGGATGGCGTATAGCACCCCCGCAGTTTCGTTGTGTCGTATACGAATACGTATACCCATATTATGTGTGTGTGTGTGTGTGTGTGTGTGTGTGTGTGTGTGTTTATTGTGAGACCATGATTATCTTGACAGGTTTATGTGTTCATGGGTTAGTTTAATGTAATTAGAAGTAACTTAGTTTAGCTCCCTAGTCGCGAAACCCTAGTTTTATGTTTTGCATACACGCACACGCACACACTCGCATACATTTTATTATTTGTGCGTATATGGGGATATGTATATATATATACACACATAGGTATGGGACTATGTATATATATATATACGTATACATATAAATGGATGATGAGGATAGTATATGGTTTTTTGAGATGAGTCGATGAGATTGGGCATGGTGCCATGAGATCAGTGATATGATTTGGTTCGTATTATGAGATACGACATGATATTATAGAGGGTCCTTGGGTGTTGTGTTTCATACACACGCATATATTTATGTAGATGGTATCAGTATTGTACTAGACGTAGATCAGTACCCAGTACACGATATGTGATGATAAGGTTACCATATGAATAATGAGATAAATGTGATATTTGACCAGTACCCAGATTTGGGATATCGTACGATGGATTTACCGTACGAGCTATATATTGATGATAGATCCGCACTCTTGACACAAGGATGTCATATTATATATAGTGTATCGTATGTGATACTATTGAGGCGTGATCACCAACTACTAGATATATATATAAATATCGACTCAGACGTAGGTGGTTTTCCTTACCCTTTCGATTAGTCTGTTAGTTTAGTCTTATAGTTTACTTGTAGATGTTAGACTAGACTCGAGTCATACCTATTTCAAAACTAACGAATCGTGAGTATTTTAAAGACAGGCCAAGAGATACTACGGATATTTCAAAGGACTTGCCTTTTCTTAAAAACACCATAGCCCCTATTTCTTAAATACACGATTCGTGTTATTTCAAATGGAAAAACAGTATGACTCATATTTATATAATGTATATTCTTTATTATTGTGTTATTATTCATTTTCCGCATATTCTTGCTATTCGCATCGCATTGCATGTTTAAATGTGTTTTATTGTTATATTGAACCCATGTTATCAGGACACCAGCACCATTACCGATGATGCGTATGTCTACGAACACTTACTTGCCGGCTCACACACATCATCATCGGTAATTGTCATGCCACGTACACTTTAGAGAATATTAATTCATTGATATTGCTTGCTAGTGTTACTGTATATGCCCTAGAGGCCATTACTGTATCATACTAGTTTGTATATTACTTAATGGAAGCTTGGGATATTCACCTTGTATTGACAATCTTGCTCAAAATGGTAGTATGCTACTTGGTTTGTTTCTACTTTAATATGTGCATGTGTTTCTTTTAGCATATTGCTTATACATATTAGTAGAGCCCTTAGGATCTTTGCTTGATTACCAGCGTTGTGATGGCAGTCACACTCGTGGGGGCTGGGTAATCCACAAGCACATCCTTATACAGGTCCCTAGTCGTAGGACTATCGAGACAGGGCATCGATACTCCGGATTAGACTAGCGTATGCGCTTCTCATCCCAGCGCTGGAGACGGTCTGTCCCACAGCCGTCAGTAAGTCGTACTTGAGATAGTATGCGGGTGCTCGTTAGGTTACGGGTACACTGGACAGGACTCGTTGGGAACTGATTGGTTGGTATTATACCTATCGTCAGTTATCAGTTCCCAGGTGACATGAGTACAGCTTAGTCCGCTGACTTGACACTGTCACTTCGCCTCGAGTGTATTCCCACTGTACTTTGATTACTACCCTACCACAGCTAAAAGGAGTCGTGCAAACAGGTAGTAGTTGGGTGCAGTCCCGAAGCACTTGGAGGCAGTGACTGTTAGACAGGATTTGTCTCTCCCGGTATTAGGGGTTGACATCGCGCTGTTTCTAGGAGAGCCATTATACGAGTAGTCCCTGGCCAGGGCAAGCGAGATATACTGGTATGTTTCCAGTGTTATCTCAGGGTGTTCTGGGCTACACTCCGACATGACTTGTACCGCTATTAGGGGACTGACGTTCACCACCCCCTAGGCCCGTCATGCGATGTATCAGACGAACAGACCGGACTGTACGGAGATTGTCACATTCAGGCTCAGTAGGAGTTCAGATGGGTTTCACCCCGTCCGTCTTCTTATCGACATCTACCTGGGGGCCGTTATGCACAGCTAGTGCCGCTTGCGGTCTGTGGTTAATCCCACTGCCAGCGTAGTGTCGAGTCTTTAGAGTCCCATACAGAGAGCTATTCGCCTTTAGGCAAAAGAGTAGAGGTCGCATGGTTTTGCGACAGGTCGCATGGTTTTGCGACAGGGTTCGGTCACATCCGCGCACTTGTGCACGTTTAGTGACCGGGCAGTTATTACTAGCGGGTTTTGGTTTAAGCCAGATCCTAGTATACGTTCTGGGATTGATTTTATCTCGTTTGCATTCGTGTTCCCCGTTACGCGGATGCGGGTGTGTATGCACGATTGACAGAGAGACAGAGGTAGAGGATTCTCATTAGGGTTGTTGACTGTTGACTATTGACTTTTTCTAAACCCTAATGAGAATAAGAAATATGATTAATGATAATATTAATTAAGTATTATTGTGTCATGGTTGGGATGAAGGTTGACTTTGTTGACTTGTTGACTTGGTTGACCGTTTGATTAGGTTGGACTAGTTGACCATCATCATTACAATGGTTGTCATTTCATGCAAAGACTTTTGCTTGCTTGTTGTGCTTTGCAAAATGAGTGCATGAAATGATAATGCCACTTGATATGATATGAACCATCACATAATACTCAATTATTATTATTATTATTATTATTATTATTCTTTTTTGGATTATGAGAGAGAGGTTGAGAAAAGTCTTGCTCAAATTTTTCTCTCATTTCTTTTCTCTCTCTTGCTTGAGCTCTCTCTCTTCCTCTTGCTCTCTCTCTAGTTCAAGGCAACTCCATCTCATTAGTTGAGAACCATTGCCTTAGAGATAAAAGAATACCCACATCACTTCTCTACTTATCCTAGTTCACAAGGTTTAGCAAACCAAGTGTTCTAGTTTCTTCAAGTTCGAAGAAGAAGCCAAAAGGTAGAAGCTTTCGGGTGGATCCATCTTCGGCGTGATAAGACGACGAGGTGAGGCCGATCCGTACACCGCAAAGAGTTGAAGACGAAGGAGTTCAAGAAAGGTATAACCCCCTAACCGAGTAGGTAAAACTCTTGTTAGGTTTGTTAGATAGTTGTTTAACAAAGATCCGTATTTTGGGTCCATGTTACCACCTCTAGAAAAATCGTTTTTCATCATTTCCGCCAACCCGTAAGTACCGGGAGAGGTAGCATGGACTTACAGTGGTATCAGAGCCTAGTTAAACACTATCTAACATGTTAGCAAAGTAAGTAGAAGTTCGATCGGAGAAAATATCACCAAACATACCCGAATAGCATAGTTTCTGCCGATTTTTTCCTCTGTTCAAAAATTAATAAATCATATATGAAAAATCGGCTCAGGCTTTTGTTAAGACACCCAAGAAAACAGGTCCACTGACTCGGTCAAAGCACCGCGGAACCGCGGCAGGAGCTTGCTCCCGCCGCGGAACCGCGGCCGAGTTGACTCGGTCGTGGCACTGTTTTCTTGCAGAGTGTTTCTGGGGTTGTTTTAGGATTTTTACAATATGATTTTTCTGCCCAGATTTTCCAGAAAGAAAAATTTGTGTTTGGGGCCTAAAAATCCGTATTTTGATCGAACTTCTAAAGACTTAAGCTGACGGGTATATATCTGTGATGTGTTATATGTATCGAACGTCCGCTAATCGCTATACGTCGATTATTGGGGGTTATACATATCTGTGATCTGTAATGTTGATGGTATGTGTATATGAATTCATTGGATTTTCGCGGGTGAATAGCCGGGGGTTGTGAGATGAGAGTTTTCTTTTCTTTCAATTCATGTAATATGTAAATTGATGTAATATTATTTGTATGGCCGCACAACCGGGTCGGGGTTGTAGCCGTTATTGTATAATTTCTTTTTACTGTTTTTGCTCCTAGGATAGAGCTAAGATGGGGTGCACAAACTACCGGGTATCTCGATGTGCCGAGTGGCCTACTCACGAGTTGAGGGAGGTTGCTTCGCTTTGGGTACTTGGCGGGTAGTTTGCCGCACCCGTAGGGGTCTAGGGTGGGGTTTGGCTATTAACCGCGACCGTGTAATCCGCTTTTCGTTACAGGCTCGTACGAATTGCGGATTCCTAGTATATCCAATGTGTTCATCTGTGATCTGAAATGGCTATCATTGCAATATATCTATATATGATATTATTTAGGCGTTGCTTATGTTTTGCATCCGCGCTAGTCCTGCCCCCGCTCTGTCGTTAGTTAAGTAACCTAACGGGTAATGACGGGGCCCCGTGGCGAATGTGGATGGCATAAACGTACGTCATATTTTCGTTGTTTTCTGCAATGGTAGGATTAAATGATGGGACGCATTAAAATTAATGCAAGAAAATAAACCAAAGTAAAGTCGTTGGAACACTTTCAAAAAACCACTCGGTTCTTTTCAAAAACCAACTTTTTAAATGCGGAGTTTGAGCCACTCCTTTTAAAAGCTATCTCGTTCCATCGAATATATCAAGTTCACTACGTTCACGGTTTCGCCAAAACCATCCGTAGCCCTCCGTCGTTTCATATGAATATCCAACAGTATTCAAGCTGTGTTTGTTGGCCTTAGTCAAGGCACAGTGTTTGGTAGCTGGTGGGTATTCATATGTTGCATAGATAGATGCGTTGGTTTGGGACAGTCGTATTACTTTGTTGGCCATAGTCAAGGGTATATACGGGTGGGTTCAAATCAACCTGGACAACGACGGGTAGAACTTGACATGTGACTTACGATTTGTTGGCCTTAGTCAAGGTCATAAGAGCATGGGGCAAAAATCCACATCGGGAGTTTCAAAAGAACTGAAACTTTCTAGCGCTGCATACCATTTGGAGTGTGATGATTCTGGTAGGATTCCATCAGTTTTGTCACGCGATGATATTTGGATCCCGATCCTACTGTGAGTATATACTACTCCTCGGGAATTTTCTCACTTAAAGATTAATGCTATAAACCAAGTAGGTGTCTAGAAAGGTGTTAGCGGGGCTACGCCCACAGGAAAAAGAGGTTATTTAATTAAGGAACTTCGCGAAAGCGTTGGAAAACCTCCCTCGAAGTACCGACACTGGCCTGGCTGAACGGTTAAGCAAGTATTGTACGGTGAGATTGTTCCTGACTAATTCTTCCTTTATGGTTTGAGGAGGGATTCGAGAGACAGTGGGAGCCATCCTGTTTAGATAAGTTAAAAACCAATCTAAACTTGCAAGAGCATCATGCTGAGTGTTTTCTTCTCTCTCTCTTAAATTGCAGCGACCCAGTGACCGTACCTAAGTTACATCTAGATAATAAAATGACTGAATCTGACTGTTATGACTGGCAAAGGTCTGTCCAGATGTCCATTGCCCATGACAAGCTGAGACACCTCTTGACTGATCCAACCCCTGCTGTCTCAGGTCCAGTTTCCCCTGTCACGGATATTCATATCTGCGAGACATCGGAAAGGAACTGTGCGAAAGCCAAGTGCCTCGTGTTAGCCTCAGTTGATGGTGCATACCAGAGGCAGCACGAGAAGATGGACTTAGTTTCTATCTTCCTCCATAACAAAGATTTATATGGAGAGCAATCTCGTATCGCAAGATATGAGACCTCGAACGAATTGCTTCCAGCGAGGTTGGCTATCGGGTCATCTGTAGGGGACAACGTCCTTACAGAGACCAGCTATTTTGAGCTCACGGACCTGAAGACCACGTTGAAGAACGGGTCAGATGCTGACTTGATTCTACAGTCTCTACCTTCTACCCTGAAAGAAACCAGGGAAGTAAAAGGTAAGGAAAGGGCAGAAGTTTCGGGATTGGAAGTAGTAAAAGAGGGACGTTCCTATTGTTACGAGAATGAACATTGGCAGAAGGATTGCATGGCTAGCATAGCCAGTAGCCAGGATTCGAAACATGTTGTGGCTTCGGCTTCGGGTGTGTTTGTGATAGAGAACTGTATATCAGTTAACCCTACTTCCTGGGTATTGGATACCGGATCAGGATCTCATATCTGTAATTCGTTACAGGCTCTGAGAAACCGTAGGGTTATCAAGAAAGATGATATGACTCTCAGGGTTGCTAACGAAATGAGCATGTATGCTGAATCCGTAGGGGAATATCATCTAGGACTGACAACTGGGCAGATATTGATTCTGCGTGACTGTTTTTATGTACCAGGTGCGACTTGTAATATCATATCTGTATCCTTACTTTCTAAGGAAGGATATGATTTTACTTTTGTAAGCGATGTAGTAAACATCCACCTAAATCAAGTTCTGATTGGGTCAGGTACATTAAAAAACGGTATATACGTTTTGAATCAAGCTCAGGTCTTCAGTGTCCATAACACACTTAAAAGAATGTCTCCGGAATTAAATCAGACTTTCTTATGGCATTGTAGACTGGGTCACATTAATGAGACACGGTTGAAAAAGTTACATAAAGAAGGATACTTGGATCCGTTCGAGTACCAGTCTTATGCCACTTGTGAATCTTGTCTCATGGGAAAGATGACAAAGACTCCGTTCACTGGACACGGAGAAAGAGCAAGTGAGCTCTTGGGACTCATACACAGTGATGTGTGTGGTCCAATGTCTACACATGCGCGAAGTGGTTATTCATACTTCTTTACTTTCACAGATGATTTCTCTAGGTTTGGACATGTCTTCTTGATGAAGCATAAATCCGAAGCCTTTGAGAAATTTCGGGAATACAAGAATGAAGTTGAAAAACAAACAGGCAAAAGTATCAAGACACTAAGATCTGATCGAGATGGAGAATACTTAAGTGCCGAGTTTCTGGGCTACTTAAAAGAGAATGGAATTCTCTCTCAGCTTACTCCTCCATACACACCACAACACAACGGAGTATCGGAAAGGCGGAATCGAACCCTATTGGATATGGTTCGTTCCATGATGAGTAAGGCTGAGTTACCGCGATCTTTCTGGAGTTATGCAATCTGGCAGATAGACGTAAAGACGGCTTTCCTAAATGGAAATTTGGGAGAGTGCGTCTATATGGATTAGCCAGAGGGATTCAATCAGAGTGGGAGCAGCGGTAAAGTGTGCAAGTTGCTCAAGTCCATCTATAGACTGAAGTAGGCATCGCGGAGTTGGAACATCTGCTTTGATGATACTGTCAAAGAATTCGACTTTGTCAAAAACCCAGATGAACCATGCATTTACAGTAAGATTGTAGGGAGAAATGTGGTATTCCTCGTCTTGTACGTCGATGACATTCTCCTAATAGGAAATGATATTCCAATGCTACAGTCAGTCAAAGGATTCTTGTCACAGAGGTTCTCCATGAAGGACCTGGGCGATGCCAACTACATTCTGGGGATCCAGATCTATCGTGATAGATCTAAGAGGATGTTGGGACTTTCACAGTCAAGGTACATCGACACCATACTGAAAAGATTCAGTATGGAAGATTCCAAGCGCGGTAATTTACCGGCTTGTCACGGGATCACCCTCTCCAAAGAGATGTCTCCCAAGACTGATTTGGAAAGGGATCGCATGTCTATTATACCCTACGCTTCTGCGGTAGGCTCTATAATGTATGCGATGTTATGTACCAGACTAGATGTAGCATACGCATTGAGCGTTGTAAGCCGGTATCAGTCGGACCCAGGGGAGAAACACTGGATAGCGGTAAAGAACATTCTCAAGTACCTGAGAAGGACTAAGGAGATGTTCTTGGTGTATGGCGGAAAAGACCTCCAGATCGAGGCCTTTGCTGACTCCAGCTTCCAGAGTGACAAGGATGACTCCAAGACTATGTCGGGTTATGTCTTTACCCTCAATGGAGGGGCGGTTTGCTGGAAGAGTTCCAAGCAGGAGACCGTTGCTGACTCAACTATGGAAGCGGAGTATATAGATGCTTGCGATGCCGCAAAGGAAGCTGTCTGGATGAAGAAGTTCCTCACGGAGCTTCAGGTGGTTCCTACCAGTGTTGATCCAATACCGCTGTATTGTGACAACAACGGCGCTATAGCTTTAGCGAAGGAACCCAGGTCCCATCAGAAGTCCAGGCACATTTTGAGGCGGTACCACCTGATCAGGGAGATCATAGATCGCCGGGAGATCGAGGTGAAGAGAGTAAATTCAGAGGATAACACTGCTGATCTACTCACGAAGGCCTTACCCCAGACTCAGTTCGAGCGGCTGATCGAGATGATAGGTCTTCGATACGCCAGTACATGGCCTTAGTGCAACTGGGAAATTGTTAGTGTATATGCCCTAGAGGCCATTACTGTATCATACTAGTTTGTATATCACTTAATGGAAGCTTGGGATATTCACCTTGTATTGACAATCTTGCTCAAAATGGTAGTATGCTACTTGGTTTGTTTCTACTTTAATATGTGCATGTGTTTCTTTTAGCATATTGCTTATACATATTAGTAGAGCCCTTAGGATTTTAGCTTGATTACCAGCGTTGTGATGGCAGTCACACTCGTGCGGGCTGGGTAATCCACAAGCACATCCTTATACAGGTCCCTAGTGGTAGGACTATCGAGACAGGGCATCGATACTCTGGTGTAGACTAGCGTATGCGCTTCTCATCCCAGCGCGGGAGACGGTCTGTCCCACAGCCGTCAGTACGTCGTACTTGAGATAGTATGCGGGTGCTCGTTAGGTTACTAGTACACTAGACAGGACTCGTCGAGAACTGATTAGTTGGTATTATACCTATCGTCAGTTATCAGTTCCCAGGTGACATGAGTACAGCTTAGTCCGCTGACTTGACACTGTCACTTCGCCTCGAGTGTGTTCCCACTGTACTTTGATTACTACCCTACCACGGCTCAAAGGAGTCGTGCAAACAGGTAGTAGTTGGGTGCAGTCCCGAAGCACTTAGAGGCAGTGACGGTTAGACAGGATTCGTCTCTCCCGGTATTGGGGGTTGACATCGCGCTGTGTCTAGGAGAGCCATTACACGAGTAGTCCCTGGCCAGGGCAAACGAGATATACTGGTAGGTTTCCAGTGTTATCTCAGGGTGTTCTGGGCTACACTCCGACATGACTTGTACCGCTATTAGGGGACTGACGTTCACCACCCCCTAGGCCCGCCATGCGATGTATCAGACGAACAGACCGGACTGTACGGAGATTGTCACATTCAAGCTCAGTAGGAGTTCAGATAGGTTTCACCTCGTCCGTCTTCTTATCGACATCTACCTGGGGGCCGTTACGCACAGCTAGTGCCGCTTGCGGTCTGTGGTTAAACCCACTGCCAGCGTAGTGTCGAGTCTTTAGAGTTCCACACAGAGAGCTATTCGCCTTTAGGCAAAAGAGTAGAGGTCGCATGGTTTTGCGACAGGTCGCATGGTTTTACGACAGGGTTCGGTCACATCCGCGCACTTGTGCATGTTTAGTGACCGGGCAGTTATTACTAGCGGGTTTTGGTTTAAGCCAGATCCTAGTATACGTTTTGGGATTGATTTTATCTCGTTTGCATTCGTGTTCCCCGGAACGCGGATGCGGGTGTGTATGCACGATTGACAGAGAGACAGAGGCAGAGGATTCTGATTAGGGTTGTTGACTGTTGACTATTGACTTTTGCTAAACCCTAATGAGAATAAGAAATATGATTAATGATAATATTAATTAAGTATTATTGTGTCATGGTTGGGATGAAGGTTGACTTTGTTGACTTGTTGACTTGGTTGACCGGTTGACTAGGTTGGACTAGTTGACCAGCATCATTACAATGGTTGTCATTTCATGCAAAGACTTTTGCTTGCTTGTTGTGCTTTGCAAAATGAGTGCATGAAATGATAATGCCACTTGATATGATATGAACCATCACATAATACTCAATTATTATTATTATTATTATTCTTTTTTGGATTATGAGAGAGAGGTTGAGAAAAGTCTTGCTCAAATTTTTCTCTCATTTCTTTTCTCTCTCTTGCTTGAGCTCTCCCTGTTCCTCTTGCTCTCTCTCTAGTTCAAGGCAACTCCATCTCATGAGTTGAGAACCATTGCCTTAGAGATAAAAGAATACCCACATCACTTCTCTACTCATCCTAGTTCACAAGGTTTAGCAAACCAAGTGTTCTAGTTTCTTCAAGTTCGAAGAAGAAGCCAAAAGGTAGAAGCTTTCGGGTGGATCCATCTTCGGCGTGAGAAGACGACGAGGTGAGGCCAATCCGTACACCGCAAAGAGTTGAAGACGAAGGAGTTCAAGAAAGGTATAACCCCCTAACCGAGTAGGTAAAACTCTTGTTAGGTTTGTTAGATAGTTGTTTAACAAACATCCGTATTTTGAGTCCATGTTACCACCTCTAGAAAAATCGTTTTTCATCATTTTCGCCAACCCGTAAGTACCGGGAAAGGTAGCATGGACTTACAGCTAGCTGATAGTTCCGATATATCATTACTGTGCTAAATTAGATATTACATTTATTACTGAGATACTTCATGCATTTATGCATTCATTTATTTATTGTCAAGCAATATTATTTAACTTTATGCCGGTATTTCATTGTTTATTGACCCTTGAGGTAGGGATTTCGGATTTCCATGTGATTCCTGGATTTGGAGAAACCGCAAAGATTTTATAAACTTATTATCATTTAAAGATAGAAAATTGCGGTTTTCTCATGATATGATTTGAGAGGAGTCCACCATGAGTTTTCTCGGCTCTTGAGCGATATCATACACCCGATTCGAGGAGGAGGAGGAACAGGCTGTGGATACATGGTGGACCCGGTGTGGTACCCCGGGGCAAGATGGTCGCAGATGATGGCGTTGAGCCTGGCAGGGGAGCACTACCGACCAGTGATTGTATTGTGACTCGACGGATATCCGGAGGATACCAATCGGAGTATGGACCAGTCCGGATAGCCGGAGCCCTAGATATTGAGATTCAAGGATACAGGCCAGTCCGGATTGCCGGAGCCTGAGATATTGAGATATTGGGATATATGTTTTGTGTCGATACTTGACACTGATTTCATGTTGATTTCATTGATGATACCTCGATTTATTTACATAAGGAAATCTCACTAAATTAAGAAAACAGTTTCACATGCATGATGAATTATGTTTTCATTATATTGCATTCATACCTCATATTTATGATATGTTGCTATCTGAGGCACTGACACGAGCACATGGTTTTACACTCATGTATAGATGTTTACCCTTGCCACCTTATCATGTATCAGACTTTATCATTTAGAGGATATATATATTTTGATCATATTGACCTAGGATTGAGTCATACATACGATTTCTGCTCTGTGATATTTTCTACTCACGAGTTGGCAACTCACCCCCGTTGTGCCACAGTTTCTTGCAGGTTTTGCCGTACAAGTTTTCATTGCGGCTTCACTGGCACACTGCTTCTTCCGGGTGATTGCTTTGGTAGGTGGGTTCACTTGCATCATGACCACCATTGTACCCTTTATTTATTTCAGTTGTATCTAGAAACTCCATCAACCGGACTTATATATTTATTAGACTTAGAAGACCGGTTGTATACTCTTTCGACCTTAGAGTCGCGCTTGTATTATTATGGTTTTCTTGATGATTTTGAGTTTCCTTTGAGTTTTGATCCTCTCCCTTCGGCGTTGTATATTATATTGCTTGCGTGGTTGTGACCGCCAATTGGCGAAGAGCTAGCTCCCGCTTGGGGATGCCTTCATATATTATTCAAGTTGTACCCTTTTGGGGCTAGTATGTAGGGTTCCTAGGCACCCTAGTGAGGTCTCACAAGGCATCGAACATGCCAATATAAAAATTTATGGGTGCCGAGAGACCCGACTACGGATCGTTTGCTAGATTTCTAGGCGAAAAACAATCTAGTTAACAACTTAACTAATGGGATATCGGAAATACAACCTTTGTAGATCCGGTGCTCCACCTCCACGGCTCCGCAACGAGGTCCTCTCCGCTGTCCAAATCAAATCCGGGCTCTAGAGTCGGCTTCGTCGGAGAAAAAGCGAGCTAGGTCGTCGATGTCCATGCCGAAGATGATCTATGTCGAGGCATCGCTAAATCAAGCTCCACCTTCACCAAGCCCTAAAAACTTGTGAAGGAAACACACTCTACTACTTGGCAAGAGGTAGAGGATGAAGAAATAGGAAGTGGGTAGACTTTAGAATTGGATTTCTCACTTGTTTTCATCAATCACCATTGATGAAGCAAGCTTCTTCTTGAAGTGAAGAAGAAGAAGATGGAAAAAGGTTATGATAAGATTAATTAAAAAAGAAAAGAATAATCCATTCTTATCATAACACTAACCATGGTAATGTGTAGAGAATCAATCATGGTTAAATGGGATGGTTAGGGTTAAGCATGAGACAAAATGGTTGCTAAAGTCAAAGTCTTCATGAAGCTTCAATATGAAACAAAATTAGCCACCATTTTCTCTTAATGCCTTTTCTAATTATTTCCAAAATGAATAAATAGATAAATAAATAAGAAAAGGAAATAAAACCCTAATCATATAAATAACCATGGTTTATTCTTAACATACACTTAAACAATCATGTATCATCAAACATGATACAAGCAAATGTACAAATGTATATCACATATACAATGTGCACAATACAAGTGAGAAAATCCATATAAAGTGAACCAATACTAGATAACGCAAAGTAATATATCAAATATATTATCATGCATTAAATCATTAAATCAACACTTGATTCAATGATCCGGTCATGTCGCACACAACCGACTAGTATTCAATGTATCGGCTTATCGATTCAACGCTTGAATCGATAACTAGGTTATATCGCATACAACCATCCGACACATTGATCGCGAGAATGAAATACGGTATCACATACACGCATGATTCTCGGTCCCGCACATATCTCATATGCGCTCCTATTTCGTTTCGCTTGAGCCAGGAAACCTCTGTGTAGGACTCTAAAGACTCGTCAATACGCCGGCAGCAGGTGATGATCATATCAAACACCCACAAGCCGCAAGCGGTCTGCTAAACGTAACGGCCACCCGGGTATTGAGCGATCTGAAGATCGACGAGCAAGCCCGCTCACACTCCAGTGAATCCGACCAGTAACACTACCATACAGTCCGGTCTGATCGTCTGATATGTCGCATATCTTGCCTAGGGGTGGTAAACGTCAGACCCCAATAGCTCGATAAGTCGTGTCGATATGAGGCTCATAACGGGTCGAGAAACTACTGGTAACACTTACCAGCAATTCTCTGATCAGCCCTGGCCAGGGACTTCCTGTTATAGCCAATCGAACACAGCGCAACATCAACCCCCTATACCGGGAGAGACGAATCCCCTCCTATCGCTCATTGCCTCCATGTGACTCGGGACTGTACCCAAAAACCACCGTTTTGCACGCCCTCTTGGACGTGGTAAGATGGAAATCAAAGCACAGTGGGAACCACACAAGACTCTATGACGATCTCGGGTCAACAGACTACTATGTACCAGTGTCACCAGAGAACTGCCATCTGACGTGAGGTATAATACCATCTGGGAGTTCTCGGCGAGTCCGTCCAGTGTACCCAGTCTCTACTGAGCACCCGTATATCATCTCTGATGTCAAACACCGATGGATATGGGATCATCCATCGCCCATCTGTATAGGTCGAGAAGCTATACGCTAGTCTACTCTGGTATATCGATGCCCTGTCTCGATACACCCACGACTAGGGACTTTGAAGGATGTACTTATGGACTACCATGTTCCCACTAGTATGATCCGCATCATAGTCCAGGTAGTCAAGCACACATCCTAAGGGCTTTACCAACATGTAACAGAGAGACAATCAGTATACACGTTAAGGTAAAGTTCAACCAGATAGCATACTATCATGTCGAGCAAGAAAGTCCTCCCTATATATGTCCCAGCATCCACTACAATATACATCCTATGTATAGTAATGGCCTCTAGGGCATACATATAACTAACAATCTCCCACTTGCACTAGGGCCATCTGATAGCAGTGGTTGCAGTATCTCATACTCAACCATCCCATAAAAGTCTCTCTCTGGGAACAGGCCTTTGTGAGTGGATCCGCTGTGTTGTCCTCTGAGTCTGATCTCCTAACCTCGATCTCCCTGGAGATCAACCATCTCCATGATCAAGTGATACTGCCTTAGAATATGTCTAGATCACTGATGGGACGGACGTTCCTTGGCATAAGCCACAACTCCATTGTCTCACAATGGTTGGAACGTAGTTCATCTCATGAACCAATATACACCCAGACTGCCTCTTTGGTAGCATCTTAAGTAGCGATGTATCGTGCCTTTATCGTCTAGTATGTCACGGTATCTAGCTTGGAACTCTTCCACCATACCGTCCCTTTACTGAGGGTAAAGACAATGCCTGTGACTGACACTCTGTCGTCTTTATCACCCCGGAACACTTCCAGTGATTCTCCCCAGGATCGGTTGATACCGTCTCACTACAACTAGTGAGAATCCTAACATCCAATTAAGTCTATCTCATAGATCTAAAACTCAGGATTTAGGAGGTATCATTTTGATCCTACACGGAGAATCTTTGTGATAAACGGAAATCGATCGAGCGTAGCATAAGAAAACTCCTTTCTTATCAAGAGTATGTCATCCACGTACTCTACGAGGATCACCACCATACTCCCTACTACCTTTTTGTTTATACAAGGTTCATCTACCATTTTGATGATGTCAAACTCTTTGACTAATTCATCAAAACAGATGTTCCAACTCCGCGATGCCTGCTTTATCATATAAAACATCTTGCACACGTTTCCGCTACTCCCACTGCCTACGAGGCCCTCTGGCTGTGTACTTATAGACGCACTCTTCTAAAACATCATTTAGAAAAGCAGTCATGACACCCAACCACCAGATATCGTAGTCATGGTATGTAGCCGTGACAAGTAGGATCTGGATGGACTTAAGCATAGCTACTTGAAAAGGTTTCATCATTATCCGTACCTGGTCAATGATGCAAACTTTTAACAAGTCTAGCTTTGAAAGTCTCAACTTTTCCATGTACACCAAGTAATCTTCTCAAGATATACTTGCTCCTGATGGGGATTTAACCCTTCAGATATAGCAACCAAAGTCCATACTTTGTTGGTGTATAAGGATTCCATCTCAGATCGCTAAACATCCAGCCATTCTTACAGAGTCTTACTCCTGATGGCCAGCTCGAAACTAGTTGGGTCATCATCTCATGATGTAATCCTCGCTCCCACTGTCATAGAGAAACTGAAGTATCTCTCAGGTGGGTGAGGAACCCTACTAGATCGGAGGAGAGGCTGAGGTTCGTTGGAATCTACTGAATCCTTTGGTTCTATCAAATCATCTTCTGTAGTTTGTATAGCTGGAACCTTTCCAGTTCTACATTACAGGCCTTGCCTCGAGCTTGTCCGGATTTTGCTTTTAGACATAGGCCGGGCAACCCCAAATCTTAACTGACTTAAGACATGGGCTCTTCCCATACCATATCTCATATGGAGTGGTAGGCAACTGATTTGATTCGAGCCGTATTCAATAGGTATGCAACTTCTCAAGCGCATAACTCCCAGAAGGAAAAAGGTAACTCAGTAGTACTCATCATAGAGCACACCTTATCATATAGGGTGTGATCGCTCCGCCCCGATATACCATCGTGCTATGGTTTATACGGAGGAGTAATGCTGAGAGAGAATCTCATTCTCCTTTAGAATAGTCCAGGAATTCCGTGCTCAAGTATTCTCCTCCTCGATCTCATCAAAGGACATAATACTTATACCCGTATTTTGGTTCTCTACTTCTAACTTATATTCTGTGAATATCTCAAAAGGTTCGGACTTATGTTTCAACAGGAACGTATGTCTGAGTCTTGAGAGATTATCAGAGAATGTAATGAAGTAAAAGAACCGGTCTTGGCATGTGTAGACAGGGGACCTACATACATCAACATGTATCATCCCAAGAGTTCACTAACTCTTTCTCTGTTTCCAGTAAACGGAGCTATGGTCATCTTATCTTTGTGACATGACTGGCAAGTTTCACAAGATGTAGATTCAAACTGATTTAAATATACATTTAAATGTAACTTCAGCTAGTCGGGTCACATTGATCTGACCTAGTCTACAATACCTCAAGAAGAATCCGTTCATTTCTGAACTCTTCCTCTTGTGTGTGTTCCATTTACTAAGAACTGTAGTTTGATTTAGAACATCAATGCTTTTAGATAACGTGCCTGAACTGATCAACTTTTGATATAGGAAATGTTCAAAACATTATCCAACAATACAAAATTTTATTATTTCTTTACTAATAAAGAGACTGATATGATTTTTTATATCAGGTTCGGTATCTAATAACATTCGTTCAGAATCAATGTATTGGTAATACAGGGTGACAGTGACCAACAGACTTGGCTGCAACACTTGCCCCGTTTTCTGCCTCATGAAACTTATCACCCGTTCTCAGCTCTCTACCTTTCTGTAGCCCTATGTAACTGATTACATATATGGGATCCTGATCTGGTATCACATACCCAGGATGTAGATGATACAGAGAAACAGTTCTTTGTAACGAACACACCCGAAGATGATGCATCAGCATGCACTCTCTTCGTTTGGGCGGCACGGGAAATCTGGTATTCCCTAATTTCCTACTCTGTCTTATAACAATTATAAGTTGGAGCGGGACCAACGTTCCCCAGCTCAGTATAACAAGCGGGTTCAGTCAATTTTCCGTTTTATTATCTTGATTAAGGCGTGATATGGTTGCTACCTGGAGAGAGAGAGAAGAAAACACTCAGCGTGCGCTCTGCAAGAATAGATTGGTTATATTTTTATCTAATCAGGATGGCTCCCACTGCTTTTTATCAAATCTTCCTTCAAACCCTAAAAGGAAAGACTAGCCGGGATTAATTACACACTACAAGTTCGCCAATCTTTCAGCCAGGCCAGTGTCGGTACATTGAGGGAGGTCCCCCGTGCTTTCGCACGAACCTAATTAATGTAAACCTCGTTTTCCCAGAGGCGTAACCTCGTTAACACCTTTCTAGACACCTACTTGATCGGCTAATTGTAATGTATAAAACTCTCCCAGGAGTAACTCTTACTCGCAGCGGGTATCGGGATCCAACTATCTCATAGAAGGTATGCAATCTCATTGCAAATTTCAACACTTGAAATTCCCGATAATATTTTGCCCCTAACGTGCTATGACCTTGACGAAAGCCAACAAACCATAGCCCGCCAGTCAAGTTCAACCCGTACATTTCTTGATCGAATTAAACCCACCCGCACGACCCTTGACGAAAGCCAACAAAGCCGCACGACTACCCTAATCCAATCGCATCGTATGCTAGCAGATAAGCAGCATATAGCTACCGCACACTGCACCTTGGCGAAAGCCAACAAATGCAGCACGAATACTATATACAACTTATCTGAAATGACGGAGGGCTACGACAGGTTTTTATGAAAACCTATTGCGTAATGAACTTGATATCGTTGTAGGATCGAATGATTTTGAAATGGAGTGCTTTTGAGGCTTTTCTAGTTTTGCTAAAGGAGTCACTCCCGGTGAAGGGATCGTCGGTCCTTTCCTCGTCGAATGAGGTGCGGGATATATCATATATATCACTGTGCAAAGCAACAACTCTTAAAAGCAATCAAAAGACAAACCGAGTGTGTAGCATCTGCCAGTTATTGCTAAAGGAGTCACTCCCGGTGAAGGGATCTCGGTCCTTTCCTCATCGAATGAGGTGCGGGATATATCATATATATCACTGTGCAAAGCAAGAACTGTAGCTACCTGTTTTATTTTGAAATTCGATTATACAACATCTTAGGTTTCTTTTATTTCATTAATCACATTAATGAAGTCCCATCATTTAAATACCTAAACATCGCAGATAAATACGACGTACACTTATGCCATCCGCATTCGCCTCGATGTCCCCTCGTGCACCGTTAGGTTAGGTAACTAACGGCAGAGCAGGGCAGGGCTAGCACGGGTGTAAAACATAAGTAACGTCTATATAATATATCATATATACTATATACTGTATCTATCACAGAACATCTCATGATCACATCACAGATATCGCAGCAGAAGAAATTATATGAAATATTGGATATACTAGGACGTCCGTGTTTTCAATACGAGCCAGTATAAAACACGGATTCCACGGTCGCGATGAATAGCCAAACCCACACCCCTAGACCCCTACGAGAGCGGCAAGCAACCCTACCAATTCTGGAGTTAGGAGACCCGGACTCGACTCCTCGAGTTGGTCTCCCACTGGACTCCAGAACCCGGTTACTTGTGCTCCCCTCCTTGGGTCTATCCTAGTGCGGAAAAGTAAATAATATACAAACGGTGACAACTTCCGCAACCTGGAAGTGCCCCAATAAAAGAATATTACATACAAGTTTTTACATGAATGAAAATGAAAAACACTCATCTCACATAAAAACCCCCGGCTATTCAAACACGACGATCCAATATAACATATCCAGCAACACATAACATCACATGTCATCAACGTAAGTAAATATGCGCATCCCAATTGTCGTTGACATATAGCAACGAAACCGGCGATATCACATATTACACTTACGGTCACAGAAAAGAAAGTGTAAAACTACAACAGTTGGAATCCGCAAACTGCATAGACATCGCATGCCTAATCAAATGAATACCTTAGACATCACATGCCTAACAATTATAAACCCCGCATTTTAGTCTCATTATCGAAAACACTTTTCAATATCAAGTCGGGCAATTCAACAGGATTCCCGAAAATACTGATCGAATGCTCGTCGCAAACTTTAGTAGGCGGCCGCACCCCCGATGCCGCCGACGAAGTGCACCAAGGAGGAACACCGCTGCCGCGAGCACCCGAACGGATGCTTTCGGCGACGGGGTTCTCCTACAGTCACTTGGTCGGGGCTATGGAGTGAGGCTGTCTATTAAGTTTACCCGGCGAATATCCGCGTACGCTACGTGATTGCGACGGTCTTTTGATCACATCAAAATTCCGTGGCAACCGATCAAGTGAGACTAAACTGCTATGTTTATAACATTCATTTAGTTATCTCATAACTACTTGTGAATTCCAATTATTGTATCACATTCCGGATAAATAGAAAATGTCAAACTTTCCGATCGAACAATCGAACACCCAAGTTTTCCCGATACAGATCAACACATGAAATAAGTCTAACAACATTCAGTTCGTGCCTCAGTAGCAACGGTCCAGCCGTAGAAGGGTCAAGCCAACGCCTCACATGTGGCACGCCGTACTGCCCCAAACCCGAAGGTTCAAAGGGCAGTTCAAGACGGTCACATAATCGAGTTAAGGTTTGTTGTCTTCTAGAGGGACCATCACGTTACTTGCACTACTTAGAACGTCATTAAACTACGGAAAAATCTAACACTTGGAAATTTCCCGGCAGGGGAAAAATTGGGTATTTATATCCGGTCGAACTTTTTAACATATTCTAAAATTTATCCGGAAAGCCACACAGACAAAATTTGATACCCCGATCGAAACACCGAATCCTCAAAACAACTGCAGAAAATTCAACTCTTGAATAAAAATTAAAAATTTCCAGAAGACTCAGCATTACAAGACATAAATTACTGTGCAAGACACGTGGTGTAACTCGACATAGTGGCCGCGGAACAGCCGCTAATCCTATGGTGGGGCCGCGGATCCGCGCCTCTGTCGTCGAGTTACTGTCACGTGCTTCACAGTAACTCATGCAATTACCTGCTGAATTTTTTGGCAATTTTTAATACACAAAAATCCACATTTTTGCAAAAAGGACAGAGAGCAATATTGGTTCGGGGTTTCGGGTTCGTTCGGACTCAAATTCCGTCTGGACTTCGCCTAAGGCTCTAGCTAGGCTCTGATACCACTGTAGGGTTCCTAGGCACCCTAGTGAGGTCTCACAAGGCATCGAACATGCAAATATAAATTATCTAGGGTGCCGAGAGTCCCGACTACGGATCGTTTGCTAGATTTCTAGGCGAAAAACAATCTAGTTAACAACTTAACTAATGGGATATCGGAAATACAACCTTTGTAGATCCGGTGCTCCACCTCCACGGCTCCGCAACGAGGTCCTCTCCGCTGTCCAAATCAAATCCGGGCTCTAGAGTCGGCTTCGTCGGAGAAAAAGCGAGCTAGGTCGTCGATGTCCATGCCGAAGATGATTTATGTCGAGGCATCGCTAAATCAAGCTCCACCTTCACCAAGCCCTAAAAACTTATGAAGGAAACACACTCTACTACTTGGCAAGAGGTAGAGGATGAAGAAATAGGAAGTGGGTAGACTTTAGAATTGGATTTCTCACTTGTTTTCATCAATCACCATTGATGAAGCAAGCTTCTTCTTGAAGTGAAGAAGAAGAAGATGGAAAAAGGTTATGATAAGATTAATTAAAAAAGAAAAGAATAATCCATTCTTATCATAACACTAACCATGGTAATGTGTAGAGAATCAATCATGGTTAAATGGGATGGTTAGGGTTAAGCATGAGACAAAATGGTTGCTAAAGTCAAAGTCTTCATGAAGCTTCAATATGAAACAAAATTAGCCACAATTTTCTCTTAATGCCTTTTCTAATTATTTCCAAAATGAATAAATAGATAAATAAATAAGAAAAGGAAATAAAACCCTAATTATATAAATAACCATGGTTTATTCTTAACATACACTTAAACAATCATGTATCATCAAACATGATACAAGCAAATGTACAAATGTATATCACATATACAATGTGCACAATACAAGTGAGAAAATCCATATAAAGTGAACCAATACTAGATAACGCAAAGTAATATATCAAATATATTATCATGCATTAAATCATTAAATCAACACTTGATTCAATGATCCGGTCATGTCGCACACAACCGACTAGTATTCAATGTATCGGCTTATCGATTCAACGCTTGAATCGATAACTAGGTTATATCGCATACAACCATCCGACACATTGATCGCGAGAATGAAATACGGTATCACATACACGCATGATTCTCGGTCCCGCACATATCTCATATGCGCTCCTATTTCGTTTCGCTTGAGCCAGGAAACCTCTGTGTAGGACTCTAAAGACTCGTCAATACGCCGGCAGCAGGTGATGATCATATCAAACACCCACAAGCCGCAAGCGGTCTGCTAAACGTAACGGCCACCCGGGTATTGAGCGATCTGAAGATCGACGAGCAAGCCCGCTCACACTCCAGTGAATCCGACCAGTAACACTACCATACAGTCCGGTCTGATCGTCTGATATGTCGCATATCTTGCCTAGGGGTGGTAAACGTCAGACCCCAATAGCTCGATAAGTCGTGTCGATATGAGGCTCATAACGGGTCGAGAAACTACTGGTAACACTTACCAGCAATTCTCTGATCAACCCTGGCCAGGGACTTCCTGTTATAGCCAATCGAACACAGCGCAACATCAACCCCCTATACCGGGAGAGACGAATCCCCTCCTATCGCTCATTGCCTCCATGAGACTCGGGACTGTACCCAAAAACCACCGTTTTGCACGCCCTCTTGGACGTGGTAAGATGGAAATCAAAGCACAGTGGGAACCACACAAGACTCTATGACGATCTCGGGTCAACAGACTACTATGTACCAGTGTCACCAGAGAACTGCCATCTGACGTGAGGTATAATACCATCTGGGAGTTCTCGGCGAGTCCGTCCAGTGTACCCAGTCTCTACTGAGCACCCGTATATCATCTCTGATGTCAAACACCGATGGATATGGGATCATCCATCGCCCATCTGTATGGGTCGAGAAGCTATACGCTAGTCTACTCTGGTATATCGATGCCCTGTCTCGATACACCCACGACTAGGGACTTTGAAGGATGTACTTATGGACTACCATGTCCCCACTAGTATGATCCGCATCATAGTCCAGGTAGTCAAGCACACATCCTAAGGGCTTTACCAACATGTAACAGAGAGACAATCAGTATACACGTTAAGGTAAAGTTCAACCAGATAGCATACTATCATGTCGAGCAAGAAAGTCCTCCCTATATATGTCCCAGCATCCACTACAATATACATCCTATGTATAGTAATGGCCTCTAGGGCATACATATAACTAACATAGTATTTACAAAGGAAACTCTGCCGAAATTTTCAGAAAAGACTTGAGATTTTAAAAATGCATACTTCGACTTATGTTATTAAAACCATTTGTTTTAAAACTAGTTTTCTTCACTTCTTCCTTAAAATGGTTTAGATTGCTGGGATTTTTGGCTTACTTGAAATAGATGGGGTCCTATAGACTTTATATGATTCAACTGCCAGTCACGTGCCATTTCGGGTCGTGACAGTATGAGATACTACAACAGATGTCCCTAATGGAAGTGGGAGATTATTAGTTATATGTATGCCCTAGAGGCCATATTTAGTAGATAAAACTGCACATTTAATATGACATTTTTCCTGCTATTTCTATATAATAAAAAGTGTTTATTATAATATATGATACATGTGAGGGTTTATCTGTAAAAATACTATTTTCATGTGTTTATATGTTATAATTAACATTTGGTAGGAAAAAGTAAGCATATAATATCCATGTAACATTTAGCCCATTTAAGTATGCTTACCTTATTAAATACCTTTGACCAATTCTTAATGGTTAAGTTAATATCTCAATAAAACAAGCTCTACTAATATTATTTGTTGAGTTTGTTGTGCAGAATTTTCAGGACCGAATTCAAGAAAATCAAAGTTTTGTTGGATATAGTGCCCTCAAAGTCAATTATTGGATCGCAGGTACGTGATTGCAATGATTGAGGGAGGACCTATACCGATATGACAGTCTTGCTCGAGATGATAGTATGCTATCTGGTTTGTCTTTATCATCGTATACATGCTTTAGTTCACTATTGCATGTTGATAGAGCCCATACGATTCTTGCTTGACTGCCAGCAGTATGATGGCGATCATATACGTGGGAGCTGGGGTCTATAAGCACATCCTTAAAGTGTCCCTAGTCGTGGGAGTTTCGAGACAGGGCATCGATACTCCACAGTAGACTAGTGTATACAGTCGAGACCCCGACGAGGGGCGGTGGCCAGTCTCACAAGCCACTGGTGTCAGTTGATACACCTAAGATGTATACAGGTGCTCATTGGGTTATGAGTACACCGGACAGGACTCGCCGGGAACATGCTAGTTGGTATTATACATATCGTCAGATAGCAGTTCCAAGGTGACATGTGTACAGGTTAGTTTGACGACCTGAGATCGTCATTTGTCTCGTGTGAGTTCCCACTGTGCTTAGATTACTACCCTACCACGCTCAAAAGAGACGTGCAAATAGGTTTTAGTTGGGTACAGTCCCGAGCCACATGGAGGCAGTGAGCGGATCGTCGGGGATTCGTCTCTCCCGGTATTGGGGGTTGATGTCGCACAGTGCACGGGTGGCCATCACTAGAAATCCTCGGCCGAGGTAGTGGAGAATTACTGATTTGGATCAGTAGTTTCTCAGGTGGTGATGGGCTTCATACCGACACGAATTATCGCGTTATTAGGGGTCTGACTTTATCCACCCCCCTAGACTCGATATGCGATACTCTTTAGATGAACGGACCGGACTGTACGGATATTGTCACTGTCAGGCTCAGAAGGGTTTCGGGATGAGTTCGCTCGTCAGCTTCCCTTCCAATCAATGCATAGGCAACCGTTACGTACAGCTTGTACCTCTGACGTGCTAGTGGTTATACCCAGTGCTAGTGTGTTGATAAGTCATTAGAGTCCCCCACAGACAGTTTCCTAAGTTCGGGCGAAACGTTATAGAGGCCGTATGGTTTTATAGCAAGGTTCGGAAAATGCACGTGCGTTTATGCACGTGTCATATTTCGGGCAGATAATACTGGTGGGCTTTGGTTTAAGCCGGATCCGAGTATTATACTGTGTAGATATAATATCTTTGTCTCAGTTGCATTTGTATTCGGTCGTAATACAAATGCGGGTATGTTTATACTGTTACGGGGTTATCCTGAAATTCGTTTCGGGATCGCTTTTGGAAGTTGCCAGTTTCCTGTTTTCTATCACCCGTATTTAACATTCGGTTAAATGCGGATTTATCTTTTCGTCACTTAGGTGAGTCATAGGGTGAGTCATGTGTGTGGAAGCTTCTAGATGGTGACTAGGATGATGAGGTGTTTAGTGACTCATTATTGCATTAATGGTTTTTGATGACTGGGTTAATGATTCATTGTTTACCATTAATGTTTGTGATGAAGTGTTATTGTGACTCACTCATTCATTTATCATTATGGTCACCATTTTACCTCCTACACTCACCTCCAACCTCATAAGAAGTGGCCAGCCCCTCATTGCAAGATGATGGTTGTTGATTTTGGGAAAAAAGATATATAGTTTTAGTGTATGGAAATTTCATAGCTCATATATTATTCCATCACAGTTTCAAAAGGCAACTTCATTAACCGTTGTCCATGGCTTTGGACGAAGTGAGACAAAGTGTTATACTCATTCTCTACATCATCTTGGTCATCTCTTTTAGCAAACTTGACGACCGAGTTGCCTCGGTTCAGAGGCGGGAGCCCGTTTAAAGATCCGTCGTCGTGGTGCCACCTGGACGAGGAGACTGGAGATTCAGGAGATCGGAGCAGCCGCAACAAAGCGTGGGATGATGGTTGAAGACCGAAGAACTCGGATCGTTCGGTATAACATTTCTACCCACTTTGTAGTTTGTTAGTTTAATTTTAATGGCAGATCCGGGTTATAGTATACGATAGCGCCAGTTGTAAAAAGTTTTTGTTCCGCATTTGGCGTCTGTTAGACAGCCGGGGCGCTACCGTGCACTTACAGTGGTATCAGAGCCTCGCAATTAAGCTTTACTAACTTGTGCTAACACGTTTAAAATATCGATCGAACGGATTTTCGCAAAACTAAATTTTTCTGTTCAAAGTTTCTGTCGATTTTAAATCAGGCCTAAAAATTATTTTGAGCATCACAGAAAAACGAGCAGGCTTTTATAAGAAAACTAGTGAAATTTGGTGTCCCAACCCCACAGTACCGCCGCGGATCAGCGGCCCAAACAAGGGTTTGGCCGTGGATCCGCCGCCTTTTTGTGAGATTGGTACTCCAATTTTCTACAGCAGGTTCTTTATAGGAAATTGTGTTTTCTGGAATATTTCTTTTGGGCCCACATTTTGTTACTGTACAGCAGATGTTTGTGGGGCCCACTTCGGGAAGTTTTGTCGATCGAAATTTAAACGTGTTGGTTAACGGTACTTATATTATATCTCCGACCGGGAATGTCATTTGAGCGGTAAATTGCGTCTAATTGCTATAGTCCTTTTAGTCAGATTTGCGAACGTGACATTTGATTATGTGTAGGATTTTAAGATCAAAAATATTTTTACCGCAATCAAGAACGGCGTCGCATGAAGCTAGCCGGTGAATACGGGTCGTTCCACAGGGATGTGTAATTTTCCTAAGTGTTCTTACGAGTTGATTCCAATGGTTGTTTGGTTTTGTTTTAATTGAATCTAAAACTAAGTTATATGATGATAAAGAAACTTGCTAGGGTTAGGTCAAAGGTGGGGTTTGATAAGATTGAATGTCACATCTCTTTCATTGCCCTAAATGAAATCTTTTACAAGTCATAGCAACTATTAGAAAAAGGGATTAGGATGATTGGGAAGAAACGAAGTTTCTTCATCTAGATCCTTGTCCGTCCTTTCCTAATATTTGCTCTAACCTTCATGGAAGACATGCATGTCCGGTCCTTTATACTACGGTTTCACCATTACCTCGTGGGTAGGGTGCCGTAGGGAGCGGATCATGCATGCATGCATGAAGTTCTAGTTATGAAAAATAATTTGGCATGAAAGAGATGAGAGATATTTATCTCTTAATCCCTCCCTTATTCCTAACCCTAACAAGCGAGGAAATTACTCGCGCATTAGGGGATCTTCTAAAAATAACATTTTCAAATAACTTACCTACGGCAGTTTAAGAAAGATTACACTAGATTAAACTAGGGCAAAAGATTAATTAGATCTAGGGCAATAATTAAATTATCAACTAAGGCAGAAATTAAAATAAGAACTTACAGAAACGATGCTCTTCCCACTGAATTAAATCTGAATTTTATTTCATTCAAAAGAGGCATCCCCATTACAATATTTTTATTACAATTTTATAGGGAAACAGGGAAATTTAGGGTTACGGGATTCGAACACGTGCGATTACAAAAATCCCCCCGAAAAATCCCAACCTTCGCACCGACGCACCGACACCCAAATCTGCACCGACACGTGCATTAAATGGCCGCGGAACCGCGGCATTGGTGGGGGTTGGGCCGCGGTTCCGCGTCCCTATGGTGAGATCACCTGCTCAAATTTTGTGGTAATCTTCAGGGTCTCTTTGGGACTCTTATTCTTTGGTTCTTTTATCCATTTGGCTTCTGAGTCTTCTCCAGATCTTCAGTGAAAACTTTTATTGGTCTTTTATCCGTTTCACTTTGACATTTTTGGACCTTGCGTAGCCTTGTACAATTATGAATTGTTCTTCGTCTAGGCTTGAGTAGGATCCTTCCATTTGTTGGCCAAATGTCCCTTTTTGTGTCGTCTTCTGTCTTTTTCACTGTTTTCGCTCCAAGAACCTGTATCCTGTAATAAGTAGCAGACATGCGCCAAAAACACCTGTTTATTTATAAAACGAATAAGAATGGGGAATGTAAAATGCAATATTATGATCTGAACAAATACCCCCAAACTTATCTTTTGCTCGTCCTCGAGCAAACTTATTATTTTATTCTCGATAAAACCTAACCGCACTTTCGCAGGGAAACGCGATTGCACTGAGCTCGTGCAACAAGCCGTTAAGCCTCTAGGTGTCCCTAGTAGGAGGAGTGTTGTCTCCTGAGGGTTTTCAGCGGATTACACCCACAAAATCCTATCAATTTGGCTTTTTAACTTTAATTCTCCAATTAGGTTTTCTAACAAGGAATTCTATTACCGTCGACTTGTAAACTATCCACCCATATTCTTCACAGTTTCTCATCATTTAACTTAAGATTATATATGTTCGATAGACTCATTCAGCTTTCGGCATTTCTTAAGTTTTCCTTCTAAGGTTCCATCTCCATTTAGGAATTTTTCTATCAACTCTACCAAAGATACAAGTTCTATTCTTCATTCTCTTCTCTTATCTCAACTCTAATCATATATCCCCACGTGTGTGTATAAATCACCCCTACACTTGGAAATTCAAATCAAGCAATCATACTCTTGTCCGTTGTCCAAAGCACTAATTAACTGGTGAATTCACATCTTTCATGCGACTGTTAATACTTCTTGAGGTACCAACAACCGATTACAAGATATGTTTGCATTTTAAAGCCTAATTTCTTATCTTGCAAAACCCAAGGCTTTTAGCAGTGACTCTCAAACTAGTTGGTCTAAGGCACTAGGTGATGAAGCACCCTCGCTAAATATTTCTTCTATTTTTGCAGCCTTAAGTAATCACAAAGACCAGTGTTCATTTTTTTTCTTTATTCACAATTTTTTTTAATTTTCTTTGTACTAAGGACTTTAGACAAAAGCATTTCAAGGTCTCTTCTACTATTCCAAGTTTCAAGGTGCGTGATTGTGCAATTTATAGGGTATACATTTTCAGAATATAGACTTAAGCTAGGAATTATTTTTCAAACTTATACTCTAATAAGAATATCAATATTTTTCCTTTATTTCAACTTAGCCCAAAAAGTGAACCCAAAATTTGCCTAGCTCTAAATAAACTACAAAGACATATACTTTCTACCGTTAATCTTTAAAGAAGGTTAATTTTAGGGTTTTTAATTTACTAGGTCTAAGATCTAGTTGTTCCAAGCCAGTTAACCTATCTGTCAAACTCAAGTTAAATATGGTCAAAATTGAACACAATAATTTTTATAATTTTTGAAATTTTCAGTTTTTTTTGGGTTTTCAAAATAAATATGCAAATGCAAAAATATGTACATATGAATGCGAAGGAAGAAAACGTACCGAGCATACCCTCAAACATAAACTTGACAGTGTCCTCACTGTCATGCTGCACCAAGAGGGTCGATAATGTCGGTACTCCCCTGTTTATTTATTTATATTTTTTTTCATTTTTAAATTTTTTTATTTTTATTGTTAAAAGAAAAACAAAATTATATATACAACAAGGTTCCCCCAAACTTAAGCTTGGCCTTACATAAGCCAAAGGTTAGCACCAACCATTCAAAGATCTTATCGTGATAATGGTAGGGTTGGTGAAATAATGGGGTGGAAATAAAAGAAATGAGAAGCACACGAGACCGTGTGGAGGTAGAAACGGGATACGGTCACGGTGGGGGAGAAGAATGGCGGAAAAGAGAAAGAAGTGGAGTACGATCTTGAGGGTGTAAATCGAGTGAATAAATTAGCGCAATTTGTGACGACCGATATGTTAAAAGCGATTGTGCTAATCTATCAACTCGTCGTGAAATGGAGTCAAATCCCTCAAGATTCGCAAGAAAGCATCGGTACGCCGAATTTGGTATATGAGATGAAAGCGTAACGGTCTCTTGTACGGTGGAAATGATAGGAATGACGAAAGAGAGTGAAGTAGGGATAGTCTCATTCTCACCGTAATAAACTGTCTCGAACTGGAAAGATTCCAACAATGGTTCGAAACGACTGTAAGCAACCGAGTCTGATGGTTCAACTAACTCGTCTGAAAATGTAAAGGACTCAAACTCGGGCAGGAAGACATCAACATCGTCCAAAAAAGTGAAACACTCGTAAGTGTTATCGGCTGGGAGAACTGTGTCAGATTCAAAGGAAAAATTTTCAAGCTCACAGTCTTCAAGCGTGATGTTGTGCGTGGTCGGAACGATGGAAAGGAGGGAAGGTGATATAACAGTTAAAGGTTCAGGAGGCTGAATTAGAAAATCCGACACATCAAACAATAATGGTTCAACCTCAATATTATCCTCAAGACTCTCCTCATAAGTCTCCTCAATAGTTAACTCATCCATGTCATTATCATCAAAATTAAGACGCATATGAAGTTCGGGAGGAACCATTAATGACTCGGGATGATGAATTGGACATAAAACTTTAACTAAATCAACGGGTTCATCATCCGAAATTTTCCCGGCGTCTATATCCTCAATCAAGTGAAAATCAATTTTTTCTGACACCTCATCAAAAGCATGGATATTTATCGTTTTAGGTTCTAGAGTGGAGGTGTAAAGATCGAAAGGATTAAGTGTGGTTTCACTCGAAATGGGTTCTTCACAATTTGGCAATTCAAGCACTACAAATTCGCACAACTCATCATTATTTTCAACTTGTGAATCAGTTAGGGCAATCGACGGAAAACCAGAGTTGTGGGCTTCAATTGGGTATGGGTAGGTTTGATTTGGAAATGTGTAGAACTCACTCGCTCCTCTCTAATTTTCCCTCTGTCCAACCGCATCCTCATACATTGAAAAAATTGAAGCTAGTTGGAAACTAGCTGCCGGTTCACTAGGTTGCATAAGGGCGGCAATGGACGCATCCACATTCCTAATCATTTTGTTTGTTCCTGAAATATAAGCTTCCAACGACTGTTCCAAACTAGACTTGGGTGGTGAAGGGGTTTCGGTAAAAGATTCAAAACTGTTTGGATACGCGAAACTCCAAAATGGCTGTGTAGAAGCAATGTCTAGTGAAGGTGGGAAAGTCGGGTAGGACTGGTAGGAATTGGGTGGTTGGACAGGGGTAGGGTCAACATGCGGATAAAAAGGTGAATAGTCTTGTGGATCCCTAGAACTAGATGAGTGGAGAGGGGTGAAAGATCGGCTGCGAGATTGAGCAATATGCTTAGCAATGGACATCGGCTTAGGAGTGACAGCAGGACTTGAAAAAGTGGTATCAACATATGGAGGTGGTAAAGGTTGACTTGGTTGACACAATGTGGGTTGAAAAGTCGAACTGTTTCTCCTAGACGCTTCTATTTGATCTTTCAAAGATATTTTAGGTATGGAAGGATCGTCTTTAAATCGACTGAAACAATTAGCGTACGACGCAAAATTAGGTTCGGGATAGCAAAGTTCGGCAAGAGATTTATGATGTGGGGTACCCATGTTAGAAGAAAGAGAAGAGAAAGAAGATTGGAGTGCGCAGATTTCTTAGCGACGAAAGTTGCAAGTCTTTTTATAAAAAAAAAATTCCTCTTATATTTTTTTATTTGTTTCGCAAAAATTTTCGATAAAGGGCTTAGACACAAATGCAATCAACCAGAAATGCACAATCAGGCCAAGATCTAAGGTCACCTAGGTCAGCTAGACAGCTCCTAATTAGGACTAGAAATAGGACCTCAAACCGCCTCTTCACCGCCAATTGCGGCCAGGCAAGTGCCTGGTAAGTGGGAAGGAACCACAATAGTGGGCCTAATTAATAACCACTAGCCTTTGACACACTTGCCTAGACACCGCAAAGTCAGGTTAGGATGAAACGGTCGATGCCTATACTAGTCCTTTTTCCTATTGAGCTCGAAGTCCTTAGGGCTGAGTCTAGTATTTTTTTAATTAATAGTGGTCAATGCAAATGCTTTAAGTGCTTTCTGGGGTCCTGGGAAGGGTAATGAAATCCCCACCCAATCTGAGTTTGGTCAATAGCCCCTTAAAGTCCGATTAAAATATGCAAAATATTAAATTCACTTGCAATCAATTTTTTAGCACGGCGCAAAGAAACCTGGAGAAAATCTGTTATTTAGAAGGGGGAAGAAGATTTTTAGCGTTAAGAAATCCTGCAGAAAATTTCACAAAAAGATATATGGCGGTTGGCAGAGGGGAGAAGGAGGAAACAAACCATGCAATTTTCGAACAGAGAGGAGGTTAATGAGCCGCGGAACCGCGGTTTAGTGCGCTGAACGGCCGCGGTTTCGCGGTCTGGTGACGGGATCAATTCCCGAGAAAAAGTAAGCCTCTCTTGTATTCCAATCCTCCTCTGTTGTGATGTACCAATTTCTGTTTCTCCCCCTGTAAATTTCCAGATCCGAGATTCTTCGCTGTTCCTGCAAGATTCAAACAATAAACCCTTCAAACAATAAAAAAAATTGATAACAATTTTTGTACTTTTTATATTTTCAGATTTTTATGATTTTTAAAATTTATATCAACCCGAAATTACACAAAAGAAATTTTACGCCATCCCCGGCAACGGCGCCATTTGATTATGTGTAGGATTTTAAGATCAAAAATATTTTTACCGCAATCAAGAACGGCGTCGCATGAAGCTAGCCGGTGAATACGGGTCGGTCCACAGGGATGTGTAATTTTCCTAAGAGTTCTTACGAGTTGATTCCAATGGTTGTTTGGTTTTGTTTTAATTGAATCTAAAACTAAGTTATATGATGATAAAGAAACTTGCTAGGGTTAGGTCAAAGGTGGGGTTTGATAAGATTGAATGTCACATCTCTTTCATTGCCCTAAATGAAATCTTTTAGAAGTTATAGCAACTATTAGAAAAAGGGATTAGGATGATTGGGAAGAAACGAAATTTCTTCCTCTAGATCCTTGTCCGTCCTTTCCTAATATTTGCTCTAACCTTCATGGAAGACATGCATGTCCCGTCCTTTATACTACGGTTTCACCGTTACCTCCTGGGTAGGGTGCCGTAGGGAGCGGATCATGCATGCATGCATGAAGTTCTAGTTATGAAAAATAATTGGGCATGAAAAAGATGAGAGATATTTATCTCTCAATCCCTCCCTTATTCCTAACCCTAACAAGCGAGGAAATTACTCGCTCATTAGGGGATCTTCTAAAAATAACATTTTCAAATAACTTACCTACGGCAGTTTAAGAAAGATTACACTAGATTAAATTAGGGAAAAAGATTAATTAGATCTAGGGCAATAATTAAATTATCAACTAAGGCGAAATTAAAATAAGAACTTACAGAAACGATGCTCTTCACACTGAATTAAATCTGAATTTTATTTCATTCAAAAGAGGCATCCCGATTACAATATTTTGATTACAATTTTATAGGGAAACATGGAAATTTAGGGTTACGGGATTCGCACACGTGCGATTACAAAAATCCCCCCGAAAAATCCCAACCTTCGCACCGACGCACCGACACCCAAAATCTGCACCGACACGTGCATTAAATGGCCGCGGAACCGCGGCATTGGTGGGGGTTGGGCCGTGGTTCCGCGGCCCTATGGTGAGATCACCTGCTCAAATTTTCTGGTAATCTTCAGGGTCTCTTTGGGACTCTTATTCTTTAGTTCTTTTATCCATTTGGCTTCTGAGTCTTCTCCAGATCTTCAGTGAAAACTTGTATTGGTCTTTTAACCGTTTCACTTTGACATTTTTGGACCTTGCGTAGCCTTGTACAATTATGAATTGTTCTCGTCTAGGCTTGACTAGGATCCTTCCATTTGTTGGTCAAAAGTCCCTTTTTGTGTCGTCTTCTGTCTTTTTCACTATTTTCGCTCCAAGAACCTGTATCCTGTAATAAGTAGCAGACATGCGTCAAAAGCACCTGTTTATTTATAAAATGAATAAGAATGGGGAATGTAAAATGCAATATTATGATCTGAACAACATTCGCTTTGATGTTCTGTGTTGTGCTGTGATGTTACGGATTTGTCGTGGTGGATAGCAGTGTGCAATGGTAGAGCCGTTTGGATTTATTTGTACATTTGATATTGCGGGGCGAGCGTCCAACATGTGGACTGCCGTCACTGCCTGTTTGTATAATACTCTTTTGGGGCACGACCGGGCTGAGGTCGATGTACCCGTTGTACATATTTTTATTTCTGTACTAGGTTTACCCCGCGACGGAGTGAACGGATAGCCGGGTTCTGGAGGGCAACTGGTCCGTATCTCATGGCTTTGAGAGGCAGAGGGGCCTCACTCTAGAATTGGCAGACTATTCGCCGCACTCGTAAGGGGTACAGGTTGACCCAAGGAGGGGTGCTCAAGTTACCGGATTCCATGAAGTGCTGGGTGGTCCATTCACTTTGTTGTAGGGGGCTGCATCGCTTCAGGTTTTGGCGGGTAACTTGCCGCACCCGTAGGGGTCTAGGTTTCATTGCACAGGCTATCCACACGACTAGGGGAACGTCGGGTTTCAGCAGCGGCTCTGTGTGTAAGTGCACGGCGGCGCCCCGGCCGTCAATCCGACGGCCAAATGCGGAAGCGGTGATAAACTTTAAATTTTACTTGAACTGGCAAACCGCCGCGCACTAATACCCGGATCGAACCATTAACTAGTCCTAGCTAACTACAAGATAGGGAAGAGAAGTATACCGACAGATCCGAGTCCTCCGGTCTTCTCGTCGTCGTCCCGATCTCCTGCGGAATGTCCTGTCTCCTCGACGTGCACCACATCGCCTACATCGTTTACGGGCTCCCACCTCAATGTCGAGGCAACTCGGGCACGAAGCCGGCTACTCGACGTGCCCAAGATTCGCTGTAGAATATGTAGAGAAGAAGTCTCATTTGGGGTTTTAGAGCTTTGCCATTTTGGTGGAAGAAAAGAGAGCAACTTTAGGAAATGAACTAGAGGGCTTTTCTAGCAAACATGAGAAACAAAATGCCACACCAAAAAAATGAATCAATTCCCATCCTCTTGCCAAGGAATGGCCGCCCCCCCCCCCTTTGTGTGTGATTGGAGAGAGAAAGAACAAAGACAAGGGGGTGGGTGGAAAGTGAGTGATGATGAAAAGAAACCAAATGATCACAACAATTCCAACACTCAACAACCATACCCCTCAACATCATCAACAATCATGACTTTAAAAGTCAAGCCATGATGGAGTCAAAACAAGTCAATGATGGTGAAGTGATCATGAAGCAATAAGATGCAAAGAACCCCCTCCACAAACACTTATTTGCAACAATGCAAATAAGCCTTCCTCCACCAATCTTCGGCCAATGAACGGAACAATGGAAATTGGCCGAAACGGAAAGCAAACTGGCAACTCCAGAAAACTGGTCCCGTAATAAATTACAGGAAAACCCCGATACTGTGCATACACACCCGCATTTGTATTTCGATCGAAATACAAATGCAATGAGACAAAATCTCCACTGTACTATACTAGGATCCGGCTTAAACCAAAGCCGGCTAGTAATATCCGTCCGATCCTGATCCGTGCAATACCGCACGTATCTGATCGAACCCTGCCATATAACCATACGGCCTATAGTACAGACTGTCCGATCTTGATCCGTGCAATACCGCACGTATGTGATCGGACCTTGCCATATCTCCATACGGTCTCTACAACCTTTCGCCCGAAAGCTGAGTAACTGAATGTGGGGGACTCTAAAGACTCGTCAACACCTTGGTTGTGGATTAACCACTAGCACGTTAGAGGTATAAGCCAATACATAACGGGCTACCAGGTATTGACCAAAAGGGACGTCTGTGAGCGAACTCAGCCTGACTCCCTACTGAGCCTGTCAGTGACAATATCCGTACAGTCCGGTCCGTTCGTCTATGAGCATCGCATAGCGGGCCTAGGGGGTTGGTAAAAGTCAGACCCCCAAAAGCGGTACAAGTCGTGTCGGAGTGTAGCCCAGAACACCCTGAGATACTACTGGAATACCTACCAGTAAATCTCCTTGCCTCGGCCGAGGGCTTCGTGTAATGGCTCTCCTAGACACAGCACGACCTCACCCCCAATACCGGGAGAGACGAACCCCTGAAGATACGCTCATTGCCTCCATGTGGCTCGGGACTGTACCCAACTAAAACCTGTTTGCACGACTCCTTTGAGCCGTGGTAGGGTAGTAATCAAAGTACAGTGGGAACTCACACGAGACAAATGACGATCCCCAGGTCGATGAACTAACCTGTACACATGTCACCAGGGAACTGCCATCTGACGTCTGGTATATGACCAACTAGCATGTTCCCGGCGAGTCCTGTCCGGTGTACTCATAACCCAATGAGCACCTGTATACATCTTAGGTGAACCAACTGACACCAGTGGCTTGTGAGACCGGCCACCGCCCCTCGTCGGGGTCTCGACTGTATACACTAGTCTACTCTGGAGTATCGATGCCCTGTCTCGAAACTCACACGACTAGGGACCATTTAAGGATATGCTTATAGACCCCCAGCTCCCACTTATATGATCGCCCTCATACTGCTGGTGGTCAAGCAAGAATCCTAGGGGCTCTACCAACGTGTAATAGCGACTTGTCAGGTCACTTAAAGCAGTACACGATGATAAAGGTAAACCAGATAGCATACTATCATCTCGAGTAAGACTGTCCTAAAGGGATAGGTCCTCCATCAATCATTGCAATCACGTACCTGTGACCTAATAATTGACTCTGAGGGCACTATCTCTAACAATCTCCCACTTGCACTCAAGGCTAATTATTGCGATGTCGCATACTCACAGCCCGTGTGATACCGAACACCCAACTCCTCTACTAGTCAGTCTCACAAAGCTCGTTTGCGAAACTATTGCGTTCGAGGAACAGCCTCAGTGAGTGGATCCTCTTTGTTGTTTCTTTCTATGTCTCTCTATATCTCATGTTCGCGGAGAAAACCCATCTCCCGAAATGAGCAATACCTGTCTTAGAATGTGTCTGGATGTCTGATGGGGACATAGCTCATAAATGAACTCCAAATCCAAACTTCTTAGACTGTATCGTCAACTGAACTTAATCAGTATCCTGCGCCATGCCTCCCTCAGTATTGCCTTGGACCAACTGTCCAAAATACTGCCCCTCGTCAGAAGGAAAACCATAACTCTGACAACCTCCTTGTCGTCCAGGTCACCTTGGAAGCCTGGAATGATAACTGTCTCCCGCATGAGGCTATCGTTATCATATCCCTAGAACATCCACTTATGTTCTATAACTGCTTCCGACTGTTTCTCCAGGATAGGATCAATATCAACTTATTGCATCTAGTGCAAGAACAACATCTGGTGTGGTACTTGACATCTCATGATTGACTCAATTGCCTAAGCAAGTGATCTGTCAATCATGCACATCCCTCTCCCCTTTAGTCTATAAGACACCTTTAGAGAGGGTGACTCCATCTTCTGCAGGTACACTACCGTGCCAGGAGTCGTCCATCCTAAATACTCTTAGAATGCTGTCGAAGTACCCTGATTGGGAAACCACCTAAATCTAGATCTAAAAACCATAGATCTAGTAACCAGTTTGTCTGATATAATGTCCAAGTCCCATATGGAGAAACTACTGTGTGACGACCAAAGTATAACCGATTGTAGTATAGGACATTCTTTTCCTACTCTGTGTATGTCATCCAAATACCAGGACATCACACCCTACTACCTTCTCAACAGATCCATCCCCTATTCTGATGAAGTCAAACCCATGACTGTCACGTCAGAAGTAGATGATCTATCTCCGCTACATCTGCTTTAGTCTATAAATAGACATAAGCTACCTGTCCACCAATGCTTCCGCTGCTCCCACTGACTACGACAACCCTCTGGCAGAGTCATATAGACGTACACTTCTAAAACTAGTTTAGAACGACGCTATACTCATCCTCCCGCCGGGTCTCGCAACCTGGAACAACAGCAATGGCAAGTGTGGGTAAACAAGAACTTCCCTGTCACCGTCCTTGAGGCTACCGTAGTACCTCTCGGGTGCCTGAAGTTACCCACCGTATCTGCGGAGTGGCCAATGGAATGTCAATCCAGATTGAATCTTTAGGTTCCTTGTCAAATCTTCAGTAATCGTTCGTGGTTCTGGAATCACCTCCAGTTCTACCATACTCCCACTACTGTTTTCTGAAAAAATCCATTTTTAATAAAACTGTGGCGAGTCTAGAACAATATTGCTATTGTTCATCCAGATGGTAGAAAATCAACCCGCGTCATAGCCTGGGTCAACCCACAAACAGCCATTACAGAAACGTGCCTTGAGTTGTCCAGTGTCTGGTTTTAAGCATAAGCCGGACAACTCTCCGTACCTTAACATCGTTAAGATATGAACTGTTCTATATCCCATATAGGACCAGAGGCACTGATTTAATTGAACCAGATTCAAATCATGCAGCTGCCTCCAGTGCATGTCAACTTAATGGAAGGAGGCCGATCAGCGTTACTCAACTTAGGAATGCTTCCAATTATGAGTAACCTGAAAGAGAAGCAATTTCTCTTTATCATTACTATCAACTGAATACCATACACAAGTATCTACATCTTCGATCACTTTGAAGAATCCCGATACTTGCTATACCTGGTTCTCTACTCTATTCAAATACCTATAACTTCTCAAAATTCAGATCCTGTGTTTCCGCGAAACACTTGTCTAAAAACTAGAGAAGTCATAAGTAAACCGAATATAGTACGAGGACCAACCCCTCTGTCCTGATGGACCCTGGACAACATACAATACTCTGTATAAGTCCCTTGAGTCTAATAACTCATTCACTGTGTGTCGTAGGTTGAAAACTGTACTTATGGTTAAGAAGAATTACACCGCTGTTTAATGCTCCTTACCTAACCATCCACTGATATAGGTAAATGTCGTAGACATAATTTCAGAAAGGTATATCTCACTCTATGAAAATAGACGTACAGATATATCAATTTGAAATTGGTGCATAACTGCGGATATTCAAAACCAAATATTTGCCAACCGGCAAACAGCCCAGGTGATTTCCTCAAATATCACCGATTACAACGAATCCCGATATAATGAGGATAATCACCCAATTCCCAATAACTTACTCCCACTCATCATCTGTAAAACCATACAGATGTGAGAATCGTACCTGGTAAATACATACCCTGGAGTAAGTATCTAATCGGGAAATCAGTTTTCCTTTAACATTACACAGTGAAACTGAAACATTGAAATGTTCCGATGGGGTATTCTGGTATTCCTAGTAATGCCTCTTCCAGATTCACAACTGTAACCGTTATAGTTCTTTGCCACCTCTCCAAATCCCTTCATATGTCTTAGTCTTTACCTTCTACACACCCCTTTAGGCCAAATGGTTTTCTGCCTTCCCTACCGTTCGGCACCAGCCTATGGTTTGGAAGAAGACTATCCAATAAGCATAATGGGTGTACTGTCCCAATCCTAGGAACACTCGCAATGCGAGAGAAGGTGAAGATAAAAGACACCTGAATAAACCTTATTCCTATTTCTCCTGAACCAGAATCCATCCCCGAACTGGAACAAGTTCCCTTCGAGTTCGTATATAACCATACGATGGAGTATCCAATAAACTGTGGATCTTCGTAGTGATACGGAGTGTCCTGGAGAAATACAAAGGTGACGTGGGAGTGGTAACGAAATACCTGGTTTGGTCGTGAATATCAGTTGCAATTTACTTTGCCCTCTTACTAATCCCTTGCTTTGTCTGAACTTAATACCTTCTTTACACCATCGTTAGGCTAATTGGTTTTCTTCATTCCCTACCGGTCGGCACCAGCCTAAGGTTTGGAAGAAGACTATCCAATTTGCGTAATAGGTGTACTATCTCCTAAACCAAGGAGTACTCGCAACCTGAGAGAAAGTAAAAGGAAAAGACAACTGAATAATCCTATCTGTTTTCTCCAGAACCTGAAACCATCCTCGAATAAATTCCTTCGAGTTCGTATCTAACCATACGATGGTTTTGTCCAATGGAAGTGGACGTTCGTAGTAATACGGGGTGTCCTGGAGAAAAGGGTAAAAGTAGGTGTGGCAATGAGGTTTGCAACTCTGACAATCCAAAAGCCGGTGTTAAGAAGGTTCGGTCAACTTGGTCACTGAGTCATAGTCTTAGGGTCGGGTCAATGGTCGCTGCCAGAGAGAGAGAAAATAAACACTCAGCGTGCACTCTAACCTAGATCAGAATGGTTACCAATTTATCTAATCTGGAAACCTCCCACTGTACCGTCAAATTCTCCTCCAAACCTGAAAGAAGAATTAGTCGGGAACACCCGAGGAGTAAACCAACTCATCAGTGGGAATCGGGATCCAACTATCATCGCATGATGACGTGACGGAATCCGCTCACGGTGTCACACTCCAGAAGGTATGCGCTTATCTGGCAAGTTTCAGTTCTTTTGAAACTCCCGATGCGATTTCTGCCCCATGCTCTTATGACCTTGACTTTGGCCAACATATCATAAGTCACATGTCAAGTTCTACCCGTCATTCTCCAGGTTAATTTGAATCCACCCGTACATACCCTTGACTTTGGCCAACATGGCAGTACGACTGTTCCAAACCAACGCATCTATCTATGCTGCATATGAATACCCAATAGCTACCAAACACTGTGCCTTGACTTTGGCCAACATACACAGCTTGAATACTATTGACCACCCATATGAAACGACGGAGGGCTACGAATGGTTTCTGGCGAAAACTTTTAACGTAAAGAACTTGATATCGTTGAAGGAACGGATAGCTTTTTGAAAATATAGTGACGAAAACCGTTGCTAAAGAGGTCACTCCCGGTGAAGGGATCTCGGCTCTTTCCCCATAGAATGGGGTGCAGGATATTCTAAATGAATACCGCGATGCAAAGCAAAAGCAATCGGCTATAGTGAAGTTAATGCCCTGACGCAAACTTTTTTTCCAAGGGGTCACTCCCGGTGAAGGGATCTCGGCCCTTGCCTCGTCGACTGAGGAGCAGGATATTCCAACTGAATACCACGATGCAAAACAAAAGTGAACGTCCTTGCAATAACAGCTTTTTGAAAAGTGTTCCAACAACATCAGATTAGGTTTGTTTTTAACTTGCATTGATCCGAATCAATGCAGTCCCATCAATTGATCACACCACAAAGAACGAAAATATACTGATGTACGTATATGCCATCCGCATTCGCCACTGGGTCCCGTCATTACCCGTTAGGTTAGCTAACTAACGACAGAGTGGGGACTGGACTAGCGCGGATGCAAAACATATACAACATCTACTAATATATATACCAATATATTATATTCGCTCAAGGCGTGAATAAAATGCAACATCACAGAAATGTACAGCATCACAGAAACAATACAGATATCTGGGATCCCCGGGTTTCACAGAGCCGCTGAAACCCGACGTTCCCCTGGTCGTGTGGATAGCCTGTGCAATGAAATCCTAGACCCCTACGGGTGCGGCAAGTCACCCGCCAAAACCTGAAGCGAGGCAGCCCCCTTCAGCGCCGTGAATGGACCACCCAGCACTTCACGGAATCCGGTAACTTGGGCACCCCTCCTGGGTCAACCTGTACCCCCTACGAGTGCGGCGAATAGCCCGCCAATCCTAGAGTGAAGCCCCTTCCGTCCCAATGCCATGAGATGCGGGCTTGCTGCCCTCTAGAACCCGGCTATCCGTGCACCCCTCCGCGGGGCAATCCTAGTACAGAAAGTAAAATATACATACAACGGGTACATCGACCGCAACCTGGCCGTGCCCCAAAATAATAATACAATCAGGCAGTGACGGCAGTCCACATGTCGGACGCTCGCCCCGCAATATCAAATGTACATAATACAACCACAACTGTACTAGCATTGCATCCAGGCTATCCCCCAGGACCGATCCGCAACATCACAGGAAAAACAGAACATCAACGTGAAAGTCACGTTCGCAAATCCGTCTAACCGGGCTATAGCAGTTAGACCGGATTTACCGATCGAGTGACATTCACGGTCGCAGATATAATGCAAATACTGTGAAATAATATGTTTAAAATATCCGATCAATCAAATTTTAACAAGTGGGCCCCAAAGCCTTACTGTAGCAGATCAGGAAAATCTGGGCCCAAAATTAATATTCCAAAACCCATATTTTAAGCCCACAAGCCCTCTGGAAAAAGCTGGTGAGCTGAACCCAATTACCTGCGGCGGAACCGCGGCCAACAAGGGGTTATGGCCGCGGTTCCGCGGTCGTACGGAGGGTTCAGGCAACCAAAATTTTCCAGTGGTCTTAGGGTACTCTGTACATCATTCTGCAATCACCTGAAAAAATTTTCGAGACCAAAAATTTTCAACAGAAACTGATGCGAACTAAAATGCAGTTTTGGAACATTCGATCGATCGAAACAGAAAAACACATTACACCAAGCTAGACTATGTTAATGGCGAGGCTCTAATACCACTGTAAGTGCACGGCGGCGCCCCGGCCGTCAATCCGACGGCCAAATGCGGAAGCGGTGATAAACTTTAAATTTTACTTGAACTGGCAAACCGCCGCGCACTAATACCCGGATCGAACCATTAACTAGTCCTAGCTAACTACAAGATAGGGAAGAGAAGTATACCGACAGATCCGAGTCCTCCGGTCTTCTCGTCGTCGTCCCGATCTCCTGCGGAATGTCCCGTCTCCTCCTCGTCGCCGGAAGTGCACCACATCGCCTACATCGTTTACGGGCTCCCACCTCAATGCCGAGGCAACTCGGGCACGAAGCCGGCTACTCGACGTGCCCAAGATTCGCTGTAGAATATGTAGAGAAGAAGTCTCATTTGGGGTTTTAGAGCTTTGCCATTTTGGTGGAAGAAAAGAGAGCAACTTTAGGAAATGAACTAGAGGGCTTTTCTAGCAAACATGAGAAACAAAATGCCACACCAAAAAAATGAGTCAATTCCCATCCTCTTGCCAAGGAATGCCCCCCCCCTTTGTGTGTGATTGGAGAGAGAAAGAACAAAGACAAGGGGGTGGGTGGAAAGTGAGTGATGATGAAAAGAAACCAAATGATCACAACAATTCCAACACTCAACAACCATACCCCTCAACATCATCAACAATCATGACTTTAAAAGTCAAGCCATGATGGAGTCAAAACAAGTCAATGATGGTGAAGTGATCATGAAGCAATAAGATGCAAAGAACCCCCTCCACAAACACTTATTTGCAACAATGCAAATAAGCCCTCCTCCACCAATCTTCGGCCAATGAACGGAACAATGGAAATTGGCCGAAACGGAAAGCAAACTGGCAACTCCAGAAAACTGGTCCCGTAATAAATTACAGGAAAACCCCGATACTGTGCATACACACCCGTATTTGTATTTCGACCGAAATACAAATGCAACGAGACAAAATCTCCACTGTACTATACTAGGATCCGGCTTAAACCAAAGCCGGCTAGTAATATCCGTCCGATCCTGATCCGTGCAATACCGCACGTATCTGATCGAACCCTGCCATATAACCATACGGCCTATAGTACAGACTGTCCGATCCTGATCCGTGCAATACCGCACGTATCTGATCGGACCTTGCCATATCTCCATACGGCCTCTACAACCTTTCGCCCGAAAGCTGAGTAACTGAATGTGGGGGACTCTAAAGACTCGTCAACACCTTGGTTGTGGATTAACCACTAGCACGTTAGAGGTATAAGCCAATACATAACGGGCTACCAGGTATTGACCAAAAGGGACGTCTGTGAGCGAACTCAGCCTGACTCCCTACTGAGCCTGTCAGTGACAATATCCGTACAGTCCGGTCCGTTCGTCTATGAGCATCGCATGGCGGGCCTAGGGGGTTGGTAAAAGTCAGACCCCCAAAAGCGGTACAAGTCGTGTCGGAGTGTAGCCCAGAACACCCTGAGATACTACTGGAATACCTACCAGTAAATCTCCTTGCCTCGGCCGAGGGCTTCGTGTAATGGCTCTCCTAGACACAGCACGACCTCACCCCCAATACCGGGAGAGACGAACCCCTGAAGATACGCTCACTGCCTCCATGTGGCTCGGGACTGTACCCAACTAAAACATGTTTGCACGACTCCTTTGAGCCGTGGTAGGGTAGTAATCAAAGTACAGTGGGAACTCACACGAGACAAATGACGATCCCCAGGTCGATGAACTAACCTGTACACATGTCACCAGGGAACTGCCATCTGACGTCTGGTATATGACCAACTAGCATGTTCCCGGCGAGTCCTGTCCGGTGTACTCATAACCCAATGAGCACCTGTATACATCTTAGGTGAACCAACTGACACCAGTGGCTTGTGAGACCGGCCACCGCCCCTCGTCGGGGTCTCGACTGTATACACTAGTCTACTCTGGAGTATCGATGCCCTGTCTCGAAACTCACACGACTAGGGACCATTTAAGGATATGCTTATAGACCCCCAGCTCCCACTTATATGATCGCCCTCATACTGCTGGTGGTCAAGCAAGAATCCTAGGGGCTCTACCAACGTGTAATAGCGACTTGTCAGGTCACTTAAAGCAGTACACGATGATAAAGGTAAACCAGATAGCATACTATCATCTCGAGTAAGACTGTCCTACCGGGATAGGTCCTCCATCAATCATTGCAATCACGTACCTGTGACCTAATAATTGACTCTGAGGGCACTATCTCCAACACTGTGAAACCCGGGGATCCCAGATTATCTGTATTGTTCTGTGATGCTTATTACTTTTCTGTAATGTTGCATATTATCACGCCTGGAGCGATTACTGTATATTGGTATATATACTATTAGATGTTGTATATGTTTTACACCCGCACTAGTCCAGTCCCCACTCTGTCGTTAGTTAAGTAACCTAACGGGTGATGACGGGACCCAGTGGGGAATGCGGATGGCATATACGTACATTATATTTTCGTTCTTTTCTGGTGTGATTAATTGATGGGACTGTATTGATTCTTATCAATGCAAGGATAAAACAAACCTATATTTAATGTTGTTGGAAAAAGTTTTAAAAAGAGTTATTACAAAGACGTTTCCTTTTGTTATGCATAGTGATATTCGGTTGGAATATCCTGCACCTCATTCGACAAGGCAAGGGCTGATATCCCTTCACAGGGAGAGACCCCTTGGGCAGAAGTTTGCGTCAGGGTAACAACTTCACTATAGTCGATTACAAGTTGGTTTGCATCGCGGTATTCAGTTGGAATATCCTGCACCTCATTCCACGAGGAAGGAGCCGAGATCCCTTCACCGGGAGTGACCTCTTTAGCAAAAGGTTTTCGTCGCTATATTTTTATAAAAAAGCTATCACGTTCCTTCAACGAGATCAAGTTCATTACGTTAAAAGTTTTTCGCCAAAAACCAGTCGTAGCCCTCCGTCGTTTCTTATGGATAGTTAGTAGTATTCAAGCTATGTTTGTTGACTAAAGTCAAGGCATAGTGTTTGGTATCTGCTGAATATTCATCTGTTGCATAGATAGATGCGTTAGTTTGGGACAGTCGTACTGCCTTGTTGACTAAAGTCAAGGGTAGGTACGAGTGGGTTCAAATTAACCTGGATAATGACGGGTAGAACTTGACATGTGACTTATGCTTTGTTGACTAAAGTCAAGGTCATAAGAGCATGAGGTAAAAATTACATCGGGAGTTTCAAACATACAGCAAACTTGCCAGGCATGCGCATACCTTCTGGAGTGTGATAACTTGAGTGGCTTCCATCAAATTATCATGCGATGATAGTTGGATCACGATTCTCACTGATGAGTTAGTTTACTCTTCAGGTGATCCCGACTAATTCTTCTTTCAGGTTTGGAGGAGAATTTGAGATTACAGGGGAGGTTTCCTGATTAGATAAAGTGATAACCATTCTGATCTAGGTTAGAGTGCACGCAGAGTGTTTCTTTTTCTCTCTCACTTTGGCAGCGACCATTGACCGACCCTATACTATGACTCAGTGACCAAGTTGACCGAACCTTCTTAATATATTGGCTTTTGGATTTTCCGAGTTGCATAAGTCATTGCCGCTCCTTCTTTTACCCTTTGCATTTCTCAGAACACCCCGTATTACTACGGATATCCACTTCCATTGGATAGATCCATCGTATGGTTATATACGAACTCGAAGGGACTTCTTCGAAGATGGATCCAGGTTCAGGAGAAATAGAATTAGTTTATTCAGTTGTCTTTTATTATCACCTTTTCAGAGGTTGTGAGGGCTCCTTAGTTTAGGAGAGTGCACCTATTACGCTTATTGGATAGTCTTATTCCAAACCATAGGCAGGTGCCGAATGGTAGGGAATGAAGAAAACCAATTAGCGTAAGTAGGGTGTACAGAAGGTAATAACTAAAGACAAACTAAAGGGATTAGAAAGAGGGCAAAGTAAATTGCGACTGCTAATATTCACGACCAAACCGCATACTTCATCGCCACTCCTTTTCACCTTTGCATTTTTCCCAGTTCGGGAGAAATAGAATAAGATATTATTCAGTTGTTTTTTATCATCACTTTCTCTCAAGTTGCGAGTACTCCTTGGTTTAGAAGGGTACACTTATTATGCTTACTGGATAGTCTTCTTCCAAACTATAGGCTGGTGCCGAACGATAGGGGAGGAAGAAAACCACTTAGCCTACGATGGTGTACAGAAGGTAATGAATAAAGACAAATTAAGGGATTTGGAGAGAAGGCAAACAAATATACGGTTACAGTCATGAATTTGATTATAGAAGAGGCATTACTAGGAATACCAGGATACCCCTACGAAACATTTTCATGTTTCAGTGCATTGTTAAAGGAAAACTGATTTCCCGATGTGATACTTACTCTAGGGTATGTATTTACCAGGTATGATTCTCACATCTGTATGGTTTTACAGATGATGAGTGGGAGTAAGTTATTGGGAATTAGGTGATCATCCTCATTATATCGGAATTCGTTGTAATTGGTGATATTTGAGGAAATCGTCCGGGTACAGTTTTCAACCTACGATGCACAGGTTTTGAGTTATTCAACTCAACGGACTTATACAGAGTATTGTATGTTGTCCAGTGTCCGTAAGGACAAAGGGGTAGGTCCTCGTACTCTGTTCTGTTTACTTGTAACTTCTCTAGTTTTTAGACAAGTGTTTCGTAGAAATACAATGTCTAAGTTTTGAGAAGTTGTGGGTATAAGAATAAAGTAGAGAACCGGGTGTCGCAAGTATCGGGATTCTTCAAAGAGATCGAAGATGTAGTGTCACGCCCCACTTCCCAGTGTACGGCGAAGAGGGCGCGACGAGGCCTGCTACGTATATACTCAGAAATACATACGCTAAGCGTATCTAAGCAATATAAAATAAATACACAAGAGACAAGAAATAAAAAGAACAGCAACTTTTATTTATTAACATTCTTTGTACAATGCATGAAAGGAAATACAACTGGAATAAAAGTTGCCTAAACAGTGGCATAACAGGAAAAGAAAAGTACTGAAAAGAAAAGTGTACAATGAACTACTGTGCAGGTCTTCAGTAAACTGCTCCAAGTTTTCTTGCGATGGCTCAACTTCTGCCGGGTCCAAACCACCTGACGACATTCAAAGAAGAGAGAAACAGAATATCGTCAGCGAACAAATCGCTCGGTAAGTCCCAAAGATAAGAGGAGAATAGATAGAGAGTAAGAGAGAGAGAGTGTCTGTTACAGTTGTATTACATTGTTATATTATTGTAGTATTGTGTTAACGCTGTTGTTGTAGCTTGGTACAGAAGGATGCTAGTGTATACGAGAGGGGTCTCAGTATGCCAGAGACCAGGGCAAATGGAAGTACAAGGCTCCGTTATACAACCCGGAACAACGGCAATTGGATTCATGTTAGGTGTCTTAATCTTACCGTCTCGTGCCACCTTTAACACCTTCCGTACCAATGTATCCCTTAAACCCCGCGATATCTTGTTTGTATTGCTATCTTGTAAATTGTGTTGGTTGTATGATTGATTGACTGACTGACCGAAACCATGATATCAGGAAACGGTTATAACCGTAGAGTCATGTAAATGGAATACTGGGAAACATGTAAAAGGAATATATCCATGGTTCGGTTCAGTCAAGATGTATAGCTGATAATTGTGTTCATGGATTCATGTGTTCATATTGACTTGGAAACTTGTAGATTATAGATTGACTTGAATCATATGCAAGTCAGATTAATCAGACTCAAACCCGAGTCAGACAATCAGAAATGTGAATCGAAGTCTTATAATTGCTAGGGTCCTTAGGGTAATTTATAAAACTTGAGGGGGTTTCATGAAAAAATACTTTTATATACTTTTCAAAATACACCTGAAGTATTTATTACTCGTCTTTAGAGTTGTAGATTTTATGTTGTGGCATTTCTAATGAAAATATCCTAGTTTCATAAATAATGGTATTTATCTGTAATATTGATTATTTGAAGTTCATGGTATTTTAGTGTAAAATTTATTCTTTGTGATTTTTAGGAAAAAGTGGAAAATTTATATTATAGTAAAATAGATATTTAAATGATAAATATATATATGTTTATACAAAAATAATTTTAATAGATATTTTATATTCAAAAAATCTCATTTTCTTAAAATGTCGTATTTTAAACCTTTCGAGACCGAATGCTCCTTGCGGAGGTCTGAATCTCGCACTACTAGCCCGAGAGTGCACAATAAACCGCACGATCCCGAAGGGGTTCCCCAAAGATGGGTTGTAGCGGCGCTTTGCAAAGATTGTAAAATACTAATTCATTAGAAAACGGTTTTACAAAGTAAAAGGTATTTTCTTGAAAAGTGTAGTTTTCCGTATTTTAGATTCTAGGGTTTCCTAAGCCGACTAGCCTATTTCTAAAAGGTCTAAACGACAAGTCGTTAGAAGCCTCAAATCACCTCTTCACCGCCAATTTTGGCCAGGTAAGTACAAGTGAGGAGGGAGGGATCCGCTCACAAATCGTGAGACGGGCCTTTTAAAGTTACCCAAGCTCACTTGCCTAGCCTAGACACCACAAAGTCAGGTTTACATAAACGATCGATGTCCACAACTTATCGTATTTTCCTAGTAAGAAGTATTTATTTAAAAATGTAACAAATCTAATCCTTTAAGAATGGTTTTCTGAAGATTATGGTATTTTAATGAAAATTTCGTTTTATCGTATTCTAAATTTTTATGATATCATTTTAGGGTTTGCATTTGCGTGTATTTTAAATGTATATTAAGGTTAAGGGGTTAAATGTGAAATTGAAACTTCATGGTATTAAAGTGAAAATACGGTAAATTGAAAAGGTTATCATTTCATGTGTGGAAACTTATTCAAATTGATTTTTACAAGTTTAGTGGTCAAGATGAAGGTGTTTAGGAATGATTGAATTGATTAGAAGAAGAAAAATAAACATTATGGTATTAATGTGAAAAAGAATACGATATTGCAAAAGTTATCATTTCATGTGAGAAACTTTGTCCAAATTAATTGTTATGTGATTAATAGTCAACATGGATAAATTTAGGTATTATGGAATTAGTGACAAGTGAGATTTTATAGATAAACCGAATCGGAAATCGATTTGTTCCGATTTCCGTCGGGTTTCATAATTCCGTATTTTTTAGAAGTAGAAAGGAGAAAAGAACGGGACTTACGGGTTTCGATCTATACTAAAGAGTATAGAGGAACTAGGTGGGTGGCCGAGGTGTTGTTTCGTCGCCGGTTGTTTCAAAGAAACGTCGCCGGAATTCCGTCAGCGCTTCGCCGTGAACTCGGTTTCAAAGCACACCGTTCTTGTGAAAATTTCAAGAGAGTAAACCTAGGGTTTTGGAATGAGAGGGTAGGTGGTAGGGGTGTCTATTTATAGGGTATGCTAGTGTAGGGTAGGTGAAGGGTTTTTATTTTAAAAAAATGAAAAAAATTAAAGAAAAATCATTAAATTTTGTATTAAATAGGATGTATTTATCATTAGGGAACCGATCTAATAAATTGGAGTAAACAGGGGGTTAGAGAATTCAAAAAGTCGCGACTTTCGTTTTGGCGGCTCGGCCGTCCGGCCGGCGGCGCCGGCCGACTCGGCCGATCACGGCCGAGTCCGGCGATTGTCGGGCGTGGGTTAGCCTGATGTAGGCTCTGGTATACTCACTTTTTAGGGTTCAGTTCAACTTTTAGGAGTTATAGCCTGTGGACTGTTGGGCTTCCAAGAAATTTAAAAGAAAAATAATCTAAAAATAATGTGGGGCATGGGATTAGAACTCTGGTGGCTTGGTTCAGCAGTGCAAGGTATTACCAATGAGCTACAAGCTCCTTCTTGTAATTATGGTGTTATTTAATTATTTAAAATGATAGCAGCAAGAGTAAATACTCCAAGTATACATTAAATTTAAAGTAATTTCTTGTACACTAAAAATGGAGTTATTACTTTCTTGTAGCTTGTAATTAAAAACAAAATAATTACCTATATCTTGTGCTCAGGCTAAAATACCCCTTTGTGGATTTTTGAAAAAAAATATTTGAAAAATTTTGTATAGGAAATTTAGGGTTGTTACATTCTACCCTCCTTATAAAAAATTTCGTCCTCGAAATTTGTAAAAGGAATGTGTAACAGTGCAAAGAAGTTTGGTGGCTGTAGTATAGATAGTGTATAAAATAACAAAGAGATACAAGGGTGAAAAAGTCTTACCGGTGTTACCTTGACCTACAGTCTCGACTTCTACGGCTTCTAATGTGAAGGTCTGTCGCCGTGGTATATTCCTTCTAGCTGGAGGCACATTCTGCCTTTGAAGCCCGTTTCTCTGTCCTCTAGGCATGTCCCTCATTGTCTGTTGAAATTGGAGATTAGGCTGTGCAGGTGGTGGAGCAGGTAGTGCAGGACGAGTTGCAGGAGCCTGGATGGTTGGCCGCTGCGGTTGGTTGGTGTGTGTGTGAGATGAGTTGCTGTTGTAAGGACAGTTTCCAATGCCGTGGTTGGATGCGCCATAAATTGGACACAGACCTTTTGCGCGCCTACAGTCCTTCCACAAGTGTCCCTTTCTATTGCAGTAATGGCAAATTTCTTCAGTTCTTCTGGGTTCAAACGATGGCCTGGAAGAGGCTCCACCTGCCATTTGGTTGGCAGGGCGTTTAACTCCTGCAGACTGAGGTCTGCCTCTTGCTTTTATCACTGCCTCATAACTGCGGGCAGCTTCCTGAGCATCCTCCTGTGTCAGAAATTTTCCCGTGGTTAGAGCAGCCTGAATCTCCGTGTCCAGTCCTTGTTGGAAACGACAGGCTCTGATATCGTCTGTCGGTATCAAATGTGCCGCAAATCGGCTCAACATGGTGAATTCAGCATCGTATTCATCTACCGATTTGTCCCACATTGATCCTTGCTGTAGATGAATGAACTGCTGCTCCATGGCAAACCTGGCAGTCACAGGAAAATATTTCGCATCAAACTTCTCGCGAAACGTTTTCCATTCAATAGGATGTGCGAGACGGCTTTCTTCCGCCTTCCACCAGTTGCGAGCGTTGTCCGTGAGTTGTAGTTTCGGTACACGGACCCAAGCGACGTCTGGCACTTGTGCTGCGGCCAGATCATCCTCGATACTTTGAGCCCATTCCTCAGCTTCCAGTGGGCTCCCCTTTCCTGAGAACTGCTTCGGATGTAAAGCCCTGAATTGCTTCACTCCCGGAGCATCAGTCTCGGGACGGTTTAAGAGTTTTTGCTGTCCTTCGAGAAGGCTGCGGATTGCATCAAGTAGCACTGTTTGCTCGGTAGGTGGCGCAAGAACAGCTGGTGTGAGAGGTAGTGCTGGGGGTGTGTTGTTGACGTTGGTGCTGGTGTTGTTCGGGGAATTCATAACCCTGAAGAAAAATTTGGGTTAGGACAGATTCAAGTACATGAAATGATAAGATTCAAGGAATAGAAATTTTGTAAGATTCAAGAAACATGAATTGTAAAGAATGTTTTAGTTGCTAGTTCTTGTGTTATATTACTTAGGTTGTTCACGCAGACCAGAACTTCATGATAGGGATTCATACAGCTCTGACCTGCATGGGCCACCAGAAAAACCTGTCACGCCCCGCTTCTCAGTGTACGGCGAAGAGGGCGCAACGAGGCCCGCTACGTATATACTCAGAAGTACATACGCTAAGCGTATCTAAGAAATATAAATAAATACACAAGAGACAAGAAATAAAAAGAACAGCAACTTTTATTTATTAACATTCTTTGTACAATGCATGAAAGGAAATACAACTGGAATAAAAGATGCCTAAACAGTGGCATAACATGAAAAGAAAAGTACTGAAAAGAAAAGTGTACAATGAACTACTGTGCAGGGTCTTCAGTAAACTGCTCCAAGTCTTCTTGCGATGGCTCAACTTCTGCCGGGTCCAAACCACCTGACGACATTCAAAGAAGAGAGAAACAGAATGTCGTCAGCAAATAAATCGCTCAATAAGTCCCGAAGATAAGAAGAGAATAGATAGAGAGTAAGAGAGAGAGAGAGAGAGAGTGTCTGTTACAGTTGTATTACATTGTTATATTATTGTAGTATTGTGTTAACACTGTTGTTGTAGCTTGGTACAGAAGAATGCCAGTGTATACGAGAGGGGTCTCAGTATGCCAGAGACCAAGGCAAATGGAAGTACAAGGCTCCGTTATACAACCCGGAACAACGGCAATTGGATTCATGTTAGGTGTCTTAATCTTACCGTCTCGTGCCACCTTTAACACCTTCCGTACCAATGTACCCCTTAAACCCCGCGATGTCTTGTTTGTATTGCTATCTTGTAAATTGTGTTGGTTGTATGATTGATTGACTGACTGACCGAAACCATGATATCAGGAAACGGTTATAACCGTAGAGTCATGTAAATGGAATGCTGGGAAACTTGTAAAAGGAATATATCCATGGTTCGGTTCAGTCAAGATGTATAGCTGATAATTGTGTTCATGGATTCATGTGTTCATATTGACTTGGAAACTTGTAGATTATAGATTGACTTGAATCATATGCAAGTCAGATTAATCAGACTCAAACCCGAGTCAGACAATCAGAAATGTGAATCGAAGTCTTATAATTTCTAGGGTCCTGAGGGTAATTTATAAAACTTGAGGAGGTTTTATGTAAAAATACTTTTATATACTTTTCAAAATACACCTCAAGTATTTATTATTCGTATTTAGAGTTGTAGATTTTATGTTGTGGCATTTCTAATGAAAATATCCTAGTTTCATAAATAATGGTATTTATCTGTAATATTGATTATTTGAAGTTCATGGTATTTTAGTGTAAAATTTATTCTTTGTGATTTTTAGGAAAAAGCGGAAAATTTATATTATAGTAAAATAGATATTTAAATGATAAATATACATATGTTTATACAAAAATAATTTTAATAGATATTTTATATTCAAAAAATCTCATTTTCTTAAAATGTCGTATTTTAAACCTTTCGAGACCGAATGCTCCTTGCGGAGGTCTGAATCTCGCACTACTAGCCCGAGAGTGCACAATAAACCGCACGATCCCGAAGGGGTTCCCCAAAGATGGGTTGTAGCGGCGCTTTGCAAAGATTGTAAAATACTAATTCATTAGAAAACGGTTTTACAAAGTAAAAGGTATTTTCTTGAAAAGTGTAGTTTTCCGTATTTTAGATTCTAGGGTTTCCTAAGCCGACTAGCCTATTTCTAAAAGGTCTAAACGACAAGTCGTTAGAAGCCTCAAATCGCCTCTTCACCGCCAATTTTGGCCAGGTAAGTACAAGTGAGGAGGGAGGGATCCGCTCACAAATCGTGAGACGGGCCTTTTAAAGTTACCCAAGCTCACTTGCCTAGCCTAGACACCACAAAGTCAGGTTTAGATAAACGATCGATGTCCATAACTTATCGTATTTTTCTAGTAAGAAGTATTTATTTAAAAATGTAACAAAACTAAACCTTTAAGAATGGTTTTATGAAGATTATGGTATTTTAATGAAAATTTCGTTTTATCGTATTCTAAATTTTTATGATATCATTTTAGGGTTTGCATTTGCGTGTGTGTGGAGGTTGGTCATTACCTCGTGCTCTATTTTAAATGTATATTAAGGTTAAGGGGTTAAATGTGAAATTGAAACTTCATGGTATTAAAGTGAAAATACGGTAAATTGAAAAGGTTATCATTTCATGTGTGAAAACTTATTCAAATTGATTTTTACAAGTTTAGTGGTCAAGATGAAGGTGTTTAGGAATGATTGAATTGATTAGAAGAAGAAAAATAAACATTATGGTATTAATGTGAAAAAGAATACGATATTGCAAAAGTTATCATTTCATGTGAGAAACTTTGTCCAAATTAATTGTTATGTGATTAATAGTCAACATGGATAAATTTAGGTATTATGGAATTAGTGACAAGTGAGATTTTATAGAAAAACCGAATCAGAAATCGGTTTGTTCCGATTTCCATCGGGTTTCATAATTCCGTATTTTTGAGAAGTAGAAAGGAGAAAAGAACGGGACTTACGGGTTTCGATCTATACTAAAGAGTATAGAGGAACTAGGTGAGTGGCCGAGGTGTTGTTTTGTCGCCGGTTGTTTCAAAGAAACGTCGCCGGAATTCCGTCAGCGCTTCGCCGTGAACTCGGTTTCAAAGCACACCCTTCTTGTGAAAATTTCAAGAGAGTAAATCTAGGGTTTTGGAATGAGAGGGTAGGAGGTAGGGGTGTCTATTTATAGGGTAGGCTAGTGTAGGGTAGGTGAAGGGTTTTATTTTAAAAAATGAAAAAAATTAAAGAAAAATCATTAAAATTTGTATTAAATAGGATGTATTTATCATTAGGGAACCGATCTAATAAATTGGAGTAAACAGGGGGTTAGAGAATGCAAAAAGACGCGACTTTCGTTTTGGGGGCTCGGCCATACGGCCGAGTCCGGCGATCATCGGGCATGGGTTCGCCTGATGTAGGCTCTGGTATACTCACTTTTTAGGTTTCAGTTCAACTTTTGGGAGTTATGGCCTGTGGACTATTGGGCTTCCAAGAAATTTAAAAGAAAAATAATCTAAAATTAATGTGGGGCATGGGATTCGAACTCTGGTGGTTTGGTTCAACAGTGCAAGGTATTACCAATGAGCTAGAAGCTCCTTCTTGTAATTATGGTGTTATTTAATTACTTAAAATGATAGCAGCAAAAGTAAATACTCCAAGTATACATTAAATTTAAAGTAATTTCTTGTACACTAAAAATGGAGTTATTACATTCTTGTAGCATGTAATTAAAAACAAAATAATTACCTATATCTTGTGCTCAGGCTAAAATACCCCTTTGTGGATTTTTGAAAAAAATATTTGAAAATTTTTGTATAGGAAATTTAGGGTTGTTACATGTAGATTCTTGTGATTGGTATTCAGTTGATAGTAATGGTTTTGAGAAACTTGTTTCTCTTTCGGGTTACTCATAATTGGATGTATTACTAAGTTGAGTAATGCTAATTAGCCTCTCTCCATTAAGTTGATATGCACTGGAGACAGTTGCATGGTTTGAATATGGTTCCAGTTAAATTAGTGCCTCTATTTCTATATTGTATATAGAATGGTTCATATCTTAACGATGTTACGATACGGGGAGTTGTCCGGTTTATACTTAAAACCAGACTCCGGATAACTCAAGGCACATTTCTGTAATGGCAGTTTGTGGGTTGACTCGGGCTATGTCGAGGGTTAACTTTCTACCATCTGAAAGATCAATAGTGATATTGTTCTTGACTCGCCACAGTTTTAGTAAAATGGATTTTTTCAGAAAACAGTAGTGGGAGTATGGTAGAACTGGAAGAGATTCTAGAACCGCAAACGATTACGGAAAATTTAATAGGACCTATATATTCATTCAGGTTTGACATTCCAATAGCCACTCCGCAGATATGGTGGGTAACCTCAGACACCCGAGAGGTACTCCGGTACCGTGACAGGGAGGTTATTGTTTACCCGGACTTGACACTACTGTTGTTCCAGGCTATGGGACCCGGCAGGAGGTTAACTATAGCGTCGTTCTAAACTAGCTTTAGAAGTGTACGTATATATTATTCTGCCAGAGGGTTGTCGTAGTCAGTGGGAGCAGCGGAAGCATAGTGGACAAGTAGCTTATGTCTATTTATAGACTTGAGCAGATATAGCGGAGATTAGATCATCTAATTTTGTTGTGAAAGTCATGGGTTTGACTTCATCAGAATAGGGGATGGATCTGTAAAGAAGGTAGTAGGGTGTAATGTCCTGGTATTTGGATGACATACACAGAGTAGGAAGTAAAATTCCAATACTACGATCGGTTGTACTTTGGTCGTCACACAGTTGTTTCTTCACAAGGGATATGGATATAATATCAGACATTCTGGTTATTAGATCTATGCTTTTAGATCTAGATTTGGGTAGTTTCCCAATATGGGTACTTTGACAGTATTCTAAAGGTATTTAGAATAGTTGACTCCTGGCATGGTGGTGTACCTGCAGGTGATGAAGTCACCCTCTCTAAAGGTGTCTTAAAGACTAAAGTGGAGAGCGATATGCATGATTAGCAGATCACTTGCTTAGGCAATTGAGTCAATCGTGAGATGTCAAGTACCACACCAGATGTTGTTTTTGCACTAGATGCGATAAGTTTATATTAATCCAATCCTGAAGAAACATAAGGAAGCAGTTTTAGAACATAAGTGCATGTTCTACGGATTTGATGACGGCAGCCTCCTTCGGGAGACGGTTATCATTCCAGGTTTCAAAGGTGACATGGATGACAGAGTGATTGTCAAAGTTATAGTTTTCCCTCTGACGAGGGACAGTATTATGGACAGGTGGTCCAAGAGGATACTGTGGGAGGCATGGTGCTGGATACTGATTAGGTTCAGTGATCACTACAGTCTAAGAAGTTTGGATTTGGAGTTCATTTTTGAACTAGGTCCCATCAGGTATCCAGACATATTCTAAGACAGGTATTACTCGATTCGGGAGATGGCTTTCTCCGCGAACTTGAGATTAAGAGAGACAAAGAAAGAAACATCAGGGCAGATCCACTCACTAAGGCTATTTCTCGAACACAATAGTTTTACAAACGAGCTTTGTGAAACTGATTAGTAGAGGAGTTGGATGATCGGTATCACACGGGCTGTGTGTATGCGACATCGCAATAATTAGCCTTAAGTGCAAGTGGGAGATTGTTGGATATAGTGCCCTCAAAGTCAATTATTGGATCGCAGGTACGTGATTGCAATGATTGAGGGAGGACCTATACCGATATGACAGTCTTGCTCGAGATGATAGTATCTGGTTTGTCTTTATCATCGTATACATGCTTTAGTTCACTATTGCATGTTGATAGAGCCCATAGGATTCTTGTTTGACTGCCAGCAGTATGATGGCGATCATATACGTGGGAGCTGGGGACTATAAGTACATCCTTAAAGTGTCCCTAGTCGTGGTAGTTTCGAGACAAGGCATCGATACTCCAGAGTAGACTAGTGTATACAGTCGAGACCCCGACGAGGGGCGGTGGCCGGTCTCACAAGCCACTGGTGTCAGTTGATACACCTAAGATGTATACAGGTGCTCATTGGGTTATGAGTACACCGGACAGGACTCACCGGGAACATGCTAGTTGGTATTATACATAACGTCAGATAGCAGTTCCCAGGTGACATGTGTATAGGTTAGTTTGTCGACCTGAGATCGTCATTTGTTTTGTGTGAGTTCCCACTGTGCTTAGATTACTACCCTACCACGCTCAAAGGAGACATGCAAACAGGTTTTAGTTGGGCACAGTCCCGAGCCACATGGAGGCAGTGAGCGGATCGTCGGGGATTCGTCTCTCCCGGTATTGGGGGTTGATGTCGCATAGTGCACGGGTGGCTATTAGTAGAAATCCTCGGCCGAGGTAGTGGAGAATTACTGATTTGGATCAGTAGTTTCTCAGGTGGTGATGGGCTTCATACCGACACGAATTATCGCGTTATTAAGGGTCTGACTTTATCCACCCCCCTAGACTCGATATGCGATACTCTTTAGACGAACGGACCGGACTGTACGGATATTGTCACTGTCAGGCTCAGAAGGGTTTCAGGATGAGTTCGCTCGTCAGCTTCCCTTCCAATCAATGCATAGGCAACCGTTACGTACAGCTTGTACCTCTGACGTGCTAGTGGTTATACCCAGTGCTAGTGTGTTGATGAGTCATTAGAGTCCCCCACAGACAGTTTCCCAAGTTCGGGCGAAACGTTGTAGAGGCCGTATGGTTTTATGGCAAGGTTCAGAAAATAAACGTGCGTTTATGCACGTGTCATATTTCGGGCAAATAATACTGGTGGGCTTTGGTTTAAGCCGGATCCAAGTATTATACTGTGTAGATATAATATCTTTGTCTCAGTTGCATTTGTATTCGGTCGTAATACAAATGCGGGTATGTTTATACTGTTACGGGGTTATCCTGAAATTCGTTTCGGGATCGCTTTTGGAAGTTGCCAGTTTCCTGTTTTCTATCACCCGTATTTAACATTCGGTTAAATGCGGATTTATCTTTTCGTCACTTGGGTGAGTCATAGGGTGAGTCATGTGTGTGGAAGCTTCTAGATGGTGACTAGGATGATGAGGTGTTTAGTGACTCATTATTGCATTAATGGATTTTGATGACTAGGTTAATGATTCATTGTTTACCATTAATGTTTGTGATGAAATGTTATTGTGACTCACTCATTCATTTATCATTATGGTCACCTTTTTACCTCCCCCCTCATAAGAAGTGTGCCGGCCCCTCATTGCAAGATGATGGTTGTTCATTTTGGGAAAAAGATATATAGTTTTAGTGTATGGAAATTTCATAGGTCATATATTATTCCATCACAGTTTCAAAAGGCAACTTCATTAACCGTTCGTCCATGGCTTTGGACGAAGTGAGACAAAGTGTTCTACTCATTCTCTACATTATCTTGGTCATCTCTTTTAGCAAACTTAACGACCGAGTTGCCTCGGTTCAGAGGTGGGAGCCCATTTAAAAATCCGTCGACGTGGTGCCACCTGGACGAGGAGGCTGGAGATTCAGGAGATCGGAGCAGCCGTAACAAACCGTGGGATGATGGTTGAAGACTGAAGGACTCGGATCGTTCGGTATAACATTTCTACCCACTTTGTAGTTTGTTAGTTTAGCTTTAATGGCAAATCCGGGTTATAGTATACGATAGCGCCAGTTGTAAAAAGTTTTTGTTTCGCATTTGGTGTCTGTTAGACGGCCGGGGCGCTACCGTGCACTTACAAGTTGTTAGAACAATCCTGCCTAATTAAGAATGTAAACTAAAGAAATCAAGTCTTGCAGTGACGTAGAAAAGATTTTCAGTTTCCAGAGATGTCAAAAGATCACCAAGAGCTACATAGATGAAGCCCCAAAAATTTAAGGCCAAGATCCCACCATAAGACCGCGGATCCGCGGTCAAACCCATCCAACGGCCGTGGTTCCGCCGCGGATTTGAGGAGTGGGATTCTGGATTTTTTGGTTAGAATCGTAACAACTAGTTACCGTATTAGGAAACTAGTGTTCCGGCTCTGTGAGTATAAATTTGGACCGAGAGCCTCTTGGAAAAATGATCAAGCTGAAGAGATCACGAAGTCCATAACAGGCTCACGCATCAAGGCTGATCATCAACGGTTCATCTACTTCCTTAGAAGAGATCGAGAAGCAAACTAGCATTTTGTAATCATTTTCTAAGGGAACAAAGTGTAAATGAATATTGTTGATTAATAAAGGTAGTTGTTTTTCTTATTCTATTTCTTTGTAGTTTTAATATGATTTCTCTCTCCATATCTTCTTCTTCCAACATGCGCGAGTAATTCTTCGCTTGTTAGGGTTCATGAGATTAGGGTAGGTTAATGGATGATGAAGATCCTTAAACTCTTTTTAAATCCTATAAAGTTTATAAACTCTATCAAAAGAATAGTTAATATCCTAATTGGGTGCGCTATCAATTCATTGATAATCGCGACCATGATTAGAGATTAGATTAACAATTGTTTTGGTAAAGGCTAGATATGAACGGAGCTCCATGTCGAGATAGAGGTTAAGAGTGGGAACCCTTTTCCCTCCAGAAACCCTAATCTACATGCATCACTGTCGTTCTAGTTTTAAATCTATTAAAGGATAAAAAGAGTAATCTTTCATTAATCATCCATGACTACTAAATCTTAATAAACCCTACAAGCCCTCTTTTAATATTAAACTTACATCCGTAGTTAATCTAGATCTATATTCTGCATCCGTATTTAACGTAAATCTAGATCCTACAACCATTCTTCACCATTCTTAATTCTTCCTCCTTTCTTTCTCAACACGCCTAAAGTAAGAATAAAATATTCAACGTTTCCCAGAGGACGACCCGTACTCATCTCGGTCTAGCTACACGCGACACCGTTATTGATTGCGGTTAACTACTACACATAAATCTAGATCAATCAAATGGCGCCGTTGCCGGGGAGACATGCGTAATTTTTTTTCTTACTATTCGTGTTGAATTCTTATTCGATCCATATCATAAATAAAAAAAACTGTAAATTATATATTTAAGTATTATTGTGTGAATTTTGCGAGGGAATCTGGAGTCATTTGAGTGAGGAGATAAAGATTCAGAGACATTCATCAAGTGCCAGAGGAGGAAGGGAGGCCACGTAGCAAATATCTTCATCAGATCTTCCTAGTCGGCGGCGGAACCGCGGAATAAAGAGCCTATTGGCGGCGGAACCGCGTCTCATTAAGGGATTTAGGGTTTCCAATTTCTCTGGTATCTTCTCTATATCTTTCTCTCTCCTCTGAAATCCAATAAACTATATTTTCTGCAGGATTCTTTGCAAAATCACGCCGATTAAAAATCTTTTTGCAAGTTTTGTTTTGTGGTTTGTTTTTGCATATTTTAATACGGACTTTAAGGGGCAAGACCACAATTCAGATTTGGTGGGGATTTCATCACCCTTCCTAGGCCCCACAAATCACAAAACGAGTATCTGTATCAACCCTACATTAATTTAAAAAATATCTAGATAAGACTCTAAGGACTGTCGCACTCAATAAGGACAGAGGAAGGTCGTAGGTAATCTATCACTTATCCGCATTACTTTTGTGGTGTCTAGGCAAGTGTGTCGAAGGCAAGTGGTTACTTAATTAGGCCTGCTATTTTCAGTGATTCGTATAATGGATACCTCCCACTTACCTGGCACTTACCTGGCCATAAGAGTGGTAAAGAGGTGATAGAGGATTGATCCTACGGCTTGTCCTTTGGAAGTCTAGGAGCGGTCTAGAGACTTGACCTAGGTGACCTTAGTTCTAGAGTTGTTTGTGCATTTTTGTGTGATTTGTCTTAAGTCCCACTTTTTCAAAACAAACCAATTTTAAATCACACACACGCTGCCACTTGCGCTAAACCCGCTTAGTGCATGCTTGGCTGGACACGGGATTCTAGTGCCCGTCTTGTCCGCGTTCCTGCTATCGACTCCGAAGTCGGTGCTTCTTCATCTTCTTTTCCTCCACCACACACCACATCGACCGAGATGGACGGATTTCCATCAAATTTTCATAACACCACTCTGCCACCACCCGCAGGTGCGCAGAATCCTCCGCGCATTTCTCTCCAAGAGAGATGCTACCCTACACGTGGTCCCCTTCCTACCTGTCTTTCCATTCCACGAGCCAATGGGGACAATTTCGAAATTAAACCCCAATTCATCAAACTGTTGCCCAATTTTCAGGGTCTTTAATCTGAAGACGCATACGTTTTTATCTCTAAATTCGAAAACGTATGTGCAATGATTGGCATGTCACAACTATCTATGGATGCTCTGCGTTTACGTCTTCTCCCATTCACTTTGTGCGATTTAGCCGAGAAATGGCTTTATAACACACCCGCACATTCTATTTCAATATGGGACGAATTCGTTGCAGCATTCCTGAAGAAATTTTATCCCAATCATAAGACCAGCCATGTTCGGAGCGAAATCTTCAAATTTACCCAACTTCCCAATGAACCATTTTGGAAATGCTTTGAATGGTTCAAGGATCTTCTTATCCAATGTCCTCATCACGGAATCCCTAGATGGGATCTGTGTCGAATTATCTATGAGGGTATTGATTTCACGACAAAACAGATGCTTAAAACCATGTGTCAATGTCAATTCCTATCTAAAGATGATGGTGAAGCTTGGAAATACCTGGAAGATCTTGCTCAAAACACTTTACAATGGGAAAGTGTTAGTCACTCATCGTCTAGGGAAGGTATCAATCAGCTCGATATTTCCATCACAATGAGAGCCGAAATGGCCACTATACAAAGGAAACTCGACGCTATAGAAAACAGAATCTCTTCAACCTCCCTAAATCAATACACACTTCCCAAAACCATGTGTGGATGCTGTTCCGACCCATCATATTTGACGGAAGAATGTCCTTTGAATGTACCATTTCAAGGTCACACTAATGCTGCATTTCAGCAACAACCTAGAAACGATCCTTCTTCTTCCACATATAATCAAGGTAGGAGGAATCATCCTGATTTTGCTTGGAACCAACACCAAACTCAAAACACGGTTTCAAACCAGAATGACTTTCAAAGGGTCCCTCCATAACAGCAACCACCACAACTGAGTCAGCTCCCCTGTCAACCACAAAATTTTCAAAACCTGGCCAACAACTTTGATCCTTCTTTTGCCGGTACTACTACACTCTCTGCACTCGACATGTTCATTGCATATTCCATGCGAACGAATGATATTTTAACGTCTTCTATCCAAACTTTAGTACAAAATTCTGCCTCTCATGGTGAGAGTATTAAATCGATAGAAGCACAAATCGCACAACTGAATGCTGCAATGAGTGCTAGAGAGAAAGGGAAACTTCCATCTCAATCCTTACCTGATCCTGGACCCTCGCATTATAATCGTGTGAGTGCTATTTCCACGTTGAGATCTGGAAGAGTGCTGGATAACCATGTGGGTGAACAGATTGATAATGGTGAATTGATCATCAACACCCCGGCTTCCAATTCCATTTCCACTTCTACTTCTTACCCTACTTCGTCTAGTTTACCTTCTTCCGAGCCTATTCTCCATTTTCCCCAAGGCTCTAACCCTCCACCCACTTCATCCTTTCCACCCCCACAAACTTCTCCACAGATGTTGGACCCAACACTTATTGATAAAGCTCCATTTCCAGATAGGTTGAGGCCCAACAAGCCTAACACACAAATGGAGAAGATTGTGGATATGTTCAAGCAGGTTAACGTAAATATCCCTCTTCTAGATGCAATTCAACAAGTTCCGGCTTATGCGAAAATCCTTAAGAACTTGTGCACTAGGAAGAGGAAGACTCAAGTGCCGAAAAAAGTTTTCATGTCGAGTAATGTAAGCACAGCTTTTACACAGAATTTACCCAAGAAACATAAGGATCCTGGCTGTCCTACAATCTCTATTTCTATTGGGGGTAAAAATATCAATCGTGCTTTACTCGATCTTGGCGCTAGTGTTAACCTGCTTCCATATTCTGTGTATGAGCAATTGGGTATCGGAGAATTGAAACCATCGCAATGTACCTTACAGATGGCAGATCGATCTATCACCCGCCCAAGGGGTATGCTTGAGGATGTGTTAATAAAAGTTGAGGAGTTTAATCTTCCCTGTGGACTTTATTGTTCTAGATACATAGCCTGTAGCAAACCCACGGAACCAAATTCCAGTGATTCTCAGTCGACCCTTTTTGGCTACTTCCAACTCTGTAATCAACTGCCGAAATGGCTCTATGACCCTATCCTTTGGGAAGAAGTCAATTGAGCTTAACATTTACAAGTTAGGAAGTGAACCCTCCGAACCCTATGCTCATATGTGTTCTGTCGAAATAATAGATTCCGACAGCAGCGAAATTGAAAAGCTTCACGATACTGATCTCGACTCCGCTATTACATTGTTGTCCAGGTCAACATCTAACGCTGAATATGGACCTTTTATGGAGTCTGAGTATCATCCCGTTCTTTCCGATGAGATTATTATTCGGGATATCGATGAAAGTTTTGAAAAGAAATTCGCTGACGAACTCGCATTCTTAGAAAATATGGGTGTTGTGATGAATCAACCTCAATACAAGGAAGTTGAACCATCACCATTTCTTCCTATCAACAACAAGAATGCAAGTAATCCACCTTCATTGATTCGTCTCTACAAACCGAGACGTAAACCCGTTCTTTACCACCTCCTATCTCTCCACTTCTTCAAATCTCTGATTTTCCACCAACCAGTACGTTTCATCGATAAAATTTTTGAATGGTTGGTGTTGACTTTTGGTGTTTGCAAGGCTTTACTTTGACCAATAATTTTAACCCCCCCAAATAATTTTAAATGCTTAATACGATTTTACTTAAGTATGGGGAGGGGGATATTTTGTCTCTTGAAAGAAATTTTTTATAAGATTGTGAACCAAAAATAAGTTTAGGGGAGGATTTCGCTTTCATTATTTCTTGTCCCCTTTTTCCTCTCAAGTCTACAGGTTTTTGAGCTTAACAGGTGACATCAGTGAGGACACTGCTGTAAACAGGTTTGGGGGAGGTTTGTGCTTATTCACACATTACTTTGCATTATACTATATATAAGCACAAAAATTTTAATTTTTTTTTTTTGATAATGAAAGTTTCAAAGTGAAAAATTTACATATTAAAGATAGGAATAGTTTAAGAAAAGCAAGAAAGTTAGATGTTTTCTTAAATGAAACTGGTAATAAGTAGTTATGAACTGTTGTCCCAAGGGTTAATAAGATGAAGGAAATTACTAATCTGAGGATAAAAATAAGCCTGAAAAATAGTTCCTATTCTGAAAGCCAAACATTTGAACGTTGATACCCTACTATACGCACTCACGCACACATCTTGAAACTCGGGATAGTAGAACATACCTTGAAATGCTCTTGTCTAAAAGCCAAAGTATGAAGAAAATAAAAGTGGAAAATAAAAGATAAAATGGTGAAAATAAAAAAATGAACACTGTTTTTGTTATCACCAAGGCAGCAATAAAAAAATATAGCGAGGGTGCTTTATCACCTAGTGCCTTAGACCAACTAGTTTAGGAGTCACTGCTAAGCCTTAGATGTTGCAAAACGAGATAATTCACCTAAATAAGCAAGCACATGAGTAATCGGTCGGTTTGTACCTCAAGAAGTATTAACGGTCGCATGAAAAATGTGTGAGCAAATTCCATCTAAATATCTATTAAAAAGTACTAAGGTAGATGGACAAGAGTATGATTGCTTGAATTCAATTCTCTGATTGTAGGGATGTCCAGTTCATACACGTAAGGGTATATGATCAATGTTTGGAAGAAAGGTACGAATGAAAACTAAAGGTGATGTTTTATTGAGGGATATGTGATTTCTAACATTTTTTCACGACCATTAAGATAGGGCTCATAGCAACTGAAAAACTGATGTAGTTGAAAACTCTTATTTTCAAGTTTTTTCTTTTATAGTTCTTATCTTTATATGTAACTTTCACCATCTCTCTTTTATTATAGGATTTTGTGGATGTAATCCGCTGAAAACCCTCAGGAGACAACACTCCTCCTACTAGGGACACCTAGAGGTTTAACTGCTTGTTGCACGTGCTCAGTGCAATCGTGTTTCCTACGAAAGTATGCTTAGCTTTCTTCTTTCTTTTTCTTCTTCTCTTGAATAAACTAGTTTGCTCGGGACGATCAAAAATAAGTTTGGTTGTATTTGTTCAGTTGATAAAACTGCACATTTAATATGACATTTTTCCTACTATTTCTATATAATAAAGGTGTTTATTATAATATATGATACATGTGAGGGTTTATCTATAAAAATACTATTTTCATGTGTTTATATGTTATAATTAACATTTGGTAGGAAAAGGTAAGCATATAATATCCATGTAACATTTGGCCCATTTAAATATGCTTACCTTATTAAATACCTTTGACCAATTCTTAATGGTTAAGTTAATATCTCAATAAAACAAACTCTAGTAATATTATTTGTTGAGTTTGTTGTGCAGAATTTTCAGGGCTGAAATCAAGGAAATCAAAGTTGTTAGAACAAACTTGCCTAATTAAGAAAGTAAACTAAAGAAATCAAGTCTGGAAGTGACGTAGAAAAGATTTTTAGTTTCCAGAGATGTCAAAAGATCACCAAGAGCTACATAGATGAAGCCCCAAAAATTTAAGGCCAAGTTCCCACCATAAGACCGCGGATCTGCGGTCAAACCCATCCAACGGCCGCGGTTCCGCCGCGGATTTGAGGAGTTGGGATTCTGAATTTTTGGTTAGAATCGTAACAACTAGTTACCATATTAGGAAACCAGGGATCCGGCTCTGTGAGTATAAATAAGCTAAGGACCGAGAGCCTCTTGGAAAAATGATCAAGCTGAAGAGATCATGAAATCCACGACAGGCTCACGCATCCAGGCTGATCATCAACGGTTCATATACCTCCTTAGAAGAGATCGAGAAGCAAACTAGCATTTTGTAATCATTTTCTAAGGGAACAAAGTATAAATGAATATTGTTGATTAATAAAGGTAGTTGTTTTTCTTATTCTATTTCTTTGTAGTTTTAATATGATTTCTCTCTCCATCTCTTCTTCTCCCAACATGCGCGAGTAATTCTTCGCTTGTTAGGGTTCATGAGATTAGGGTAGGTTAATGGAAGATGAGATCCTTAAACTCTTTTTAATTCCTATAAAGTTTATAAACTCTATCAAAAGAATAGTTAACATCCTAATTGAGCGCGCTATCAATTCATTGATAATCGCGACCACGATTAGAGATTAGATTAACAATTGTTTTGGTAAAGGCTAGATATGAATGGAGCTCCATGTCGAGATAGGGGTTAAGAGTGGGAACCCTTTTCCCTCCAGAAACCCTAATCTACATGCATCACTCTCGTTCTAGTTTTAAATCTATTAAAGGATAAAAAGAGTAATTTTTAATTAATCATCCATGACTACTAAATCTTAATGAACCCTACAAGCCCTCTTTTAATATTAAACTTACATCCGTAGTTAATCTAGATTTATATTCTGTATCCGTGTTTAACGTAGATCTAGATACTACAACCATTCTTCACCATTCTTAATTCTTCCTCCTTTCTTTCTCAACACGCCTAAAGTAAGAATAAAATATTCAACGTTCCCCAGAGGACGACCCGTACTCATCTCGGTCTAGCTACACGTGACACCGTTATTGATTGCGGTTAACTACTACACATAAATCTAGATCAATTAGGCCATTACTATACATACGATTTATATTGTAGTGGATGCTTGGACATATATATGGAGGACTTTCTTGCTCGACATGATAGTATGCTATTTGGTTGTTCTTTATCTTAACATGTACGCTGATTGTCTCTATGTTACATGTTGATAAAGCCCTTAGGATGAGTACTTGACTACCAGGATTATGATGCAGATCATACTACTAGGGACAGAGTAGTCGCTAAGTACATCTTTTAAATGTTCCTAGTTGTGGGTGTATCGAGACAAGGGATCGATATACCAGAGTAGACTAGTGTATAGCTTCTCGACCCATCTAGAAGGGCGATGGATGATCCCATTTCCATTGGTGTTTAACATCAAAGATAGTATACGAGTGCTCAGTAGAGACTGGGTACACTGAACGGACTCGCCGAGAACTCCCAGATGGTATTATACCTAACATCAGATGGCAGTTCTCTGGTGACACTGGTAAAGGTTAGTTTGTAAACTCGAGATCGTTATAGAGACTTGTGTGATTCCCACTGTGCTTTGATTTCCACCTTACCACGTCTAAGAGAACGTGCAAAACGGTGGCTTTTGGGTATAGTCCCGAGTCACATGGAGGCAATGAGTGATAGGAGGGGTTTCGTCTCTCCCGGTATTGGGGGTTGATGTTGCGCTGTGCTCGATTGGCTATAACAGGTAGTCCCTGGCCAGGGCTGCTTAAGAGATATACTGGTAAGTGTTATCAGTAGTTTCTTGACCTGTTATGAGCCTCATATCGACACGACATATCGAGTTACTGGGGTCTGACGTTTACCACCCCTAGACGAGATATGCGACATATCAGATGAAGAGACCGGACTGTACGATAGTGTTACTGATTGGATTCACAGGAGTTTGAGCAGGCTTGCTTGTTGATCTTCTGATCGCTCAATAAACGGGTGGCCGTTATGTTTAGCAGACCACTTGTGGCTTGTGGGTGTTTGATATGATCATCACCTACTGCCGGCGTATTGATGAGTCTTTAGAGTCCTACACAGAGGTTTCCTGGCTCAAGCGAAACAGAGTAGGAGCACATATGTGATATGTGCGGGACCGAGATTGATACAATATGAGATACCATATTCTATCCTTGCGATTTATAACATTGGTCGGTTATATGCGATATAGCCGGGTTATCGGATCAAGTGTTGATTCGATAAGTTGTTACACATGATATTAGTCGGTTATATATGATATAGCCGGATTATTAAATCAAGAGTTGATTTAATAATTTAATGTATAATTATATATTTGATATATTATATTACATTAACTAATATTAAGCTCGCTTATGATTTCTTTTTCTCACTTTGTGCATATTGTATATATGCGATATGTATATTTGTGTACCTGTTTGCATCATGCTGGGTTACAAATGCAACTAGGGTTTATAGAGATTAAACCATTCTAGGGTTAAGATTAGGGTTTATATTTTATCATTAAGTAATTCAAAAATTGTGGAATTAGTCATAATTGATATTTGTTGAAAGTTTGTAGAAGCTTGTAAGTATCTTTGACTTTGTCCACTCATTTTGTCTAGCTTAAGATATTATTTGACCTAACCCTAGCTCATGGTTAACTCTCTACAAGGGTAAAGCATGACATACTTAACCCTTGGTTGCATTTCTAACCACAACATGAATTCATTCACAGCTTCATCACTTGCTTCATCCTCTTCTTCCTCTCAAGCTTCAATAGAAAATGATGAAAACTTGTGAGAAAATTAAATCTAAAGCGAGCCCACTTCCTACTTTATCATCCTCTACTACTTGCTATTTAGTATAAGGTGTTTGCTTCACTAATTCCGTAATTAGTGAAGAGATAGCTTAGGTTAGTGTCTCCTCGACGTAGATCATCTTCGGCCTCGAAGACTTCGAAGCAAGCATGTTCGTTTCTTCATGGGAACCTCTTTAGAGTCCGGAGTTCATGATCGCAGCGAAGGAACTATTACATGGAGCTATTGAAGTGAAGGACCGATCTACAAAGGTTGTATTCCTTGCTCACTTTACTTGCAAAGTGTTTGCATTTACATTCCGTCGGATTTATAGTGAACGATTCTATATTAGGGTTAGCTAGAACGGAAAAAATTTTAATTTAGCATGGACGATGCCTCCCGAAACCTTGCTGCTGTACTAGAGAACCCTGTAAGTGCTGTAAGTATACGGTAGCGCCCCGGCCGTCTAACAGACGCCAATATGCGGAACAAAACTTTTACGACTGGCGCTATCGCGTACTATAACCCGGATCTGCCATTAAAGCTAAACTAACATATTGTAAAGAGCGTAGAATTGTTATACCGAACGATCCGAGTCCTTCGGTCTTTAACCATCATCCCACGCTTTTTTACGGCGGTTTCGATCTTCTGAAACTCCAGTCTCGTCGCCCAGGTGGCACCACATCGACGGATCTTTAAACGGGCTCCCGCCTCTGAACCGAGGTAACTCGGTCGTCAAGTTTGCCAAAAGAGATGATCAAGATGAAGTAGAGTATGAGTAGAATACTTTGTCTCGTTACGTCCAAGGCTATGGACGAACGGTTAATGAAGTTGCCAATTGGAGTCGGATAAATGGAAATTGAACTATATGAAATTTCCATACCCTAAACTATCATAATCTTTTTCTCTCAAGCAAATGAAAAAACCATACCACTCTCACAATGAGGGGCCGGCCACTTTAATATAAGAGGGAGTGTGAGTGTAGGAGCAAGGAGGGTGAGTGTAAGGAAAAATATCAAGGATATTTATCATGAAGAAAGAATGAGTGGTATGAACACATTAAATGAATTAAGCCACCTCACCTCTCAATTAATGCAAATGATGAGTCACTAATCCTAGTCACCATTTCTAGAATCTTCTAGATGTTAGTTATATGTATGCCCTAGAGGCCATTACTGTACATAGGATGTATATTGTAGTGGATGCTGGGACATATATAGGGAGGACTTTCTTGCTCGACATGATAGTATGCTATCTGGTTACCCTTTACCTTAACGTGTATGCTGATTGCCTCTCTGTTACATGTTGGTAAAGCCCTTAGGATCTGTACTTGACTACCTGGACTATGATGCGGATCATACTAGTGGGGACATGGTAGTCCATAAGTACATCCTTCAAAGTCCCTAGTCGTGGGTGTATCGAGACAGGGCATCGATATACCAGAGTAGACTAGCGTATACCCTCTCGACCCATACAGATGGGCGATGGATGATCCCATATCCATTGGTGTTTGACATCAGAGATGATGTACGGGTGCTCAGTAGAGACTGGGTACACTGGACGGACTCGCCGAGAACTCCCAGATGGTATTATACCTCACGTCAGATGGCAGTTCTCTGGTGACACTGGTACAGAGTAGTCTGTTGACCCGAGATCGTCATAGAGTCTTGTGTGGTTCCCACTGTGCTTTGATTTCCATCTTACCACGTCCAAGAGGGCGTGCAAAATGGTGGTTTTTGGGTACAGTCCCGAGTCACATGGAGGCAATGAGCGATAGGAGGGGATTCGTCTCTCCCGGTATAGGGGGTTGATGTTGCGCTGTGTTCGATTGGCTATAACAGGAAATCCCTAGCCAGGGTTGCTGAGATTTACTGGTAAGTGTTACCAGTAGTTTCTCGAAGTGTTATAGACCTCATATCGACACGACTTATCGAGCTATTGGGGTCTGACGTTTACCACCCCTAGGCGAGATATGCGACATATCAGACGATCAGACCGGACTGTACGGTAGTGTTACTGGTCGGATTCACTGGAGTGTGAGCGGGCTTGCTCGTCGATCTTCAGATCGCTCAATACCCGGGTGGCCGTTACGTTTAGCAGACCTCTTGCGGCTTGTGGGTGCTTGATATGATCATCACCTGCTGCCGGCGTATTGACGAGTCTTTAGAGTCCTACACAGAGGTTTCCTGGCTCAAGCGAAACGAAATAGGAGCGCGTATGAGATATGTGCGGGACCGAGAATGATACCAGTATGTGATACTGTATTTGATTCTCGCGATGTGACATTGATCGGTTATATGCGATATAGCCGGGTTATCGGATCAAGTGTTGATTCGATAAGTTGTTACTAAAGATACTAGTCGATTATATGCGATATGACCGGATCGTTAAATCAAGTGTTGATTTAATGATTTGATGCATAATTATATATTTGATATATTACTTTGCATTAACTAGTATCGGTTCACTTTAAATGGATTTTCTCACTCGGTTGTGCGCATTGTATATGCGATATATTTTTGTGCACTTGTTTGTATCATATTTGATGATACATGTTTACTTGGTTAAGTGTAAAGAATTAAACCATGTTAAAACTTATGATTAGGGTTTTATTTCCTTTTCTCTTTTCCTTTATCTATTTATTCATTTTGGAAAATGAATGGAAAGGAGAAAAAGAATGGTGGCTTTTTTTGTTGTTTAGTGGAAACTTCTTGTAACCTTGACCCTAACCATTTATTTAACCTAAGTTAATTCTCTACACTTTACCATGGTTACTTTGATGATAAGAATGATTATTCTTTTCTTTTCTAATTAATCTTATCATAATATTCTTCTTCTTCTTCCTTGAACTCAAGAAGAAACCTTCACTTCATCAATGGTGGATTGATGAAATGAGTGAGAAATCCAAAACTAAAGTCTACCCACTTCCTATTTCTTCATCCTCTATCTCTTGCCAAGTAGTAGAGTGTGTTTCCTTCACAAGTTTATAGGGCTTGGTGAAGGTGGAGCTTGATTTAGCGATGTCTCGACATAGATCATCTTCGGCATGGACATCGACGACCTAGCTCGCTTTTTCTCCGACGAAGCCGACTCTAGAGCCCGGATTCCTTTTGGACAGCGGAGACGACTTCGTTGCGGAGCTATGGAGGTGGAGCACCGGATCTACAAAGGTTGTATTTCCGATATCCCATTAGTTAAGTTGTTAACTAGATTGTTTTTCGCCTAGATTTCTAGCCGACGATCCGTAGTCGGGTTTCTCGGCACCTAGATTTTTTGAAATTGGCATGGTTGATGCCTTGTGAGACCTCATTAGGATGCCTAGGAACCCTACAGTGGTATCAGAACCTAGCTAGAGCCTTAGGCGAAGTCTAGATGGATTTTGAAACCCGAACGAACCCGAAAACCCAAACCCGAAATGCTCTCTGTCCTTTTTCCAAAAATTGGGATTTTTCCAAATTAAAAATATGCAGAAAAACAAGCAGGGTTTTCTAAGAATTACGGTGAAAAATTTTGGTCGTAATTCCATCAAACGGCCGCGGAACCGCGGCCTTAGCCCACGTGGCGCGGCGGTTCAGCGGCAACACTGTTGCATCGTTGACCAAAGTTTGCACAGTAATTATTAGTTTTCTGTGATGAGTTCTCTGGGTATTTTTAAAAATTATTCAAGAGTTGAATTTTCTGCAGTTGTTTTGGGGATTCGGTGTTTCGATCGGGGTATCAAATTTTGTCTATTTGGCTTTCCGGATAAATTTTTAGAATATGTTAAAAAGTTCGACCGGATATAAATACCCAATTTTTCCCCTGTCGGGAAATTTCTAAGTGTTGGATTTTTCCGTAGTTTAACGATGTTCTAAGTAGTGCAAGTAACGCGATGGTCCCTCTAGAAGACAACAAACCTTAACTCGATTATGTGACCGTCTAGAACTGCCCTTTGAACCTTCGGGTTTGGTGCAGTACGGCGTGCCACATGTGAGGCGTTGGCTTGACCCTTCTACGGCTGGACCGTTGGTACTGAGGCACGAACTGAATGTTGTTAGACTTATTTCATGTGTTGAGCTGTATCGGGAAAACTTGGGTGTTTGACTGTTCGATCGAAAAGTTTAACATTTTCTGTTTATCTGGAATGGGATACAATAATTGGAATTCACAAAAGTTACGAGATAACTGAATGAATTTTATAAACATAGCACTTTAGTCTCAGTTGATCGGTTGCCACGGAATTTTGATGTGATCAAAAGTCCGTCGCAATCACGTAGCGTACGCGGATACTCGCCGGGTAAACTTAATAGACAGCCTCACTCCATAGACCCGACCAAGTGACTGTAGGAGAACCCCGTCGCCGAAAGTATCCGTTCGGGTGCTCGCGGTAGCGGTGTTTCGCCTTGGTGCACTTCGTCGACGGTATCAGGGGTGCGGCCGCCTACTAAAGTTTGCGACGAGCATTCGATCAGTTTTTCGGGAATCTTGTTGAATTGCCCGACTTTATATTGAAAAGAGTTTTCAATAATGAGGCTAAAATGCGGGGTTTATAATTGTTAGGCATGCGATGTCTAAGGAATTCATTTGGTCAGGCATGCGATGTCTGAGGTGGTTGCGGATTCCAACTGTTGTAGTTTTACACTTTCTTTTCTGTGACCGTAAGTGTAATATGTGATATCGCCGGTTTCGTTGCTATATGTCAACGACAATTGGGATGCGCATATTTACTTACGTTGATGACATGTGATGTTATGTGTTGCTGGATATGTTATATTGGATCGTCGTGTTTGAATAGCCGGGGGTTTTTATGTGAGATGAGTATTTTTCATTTTCATTCATGTAAAAACTTATATGTAATATTCTTTTATTGGGGCACTTCCAGGTTGCGGAAGTTGTCACCGTTTGTATATTATTTACTTTTCCGCACTAGGATAGACCCAAGGAGGAGGGCACAAGTAACCGGGTTCTGGAGTTCAGTGGGAGACCAACTCGAGGAGTCGGGTCCGGGTCTCCTAACTCTAGAATTGGTAGGGTTGCTTGCCGCTCTCGTAGGGGTCTAGGGGTGTGGGTTTGGCTATTCATCGCGACCGTGGAATCCGTGTTTTATACTGGCTCGTATTGAAAATACGGACGTCCTAATATATCCAATATTTCATATGTTTCTTTTGCTGCGTTATCTGTGATGTGATCATGTGATCTTCTGTGATAGATACAGTATATAGTATATATGATATATTATATAGACGTTACTTATGTTTTGCACCCGCGCTAGCCCTGCCCCGCTCTGCCGTTAGTTACCTAACCTAACAGTGCACGAGGGGACATCGAGGCGAATGCGGATGGCATAAGTGTACGTCGTATTTATCTGTGATGTTTAGGTACTTAAATGATGGGACTTCATTAATATGATTAATGAAAGAAAAAGAAACCTAAAGATGTTGTTGAATCGAATTTCAAAAATAAAACAGGTAGCTACAGTTCTTGCTTTGCACAGAGGTATATGTGATATATCCCGCACCTTATTCAATAATTAAAGGATCGAGATCCCTTCACCGGGAGTGACTCCTTTAGCAATAACTGGCAGATGCTACACACTCGGTTTGTCTTTTGATTGCTTTTAAGTGTTTTTGCTTTTCACAGTGATATATATGATATATCCCGCACCTCATTCGACGAGGAAAGGACCGACGATCCCTTCACCGGGAGTGACTCCTTTAGCAAAACTAGAAAAGCCTAAAAAACACTCCATTTCAAAATTCATTCGATCCTACAACGATATCAAGTTCATTACGCAATAGGTTTTCAGAAAAACCTATCGTAGCCCTCCGTCATTTCAGATAAGTACTAGTTAGTATTCGTGCTGCGGTTGTTTGGCATGCGTCAAGGCGTAGTGTACGGTAGCTAACTAGTGCTTATCTGCTAGCATACTATGCGATTGGATTAGGGTATTCGCACGGCGTTGTTTAGCATACGTCAAGGGTCGTGCGGGTGGGTTTAATTCAATCAAGAAATGTACGGGTTGAACTTGACTAGCAGACTATGGGTTGTTTGGCATGCGTCAAGGTCATAGCGAGCTAGGGGCAAAATATTATCGGGAATTTCAAGTGTTGAAATTTGCAATGAGATTGCATACCTTCTATGAGATAGTTGGATCCCGATACCCGCTGCGAGTAAGAGTTACTCCTGGGAGAGTTTTATACATTACAATTAGCCGATCAAGTAGGTGTCTAGAAAGGTGTCAACGGGGTTACGCCTCTGCGAAAACGAGGTTTACATTAATTAGGTTCGTGCGAAAGCACGGGGGACCTCCCTCAAAGTACCGACACTAGCCTGGCTGAAAGATTGGCGAACTTGTAGTGTGTAATTAATCCCGGCTAGTCTTTCCTTTTAGGGTTTGAAGGAAGATTTGATAAAAAGCAGTGGGAGCCATCCTGATTAGATAAAATAAAACCAATCTATTCTTGCAAGAGCGCACGCTGAGTGTTTTCTTCTCTCTCTCTCCTGGTAGCGACCATATCACGCCTTAATCAAGATAATAATACGGATTATTGACCGAACCCGCTTGTTATACTGAGCTGGGGAACGTTGGTCCCGCTCCAACTTATAATTGTTATAAGACAGAGCAGGAAATTGGGGAATACCAGATTTCCCGTGCCGCCCAAACGTGGAGAGTGCATGATGATGCATCATCTTCGGGTGTGTTCATTATATAGAACTGTTTCTCAGTGTCCTTTACGTCCTGGGTATGTGATACCAGATCAGGATCCCAGATATGTAATCTGTTACATAGGGCTACAGAAAGGTAGAGAACTGAAAACGGGTGATAAGTTTCATGAGGCAGAAAACGGGGCAAGTGTTGCAGCCAAGTCTGTTGGTCACTGTCACCCTGTATTACCGATACATTAATTCTGAACGAATGTTATTAGATACCGAACCTGATATACAAAATCATATCAGTCTCTTTATTAGTAAAGAAATGATAAAATTTTGTATAGATGGATAATGTTTTGAACATTTCCTATATCAAAAGTTGATCGGTTCAGGCACGTTATCTAAAAGCATTAATGTTCTAAATCAAACTGCAGTTCTTAGTATACGGAACACACACAAGAGGAAGAGTTCAGAAATGAACGGATCCTTCTTGAGGTATTGTAGACTAGGTCAGATCAATGCGACCCGACTGGCTGAAGGTACATTTAGATGTATATTTAAATCAGTTTGAATTTACATCTTGTGAAACTCGCCAGTCATGTCACAAAGATAAGATGACCATAGCTCCATTTATTGGAAACAGAGAAAGAGTTAGTGAACTCTTGGGATGATAAATGTTGATGTATGTAGATCCCCAGTCTACATATGCCAAGACCGGTTCTTTGTACTTCATTACATTCTCTGATAATCTTTCGAGATTCAGACCTATGTTCCTGTTGAAACACATGTCCGAACCTTTTAAGATATTCACAGAATATAAGTTAGAAGTAGAGAACCAAAACACGGGTATAAGTATTATGTCCTATGATGAGATCAAGGAGGAGAATACTTGAGCACGGAAATCCTGGACTATTCTAAAGGAGAATGAGATTCTCTCTCAGCATTACTCCTCTGTATACACCATAGCACGATGGTATATCGGGGCGGAGCAATCACACCCTATATGATAAGGTGTGCTCTATGATGAGTACTACTGAGTTACCTATTTCCTTTTGGGAGTTATGCACTTGAGAAGCTGCATACCTATTGAATAGGGTTCGAATCAAATCAGTTACCTACCACTTCATATGTGATATGGAAAGGGAAGAGCCCATGTCTTAAGCTAGTTAAGATTTGGGGTTGTCCGGCCTATGTCTAAAAGCAAAATCCGGACAAGCTCGAGGCAAGGTCTGTTATGTAGAACTGGAAATGTTCCAGCTATAGAAACTACAGCAGATAATTTGAAAGAACCAATGGATTCAATAGTTACCAACGAACCTCAGCCTCTCCGCCGATCTAGTAGGGTTCCTCACCCACCTGAGAGATACTTCGGTTTCTCTATGACAGTGGGAGCGAGGACTGCATCATGAGATGATGACCCAACTAGTTTCGAGCTGGCCATCAGGAGTGAGACTCTGTAAGAATGGCTGAATGCTTAGCGATCTGAGATGGAATCCTTATGCACCAACAAAGTATGGACTTTGGTTGCTATATCTGAAGGGTTAAATCCCCATCAGGAGCAAGTATATCTTGAGAAGATTACTTGGTGTAGATGGAAAAGTTGAGACTTTCAAAGCTAGACTTGTTAAAGTTTTTCGTCATAGACCAGGCGTGGATTATGATGAAACCTTTTCAAGTAGCTATGCTTAAGTCCATCCAGATCCTACTTGCCACGGCTACATACCATGACTACGATCTCTGGTGGTTGGGTGCCATGACTACTTTTCTAAATAATGATTTAGAAGAAAGCGTCTATAAGTACACAGCCAGAGGGCTTCGTAAATAGTGGGAGCAGCGGAAACGTGCACAAGATGCTTTATAGGATAAAGCAGGCATCGCGGAGTTGGAACATCTGTTTTGATGAATTAGTCAAAGAGTTTGACATCATCAAAATGGTAGATGAACCTTGTATAAACAAAAAGGTAGTAGGGAGTATGGTGACGATCCTCGTAGAGTACGTGGATGACATACTCTTGATGGGGAAAGAGTTTCCTATGCTACGCTCGGTCAATCTCCACTTATCACAATGATTCTCCACATAGGATCAAAATGATACCTCCTAAATCCTGAGTTTTGGATCTATGAGATAGATTTAATTGGATGTTAGGATTCTCACTAGTTGTAGTGAGATGGTATCAATCGATCCTGGGGAGAATCACTGGAAGTGTTCCAGGGTGATAAACACGACTGAATGTCAGTCGCAGGCATTGTCTTTACCCTCAGTAAAGGGACGGTATGTTGGAAGAGTTCCAAGCTAGATACCGTGACATACTAGACGATAAAGGCGGGATACATCGCTACTTAAGATGCTACCAAAGAGGCTGTTTGGGTGTTTATTGGTTCATGAGATGAACTATGTTCCTCCCATTGTGTGACAATGGAGTTGTGGCTTATGCCAAGGAACGCCGGTCCCATCAGTGATCCAGACATATTCTAAGGCAGTATCACTTGATCATGGAGATGGATGATCTCCAGGGTGATCTAGGTTTGGAGAGTAGACTCAGAGGACAACACAGCGGATCCACTCATAAAGGCCTGTTCCCAGAGAGAGATTTTTATAGGATGGTTGAGTATGAGATACTGCAACCACTGCTATAGATGGCCCTAGTGCAAGTGGGAGATTGTTAGTTATATGTATGCCCTAGAGGCCATTACTGTACATAGGATGTATATTGTAGTGGATGCTGGGACATATATAGGGAGGACTTTCTTGCTCGACATGATAGTATGCTATCTGGTTACCCTTTACCTTAACGTGTATGCTGATTGCCTCTATGTTACATGTTGGTAAAGCCCTTAGGATCTGTACTTGACTACCTGGATTATGATGCGGATCATACTAGTGGGGACATGGTAGTCCATAAGTACATCCTTCAAAGTCCCTAGTCGTGGGTGTATCGAGACAGGGCATCGATATACCAGAGTAGACTAGCGTATACCCTCTCGACCCATACAGATGGGCGATGGATGATCCCATATCCATTGGTGTTTGACATCAGAGATGATGTACGGGTGCTCAGTAGAGACTGGGAACACTGGACGGACTCGCCGAGAACTCCCAGATGGTATTATACCTCACGTCAGATGGCAGTTCTCTGGTGACACTGGTACAGAGTAGTCTGTTGACCCGAGATCGTCATAGAGTCTTGTGTGGTTCCCACTGTGCTTTGATTTCCATCTTACCACGTCCAAGAGGGCATGCAAAACGGTGGTTTTTGGGTACAGTCCCGAGTCACATGGAGGCAATGAGCGATAGGAGGGGATTCGTCTCTCCCGGTATAGGGGGTTGATGTTGCGCTGTGTTCGATTGGCTATAACAGGAAATGCCTGGCCAGGGTTGCTGAGATTTACTGGTAAGTGTTACCAGTAGTTTCTCGAAGTGTTATAGACCTCATATCGACACGACTTATCGAGCTATTGTGGTCTGACGTTTACCACCCCTAGGCGAGATATGCGACATATCAGACGATCAGACCGGACTGTACGGTAGTGTTACTGGTCGGATTCACTGGAGTGTGAGCGGGCTTGCTCGTCGATCTTCAGATCGCTCAATACCCGGGTGGCCGTTACGTTTAGCAGACCGCTTGCGGCTTGTGGGTGCTTGATATGATCATCACCTGCTGCCGGCGTATTGACGAGTCTTTAGAGTCCTACACAGAGGTTTCCTGGCTCAAGCGAAACGAAATAGGAGCGCGTATGAGATATGTGCGGGACCGAGAATGATACCAGTATGTGATACTGTATTTGATTCTCGCGATGTGACATTGATCGGTTATATGCGATATAGCCGGGTTATCGGATCAAGTGTTGATTCGATAAGTTGTTACTAAAGATACTAGTCGATTATATGCGATATGACCGGATCGTTAAATCAAGTGTTGATTTAATGAGTTGATGCATAATTATATATTTGATATATTACTTTGCATTAACTAGTATCGGTTCACTTTAAATGGATTTTCTCACTCGGTTGTGCGCATTGTATATGCGATATATTTTTGTGCACTTGTTTGTATCATGTTTGATGATACATGTTTACTTGGTTAAGTGTAAAGAATTAAACCATGTTTAAACTTATGATTAGGGTTTTATTTCCTTTTCTCTTTTCCTTTATCTATTTATTCATTTTGGAAAATGAATGGAAAAGAGAAAAAGAATGGTGGCTTTTTTTGTTGTTTAGTGGAAGCTTCTTGTAACCTTGACCCTAACCATTTATTTAACCTAAGTTAATTCTCTACACTTTACCATGGTTACTTTAATGATAAGAATGATTATTCTTTTCTTTTCTAAATAATCTTATCATAATATTCTTCTTCTTCTTTCCTGAACTTAAGAAGAAACCTTCACTTCATCAATGGTGGATTGATGAAATGAGTGAGAAATCCAAAACTAAAGTCTACCCACTTCCTATTTCTTCATCCTCTACCTCTTGCCAAGTAGTAGAGTGTGTTTCCTTCACAAGTTTATAGGGCTTGGTGAAGGTGGAGCTTGATTTAGCGATGCCTCGACGTAGATCATCTTCGGCATGGACATCGACGACCTAGCTCGCTTTTTCTCCGACGAAGCCGACTCTAGAGCCCGGATTCCTTTTGGAAAGCGGAGACGACTTCGTTGCGGAGCTATGGAGGTGGAGCACCGGATCTACAAAAGTTGTTTTTCCGATATCCCATTAGTTAAGTTGTTAACTAGATTGTTTTTCGCCTAGATTTCTAGCCGACGATCCGTAGTCTGGTTTCTCGGCACCTAGATTTTTTGAAATTGGCATGGTTGATGCCTTGTGAGACCTCATTAGGATGCCTAGGAACCCTACACTAGAACCATGACTCAGCCAAAAGACGAAAGGATAAATCCGCATTTAACCGAATGTCAAATACTGCTGATAGAAAACTGGAAACTGGCAACTTCCAAAAGTGATCCTGAAACGAATTTCAGGATAACCTCGTAACAGTATAAACATACTCACATTTGTATTACGACCGAATATAAATGCAACTGAGATAAAGATATTATATCTACACAGTATAATACTGGGATCCGGCTTAAACCAAAGCCTACCAGTATTATCTGCCCGAAAAATGACACGTGCGAAAATGCACGTGCATTTTCCTAACCCTGCCATAATACCATACGGCATCTACAACGTTTTGCCCGAACTTAGGAAAGTGTCTGTGGGGGACTCTAATGACTCATCAATACACTGGCACTGGGTATAACCACTAGCACGTCAGAGGTACAAGCTGTACATAACGTTTTGCCTATGTATTGATTGGAAGGGAAGCTGACGAGAAACTCATCTATAAACCCTACTGAGCCTGACAGTGACAATATCCGTACAGTCCGAAACATTCATCTATGAGTATCGCATATTAGGCCTAAGGGGCCGGTAAACGTCAGACCCCCAATATCTGCATAAGTCGTGTCAGAGAGCAGCCCATAACACCCTGAGATACTTCTGGAATACCTTCCAGTAAATCTCGATTACCCTGGCCAGGGATTTCGTGTAATTGCTCTCCTAAAGACAGCGCGATCTCACCCCCAATACCGGGAGAGACGAATCCCCGATGATCTGCTCACTGCCTCCATGTGGCTCGGGACTGTACCCAAAATATACCTGTTTGCACGTCTCCTTTGAGCGTGGTAGGGTATAAATCAAAGCACAGTGGGAACTCACACGAGACAAATGACGACCTCAGGTCGATGAACTAACCTGTACACATGTCACCAGGAAACTGCTATCTGACGCTAGGTATAATACCAACCAGCAAGTTCCCGGCGAGTCATGTCCGGTGTACTCATAACCTAATGAGCACCTGTATACATCTTAGGTGATCCAACTGACACCAGTGGCTTGTGAGACCGGCCACCGCCCCTCGTCGGGGTCTCGACTGTATACCCTAGTCTACTTTGGAGTATCGATGCCCTGTCTCGAAACTCCCTACGACTAGGGACACTTTAAAGATGTGCTTATAGACCCCAGCTCCCACATATATGATCTCCATCATACTGCTGGTAGTCAAGCAAGAATCCTATGGGCTCTATCAATATATACATGATGATAAAGAAAAACCAGATAGTATACTATCATCTCGAGTAAGACTGTTCTATCGGTATAGGTCCTCCCTCAATCATTGAAATTACGTACCTGCGATCCAATAATTGACTTAGAGGGCACTATATCCAACAATCTCCCACTTGCACTTAAGGCTAATTATTGCGATGTCGCGTACTCACAGCTCGTATGATACCGAGCATCCAACTCCTCTACTAATCAGTTTCACAAAGCTCGTTTGCAAAACTATTGTGTTCGAGAAATAGCCTCAGTGAGTGGATCCGCCCTGATGTTTCTTCCTATGTCTCTCTTATAATCAAGTTCGCGGAGAAAACCATCTCCCGAATCGAGTAATACCTGTCTTAGAATATGTCTGGATATCTGATGGGACTTTGTTCATAAATGAACTCTAAATCCAAACTTCTTAGACTGTATCGATAACTGAAACTAATCAGTTTCCAGCACTATGCCTCCCACAGTATCCTCTTGGACTATCTGTCCATAATACTATTGTTCAGTTGATAAAACTGCACATTTGTATTACATTTTTCCTACCATTTTCATATTAAAAAAGTATTTTATTATAATATATTATACATATGAGGGTTTATGTGTAAAAACATTATTTTCCATGTGTTAATATATTTTAATTAGCATTTGGTAGGAAAATGTATGCAAATAAATTCATTGACCTAATCCAAGTAGAACTAGGTCTACTAAATCTTATTTGAGTTGTTGTGCAGAATATTTCCAAGTTGTGCAGAATTTTCCAAGACTAGAATCAAGCAAATCAAGTTGTTGAAGAAGACTTGCCTAATTAAGAAGCAAAACTTGGAGACCAAATCTGGAAGCAACCGAGAAAAGATTTCCAGATTCTGAAGGTGCCTAGGATTGCCACATGTCACAAGATGCAAGCCCAAAAATTTCAGTCAATTGATCCTAACCTTTGGCCGCGGATCCGCGGCAATATAGAGGATTTAGGGTGTGCAATTTTGAGGAGTGAATCTATGCTATATTTTACCAAGTTTTCAACCAAAAGATTCTGGCTTTTCACTATAAAAAGGCACCGAGAGCCTCTTGGAAAAATCATCAAGCCGACGCGATCACAAAGCCCCAGACGCGATTACAAAGCCCCAGGCTGGTCATCAACTGTTCGTCTACCTCCTTAGGAAAGATCGAGAAGCAACTAGTTTTGTAATCATTTTCTACGGAATAAAGTGTAGATTGTTCAAGTTGATTAATAAAGGTAGTTATTTTATTTAATTCTTTTGCATTTTACATTATGTTTTCCCTCTCTGTCTTTTCATCTTCTTTTCCCAACATGCGCGAGTAATTCTCCGCTTGTTAGGGTTCGTAGGATTAGGGTAGGCTAATGGATGATGAACATCTCTAAACTCTTTTTAAGTCCTATAAAGTTTATAACTTTATTAAAAGAATCATTAACATCCTAATCGGGCGCGCTAACAATTCTTTGTTAGTTCCGACCGCGGTTAAAGATTTGATTAATGATTGTTTCGGTAAAGGCTAGATATGAACGGAGTTCCGTGTCGAGATAAGGGTTAAGAGTGGGATCCCTTTTCCCTCCAGAAACCCTAATCTACACGCATCACCGTCGTTCTAATTTTAAATCTATTAATGGATAAAAAGGGTAACTTTTAATTAATCGTCCATAACTACTAAATTCTAACGAACCCTACAAGCCCCCTTATTATATTAACTACATCCTTAAATAATCTAGATCTATGTTTTGCATTCTTGCTTAACGTAGATCTAGAAACCTTTCTATAAAATTCTTTATCCCTCCTCTATTTTTCAACACATCTAAAGTAAGAGTAAAAGATTCAACGTTTCCCAGAGGACGACCCATACTCATCTCGGTCTAGCTACACGCGACACCGTTATTAATTGCGGTTAACTACTAACACACTCTTTCGTAACAATCAAATGGCGCCATTGCCGGGGATACGTGCGTAATTTTTTATTTTTACTATTTGTGTTGAATTCTTAGACGATTCATATCATTATTAACACAAAACTCCAAATTGCAAATTTAACGATTTGTGCGTGAATTTTGCGAGGAAATCTGGAGTCACAGAATTGAGGAAAACAAAAGACAGAGACATTCATCAAGATCCAGAGGTGTACAGGAGGCCAAAGAAAAATTTTCATCACTTGATTCTTCCACCTCGCGGCGGAACCGCGGCACAAAGGGCTTCCGGCGGCGAAATCGCGGCAGGTTAGAGGGATTAGGGCTACAGAACTCTCTGGTAAGATTCTCAACTCCTTCTCTCTCCTCTCAAATCCAATAAAATCTATTTTCTGCTGGATTCTTTGCAAAATTGCGCCGCTGAAAAATCTTTTTGCAAAAGTTTTGTGATTGGTTTTGTTTTGCATATTTAATACGGACTTTAAGGGGCAAAGACCAAATCATGATTAGGTGGGGATTTCATCACCCTTCCTAAGCCCCACAAATCACAAACTGAGCATATAGATCAACCCTTCATTAATTTAAAAAATATCTAGACCGGACTCTAAGGACTGTCACGCTCAATAAGGACAGAGGAAGGTCGTGGGTAATCTATCGTTTATCCGCATTACTTTTGTAGTGCCTAGGCAAGTGTGTCGAAGGCTAGTGGTTTTTAATTAGGCCCACGACCGTGGTTCCTTCCCACTTACCTGGCACTTACCTGGCTACAAGGGTAGTACGGAGGCAGTAGAGGATTGATCCTGCGGCTTGTCCTTTGGAAGTCTAGGAGCGGTCTAGAGACTGGACCTAGGTGACCTTAGTTCTAGGGCTGCTTGTGCATCTTAGGGTGATTTGTCTTGAGTCTCACTTTTTCAAAAACAAGCCAATTTTAAAACCACACACACGCTGCCACTTGCACTAAACTCGTTTAGTGCATGCTCGGCTGGACACGGGATCCTAGTGCCCGTCTTGTCCGCGTTCCTGCTATCGACGCCGAAGTCGGTACTTCTTCATCTTCTTTTCCCCCACCACACACCACATCGACCGTGATGGACGGCACTCCATCAAATTATAACACCACGCTGCCACCGCCCGTAGGTGAGCAGAATCCACCGCGCATCTCTCTCCAAGAGAGATGCTATCCTATTCGTGGTCCCCTTCCTACTTGTTCCACCACCTAACGGGGATAATTTCGAAATTAAACCCCACTACATCAACCTGCTGCCCAAATTTCACGGGCTTAAGTCGGAAGACGCGTACGTTTTCATCACCAAATTCGAAAACGTATGCGCAATGATGGGTACTTCACAATTGACTTTAGATGCTATGCGCTTACGTTTTCTCTCATTCACATTGTGCGACTTGGCAGAAAAATGGCTTTATAATACTGCCGCACACTCTATCACTAATTGGGATGAATTTGTCATAGCATTTCTTAAGAAGTTTTACCCAAACCATAAGACTGCCCACATTAGGAGCGAGATCAACCAGTTCATCCAGCTTCCCAATGAACCATTTTGGAAGTGCTTTGAACGTTTCAAAGATCTGCTAGTCCAATGCCCCCATCACGGAATACAAAGATGGGATTTATGTCGGATTATATATGAGGGCATTAATCCAGCGACAAAGCAGATGCTTGAAACAATATGTCAATGCAATTTCATGTCTAAAGATGACGGTGAAGCATGGAAATATCTGGAAGATCTCGCAGAAAGCACTTTGCAGTGGGAAAGCGTAAGACCACCTTCAACTAAGGGAGGTATTCACCAGCTCGATATTTCTATCGCAGTAAAAGCCGAAATGGCAGCGATACAGAAGAAACTCGACGCTATCGAAAACAAGTTCTCATCTTTCTCCCTAAATCAGGTCACGCTTCCTAAGACCGTCTGTGGTTGCTATTCGGATCCTTCACACTTAACGGAAGAATGTCCTATGAATGCATCGTTTCAAGCTAATGCTGCTTTTCAGCAGCGACCTAGAAACGACCCTTATTCTTCCACATACAATCAAGGATGGAGGAATCATCCTAACTTTGCTTGGAATCAAAACCAACAAAGAAATTATCAAAGACCTCCTCCACAGCAACCACAACCACAGAATCAGCCCCCCTTTCAGTCACAAAATTTCCAAAATCCGGCCAATACTTCTACACCACAAATGGCCGGTACTGATAACTCTTCACTCGCACAAACTTTGGATATGTTCATGAAACAATCCATGAAATTGTCGGCTGAGATGACGTCTTCTATTGATACCCTAACGAAAAACTCCGTCTCCCATGGTGTGAGTATTAAATCAATAGAAAACCAAATCGCATAGTTAAACGCCGTAATGAGTGCAAGAGAGAAAGGGAAACTCCCATCTCAACCCATACCTAATCCTGTCCACTCACAAAGTTATAATGTGAGTGCTGTTACCACGTTGAGATCGAGAAAAGTGCTGAATAACCGAGTGGGTGAGCAGTGTGATGATAGTGACACCAATGATACCCCAGCTTCTTCTTCTTCCCCTAATTCGTCTAGTCTCCCACCTTCACCCAAGCCTATTCTCCATTTTCCCCAAGGCTCGAACCCTTCGCCCATTTCGCCAAAACTATCTAAGTCGATTCCCACTCCAGTTTTGGGATCGAATCCGTCCCCACAATCCTCTCCAATGTTGGACCAAACCCTTATTGATAAAGCACCTTATCCAAACAGGTTAAGGGGCAACAGACCAAGTCCACAGATGGAGAAGATTGTGGAAATTTTTAAGCAAGTTAACATAAACATTCCTCTCCTAGATGCTATTCAACAAGTTCCGTCATATGCAAAAATCCTAAATGACTTGTGCACTAGGAAGAGAAAAGTTCAAGTACCTAAAAAAGTTTTCCTTGCGAGTAATGTGAGCACAGCTTTTACACAACAACTACCCAAGAAACGAAAGGACCCCGGAAGTCCTACAATTTCTATTTCCACTAGGGGTAAAAATATCAATCGTGCTCTACTCGATCTAGGTGCTAGTGTTAACTTGCTTCCGTATTCTGTTTATGAGCAATTAGGGATCGGAGAGTTAAAACCTGCGCATTGCACTCTTCAGATGGCCGATCGATCTATCACCCAACCAAGAGGTGAGCTAGAGGATGTGTTAATCAAAGTCGGGGAATTCATATTCCCTGTGGACTTTATCGTTATAGATACACAACCTGTAGCAAACCCACGCAATCAAATCCCAGTGATACTCGGTCGACCCTTTTTGGCCACTTCCAACGCAGTAATCAATTGTAGAAACAGCTCTATGACCCTATCCTTTGGAAAGAAGTCAATTGAGCTTAACATTTACAAATTGGGAAGTGAATCCTCCGAACCCTATGCTCATGTGTGTTCTGTCGAATTAATGGATGTCGACAGCAGCGAATTTGATCAACCTCATGATACTGACTCTTTTCATATGTTGTTGTTTGACCCAACCATGTACTCTTCCACCGAGTTGACCGGGTCAACATCTAATGAGGAACCTTTTATAGAGTCTGACGATCACCCTATTTTTTCTGATGATATTATTCTTCGGGGTATCGATGAAAGTTTTGAGGAAATTTTCGCTGATGAACTCGCATTTTTACAAGACACGGGTGTTGAGATGAATCAACTCCAAGATGAAGAAATTGGACCTCCACCCCTTCTTTTGGACAATCATGATAATGCGAGTAATCCATCATTACTATCACTGTGTCGTCTCTCCAAATTGAGACGCAATCCTTTTCCATTACACCTCTTGTCACCTCCCTACTTCTCACGTCAATAGGTGACATGTTATTCCACCAACCTTGGTGCTTCATTGATAAATTTTTTGAATGGTTGGTGTTGACCTTCGGTCTTTGCAAAGCTTGGCATTGACCAATAACCTTGACCCCCTCGTGTGATTTTAAAAGATTAAAATTGTTTAACTCAAGTTTGGGGGGGTGGTATATTTTGGCTCTTGAAAGAAAATGATTTTTACAAAATTGTGAGCCTAAAATAAGTTTGGGGGAGGATTTTCACTTTCATATATTCTTGCCCCCATCAATAATTTCCTCCCAAGTCTACAGGTTTTTTGAGCTTAACGGATGACATCAGTGAGGGCACTGCTGTAAACAGGTTTGGGGGAGGTTTGTGCTTATTTACACATCAATTTGCATCATATTTTGCATAAGCACAACATTTTCAAGAATTTAAAAAAAAAATTTATTTTCTTTTATAACAAAAGAGTAGAAAGTGAAAAATTACATCCAAAAGATAGGAATAGTTTAAGAAAACCAAGAAAATTAGAAGTTTTCTTAAACGAACTAGTAATAAGTAGTTATGAGCTGTTGTCCCAAGGGTTAGTAAAATGAAGGAAGTCACTAATCTGAGGATAAAAATAAGTCTGAAAAATAATTTCTATTCTGTAAGCCAAACATTTGAATGTTGATACCCTACTATTTGCACTTACACACGTCTTGAAACTCGGGATTGTAGAGGATACCTTGAAATGCTCTTGTCTAAAAGCCAAAGTATAAAAAAATAAAACAAATGAAGAAAATATAAGTGGTGAAAAGAAAAAAAATGAACACTGGTTTTGTATCCCAAGGCAGCAATAAAAAAATATAGCGAGGGTGCCTCTTCACCTAGTGCCCTAAGACCAACTGGTCTGGGAGTCACTGCTAAGCCTTAGGTGGTGCAAGACGAGGAAAATATTATCACCTAATCAGCAAGCACATGAGTAATCGGTTGGACAAGAGTATGATAGCTTGAATTGAATTCTCCGAGTGTAGGGATGTTCTTTACACACACGTGGGGTTATATGATCAATGTTTAGATGAAAGGTAGGAACGAAAAATAAAGACGATGTTTTATTGAGCGATGATGTGATTTCTAACATTTTTTCATGACTATTAAGATAGGGCTCATGATAACTGAAAAGCTAGTATAGTTGCAAACTCTTATTTTCAAAGTCTTTCTTTTATGGTTCTTATCTTTATATGTAAATTTCACCATCTCTCTTTTGTTATTGGATTTTGTGGGTGTAATCCGCTGAAAACCCTCAGGAGACAACACTCCTCCTACTAGGGACACCTAGAGATTTAACGGCTTGTTGCACGTGCTCAGTGCAATCGTGTCTGCCTACGAAAGTGTGCTTAGTTTTCTCCTTTCTTTTTTCTCCTCTTAAATAAACTAGTTTGCTCGGGACGATCAAAGATAAGTTTGGGGGTATTTGTTCAGTTGATAAAACTGCACATTTGTATTACATTTTTCCTACCATTTTCATATTAAAAAAGGACTTTATTATAATATATTATACATATGAGGGTTTATGTGTAAAAACATTATTTTCCATGTGTTAATATATTTTAATTAGCATTTGGTAGGAAAATGTATGCAAATAAATTCATTGACCTAATCCTAGTAGAACTAAGTCAACTAAATCTTATTTGAGTTGTTGTGCAGAATATTTCCAAGTTATGCAGAATATTTCCAAGACTAGAATCAAGCAAATCAAGTTGTTGAAGAAGACTTGCCTAATTAAGAAGCAAAACTTGGAGACCAAGTGTGGAAGCAACCGAGAAAAGATTTCCAGATTCTGAAGGTGCCTAGGATTGCCACATGTCATAAGATGCAAGCCCAAAAATTTCAGTCAATTGATCCTAACCTTTGGCCGCGGATCCGTGGCCAAACCCCCCTTGGGCCGCAGATCCGCGGCAATATAGAGGATTTAGGGTGTGCAATTTTGAGGAGTGAATATATGCTATATTTTACCAAGTTTTCAACTAAAAGATTATGGCTTTTCACTATAAAAAGGCACCGAGAGCCTCTTGGAAAAATCATCAAGCCGACGCGATCACGAAGCCCCAGACGCTCACGCATCCAGGCTGGTCATCAACTGTTCGTCTACCTCCTTAGGAAAGATCGAGAAGCAACTAGTTTTGTAGTCATTTTCTACGGAATAAAGTGTAGATTGCTCAAGTTGATTAATAAAGGTAGTTATTTTATTTAATTCTTTTGCATTTTACATTATGTTTTCCCTCTCTGTCTTTTCATCTTTTTTTCCCAACATGCGCGAGTAATTCTCCGCTTGTTAGGGTTCGTAGGATTAGGGTAGGCTAATGGATGATGAACATCTCTAAACTCTTTTTAAGTCCTATAAAGTTTATAAACTTTATTAAAAGAATCATTAACTACCTAATCGGGCGCGCTAACAATTCTTTGTTAGTTCCGACCGCGATTAAAGATTAGATTAATGATTGTTTCGGTAAAGGCTAGATATGGACGGAGTTCCGTGTCGAGATAAGGGTTAAGAGTTGGATCCCTTTTCCCTCCAGAAACCCTAATCTACACACATCACCGTCGTTCTAGTTTTAAATCTATTAATGGATAAAAAGGGTAACTTTTAATTAATCGTCCATAACTACTAAATTCTAACGAACCCTACAAGCCCCCTTATTATATTAACTACATCCTTAAATAATCTAGATCTATATTTTGCATTCTTGCTTAACGTAGATCTAGAAACCTTTCTATAAAATTCTTTATCCCTCCTCTCTTTTTCAACACATCTAAAGTAAGAGTAAAAGATTCAACGTTTCCCAGAGGACGACCCGTACTCATCTCGGTCTAGCTACACGCGACACCGTTATTGATTGCAGTTAACTACTAACACACTCTTTCGTAACAATCAACTGTCCCTTGACTGAGGGAAAACTATAACTCAGACAATCACCATGTCATCCAGGTCACCTGTGAAGCCTGGAATAATAACCGTCTCCCGAAGGAGGCTGCTGTCATCAAATCCGTAAAACTGCTTCCGTATGTTTCTTCAGGATTGGATTAATATAAATTTATCGCATCTAGTGCAACAACGACATCTGGTGTGGTACTTGACATCTCACGATTGACTCAATTGCCTAAGCAAGTGATCTGCCAATCATGCATGTCCCTCTCCTCTTTAGTCTGTAAGACACCTTTAGAGAGGGTGACTCCACCACCTGCAGGTACACCACCATGCCAGGAGTCATCTATTCTAAAATACTCTTAGAATACTGTCAAAGTACCCACATTGGGAAACTACCCAAATCTAGATCTAAAACCATAGATCTAGAAACCAGAATGTCAATTATTATATCCATGTCCATTGTGGAGAAACAATTGTGTGACGACCAAAGTATAACCGATTGTAGTATAGGAATTTCACTTCCTACTCTGTGTATGTCATCAAATACCAGGACATTACACCCTACTACCTTCTTAACAGATCCATCCCCTATTCTGATGAAGTCAAACCCATGACTGTCATATCAAAATTAGATGATCTATCTCCGCTATAATTTCTCAAGTCTATAAATAGACATAAGCTACTTGCCCACTATGCTTCCGCTGCTCCCACTGACTACGACAACCCTCTGGCAGAATAATATATACGTACACTTCTAAAACTAGTTTAGAACGACGCTATACTTAATCTCCTGCCGGGTCTCATAGCTTGGAATAACAGTAGTGTCAAGTCCGGGTAAACAAGAACCTCCTTGTCACCGTACTTGAGGCTACCTGAGTACCTCTCGGATGTCTGAGGTTATCCACTATATCTGCGGAGTGGCTATTGGAATGTCAAACCTGATTGAATATATAGGTCCTATTAAATTTTCCGTAATCGTTTGCGGTTCTGGAATCACTTCCAGTTCTACCATACTCCCACTACTGTTTTCTGAAAAAAAATCCATTTTAATAAAACTGTGGCGAGTCAAGAACAACATCACTATTGACCTTCCAGATGGTAGAAAATCAACCCTCGTCAAAGCTAGGGTCAACCGACAAACTGCCATTACAGAAACGTGCCTTGAGTTATCCAGTGTCTGGTTTTAAGCATAAGCTGGACAACTCCCCTTACCTTAACATCGTTAAGATATGAAGCATTCTATATCTAATATAAAAACTTTGGCACATATTTAATTGGAACCAGATTCAAATCATGCAGCTGTCTCCAGTGCATATCAACTTAATGGAGAGAGGCTAATCAGCATTACTCAACTTAGGAATCCATCCAATTATGAGTAACCTGAAAGAGAAACAAGTTTCTCAAAACCATTACTATCAACTGAATACTAATCACAAGAATCTACATCTTCGATTTCTTTGAAGAATCCCGATACTTGTGACACTTGGTTCTCTACTTTATTCCTATACTCACAACTTCTCAATACTTAGACATTGTATTTCTACGAAACACTTGTCTAAAAACTAGAGAAGTCACAAGTAAATAGAATATAGTATGAAGACCTACCCTTTTGTCCTGACGGACACTGGACAACATACAATACTCAAGTCCGCTGAGTTTGAATAACTCAAAACATGTGCGTCGTAGGTTGAAAATTGTCCCCAGGTGATTTCCTCAAATATCACCAATTATAACGAATTCCGATATAATGAGGATGATCACCTAATTCCCAATAACTTACTCCCACTCATTATCTGTAAAACTATACAGATGTGAGAATCATACCTGGTAAATACATACCCTGGAGTAAGTATCCAATCGGGAAATTAGTTTTCTATTAACAATGCACAGTGAATATGAAACATATATATGTTTCGTAGGGGTATTCTGGTATTCTTAGTAATGCCTCTTCCATAATCCAATTCATGACTGTAACCGTATATTTCTTTGTCGTCTCTCCAAATCCCTTTATTTGTCTTTAGTCATTACCTTCGGTACACCATTGTTAGGCTAAGTGGTTATCTTCCTTCCCCACCGTTCGGCACCAGCCTATGGTTTGGAAGAAGAATATCCAGTAAGCATAATAGGTGTACCCTCCTTAGCCTAGGAGTACTCGCAACTTGAGAGAAGATGATGATAAAAGACAACTGAATAAACCTTATTCCCATTTCTCCTGAACCAGAATCCATCCTCGAAAAAATATCCTTCGAGTTCGTATATAACCATACGATGGATTTATCCAATGGAATTGGATGTTCGCAGTGATACGGGTTGTTCTGGAGAAATAAAAAGGTGAAGTAGGAATAGCGATGAGGTACGCGGTTTGGTCATGAATGATAACAGTCGCAATTTACTTTGCCCTCTTTCTAATCTCTTTATTTTGTCTTTAGTTATTACCTTCTGTACATACTACTTAGGCTAATTGGTTTTCTTCATTCCCTACCTTTCGGCACCTGCCTATGGTTTGGAAGTAGACTATCCAATAAGCGTAATAGGTGTACTCTCCTAAACTAAGGAGCCATCGCAACCTGAGAGAATGTGATAATAAAAGACAACTGAATAAATCAATTCTATTTCTCCTGAACCTGGATCCATCCTCGAAGAAATCCCTCCGAGTTCGTATATAACCATACGATGGATCTATCCAATGGAAGTGGATGTCTGTAGTAATACGGGTTGTTCTGAGAAATACAAAGGGTAAAAGAAGGAGCGGTAATGACTTATGCAACTAGAACAATCCAAAAGCCAGTATATTAAGAACGTTCGGTCAACTTGGTCACTGAGTTATAGTCTAGGGTCGGTCAAAAGTCGCTGCCAAAGAGAGAGAGAGAAAGAAACACTCTGCGTGCACTCTAACCTAGATCAGAATGGTTATTACTTTATTTAATCTGGAAACCTCCCACTGTAATCTCAAATTCTCCTCCAAACCTGAAAGAAGAATTAGTCGGGATCACCCGAAGAGTAAACCAACTCATCAGTGGGAATCGGGATCCAACTATCATCGCATGATAACTTGATGGAAGCCATTCAAGTTAACACACTCCAGAAGGTATGCGCAAGTCTGGCAAGTTTCCTGTATGTTTGAAACTCCCGATATAATTTTTATCCCATGCACTTATGACCTTGACGTAGGCCAACAAATCATAAACCACATGTCAAGTTCTACCCGTCGGTGTCCTGATTAATTTAGGTCATCATACATGCCCTTGACGTAGGCCAACAAGGCGATACGTCTGTCCTAAACTAATGCATCTATCTGTGCAACAAATGAATACCCAGCAGCTACCAAACACTACGCCTTGACGTAGGCCAACAAACATAGCTTGAATACTACTGACCATCCATAAGAAACGACGGAGGATTACGGCTGGTTTTTGGCGAAAAACCTTTAACGTAATGAACTTGATCTCGTTGAAGGAATCTGATAGAATTTTATAAAAAAATATAGTAGCGAAAACCTTTTGCTAAAAAAGTCACTCCCGGTGAAGGGATCTCGGCTCTTTCCTCGTAGAATGAGGTGCAGGATATTCCAACTGAATACCGCGATGCAAAGTAACTTGTAATCGATTATATAGAAGTTATTACCCTGATGCAAACTTCTGCCCAAGGGGTCACTCCCGGTGAAGGGATCTCGGCCCTTGCCTCGTCGAATGAGGTGCAGGATATTCTAACTGAATATCACTATGCATAACAAAAGGAAACGTCTTTGTAATAACTCCTTTTTAAAATTTGTTCCAACAACATCAAATATAGGTTTGTTTTATCCTTGCATTGATAAGAATCAATGCAGTCCCATCAATCAATCACACCAGAAAAGAACGAAAATAAAATGTACGCATATGCCATCCGCATTCGTCACTGGGTCCCGTCATCACCCGTTAGGTTACTTAACTAACGACAGAGCGGGGGCTGGACTAGAGCCTGTGTAAAACATATACAACATCTAATAGTATATAAACTAATATACAATAATCGCTCCAGGCGTGATAATATGCAACAATACAGAAAAGTAATAAGCATCACAGAACAATACAGATAATCTGGGATCCCCGGGTTTCACAGAGCCGCTACTGAAACCCGACGTTCCCCTGGTCGTGTGGATAGCCTGTGCAATGAAACCTAGACCCCTACGGGTGCGACAAGTTACCCGCCAAAACCTGAAGCGAGGTAGTCCCCACAATATAGTGAATGGAACACCCGGCACTTCACGGAATCTGGTAAATTGAGCGCCCCTCCTTGGGTCAACCTGTACCCCTTACGAGTGCGGCGAATAGTCTGCCAATTCTAGAATGAGGTCCCTTTGCCTCTCAAAGCCATGAGATACGGACTCGTTGCCCTTCAGAACCCGGCTATCCGTGCACTCCTTCGCGGGGTAAACCTAGTACAGAAATAAATATATACAACGGGTACATCGACCTCAGCCCGGTCGTGCCTCAAAAGAATATTATAAAAACAGGCAGTGACGGCAGTCCACATGTTGGACGCTTGCCCCGCAATATCAAATGTACAAATAAATCCAAACAGCACTACCATTGCACACTGCTATCCACCACGACAAATCCACAACATCACAGCCAACACAAAACATCAATGTGAATGTCACGTTCGCAAACCCGTCTAAAAGAACTATAGCAATCAGACGCGGTTTACCGATCAAATGACATTCCCGGTCGGAGATATAAAGTAAGTACTGTAAACTAATACGTTTAAAATTTCGATCGACAAAATTTTCCGAAGTGGGCCCCTCAAGCATCTGCTGTACAGTAACCAAAACTGGGCCCAAAAGAACAGTACCTGAAACCACAATTTCCCAAGATGAAAGCCCAGAAGAAAAATGGCCCACCAATTCACCAAGTCGGTCGCGCTTCCGCGGTCAAAGGTAGGCTTTTACCGCGGATCCGCGGCCGTTTGGTCGAATTGGTGGATCGTTTTTCTTCAGGGTCCATTAAAAAGCCTGCTTGTATTTCTGTGATGGTCAAAATAATTTTTAGAACAGTTTAAAAATCAACAGAAACTATGAACTTGAAAATTGTGATTTTTGAAAATCCGTTCGATCGATATTTTAAACGCGTTAGCACAAGTTAGTATAGCTTAATGGTGAGGCTCTGATACCACTGTAAGTATACGGTAGTGCCCCGGCCGTCTAACAGACGCCAATATGCGGAACAAAACTTTTACGACTGGCGCTATCGCGTACTATAAACCGGATCTGCCATTAAAGCTAAACTAACATATTATAAAGAGGGTAGAATTGTTATACCGAACAATCTGAGACCTTCGGTCTTTAACCATCATCCCATGCTTTGTTGCGGCGGCTTCGATCTTCTGAAACTCCAGTCTCGTCGTCCAGGTGGCACCACGTCGACGGATCTTTAAATGGGCTCCCGCCTCTGAACCGAGGCAACTCGGTCGTCAAGTTTGCCAAAAGAGACGACCAAGATGAAGTAGAGAATGAGTAGAATACTTTGTCTCGTTACGTCAAAGGCTATGGACGAACGGTTAATGAAGTTGCCAATTGGAGTCGGATAAATGGAAATTGAACTATATGAAATTTCCATACCCTAAACTATCATAATCTTTTTCTCTCAAGCAAATGAAAAAACCATATCACTCTCACAATGAGGGGCCGGCCACTTTAATATAAGAGGGAGGGTGAGTGTAGGAGCAAGGAGGGTGAGTGTAAGGAAAAATATCAAGGATATTTATCATGAAGAAAGAATGAGTGGTATGAACACATTAAATGAATTAAGCCACCTCACTTAACACCTCACCTCTCAATTAATGCAAATGATGAGTCACTAATCCTAGTCAACATTTCTAGAATCTTCTAGAACCATGACTCACCCAAAAGACGAAAGGATAAATCCGTATTTAACCGAATGTTAAATACGGCTGATAGAAAACTGGAAACTGGCAACTTCCAAAAGTGATCCTGAAACGAATTTCAGGATAACCTCGTAACAGTATAAACATACCCGCATTTGTATTACGACCGAATATAAATGCAACTAAGACAAAGATATTATATCTACACAGTATAATACTGGGATCCGGCTTATACCAAAGCCTACCAGTATTATCTGTCCGAAAAATGACACGTGCGAAAACACACGTGCATTTTTCGAACCCTGCCATAATACCATACGGCATCTACAACGTTTCGCCCGGACTTGGGAAAGTGTCTGTGGGCGACTCTAATGACTCATCAATACACTGGCACTGGGGATAACCACTAGCACGTCAGAGGTACAAGCTGTACATAACGTTTTGCCTATGTATTGATTGGAAGGGAAGCTGACGAGCGAACTCATCTATAAACCTTACTGAGCCTGACAGTGACAATATCCATACAGTCCGGAACATTCATCTATGGGTATCGCATATTAGGCCTAGGGGGTCGGTAAACGTCAGACCCCCAATATCTGCATAAGTCGTGTCAGAGAGCAGCGCATAACACCCTGAGATACTACTGGAATACCTTCCAGTAAATCTCGATTACCCTGGCCAGGGATTTCGTGTAATGGCTCTCCTAAACACAGCGCGATCTCACCCCCAATACCGGGAGAGACGAATCCCTGATGATCTGCTCACTGCCTCCATGTGGCTCGGGACTGTACCCAAAATATACCTGTTTGCACGTCTCCTTTGAGCGTGGTTGGGTATAAATCAAAGCACAGTGGGAACTCACACGAGACAAATGACGACCTCAGTTCGATGAACTAACCTGTACAGATGTCACCAGGGAACTGCTATCTGACGCTAGGTATAATACCAACCAGCAAGTTCCCGACGAGTCCTGTCCGGTGTACTCATAACCTAATGAGCACCTGTATACATCTTAGGTGATCCAACTGACACCAACGGCTTGTGAGACCAGCCACCGCCCCTCGTCGGGGTCTCGACTGTATACACTAGTCTACTCCGGAGTATCGATGCCCTGTCTCGAAACTCCCTACGACTAGGGACACTTTAAGGATGTGCTTATAGACCCCAGCTCTCTCATATATGATCGCCATCATACTGCTGGTAGTCAAGCAAGAATCCTATGGGCTCTATCAACATATACATGATGATAAAGACAAACCAGATAGCATACTATCATCTCGAGTAAGACTGTTCTATCGGTATAGGTCCTCCCTCAATCATTGCAATCACGTACCTGCGATCCAATAATTGACTTAGAGGGCGCTATATCCAACAAGTGCAAGTGGGAGATTGTTGGATATATATGCCCTAGAGGCCTTCATTGTATAGGATGCTAGGGATATATATCTACAGGACAATCTTGCTTGATATGATAGTACGCTATTTGGTTTGTCTTTATCTTAACATGTGATATATTTTACTTTGTATTCATATATTGTGAACATGTTGATAAAGCCCGTAGGATACTTGCCTGACTACCAGCGTTGTGATGGCAGTCATACTTGTAGGAGCTGGATGGTCAATAGGCATATCCTTAAATGTCCCTGGTCATAGGAGTATTGAGACTGGGCATCGATACTCTAGAGTAGACTAGTGTATATATATCTAGACCCTAACGAAGGGCGATGGATTGGTCCTGTAGCCATTGGTGATGTGCACCTAAGATTGTATACAGATGCTCACTGAGTGTGAGTTCACCGGAAAGGACTCGCCGATGATTGACTAGATGGTATTATACCTAGCGTCAGATAGCAGTTCTCTTGTGACATGTGTGCAGATAGTTTGTCGACCAGAGGTCGTCATTTGTCTCGTGTGAGTTCCCACTGTGCTTTGATTACTACCCTACCACGGCTCAAAGGAGTCGTGCAAATAAGTTTTAGTTCGGTACAGTCCCGAGCCACATGAAGGCAGTGAGCGACTGTTAGCGATTCGTCTCTCCCGGTATAGGAAATCAATATCGCATAGTGATCGGTTGGTCATTACCATAACTCCCTGGCCAGGGCTGATTGAGAATTACTAGTGGACAGACCAGTAGATCCTCGGATGGTCTAGAGCCACATCGACACAACTTGTACGGTTATTAGAGGTCTGACGTTTTCCACCCCCTAGACTTTACATGCGATACTCTTAGACGAACAGACCGGACTGCATGGATATTGTCACGGACAGGCTCAGTAAGGGATTCAGACGAGTTCGCTCGTTGGCCTCCTTTTCGATATGTACCTGGGTTGCCATTATTTACAGCTAGTGCCACTGACGGACTTGTGGTTAAACCTACTGCCATCGTACTGTCGAGTCTTCAGAGTCCTACACAGAGGGTTTCCCTGGATCAGGCGAGACGATGTAGAGGCTGTATGTTCTTACGGCAGGGTTTCGATCACATACGTGTACTGGCTACACGGAGGATGTTCGGACAGATAATACTAGTGGGCTTTGGTTTAAGCCGGATCCTAGTATTATATTATTGGATTATACTTGTCTCTGTGTATCCGTATTTTTCGGAATACGGATACGGGTACGTATATACGGTGAGGGCATGCTTGTAATTTTGCAAGAATGGGATTCTAGAAGGGACACCTCATTATTGATTTATCCTTTTTTGATAAAGGATTAATGAGGTGGAAATTAGGAGATATTTGAGGAATGGGTTGCAAGAATGGCTTTGTCATTTGTTTATTCATTTGGGGTTACTATTCAAGCATGGTTGCATTTTATATGACTAATTTATTCCATGCTTGAATTATTGGCTCAAGACTTAGCCATTCTATCATCTCTTTCTCTAGTTCATTCTCACATAAACACTCTCTCTCCTAGGCTCTCCTCCTCCCTCAAGCTCATGCCATCACATGTGTTGTGAATCAATGAGCTTTGAAACTAATTAATCCAATACTCCTTCTCTACTTCTACTTAGTGATCTTCCTTAGCATGTTGGATTACCAAGTTATCTCTTTAAGGTTGCAGCTTGACCATAGGCCCTTGGGTGGATCCTTCTTCGATGCAAAGGGGACCGGTGACCGAGTTCTTTTGAAGCCAAGGAGGAGCCAAAGAAAGGAGATCAAAAAGAAGCTTGAACCAAGGAGCAAGGAACCATTTGAAGACCCGAAGGACTTGACACGAGGGTATAACACTCTAACCTAGTTGTTAACACACTCTAGTAGTCTTGTTTTTATTAGCTAAGGTTTAATCAAGATCCTTAAAGTGGTAAAAGTCTATGTTGCAAAGCAAAACATGATCTTCTGATGTGAGAAAAATCGTTTTTGATGGATTCCGCCTCCCAGCAAACACGTGAGGTGTGCTACATAGACTTACAGTATTATACACCCGATTCGAGGAGGAGGATGAACCGTCTGCGGGTGCATGGTGGACCCGCTGCGGTACCCCGGAGCAAGATGGTCGCAGATGATAGCGTTGAGCCTGGCAGGGGAGCACTACCGACCAGTTATTTGTGACGTGGCGGATATCTGGAGGATACCGACGTAGTCGTGAGATATTATGATAGGGGCCAGTCCGGATTGCCGGAGCCCGAGATATAGAGACATTGAGATTTTATGATATGGGCCAGTCCGGATTGCCGGAGCCCGAGATATTGAGATATTGGGATATATATTTTGTGTCGATGCTTGACACGGATTCCTTGTTGATTTCATTGATGATACTACGATTTTTATGCAGATATCTCACTGAGATAAGAAAACAGTTTTCTCATTTAGATGTATTCTGTTTTCATGCATTCATACATCATATATATGATATGTTGTTACCTGATGCACTGACACGAGCACTTGGTATTACACTTTTGTATAGATATTTACCCTTCCCATTATTATATACTTTAGGCTATATTATTTTGAGGATATTACTATCGTATGACCTAGGATAGAGTCATACATGCGATTTCTTCTCGATGATATTTTCTCCTCACGAGTTGGCAACTCATCTCCGTTGTGCCACAGTTTCTTGCAGGTTTTGCCGTACAGGTTTCATTGCGTCTTGCTGGCACACTGATTCCTTCCGGGTGATTGCCTTGGTAGGTGGATTCACTTGCATCGTGACCACCATTGAACTTTTTTTATATATTCAGTTGTATCTAGTAACTCCATCAACCAAACTTGTATTAATTTATAGACTTAGAAGACCAGTGTATATTCTTTCGACTTTAGGGCCGTGCATGTATTATTATGGTTTTCTGGTGGATATTGGTTTTCTTCTGAGTTTTGATCATCGCCCTTCGGCGTTGTATATTATATTTCTTGCGTGGTTGTGTCCGCCAATTAGCGAAGAGCTGGCTCCTGCTTGGGGATGCCTTAATTTATTATGTATATTATTTATATTTGTACCCGTTAGGGACCAGTATTTACAAAGGAGACTCTGCCGAAATTTTTGAGAAAATATGATGTTGCATTTAAATGTTTAATGATACTTATTTTATTTCAACCACATGCATTAAACAAGTTTTCCTTCACTTCTTATTTTAAATGGTTTAGATTTTTGGGCTTTTAGCTTACTTGAATTAGATGGGGTCCTATAGACTTCATATGATTCAAGTGTCAGTCGTGTGCCATTTCGAGCCGTGACACGTATATTATCCGTATTTTTAAACCGTAATTTTAGACCCGTCCCGAACGTATTTTGGACTATTTTCTATTAGCCAAAAATTCAAATTTTTCCTAAATATTATATTCGTAACTATATAACTGTTATATATTCATTTCTTTAACCAAATTTATATTTTAAATATTTTTTAAGATACTAACCATCACAATCTGATCTCCTCTCTTGACTCTCTCTCTCTCTCTCATATATATATTAATTTTTCTTAACTATTCCCTTTTCCCCAGCCCACGTCTTTTCTCTCTCCTCCCTCATTTCGTTTTCCCGCCTCGTTCTCGCTCGAACCCATGCTCGCGCCGCTCGCTCGCCACCACCATCGTTGACACCACCTACGCTCACCTCACCTCTCCCTCTCCCTTCATCTCGACCTCACCTCTCTCCCCTCGCTCAAAACCCACTCCCCGATGAGCCATCCCTGCACACCCGAACCCACGTCCGTGACGAGAACCCATGCCTCACCCAAGCCCTCATCACCGGTGTTAGTGATATGTATGCCCTAGAGGCCATTACTGTACATACAATGTATATTGTAGTGGATGCTTGGACATATATATGGAGGACATTCTTGCTCGACATGATAGTATGCTATCTGGTTTCTCTTTATCTTAACATATACTCTGATTGTCTCTATGTTACATGTTGATAAAGCCTTTAGGATTAGTACTTGACTACCAGGACTATGATGTAGATTATACTAGTGGGGACAGTGTAGTCACCAAGTACATCCTTCAAATGTTCCTAGTCGTAGGTGTATCAAGACAGGGCGTCGATATACCAGAGTAGACTAGCGTATAACTTCTCAACCCATGTAGATGGGCGATGGATGATCCCATATCCATTGGTGTTTGACATCAGAGATAGTATACGGGTGCTCAGTGGAGACTGGGTACACTGGACGGACTCGCCGAGAACTCTCAGATGGTATTATACCTCACGTCAGATGGCAGTTCTCTGGAGACACTGGTACAGGTTAGTCAGTAGACCCGAGATCGTCATAGAGTCTTGTGTGATTCTGTAACGTTTTAAAAATAATTAAATAAATAAAATCGTTTAAGTGAATTTTATGATTTTCGGTAAACTAAAACGTATTTTTCGTAAAACTAAACCGTAATTATTTTTCACTATAAATTTAAAAATACCTATTTTAATTATGTTATTACTAGTAAATGGTGTTTATTTAGTCACTTATAAATTTTTAGTTTAATTAAATATTTTTCCTAAATTAATTATTTTAAATATTAACATAAGCTTTATTTATACACTAAATTAGTGTAAATTTCAAATTTGAAGGGGTTTAATTTGCAAAAATGAACCATTGCATATTAGAATCTAGTGTGTATCATGCAAAATTTATTTACAAATTTTTTTCATGATTCTAGACATTTCTTTGGCTTAATTAGATTAGAAATGAAAGAAATTAAATAAAAATCATGAAAAGATATAAAGAAGTTGATATTTTGGGTGAAGTTTCTACACTTTTCTTCACTTTTCTCACTCTCCTCTCCCTCCTCCATGGTGTGGTCGGCCTCAATCCCCCATGGCAGCCCCCCATCTTCAAAATTTAATTTACCTCCAAAAATCATCAAAAATCCTACAAAAATCCAAATAAAAATCCACAAAATCCTAATTAATTCCTACCCTCTATTCTTTGCTCATCTTTACATGTATTTTTGAGATGAAAAGCATTCATTTTGGAGGCATGTTTTCATGTTTGGGTTACTTGTTATGAAGGTATAAATTTTCTTCTTATGATTTATTATTATTAAATGTTTCATTTAAGCATAATTAGATTTAATAAATTAATTCTCTTTACAAGTTTTAAAATTCAAGTTATGGTTTGTAAAATCAAGTTAGGGTTTTTACTAATTAAGTGGGGTTATTATAAATAGTCTAACATTTTAGAAATGGGAAAAATCATGCATGGTTGATATATTGTAATTTGTTCATTCAAATTGTTTAAATTAAGTAAATTTGCAAACTAGATTTATGTATATTATATTTATTGGTGAAATAAAATTTTAATTAATGTTTATAACACTAGAGTGTGGTTTTAAAGAGGATATTAACTTGTTGGTGGATTGAAAAACTCAATTTGGTTACTAGTTTTTGTTGATAATTGAAAAATACTAATAAAAATGCTATTTTTGTTAACTAGATTTTAGAAATTCTTAAATAAATGAGATTTAAAATCTAATTTATGGTTTCATTATATTATTATCATCATGAATTGTAGTTTAGTAAGTTAATTCATGTAAAATCATGTTTAGTTCTGATATTGTGAAATTTTGCTTAAAAGTATCGAAATCGGGCAAGTTTGCAAACTAGAATTTTCAAACTAATATAAATTAGGGTGTTAAAAATATAGTAATGGTTCCTATAATCTAGTTAGGTTATTTAATGAGTATTATGACCATTAGTTTCATATAAACAGTAATTTTTAAAGTAAAACGGTAAATTGACGTTTTCGGGTTTTTCGAAATCGGACGATTTGATCGATTTTTAGGGTTTCGATGAATTAAAACATGTTTATATTATAAGTAATGAGTTTTAAAACTATGAGTTGTTTGTTGATGTTTATCTCGATCGATCGGCGTTTGTACGCCGATATCGAGCGATATTTGGTTCTTTTGCATGAGCGGGACATAGGTTTTAACCTATGCGCGTTTCATGCGCCGTTTTGGTTTTGTCCGTGATTCAGTTTACGATATTATATGTGTTTGCGTATAGGTACCCCTCACGTGGACTACGGGCGATGAAGAAGAGGATGGCGACACTGTCTTCGGCAGACAAGGACCAGGTGAGTAGATATATATCTACGGGGGTAAGTCGGGTGGATGGCGTTTAGCACCCCCGCAATATAGAATAGGAATAGTACTTATTGACATTAGGAAGCCAGATGTGACCCTAGATTCTTAATGAGTAGGACCCTAGTAATGACCCTAGGCTGGACGAGACTGATTTAGGAAGACCATACCAGAGGATGAATACCTTGGAAAAGATTCGTAGGTTTCAGGAAGATACACACACGCATACACTGAAACTCGATGTGGTGTATACGTGTATGTGTATATATATAGGACTAGGTGTAGGTATATATATATATATACAACACGTATATGGGATACAATGATGTGATACGATACACGGGAATGAAACAGTATAACTGGGCTTGATGCCGTGATTTTTGGCTATACAGTCGTATTAAAATGTTAGCGGATCATTAGAAAATGAGATAATTATACATAAATTATAATGGGTGGTGATGATATTGAGGTACATGGGACTCTAAAATAGAACCCGGACTATAGCTTGTGACTGATCATAATATGATATATGTATGACTTGATTATGACATCATATAGGTGTGACCTGATGTCGATATCATATAGGTGTGACTTGATGTCGATATCATATAGGTGTGACTTGATGTCGATATGATATAAGTGTGACTTAATCATAATATGATACATATGTCATGATATTTCTGAGGATAAATTAATGATGTATATTTATGATGGCAATGATATATGATTGATGTATGCGATTACAGTACAACACCTTGATCAAGACATGTGTTGATGATGATATTATACGAATGATGAGACACGTAGGTGATACTTGACCCGTACCCCGATATTGGGATGCCGTACGATGGATTTACCGTACGAGGCATAGATGTGATGATTGATCCGCACTCTTGATTCGAGGAAGTCGTACTACGTACGTAACGCTATTGAGGCTGGATCGCCGACTATTAGAGATATGGATTCAGACCTTAGGTGGACTCTTATTTCTTATTGACTAGTTTCTTAGGTTTTGTTCCTTAGGAGGTTTGATGGACACTAGTTTAGTCTCGAGTCATATAGTTGTAGTTATTCTTGTATATCACAGATGAGTGGTTATTACACTTCCGTCTTTACATTCTTACCGTAATCATAATGTGCATGTTCATACATATGTTTCTATAATCAGTATAAAACCCTTCCTGTTAGGACACCAGCACCATTACCGATGATGCGCATATTCCACGCACACTTATTTGCCGGCTCACACACATCATCATCGATAATTGCTATGTCACGTACACTTTAGATCATATTATCTTTTATTGATAGAATCAGCTAACAGCTAGATTGATATAATATTGAGATTACTCTCCGGTGTTAGTATAGACATGGTATTTATTACTTAGACATTTCATGCATTCGCATTTTCATGTTATCATGCAGTATTATGGGGCAAATGCCGACACTTATCATATACTTAATCATGATTTTGGGGTTTTGGATTTCTATGAGATTTCTGGATTTTGGGGAAAACCGCAAGAATATATAAAAACTTCTCTCTCTCTCCTCCTCTCTTTTTAAAATATAAGATGCGGTTTTCTCGTGATGTATGTGTCGTTCACCATGAGATTTCATGTTTTCTGTTGGATTTCGAGACCCGATTCGAGGAGTGGATGAACCGTCTCGGGTACATGGTGGGCCCGGTATGGTACCCCAGGGCAAGAAGATCGAGTTGTAGACGATGAGCCTGGAAGGGGAGGACTACCTACCGGTGATGTCTGGCGCGGCGGATATCCGGAGGATACCGACCGTTGTCGTGAGATTTGATGATATGGGCCGATCCGGACTGACGGAGCCCGAGATATTGAGACTATGAGACATTGAGATTATGAGGTATTGAGACTTGAGATTTACATGTTTTGTGTCGATACTTGACACGGATTTCCATGGATTTCATCGTTGATATTTCAGATTTCTATACACATTTTACCATGATAAAAGTTAAAGATTTCTTATATAGATATATCTAGATTTCAGGATTTGTTATTTCTCATTTATGGTGCATGCATACTTATTCACATGACATAGTTCTATATGAGGCACTGATACGAGCACGGAGCATTTGCACTTACACGTAGCTTATTATCCTGTCTTTACTTGATGACTAGTAGTATATTAGTATATTATTATGACCTAGAACAGCGTCGTGCATTCGATTTCTTTTCGCAGATATTTTCTGCTCACGAGTTGGCAACTCACCCCCATTGTGCCAAATTTTATTACAGGTTCGATGTACAGGTTTTCCTGGCAGCTTGCTGGCACATCTTTTCACTCAGGGTGATTTGCACGGTAGGTTGGTTCACTTGTATCTGTACCGCCATTGTACTTTTATTATTTCATTTGTATCTAGAAAGCTCCATCAACCAAACTTGTATTACTTGATAGTTTACTGGATCAGTTGTTTATTTTGACCTTAGAGTCGCGCTTGTATTATTATGATATTTGGTGGTTTTGTTTTCTTTTGAGTTTTGAGTCTCGCCCTTTGGCGTTGTATACTATTGTGCATTGATGTGGTTGTTTCCGCCTGTTGGCGTAGAGCTTGCTCCCGTTTGGGGATGCTTTTTATTGTTTATATGTATTTATACTTGTTTGTACCCGTTTGGGGCCAGTTTTTACAAAGGAGACTCTACCGAAATTTTTGAGAATATTTGATCTTGTTTTTTTTTTAAACTTGTTTTCTACATGTTTTCCTTCTTCTTCTTCTTTTATGGTTTAGATTTCTGGGCTTCGGCTTACTTAGGATACGTTGCGCCTCTAGACGCTTCGTAATCTAAGTGCCGGTCACGTTCCGTACTTTCGGGTCGTGACAAAGTTGGTATCAGAGCGCTAGGTTTAACCTTGTATATGTCTAGGGTGACCCTTGGTTGATGGAGTAGGTGACTTAGGTAGAGTGACGTACCATGGGTATGATCCGCGTCATACTTACGATACGCAACTCTTCTTAAGTAGCCTTAGGATGTACATTTGTTTGCACCGCATTTCATTCATTCCTTTGATCTATCTTCGTCGATATCGGAGGGTGGTTTATGTTGCCATGGGCGCACGGGCAGAAGGAGCTGCGGCTCGAATGCGATAACCATTAGGGTATCGGTTATTCTTGAGGATTGAAGCATTGTTTAGCGTGTGGGAGAAGGGTATTCACATGTCGTCCAGACGAAGTTAAAGGATTCGAACGATTGTCAGAAACCCATTTTCCCAAGTTTAAAGTATTCGGAAGATCATGCAGGTATTTCGATGGACCCTCTAGAAGAATGAAACCCTAACTCGACATAATGACCATAAGAACGCCCTTGAACCTTAGGGTTTACGGCAGTTCCGTGGTGCCATTAGTGAGGCTTGGATTTGCCCTTCTACGGCTGGACCATCGATGCTGGGGTATGTACCGGATATTTTTAAACTGTACTTGAGTGTTGAGCTCTCGGGGAATTATGGGATTTTGATGGATCGATCGAAAAGTTTAATGTAGTCCGGATATCAGGTGAAGGGATCGACTACGTGGGAGACTTTAGATATGAGTATTGCCGTTGGTAGCGCAGTCAGCACACCTATGAAGAGACAAGTTCAAAGCAGTCGACACCAGAGGAAAGGGGGAAAGAGGCGCACATTGACGATAGTGCTTACGATTGTGATTTGGTGATTTGAATTTCATATTTCCGTTGATTGGATCTTTTTTTGGTATTTTGAGGATTTTGTTCTACGATTGGTATTTCTTATGTGTGCATTCATTACATTCTATTTGTGCTTCATATATCAGTTGTATTGATGTTGTTTTGTACATACCCAGTACACTCGATTTGGTTTTATACATTTTGAGATTTTGATTTGATTTCGTGCATATGGGTTACACATAATTTTGACATATGCTTCGACCTAGTTTTCATGCATTTTCGTACTGTGATTTCGATTTTGATATGCGGTGTATGTTTTCGTGCACCATGTGCACCTGATTGAAATTCTTGCGCACACTTGGCTCACTTGATGCGATTTTGTGCACACCAGATGCACTAAATCGGGGTTTTGTGCAGATTAGATGCACCTGATATTGAATCGTGCACTTCCATTGCACTTGACAGATGTTTTTGGTGCACACCTGCTGCACTTCGTTTTGTTTTGTGTGTATTCGTGCTATCTGTATTTGGTTCCGATTTCAGTGCGCACCGGACGCACATGATATTTTTATGATATGATTGGGATTGATTGCAGTTTGATCAGTATGTTTTTATAATCATTACTATTGATTTGGTAACCAGGCGAGACGTGTATGTTAAATAAAAGATATATATATATAGCTATTTTTTTAAAAATAAACGTCCGCTACTTATGCAGTGGCACATGCATCACACGGCGACTTTCAAAAGGGGTTCTTCCATGCTTCTTTATCCAGATATTTGGACGATTTTACTATGATGCGCACAATATATAAGTTGTAGTTTTGATGTATATTATGTTGGTTTTCGTATTGGGTTTTGGTATTTCATTTTCGCCATAACTCCGATGATTGTGTTATGCTTGACAGAGTTGATTTTAGTTATGTATTGATGATTTCGGAGCCCCGACGATTTGAGTGTTTTGGCTGAATGTTTTAGTAATTGGGGGGAGTTTTAATTTAAATTCGGGGACTGAATTTCTTAAAGGGGGGAAGATTGTAACGTTTTAAAAATAATTAAATAAATAATTAAATAAATAAAATCGTTTAAGTGAATTTTATGATTTTCGGTAAACTAAAACGTATTTTTCGTAAAACTAAACCGTAATTATTTTTCACTATAAATTTAGAAATATCTATTTTAATTATGTTATTACTAGTAAATGGTGTTTATTTAGTCACTTATAAAATTTTAGTTTAATTAAATATTTTTCCTAAATTAATTATTTTAAATATTAACATAAGCTTTATTTATACACTAAATTAGTGTAAATTTCAAATTTGAAGGGGTTTAATTTGCAAAAATGAACCATTGCATATTAGAATCTAGTGTGTATCATGCAAAATTTATTTACAAATTTTTTTCAAGATTCTAGACATTTCTTTGGCTTAATTAGATTAGAAATGAAAGAAATTAAATAAAAATCATGAAAAGACATAAAGAAGTTGATATTTTGGGTGAAGTTTCTACACTTTTCGTCACTTTTCTCACTCTCCTCTCCCTCCTCCATGGTGTGGCTGGCCTCAATCCCCCATGGCAGCCCCCCATCTTCAAAATTTAATTTACCTCCAAAAATCATCAAAAATCCTACAAAAATACAAATAAAAATCCACAAAATCCTAATTAATTCCTACCCTCTATTCTTTGCTCATCTTTACATGGATTTTTGAGATGGAAAGCATTCATTTTGGAGGCTTGTTTTCAGGTTTGGGTTTCTTGTTATGAAGGTATAAATTTTCTTCTTATGATTTATTATTATTAAATGTTTCATTTAAGCATAATTAGATTTAATAAATTAATTCTCTTTACAAGTTTTAAAATTTAAGTTATGGTTTGTAAAATCAAGTTAGGGTTTTTACTAATTAAGTGGGGTTATTATAAATAGTCTAACATTTTAGAAATGAGAAAAATCATGCATGTTTGATATATTGTAATTTGTTCATTCAAATTGTTTAAATTAAGTAAATTTGCAAACTAGATTTATGTATATTATATTTATTGGTGAAATAAAATTCTAATTAATGTTTATAACACTAGAGTGTGGTTTTAAAGAGAATATTAACTTGTTGGTGGAATGAAAAACTCAATTTGGTTACTAGGTTTTGTTGATAATTGAAAAATACTAATAAAAATGCTATTTTGGTTAACTAGATTTTAGAAATTCTTAAATAAATGAGATTTAAAATCTAATTTATGGTTTCTTTATATTATTATCATCATGAATTGTAGTTTATTAAGTTAATTCATGTAAAATCATGTTTAGTTGTGATATTGTGAAATTTTGCTTAAAAGTATCGAAATCGGGCAAGTTTGCAAACTAGAATTTTCAAACTAATATAAATTAGGGTGTTAAAAATATAGTAATGGTTCCTATAATCTAGTTAGGTTATTTAATGAGTATTATGACCATTAGTTTCATATAAACAGTAAGTTTTAAAGTAAAACGGTAAATTGGCGTTTTCGGGTTTTTCGAAATCGGACGATTTGATCGATTTTTAGGGTTTCGATAAATTAAACCATGTTTATATTATAAGTAATGAGTTTTAAAACTATGAGTTGTTTGTTGATGTTTATATCGATCGATCGGCGTTTGTACGCCGATATCGAGCGAAATTTGGTTCTTTTGCATGAGCGGGACATAGGTTTTAACCTATGCGCGTTTCGTGCGCCGATTTGGTTTTGTCCGTGATTCAGTTTACGATATTATATGTGTTTGCGTATAGGTACCCATCACGTGGACTGCGGGCGATGAAGAAGAGGACGGCGACACTGTCTTCGGCAGACAAGGACCAGGTGAGTAGATGTATATCTACGGGGGGAAGTCGGGTGGATGGCGTTTAGCACCCCCGCAACGTAGAATAGGAATAATACTTATTGACATTAGGAAGCCAGATGTGACCCTAGATTCTTAATGAGTAGGACCCTAGTAATGACCCTAGGCTGGACTAGACTGATTTAGGAAGACCATAGCAGAGAATGAATACCTTGGAAGAGATTCGTAGGTTTCAGGAAGATACACACACACGCACACACTGAAACTCGACGTGGTGTATACGTGTATGTGTATATATATAGGACTAGGTGTAGGTATATATATATATATATACACACACAACACGTATATGGGATACAATGATATGATATGATACACGGGAATGAAACAGTATAACTGGGCTTGATGCCGTGATTTTTGGCTATACAGTCGTATTAAAATGTTAGCGGATAATTAGAAAATGAGATAATTATACATAAATTATAATGGGTGGTGATGATATTGAGGTACATGGGACTCTAAAATAGAACCCGGACTGTAGCTTGTGACTGATCACAATATGATATATGTATGACTTGATTACGACATCATATAGGTGTGACCTGATGTCGATATCATATAGGTGTGACTTGATGTCGATATAATATAGGTGTGACTTGATGACGATATGATATAAGTGTGACTTAATCACAATATGATACATATGACATGATATTTCTGAGGATAAATTAATGATGTATATTGATCAGTCGAAAATAATGTATTTTTAACACGGCAATTTCCCTATCATGTGCACTCATTTAGAAGTGTTCGGTATTCATATTTCACATATTTAGCAAATCAGTCGTTAAATATCAGATTTCATGTGTTAGACTTTTAAACAGGCACTTTAAAGGAAATTGACTGTATTTTATGGCATCGCATCATCTCTGTATTTGCACAATACTTGTGTCGAGATTTGTGCAGGAAATTGCAGGAGCAAAGTCAAAAGAAGCTGATCAAAAATACACCAACTCCATATTTTCAGATCTGGTAGCAATTCAAAAGGCAATATAAAATTCAACATATCAAAGAAAGGCCCACAACTCAAGCCCAACAAGCACCAAAGAGACCTAGCCATGAAGCCCCCAAAGCGCCGCGGAACCACGGCGGGAGCCGGCTTGCGCCGCGGTTCCGCGGCGCTTCTGCCACGGCGGCGCTTAATTTTTAGTGGAAAATTCTTATCTCTGGGCGTACATTCCTTTCTGATACTTCAAATTCCAGAAGGATCTCGAAGCTACTGCCAGATCAGCAAAGATCATTAAGCAACCTAATCTTGATTAAGCTAATCAAGCTCCTAACTAATCACATCTAGAAGCTTCTCTCTAACTAACTTTTGGAGAGAAATTCAAATTTCCTCAACAAACTTTTGGAGGGAAACTTAAAATTTAAATCCTAGATCTAGGGTTTTAATGTCTATAAATAGGAACCTAGATTTAAGGGTTAGGGTGCTTCATCATTAGTTGTTAATCTTTTAGTTAGCTAGTTCATTCCCTCTTACATCATCTTCTTCCACAAGTCTAGTGACAAGATTTGTGCGAAACCCTAACCCTAATTCCACTCCAAATTCAAGATCCCGAGTACCAATCAAGCGAGAAGCCTTCAACCTTTTAGGAGCGGAGCCGATCTCTAATTGAGCAAGTGATCCAAGATGATCCGCGACTCACGGAGACGAGCGAAGCCAAATCGACGATCGAGTTCTTCCTCTTGTAATTCTTGAGCGATTGTAAGAAAATTGTTGATATAAATAAAAAGTGAAATTTTTTAATCTTGCTTTCTTTTAATTCTTGCATCATGATTAGATCTCAATTTGTAATTGTTGTTCTTGTTGTGATGTTTGAGTAAAACTCCGCTCGTAAAGGAGCCGAGACGATCAATAGAAAGATGATGTAACAAATCTCAAAACGATTTTTAAGTCCTACGAGTTTTGTAAACCCTAGCAAGTTCAAGAATCGATGACCTAGTTTCGTTGCGATGCTTTCTTGATTGTTATCGCTCGAAATTAGGGATCTACGATCGTTTCTTGAAATTACTAGAAGCTAGAATGTGAATGATATCGATGAAAGAACAAGGGATAAGATGAAACCCTAGTTTCACTAGAAATCCCTAATTCTTGTCGATCATCATCGATCTAGTATCAATTCATCGAAGGATAAGAATACGATATCTTGAGATTACATCACATCTATAGATCCGATCGATTCCTACGAGCCTCATTTCGATTCTTGATATTTGGTTTGGAAAAATCAACAAACTATCAATTCTTGATTCTATCTTTTTCTTGTTATTAGATCTAGATTTTTCTAATTCTTGAACTTCAATTCTTTAAATCATGAATTGTTTTCTTTTCTTTTCTTTAAAGTTTCGACTCATCTAATTCAAAACACGAACGATTACACTTTCCCTGAGGACGATCCGCACTTACTAACGCGATACATTCGACACCGTTATTGATTGCGGTCAAAATATTTTTGGTTGTGATTTCTCTATACATTTTCATATAGGTACCCATCACGTGGACTGTGGGCGATGAAGAAGAGGATGGCGACACCGTCTTCGGCAGACAAGGACCAAGTGAGTAGATGTATATCTACGGGGGGAAGTCGGATGGATGGCGTTTAGCACCCCCGCAACGTAGAATAGGAATAGTACTTATTGACATTAGGAAGCCAGATGTGACCCTAGATTCTTAATGAGTAGGACCCTAGTAATGACCCTAGGCTGGACTAGACTGATTTAGGAAGACCATACCAGAGGATGAATACCTTGGAAGAGATTCGTAGGTCTCAGGAAGATACACACACACGCACACACTGAAACTCGACGTGGTGTATACATGTATGTGTATATATATAGGACTAGGTGTAGGTATGTATATATATATATATATATATATACACAACACGTATATGGGATACAATGATGTGATATGATACACGGGAATGAAATAGTATAACTGGGCTTGATGCCGTGATTTTTGGCTATACAGTCGTATTAAAATGTTAGCGGATCATTAGAAAATGAGATAATTATACATAAATTATAATGGGTGGTGATGATATTGAGGTACATGGGACTCTAAAATAGAACCCGGACTGTAGCTTGTGACTGATCACAGTATGATATATGTATGACTTGATTACGACATCATATAGGTGTGACCTGATGTCGATATCATATAGGTGTGACTTGATGTCGATATAATATAGGTGTGACTTGATGACGATATGATATAAGTGTGACTTAATCACAATATGATACATATGACATGATATTTCTGAGGATAAATTAATGATGTATATTGATCAGTCGAAAATAATGTATTTTTAACACGGCAATTTCCCTATCATGTGCACTCATTTAGAAGTGTTCGGTATTCATATTTCACATATTTAGCAAATCAGTCGTTAAATATCAGATTTCATGTGTTAGACTTTTAAACAGGCACTTTAAAGGAAATTGACTGTATTTTATGGCATCGCATCATCTCTGTATTTGCGCAACACTTGTGTCGAGATTTGTGCAGGAAATTGCAGGAGCAAAGTCAAAAGAAGCTGATCAAAAATACACCAACTCCATGTTTTCAGATCTGGTAGCAATTCAAAAGGCAATATAAAATTCAACATATCAAAGAAAGGCCCACAACTCAAGCCCAACAAGCACCAGAGAGACCCAGCCATGAAGCCCCTAAAGCGCCGCGGAACCACGGCGGGAGCCGGCTTGCGCCGCTGTTCCGCGGCGCTTCTGCCATGGCGGCGCTTAATTTTTGGTGGAAAATTCTTATCTCTGGGCGTACATTCCTTTCTGATACTTCAAATTCCAGAAGGATCTCGAAGCTACTGCCAGATCAGCAAAAATCTTTAAGCAACCTAATCTTGATTAAGCTAATCAAGCTCCTAACTAATCACATCTAGAAGCTTCTCTCTGACTAACTTTTGGAGGGAAATTCAAATTTCCTCAACAAACTTTTGGAGGGAAACTTAAAATTTAAATCCTAGATCTAGGGTTTTAATGTCTATAAATAGGAACCTAGATCTAAGGGTTGGGGTGCTTCATCATTAGTTGTTAATCTTTTAGTTAGCTAGTTCATTCCCTCTTACATCATCTTCTTCCACAAGTCTAGTGACAAGACTTGTGCGAAACCCTAACTCTAATTCCACTCCAAATTCAAGATCCTGAGTACCAATCAAGCGAGAAGCCTTCAACCTTTTAGGAGCGGAGCCGATCTCTAATTGAGCAAGTGATCCAAGCTGATCCGCGACTCACGGAGACGAGCGAAGCCAAATCGACGATCGAGTTCTTCCTCTTGTAGTTCTTGAGCGATTGTAAGGAAATTGTTGATATAAATAAAAGGTGAATTTCTTTAATCTTTCTTTCTTTTAATTCTTACATCATGATTAGATCTCAATTTGTAATTGTTGTTCTTGTTGTGATGTTTGAGTAAAACTCCGCTCGTAAAGGAGCCGAGACGATCAATAGAAAGATGATGTATCAAATCTCAAAACGATTTTTAAGTCCTACGAGTTTTGTAAACCCTAGCAAGTTCAAGAATCGATGACCTAGTTTCGTTGCGATGCTTTCTTGATTGTTATCGCTCGAAATTAGGGATCTACGATCGTTTCTTGAAATTACTAGAGGCTAGAATGTGAATGATATCGATGAAAGAACAAGGGATAAGATGAAACCCTAGTTTCACTAGAAATCCCTAATTCTTGTCGATCATCATCGATTTAGTATCAATTCATCGAAGGATAAGAATACGATATCTTGAGATTACATCACATCTATAGATCCGATAGATTCCTACGAGCCTCATTTCGATTCTTGATATTTGGTTTGGAAAAATCAACAAACTATCAATTCTTGATTCTATCTTTTTCTTGTTATTAGATCTAGATTTTTCTAATTCTTGAACTTCAATTCTTTAAATCATGAATTGTTTTGTTTTCTTTTCTTTAAAGTTTCGACTCATCTAATTCAAAACACGAATGATTACACTTTCCCTGAGGACGATCCGCACTTACTAACGCGCTACATTCGACACCGTTATTGATTGCGGTCAAAATATTTTTGGTTGTGATTTCTCTATACATTTTCATACTACACAACAAAAATCATACAATCAAATGGCGCCGTTGCCGGGGATCGAACCCGGGTCACCCGCATGACAGGCGAGAATACTCACCACTATACTACAACGACACAATCATATATTTATGATGGCAATGATATATGATTGATGTATGCGAATACAGTACAGCACCTTGATCATGACATGTGTTGATGATGATATTATACGAATGATGAGACACGTAGGTGATACTTGACCCGTACCCCGATATTGGGATGTCGTACGATGGATTTACCGTACGAGGCATAGATGTGATGATTGATCCGCACTCTTGATTCGAGGAAGTCGTACTACGTACGTGACGCTATTGAGGCTGGATGGCCGACTATTAGAGATATGGATTCAGACCTTAGGTGGACTCTTATTTCTTGTTGACTAGTTTCTTAGGTTTAGTTCCTTAGGAGGTTTGATGGACACTAGTTTAGTCTCGAGTCATATAGTTGTAGTTTTTCTTGTATATCACAGATGAGTGGTTATTACACTTCCGTCTTTACATTCATACCGTAATCATAATGTGCATGTTGATACATATGTTTCTATAATAAGTATAAAACCCTTCCTGTTAGGACACCAGCACCATTACCGATGATGCGCATATTCCACGCACACTTATTTGCCGGCTCACACACATCATCATCAGTAATTGCTATGTCACGTACACTTTAGACCATATTATCTTTTATTGATAGAATCAGCTAACAGCTAGATCGATATAATATTGAGATTACTCTCTGGTGTTAGTATAGACATGGTATTTATTACTTAGACATTTCATGCATTCGCATTTTCATGTTATCATGCAGTATTATGGGGCATATGCCGACCTTATCATATACTTACTCATGATTTTGGGATTTTGGATTTCTATGAGATTACTGGATTTTGGGGAAAACCGCAAGAATATATAAAAACTTCTCCCTCTCTCCTCCTCTCTTTTTAAAATATAAGATGCGGTTTTCTCGTGATGTATGTGTCGTCCACCATGAGATTTCATGTTTTCTGTTAGATTTCGAGACCCGATTCGAGGAGTGGATGAACCGTCTCGGGTACATGGTGGGCCCGGTATGGTACCCCGGGGCAAGAAGATCGAGTTGTAGACGATGAGCCTGGCAGGGGAAGACTACCTACCGGTGATGTCTGGCACGGCGGATATCCGGAGGATACCGACCATTGTCGTGAGATTTGATGATATGGGCCGATCCGGACTGACGGAGCCCGAGATATTGAGACTATGAGACATTGAGATTATGAGGTATTGAGACTTGAGATTTACATATTTTGTGTCGATACTTGACACGGATTTCTATGGATTTCATCGTTGATATTTCATATTTCTATACACATTTTACCATGATAAAAGTTAAAGATTTCTTATACAGATATATCTAGATTTCAGGATTGGTTATTTCACATTCATGGTGCATGCATACTCATTCACATGATATAGTTCTATATGAGGCACTGATACGAGCACGGAGCATTTGCACTTACACGTAGCTTATTATCCTGTCTTTACTTGATGACTAGTAGTATATTAGTATATTATTGTGACCTAGGACGGCGTCGTGCATTCGATTTCTTTTCGCAGATATTTTCTGCTCACGAGTTGGCAACTCACCCCCATTGTGCCAAATTTTATTACAGGTTCGATGTACAGGTTTTCCTGCCAGCTTGCTGGCACATCTTTTCACTCAGAGTAATTTGCACGGTAGGTTGATTCACTTGTATCTGGACCTCCATTGTACTTTTATTATTTCATTTGTATCTAGAAAGCTCCATCAACCAAACTTGTATTACTTGATAGTATACTGGATCAGTTGTTTATTTCGACCTTAGAGTCGCGCTTGTATTATTATGATATTTGGTGGTTTTGTTTTCTTTTTAGTTTTGAGCCTCGCCCTTTGGCGTTGTATACTATTGTGCATTGATGTGGTTGTTTCCACCTGTTGGCGTAGAGCTTGCTCCCGTTTGGGGATGCTTTTTATTATTTATATGTATTTATACTTGTTTGTACCCGTTTGGGGCCAGTTTTTACAAAGGAGACTCTGCCGAAATTTTTGAGAAAATTTGATCTTGTTTTTTTTAAACATGTTTTCTACATGTTTTCCTTCTTCTTCTTCTTTTATGGTTTAGATTTCTGGGCTTCGGCTTACTTAGGTTACGTTGCGCCTCTAGACGTTTCATAATCTAAGTGCCGCTCACGTTCCGTACTTTCGGGTCGTGACAGATTCCCGCTGTACTTTGATTTCCACCTTACCACGTTCAGGAGAACGTGCAAAACGGTGGCTTTTGGGTACAGTCCCAAATCTCATGGAGGCAATGAGCGATAGGATGGGTTTCGTCTCTTCCGGTATTGGGAGTTGATGTTGCGCTGTGTTCGATTGGCTATAACTGGAAATCCCTGGCCAGGATTGCTGAGATTTACTGGTAAGAGTTATCAGTAGTTTCTCGAACTGTTATGGACCTCATATCGACACGACTTATAGGTTACTGGGGTCTGATGTTTACTACCCCTATACTGGATATGCGACATATCAGACGAAGAGACCGGACTATATGGGAGTGTTACTGACTGGATTCACGGGAGAATGTACAGGCTTGCTTGTTGATCTTCTGATCGCTCAATACCTGGGTGGCTGATACATTTAGCTGACCGCTTGTAGCTTATGGGTGTTTGATATGATCATCACCTACTGCTGGCGTATTGACGATTCTTTAGAGTCCTACACAGAGGTTTACTAGCTTAGGAAAAACGGAGTAGGAGCACATATGTGATATGTGCGGGACCGAGAATAATACGATATGAGATACTGTATTCTATTCTCGCGATATGTGATATCGGCCGGGTATATATGATATAGCCGGGTCATCGGATCAAGTGTTGATTCGATAAACCGATACATTTTATATTAGTCGGTTATTTGTGAAATAGCCGGATTATCGGATCAAGTGTTGATCCGATAATTTAATGTAAATTATATATTTGATATATTACATTACATTAACTAATATAAGCTCACTTAAAGATTCTTTTTCTCACTTGATAATACATTGATATATATGTGATATATGTTAATTGTATTATTTTCTTTTGTTACAAAATATTGTATATGTGATATATAATATTGTAATATGTGAGGGTTACAAATGCAACTAGGGTTTAGAGTTTAAACTATGCTAGGGTTTTGGATTAGGGTTAACATTTTAATTAAGGATAATTCATTTTCTTTTGAATGAGCTTTCAGGAAGCTTCTTGTTCCTTTGACTTTATCCACCCTTTTTATTTTATCCTTGATATTTGTTAACCCAAGTTTAACCCTAGCCTATGGTTAATTCTCTACATGAGTTAGCCATGACACATATTTAACTATGGTTGCATTTCTAACCTTAACAATATTGATTTATCACTTTCTTCTTCATCTTCTTCAAGCTCACAAAGCTTGCTTGATTTTCTATTTGTGATGAAATAATGTGAGAAATTGAAAACAAAAGTGAGAAAAATTCCTATTTCATCATCCTCATCTATTCTAGCCACTTAGATTAGGGTGTTTGATTTACTAATACTTGATTAGTGAAGCAAGAGCTTGGGTTTGAGTTTCTTCAAGGTAGATCATTTTAGTTTTTGAAGATTGGAAGTAAGAGTGCATCATTCTCTTCATGGAGCCTCTCTAGAGTCCGGATACTTAATGATCGCGGCGAAGGGACCTCAACACGGAGCTTATGAAGTGAAGGAACGGACTACAAAGGTTGTAATCCTTAACTCTTAGATGTTAAAGTGTTTAACATGCTTGTTTTGTTTGATTCTCTAGTTAAAGTTCCTAGGTTTAGGGTTATCTTCAATGGAAAAATTTGAAATTGGCATTGGAGATGCTACCTGAAAACTTGTTGCCATTGTAGGTAACCCAATTGTGGTATCAGAGACTAGCTAGATAATTAGACGGATAAGTGTAGGATTACGAAACCGAAACAACTCCGAAACACCCAATGCAAAACCCTAGTTTCTGTCGAATTATTTCTGGAGTCTAAAAATTTTTCAAACAGTTGCAGAGTGATTTATGTGATACATTATGGGCACAGTAGGAAATTGGGCACCTGAGCTCGGAAAATGGCCAAGCACATGAAGGCCAAAACCGGCCTGCTCGGTTTTGCATTGGAGTTTTGGGTTCAAGTTTCTACTATGGTCTGGCCTCTGGGGTTTGGTGCTTTTGGTGTTGTTTATTTTTGCTAAAATTACATGTGATGTTAATTTACTGCATTATAAATTCGGAGTGTTTCGTATTCGCAATTCTAGCTTTGTTTCGGTTTGTTTAGACAGTGTTAAAAAGTTTGGGATATCAATAACTCACATTTTCCCCTACCGGAAAATTTCCAAGTGTTGGATTTTTCCTTAGTTAAAGAACATTCAAAGTCGTGCAAGTAACGTGATGGACCCTCTAGAAGAACAAAATCTTAACTCGATTATGTGACCGTCAGAACCACCTCTAAACCTTAGGGTTTGTGGTAGTTCGGCGTTGCCACATGTGAGGCGTTAGTTTGACCCTTCTACAGATGGACCATTGGTACTGTGGCATATGATGGATGCTTTTAAACTAAGTTCAAGAGTTGAACAAATAGGGAAATTTTGGGTGTTTGTTGATTCGACCGGAATGTTTAACATCGTCTAACTTTTTCTGTAATGTGATCCAATATTTGGAATTCACAAGTAGTTATGAGATAACTAATTTGAATATTATAAATCTAGCAGTTTAGTCTCAGTTGATCGGTTGCCACGGGATTTTGATACGATCAAAAGTCCGTTGCAATCACGTAGCGTACGCGGATACTCGCCAGGTAAACTTAATAGATAGCCACGCCCCATAGCCCTGACCAAGTGACTGTAGGAGAACCCCGTCGCCAAAAGCATCCATTCGGGTGCTCGCGGCAGCGGTGTTCCGCCTTAGTGCACTTCGTTGACGGCATCGGGGGGTGCGGCCGTCTAATAAAGTTTCCGACGAGCATTCAATCAGGATGTCGGGAATCTTGTTGAATTGCCCGACTAGATATTGAAAAGTTTTTCGAGATCGAGACTAAAATACGGGGTTTATAATTGTTAGGCATGCGATATCTAAGGAATTCATTGGGTTAAGCATGTGATATCTAAGGTGGTTGCGGATTCCAACTGTTGTAGTTTTATACTTTCTTTTCTACGACCGTAAGTGTAATAAGTGGTGTATCGCCAGTTTCGTTGCTATACATCAACAACAATTGGGATATGCATATTAACCTATGTTGATGACATGTGATGTTATGTGTTGCTGTGATATGTTATATTGGATCGTCGTGTTTTGAATAGCCGGGGGTTTTATGTGAGATGAGGGTTTTTATTTTCATTCATGTAAAATTCGTTGTATGTAATATTCTTTTATTGGGGCACTTCCGGGTTGAGGATGATGTCACCATTGTATATTATTTACTTTTCCGCATAAGGATAGACCCAAGGTGGGGAGCACAAGTAACCGGGTTCTAGGGTCCAGTCGGAGACCATCTTGAGGAGTCGAGACCGGGTGTCCTAACTCTAGAATTGGTAGGGTTTCTTACCGCTCTCGTAGGGGTCTAGGGGTGTGGGATTGGCTATTCATCGTGACCATGGAATCCGTATTTTATACAGGGTCGCAATAAAACACGAACCTCCTAATATATCCAATATTTCATATGTTTCTTCTGCTGCGATATCTGTGATGTGATCATTTGATATGTTGAGATGAATACAGGATATAGTATATGTGATATATTATATAGACGTTGCTTATGTTTTACACCCGCGCTAGCACTGCCCTGCTCTGCCGTTAGTTACCTAACCTAACGGTGCACGAGGGGACATCGAGGCGAATGCGGATGGCATAAGCGTACGTTGTATTTATCTGTGATGTTTTGGTAAACTTAAATTGATGGGACTTCATTAGTGAGATTAATGAAATAAAAGAAACATAAATATGTTGTGGAATCGAATTTTCAAAAACAGGTAGCTCTAGTTGTTGCTTTGCATAGCGGTGTTCCTTGTAGAACATCCAGCACCTTATTCGATAAGGAATGAGCCGAGATCCCTTCACCGGGAATGACCTCTTTAGCAATAACTGGCAGATGCTACAACCTTCGGTTTTTTCTTTTGATTGTTTTTCTAGTTCTTGCTTTGCATAGTAGTATTTGGGAAATATCTTGCAACTCATTCGATGAGGAAAGAGCCGAGATCCCTTCACCGGGAGTGACATCTTTAGCAAAACTAGTAAAGGCCTCAAAAACACTCCTTTAAAATCATTTGATTCTACAACGATATCAAGTTCATTACACAAAAGGTTTTCTTCAAAACCTGTCGTAGCCCTCCGTCATTTCAGATAATTACTTCATAGTATTCGTGCTGCGTTTATTGGTTTTCGTCAAGGCGTAGTGTGCGGTAGCTATTTATGCTTATCTGTATAAGCATATGATGTGATTGAGTTAAGGTAGTCGTGCGACTTTGTTGGCTTTCGTCAAGGGTCGTGCGGGTGGGTTTAATTCAATCGGGAAATAGCGGGTTGAACTTGACTAGTACCCTATGGTTTGTTGGCTTCCGTCTAGGTCATAGGATGCTAGGGGTAAGATATTATTGGGAATTTCAAGTGTTGAAATTTGCAATGAGATTGCATACCTCGTATGAGATAGTTGGATCCCGATACCCACTGCGAGTAAGAGTTACTCTTGGGAGAGTATTACACATTACAATTAGCCGATCAAGTAGGTGTCTAGAAAAGTGTCAACAGGGTTACGCCCCTGGGAAAACGAGGTTTATTTTAATTAGGTCCGTGCGAAAGCACAGGGAACCTCCCTTAAAGTACCGGCACCGACCTGGCTGAAAGATTAGCGAACTTGTAGGGTGTAATTAATCCCGGCTGGTCTTTCCTTTTAGGGTTTGAAGGAAGATTTGACTAAAACAGTGAGAGCCATCCTGATTAGATATATTAATAACCAATTTAATCTTGCAAGAGCATACGCTGAGTGTTTTCTCTCTCTCTCTCTCTAAGTAGAGACCATGTCATGCCTTAATCAAGATAATAATACGGATGTATTGACCGAACCCGCTTGTTATACTGCGCTAGGGAACGTTGGTCCCGCTCCAACTTATAATTGTTATAAGACCGAGCAGGAAATAGGGGATTACCAGAATTCCCGTGCCGCCCAAATGAAGAAAGTGAATGATGATTCATCATCTTCGGGTGTGTTCATTACCGAGAACTGTTTCTCTGTATCCTTTACGTCCTGGGTATGAGATACCGGATCAGGATCCGGCATATGTAATATGTTATATCGGCTACTGAAAGGTAGAGAACTGAGAAAGGGTGATAAGTTTTAAGAGTTTAAAAAGGTGCAAGTGTTGCAGCCAAGTTTGTTGGCAGTTATCACCCTGTATTACAAAATACAGTGATTCTGAACGAATGTTATTAGATAGCGAACCTGATATACAAAATCATATCATTATCTTTATTTAGTAAAGAAGGGTATAATTTTGTATCGTTGGATAAAGTTTTGAACATTTTCTACATCAAGAGTTGATCGGTTCAGGCACATTATCTAAAAGCATATACGTTATAAATCAAACCACAGTTCCTAACGTACAGAACACACACAAGAGGAAGAGTTCAGAAATGAACGATCCTTCTTGAGGTATTGTAGACTAGGTCATATCAATGTGACCCGACTAGCTAAGTTACATTTAGATGCATATTTAAGTTAGTTTGAATTTACATCTTGTGAAACATGCCAGTCATATCACAAAGATAAGTTGACCATAGCTCTATTTATTGGAAACAAAGAAAGAGTTAGTGAACTCTTGGGATTGATACATGATGATGTATGTAAGGTCCCCTGTCTATACATGCCAGGACTGGTTCTTTGTACTTCATTACATTCACTGATGATCTCTCAAGATTCGCACATGTGTTCCTATTGAAACAAAAGTCTGAACCTTTTAAGAAATTCAATGAATATAAGTTAGAAGTAGAGAACCAAAATGGGTATAAGTATTATGTACTATGATAAGATCAGGGAGGAGAATACTTAAGCACGGAGTTCCTTGACTATTCTATAGGAGAATGAGATTCTCTCTCGACATTAATCCTCCGAATACACCACAGCACGATGGTATATCGGGGCGAAGCAATTGCACCCTATTTGATATGGCATGCTCTATGATGAGTACTACTAAGTTGCCTATTTCCTTTTGGGGGTTATGCACTTGTGAAGCTGCATACGTATTGAATAGGGTTCTAACCAAATCAGGTGCCTACCACTCCATATGTGATATGGTATGGGAAGAGCCCATCTCTTAAGAAAGTTATGTTTTGGGGTTGTCCGGCCTGTGTCAAAAGAAAAATCCGGACAAACTCGAGGCAAGGTCAGTTCTGTGGAAATTTGTTGGATATCCCAAGCATTCGCAAGGGAATATCTTCTACCAAACTGAGGAACAAAAGGTGTTTTTTTTCTCGGCATTCCACCTTTTAGAGAAAAGGATTTCTTATGAAGAAATTAGTGGCCATGAGGTAAAACTGGAAGGAGTTCCAGCTATACAAACTACAACTGATGATTTGGTAGAACCGGAGGATTCAATAGTTTCCAACGAACCTCAGCCTCTCCGCCGATCTAGTAGGGTAACTCATCCACCTGAGAGATACTTTGGTTTCTCTATGATAGTAGGAGCGAGGATTGCATCATGAGATGATGACCCAACTAGTTTCGAGCAGGCCATCAAGAGTGGGGACTCTGTAAGAATAGCTGGATTCTTTGCGATCTGAGATGGAATCCATATACACTAACAAAGTATGGACTTTGGTTGCTTTATCTGAAGGGTCAAATCCCCATCAGGAGCAAGTATATCTTAAGAAGATTACTTGGTGTACATGGAAAAGTTGAGACTTTCAAAGCTATGCTTAAGTCCATCCAGATCCTACTTGCCACCGCTATATACCATGACTACGATATCTGGCGGTTGGGTGTCACTTTTCTAAATAGGTATTTAGAAAAAAGCGCCTATAAGTACATAACCAGAGGGCTTCGTAGACAGTGGGAGCAGCGGAAACGTGTGCAAGTTGTTTTATGGGATAAATCAGGCATCGCGGAGTTAGAACGTCTGGTTTGATGTGGTAGTCAAAGAGTTTAATTTCATCAAAATGGTAGATGAACCTTGTATATACAAAAAATGTAGTAGGGATTATGGTGGTGATCCTCGTATAGTACGTGGATAACATATTCTTGATAGGGAAGGAGTTTCCTATGCTACGCTCGGTCAATCTTCTCTTATCAGAAGGATTCTCCATATAAGATCAAGGCAATACCTCCTAAATCCTGGGTTTTGGATCAATGAGATAGATCTAATTGGATGTTAGGATTCTCACTAGGTGTAGTGAGATAGTATCAAACGATCCTGGGGAGAATCACTGGAATGCTTCCAGGATGGTAAGGTCGGCTGAATGTCAGTCACAGGCATTGTCTTTACCCTCATTGGAGGGACGGTATGTTGGAAGAGTTCCAAGCTAGATACCGTGACACACTAGACGATTAAAGGCAAGATACATCGTTACCAAGGATGCTACCAAAGAGGCAGTATGGATATATATAAGTTCATGAGATGAACTTCGTACCTACCATTGTGTGACTATGGAGTTATGGCTTATACCTAGGAACCCTCGTCCCATCAAAGATCCAGACAGATTCTTATGCAGTATCACATGATCATGGAGATGGTTGATCTCTAGGGAGATTGAGCATAAGAGAGTAGATACAGAGGACAACATCGCGGATCCACTCACAAAGGCCTATTTCCCAGTAGAGACGTTTATGGGATGGTTGAGTATGAGATACTTCAATCACAGCTGATTGTTGGGGTATGCGATACCACAACAGATGGCCCTAGTGCAAGTGGGAGATTGTTAGTGATATGTATGCCCTGGAGGCCATTACTGTACATACGATGTATATTGTAGTGGATGCTTGGACATATATATTTCTTGCTCGACATGATAATATGCTATCAGGTTGCTCTTTATCTTAACATGTACTCTGATTGTCTCTATGTTACATGTTAATAAAGTCCTTAGGATGAGTACTTGACTACCAGGACTATGATATAGATAATACTAGTAGGGACAGTGTAGTCGCTAAGTACATCCTTCAAATGTTCCTAGTCGTAGGTGTATCGAGACAGGGCATCGATATACCAGAGTAGAATAGTGTATAACTTCTCGACCCATGTAGATGGGCGATGGATCATCCAATATCCATTGGTGTCTGACATCAGAGATAGTATACGGGGGCTTAGTGGAGACTGGGTACACTGGACGGACTCGCCGAGAACTCCCAGATGGTATTATACCTCACGTCAGATGGCAGTTCTCTGGTGACACTGGCACAGGTTAGTCTGTAGACCCGAGATCGTCATAGAGACTTGTGTGATTCCCACTATGCTTTGATTTCCACCATACCACGTTCAAGAGAACGTGCAAAACGGTGGCTTTTGGGTACAGTCCCGAATCACATGGAGGCAATGAGCGATAGGAGGGGTTTCGTCTCTCCCGGTATTGGGAGTTGATGTTGCGCTGTGTTCGATTGGCTATAACTGGAAATCACTGGCCAGGGTTGTTGAGATTTACTGGTAAGAGTTATCAGTAGTTTCTCGAACTGTTATGGACCTCATATCGACACGACTTATAGGTTACTGGGGTCTGACGTTTACTACCCCAAGACTGGATATGCGACATATCATACGAAGAGACCGGACTGTACGGGAATGTTACTGATTAGATTCACAGGAGAATGTACAGGCTTTCTTGTTGATCTTCAGATCGCTCAATACATGGGTGGCTGTTACGTTTAGCTGACCGCTTGCAGCTTGTGGGTGTTTGATATGATCATTACCTACTGCCGGCGTATTGACGATTCTTTAGAGTCCTACACAAAGGTTTCCTAGCTCAAGAAAAACGGAGTAGGAGCACATATGTAATATGTGCGGGACCGAGAATAATACGATATGAGATACCGTATTCTATTCTCGCGATATGTGATATCGGCCGGGTATATATGATATAGCCGGGTCATCGGATCAAGTGTTGATTCGATGAACTGATATATTTTATATTAGTCGGTTATTTGTGAAATAGCCGGATTATCGGATCAAGTGTTGATTCGATAATTTAATGTAAAATTATATATTTGATATATCACATTACATTAAATAATATAAGCTCACTTAAAGATTCTTTTTCACACTTGATAATAAATTGATATATATGTGATATATGTTAATTGTATTATTTTCTTTTGTTACAAAATATTGTATATGTGATATATAATATTGTAATATGTGAGGGTTCCAAATGCAACTAGGGTTTAGAGTTTAAACCATGCTAGGGTTTTAGATTAGGGTTAACATTTTAATTAAGGATAATTCATTTTCTTTTGGATGAGCTTTGAGGAAGTTTCTTGTTCTTTTGACATTATCCACCTTTTTTGTTTTATCCTTGATATTTGTTAACCCAAGTTTAACCCTAGCCTATGGTTAATTCTCTACATGAGTTAGCCATGACACATATTTAACTATGGTTGCATTTCTAACCTTAACAATATTGATTCATCACATTCTTCTTCATCTTCTTTAAGCTTACAAAGCTTGCTTGATTTTCTATTTGTGATGAAATTGTTGGAGATAGTACCCTCAGAGTCAATTATTGGATCACAGGCACGTGATTGCAATGATTAAGGGAGGACCTATCCCGGTAAGACAGTCTTACTCGAGATGATAGTATGCTATCTGGTTTATCTTTATCATCGTGTACTGTTTCAGGTGACCTTACAGGTCGCTATTACACGTTGATAGAGCCCTTGGGATTCTTGCTTGACGACCAGCAGTATGATGGCGATCATATACGTGGGAGCTGGTAGTCTATAAGCACATCCTTAAAAGGTCCCTAGTCGTAGGAGTTTCGAGACAGGGCATCGATACTCCATTAGTAGACTAGTGTATACAGTCGAGACCCCGATGAGGGGCGGTGGCCGGTCTCACAAGCCACTGGTGTCAGTTGGTTCACCTAAGATGTATACAGGTGCTCATTGGGTTATGAGTACACCGGACAGGACTCGCCGGGAACCTGCTAGTTGGGATTATACCATACGTCAGATAGCAGTTCCCAAGTGACATGTGTACAGGTTAGTTCATCGACCTGAGATCGTCATTTGTCTCGTGTGAGTTCCCACTGTGCTTTGATTACTACCCTACCATGGCTCAAAGGAGTCGTGCAAACAGGTTTTAGTTGGGTACAATCCCGAGCCACATGGAGGCAGTGAGCGGATCTGCAGGGGTTCGTCTCTCCCGGTATTGGGGGTGAGGTCGCACTGTGTCTAGGAGAGCCATTACACAAAGCCCTCGGCCGAGGCAGGAGATTTACTGGTAGGTATTCCAGTAGTATCTCAGGGTGTTCTGGGCTTCACTCCGACACGACTTGTACCGCCTTTGGGGGTCTGACTTTTACCAACCCCCTAGGCCCGCCATGCGATGCTCATAGACGAACGGACCGGACTGTACGGATATTGTCACTGACAGGCTCAGTAGGGTGTCAGGATGAGTTCTCTCATCGACGTCCTTTTTGGTCAATAGCTGGTGGCCCGTCACGAATTGGCTTATACCTCTGACGTGCTGGTGGTTAAATCCACAACCATAGTATTGACGAGTCTTTAGAGTCCACCACACTTTCAGTTACTCAAGCTTTCGGGCGAAACGCTGTAGAGGCCGTATGGAGATATGGCAGGGTCCGATCAGATACGTGCGGTATTGCACGGATCAGGATCGGATGGTTTGTACTAGAGGCCGTATAGTTATATGGAAGGGTTCGATCAGATTCGTGCGGTATTGCACGGATCAGGATCGGGCGAACATTACTAGCCGGCTTTGGTTTAAGCCGGATCCTAGTTTAGTACAGTGTAGATTTTGTCTCTTTGCATTTGTATCCGGACGGAATACAGATGCGGGTGTGTATGCACAGTATCGGGGTTTTCCTGTAATTTATTACGGGACCAGTTTTCTGGAGTTGCCAGTTTACATTCCGTTCCGGCCGGTTTTCCTTTGTTCTTTCCCGGCCGGACTTTTCCGATGGAAGGGGGGGAATTTGCAGTTTTGCAAATTACATTTGGGGAAGGGGTTTCTTGCATATGTGAGATTATGATAGCATCTTTAGATTCCTTTTTCTTTCTTTTCTTTTGATGCACCATTACTTGCATTAATTGAGATAAGGATGGGTATGGGTTTGATGTGCTTTTGTTATGATGATGTTTTGTTTATGGTCACCTCTTCTCATCTCCTACACTCACCTCCCTCTTGTAATATACTTTGTCTCCACCACCATTTTCCAAATTGAAGGGGCCGGCCACAATTTTGGAGAGGAGGAAAAATGAGAGAGTTTCATTTGGTGTGGGAAATATATCATCCATATCATTTTTTCATTGCTACAAAATCCCCAAGTTCATATCTTGTTGATTCCTCCATCAAGGCAACTTCACCAACCCAAAAGAGACTATGATTCTACACTACATTCTATAGCACATCTTGGGCGCGTCGGCTAGCCAACTTCGCGTCCGAGTTGCCTCGGTATTGAGGTGGGAGCCCGTAAAAGATACAGACGATGTGGTGCCCTTCCGGCAAGGAGGCGACGACCGGAGTTTCCGCGGGAGATCGGGACGATGACGAGAAGACCGGAGGACTCGGATCACTCGGTATATCTCTCACCCTTTCTCTTGTTAGCTAGTATCGGTTAATGGTTACGATCCGGGTATATTGTCCGCGGTAGCGCCAGTTTAAAAGTTAAGAAAACTTTGATTCCGCATTTTGGCCTCGGATTGACGGCCGGGGCGCTGCCGTGGCGCAACATGGTATCAGAGCCACGCCATTAACCTTGCCTAGCTTGTTCTAGTGTGTTTTACATTTCCGATCGAACAAAATCCCAAAAACCCCATTTCGTGTGCATCAGTTTTCTGTCGATTTTTTCCGGGCTCTAAAAATTTTTCAAGTTGTAAAAAACTAATGTACTGGAAATTCTAAGACTACTGGAAAAATTCGACACATTCAGTCGATCACTCAAGCGCGGAACCGCGGCCAAACCCCCCCTTGGGCCGCGGTTCCGCCGCGCATTGGTGTCTTCACTGTGTCATATTTTTCCAGTCGGCTTCTGGGCTAATTTTTGGGGTTTTGGAATATTAAAATTGGGCCCAAACTTTCTGTGAGTGCTACAGTATTACTTGGGGGCCCACTTGTTAATTTTTGATCGATTGGATATTTTAAACACATTATTTCACAGTATTTACATTATATCTGCGACCGTGAATGTCACTTGATCGGTAAATCCTGTCTAACTGCTATAGCCCGGTTAGACGGATTTGCGAACGTGACTTTTCACATTGATGTTCTATGTTTATGCTGTGTTGTTGCGGATCGGTCGTGGGGGATAGCCTGGATGCAATGTTAGTACAGTTTTGTTTTATATGTACATTTGATATTGCGGGGTGAGCGTCCGACATGTGGACTGCCGTCACTGCCTGTTTGTATTATTCTTTTGGGGCACGACCAGGTTGCGGTCGATGTACCCGTTGTATGTATATTTTACTTTCTGTACTAGGATTGCCCCGCGGAGGGGTGCACGGATAGCCGGGTTCTAGAGGGCAACAAGCCTGTATCTCATGGCATTGAGACGGAGGGGGCTTTACTCTAGAATTGGCGGGCTGTTCGCCGCACTCGTAGGGGGTACAGGTTGACCCAGGAGGGGTGCCCAAGTTACCGGATTCCGTGAAGTGCTGGGTGGTCCATTCACGGAGCTGAAAGGGGCTGCCTCGCTTCAGGTTTTGGCGGGTGACTTGCCGCGCCCGTAGGGGTCTAGGATTTCATTGCACAGGCTATCCACACGACCAGGGGAACGTCGGGTTTCAGCAGCGGCTCTGTGAAACCCGGGGCTTCCAGATATCTGTATTGTTCTGTGATGCTGTACATTTCTGTGATGTTGCATTTTATCACGCCTTGAGCGAAATACTATATATTGGTATATATATTAGTAGATGTTGTATATGTTTTTCATCCGCGCTAGTCCAGTCCCCGCTCTGCCGTTAGTTAGCTAACCTAACGGGTGATGACGGGACCCAGTGGCGAATGCGGATGGCATATACGTACGTCAGTATATTTTCGTTCTTTGTGGTGTGATCAATTGATGGGACTGCGTTGATTCGGATCAATGCAAGATAAACAAACCTATTCTGATGTTGTTGGAACACTTTTCAAAAAGCTGTTATTGCAAGGACGTTCGCTTTTGTTTTGCATCGTGGTATTCATTTGGAATATCCTGCTCCTCAGTCGATGAGACAAGGGCCGAGATCCCTTCACCGGGAGTGACCCCTTGGACAGAAGTTTGCGTCAGGGCATTAACTTCACTATAGACGATTACTTTTGCTTTGCATCGTGGTATTCAGTTGGAATATCCTGCACCTCATTCTACGGGGAAAGAGCCGAGATCCCTTCACCGGGAGTGACCTCTTTAGCAAAGGTTTTCGTCACTATATTTTTATAAAAAGTTATGCAGTTCCTTCAACGATATCAAGTTCATTACGTTAAAGGTTTTTCGCCAAAAACCTACCGTAGCCCTCCTTCATTTCCTACAGGTATTATTTGGTATTCGTGCTGCGTTTGTTGACCTAGTCAAGACGTAGTGTTCGGTAGCTAAGTGGTACTTGTTTGTTGCATAAGTGGGATTGGTTAAGACAGTCGTGCGGCCTTGTTGACCTAGTCAAGGGCACGTACGGGTGGGATTAATGCAATCCAGAATAATGACGGGTTGAACTTGACTGGCGGTTTATGGTTTGTTGACCTAGTCAAGGTCATAAACCGCTTGGGGTAAAAATTACATCGGGAGTTTCAAAGAACTGAAACTTGCCAGACATGCGCATACCTTCTGGAGTATGGTGACGTGAGTGGATTCCGTCACGTTATCATGCGATGATAGTTGGATCCCGATTCCCACTGATGAGTTGGTTTACTCCTCGGGTGATCCCGGCTAATTCTTCTTTCAGGTTTGGGGAAGAATTTGAGGTTACAGTGGGAGGTTTCCAGATTAGATAAAGTGATAACCATTCTGATCCAGGTTACAGTGCACGCTGAGTGTTTCTTTTCTCTCTCTCTTTGGCAGCGACCTTTGACCCGACCCTAGACTATGACTCAGTGACCAAGTTGACTGAACCTTCTTAACACTGGCTTTTGGATTGTCAGAGTTTCAGACCTCATTGCCACTCCTACTTTTACCCTTTTCTCCAGGACACCCCGTATTACTACGAACGTCCACTTCCATTGGACAAAACCATCGTATGGTTATATACGAACTCGAAGGACTTCGAGGATGGTTTCTGGTTCTGGAGAAAACGAATAGGATTATTCAGTTGTCTTTTCTTTTCACCTTCTCTCATTGCGAGTACTCCTTGGTTTAGGAGATAGTACACCTATTACGCAAATTGGATAGTCTTCTTCCAAACCTTAGGCAGGTGCCGAACGGTGGGGAATGAAGAAAACCAATTAGCATAACGATGGTGTACAGAAGGTATTAAGTTAAGACAAAGCAAGGGATTAGTAAGAGAGCAAAGTAAATTGCGACTGCTATTCACGACCGAACCAAGTATTTCTTCGCCAATCCTAAATCACCTTTGTATTTCTCCAGGACACTCCGTATCACTACGAAGATCCCAAGTTTATTGGATAATCCATCGTATGGTTATATACGAACTCGAAAGGAACTTGTTCCAGTTCGGGGATGGATTCTGGTTCAGGAGAAATAGGAATAAGGTTTATTCAGGTGTCTTTTATCCTCACCTTCTCTCGCATTGCGAGTGCTCCTAGGATTAGGACAGTACACCCATTATGCTTACTGGATAGTCTTCTTCCAAACCATAGGCTGGTGCCGAACGGTAGGGAAGGAAGAAAACCATTTGGCCTAAGGGGTGTGCAGAAGGTAATGACTAAAGACATATAAAGGGATTTGGAGAGGTGGCAAAGAATTATACGGTTATAGTTGTGAATCTGGATAATGGTAGAGGAATTACTAGGAATACCAGGATACCCCATCGAAACATTTCAATGTTTCAGTTCACTGTGTAATGTTAAAAGAAAACTGATTTCCCAATTAGATACTTACTCCAGGGTATGTATTTACCAGGTATGATTCTCACATCTGTATGGTTTTACAGATGATGAGTGGGAATAAGTTATTGGGAATTGGGTGATCATCCTCATTATATCGGGATTCGTTGTAATCGGTGATATTTGAGGAGATCACCTGGGCTGTTTGCCGGTCGGCAAATATTTGGTTTTGAATATCCGCTTTTATGCACCAATTTCAAATTGATATATCTGTACGTCTATTTTCATAGAGTGAGATATACCTTTCTGAAATTATGTCTACGACATTTACCTATATCAGTGGATGGTAAGGTAAGGAGCATTAAACAGCGGTGTAATTCTTCTTAACCATAAGTACAGTTTTCAACCTACGACACACAGTGAAAGAGTTGTTAGACTCAACGGACTTATACAGAGTATTGTATGTTGTCCAGTGTCCATTAGGACAGAGGGTTTGGTCCTCATACTATATTCTGTTTACTTTTAACTTCTCTAGTTCTTAGACATGTGTTTCGTAGAAACACAGGGTCTAAAGTTTGAGGAGTTATAGGTATTTGAATAGAGTAGAGAACCAGGTATAGCAAGTATCGGGATTCTTCAAAGTGATCGAAGATGTAGATACTTGTGTATGGTATTCAGTTGATAGTAATGATAAAGAGAAATTGCTTCTCTTTCAGGTTACTCATAATTGGAAGCATTCCTAAGTTGAGTAACGCTGATCGGCCTCCTTTCATTTAGTTGACATGCACTGGAGACAGCTGCATGATTTGAATCTGGTTCAATTAAATCAGTGCCTCTGGTTCTATATTGGATATAGAACGGTTCATATCTTAACGATGTTAAGGTACGGGGAGTTGTCCGGCTTATGATTAAAACCAGACACTGGACAACTCAAGGCACATTTCTGTAATGGCTATTTGTGGGTTGACCCAGGCTATGACGAGGGTTGACTTTCTACCATCTGGAAGATCAATAGTGATATTGTTCTTAACTCGCCACATTTTAAAAGGGAATGGTTATTTTTCAGAAAATAGTAGTGGGAGTATGGTAGAACTGGAAGCGATTCCAGAACCGCAAACGATTACTGAAGATTTGATAGGGAACCTAAAGATTCAATCTGATTTGACATTCCATTGGCCACTCCGCAGATAAGGTGGGTAACTTCAGGCACCCGAGAGGTACTCCGGTAGCCTCAAGGACGGTGACAGGGAAGTTCTTGTTTACCCACACTTGCCATTGTTGTTGTTCCAGGCTGCGAGACCCGGCAGGAGGAAGAGTATAGCGTCGTTCTAAACTAGTTTTGGAAGTGCACGTCTATATGACTCTGCCAGAGGGTTGTCGTAGTCCGTGGGAGCAGCGGAAGCATTGGTGGACATCAGGCTTATGTCTATTTATAGACTAAAGCAGATATAGCGGAGATAGATCATCTATTTCTGATGTGAAGTCATAGGTTTGACTTCATTAGAATAGAGGATGGATCTGTTAAGAAGGTAGTAGGGTGTGATGTCCTGGTATTTGATGACATACACAGAGTAGGAAGTGATATTCCTATACTACGATCGGTTATATTTTGGTTGTCACACAGTGTTTTCTCCATACAGGACTAGGATAATATATCAGACATTCTGGTTACTAGATCTATAGTTTTAGATCTAGATTTGGGTGGTTTCCTAATCTGGGTACCTTGACAGCATTCTATGAGTATTTAGAATGGACGACTCCTGGCACGGTAGTACACCTGCAGCTAATGGAGTCACCCTCTCTAAAGGTGTCTTACAGACTAAAGGGGAGAGGGATACGCATGATTGACAGATCACTTGCTTAGGCAATTGAGTCAATCATGAGATGTCAAGTACCACACCAGATGTTGTTCTTGCAGTAGCTGCAATAAGCTGATATTAATCCAATCCTGGAGAAACAGTCGGAAGCAGTTTTAGAACATAAGTTGATGTTCTAGGGATGTGATAACGACAGCCTCTTTTAGGAGACGGTTGTCACTCCAGGCTTCCAAGGTGACATGGATGGCAGAGTGGCTGTCAGAGTTATATTTTCTCCTTCTGACGAGGGGCAGTATTTTGGACAGGTGGTCCAAGGCAATACTGAGGGAGGCATGGCGCTGGGTACTGATTAAGTTCAGTTATCGATACAGTCTAAGAAGTTTGGATTTGGAGTTCATTTATGAGCTAGGTCCCATCAGATATCCAGACATACTCTAAGGCAGGTATTGCTCATTTCGGGAGATGGTTTTCTCTGCGAACTTGAGATATAGAGAGACATAGAAAGAAACATCACAGCGGATCCACTCACTGAGGCTATTCCTCGAACACAATAGTTTCGCAAACGAGCTTTGTGAGACTGACTAGTAGAGGAGTTGGGTGTTCGGTATCACACGGGCTGTGAGTATGCGACATCGCAATAATTAGCCTTGAGTGCAAGTGGGAGATTGTTAGAGATAGTGCCCTCAGAGTCAATTATTCGATCACAGGCACGTGATTGCAATGATTGAGGGAGGACCTATCCCGGTAAGACAGTCTTACTCGAGATGATAGTATGCTATCTGGTTTATCTTTATCATCGTGTACTGTTTCAGGTGACCTTACAGGTCGCTATTACACGTTGATAGAGCCCTTAGGATTCTTGCTTGACGACCAGCAGTATGATGGCGATCATATACGTGGGAGCTGGTAGTCTATAAGCACATCCTTAAAAGGTCCCTAGTCGTAGGAGTTTCAAGACAGGGCATCGATACTCCATTAGTAGACTAGTGTATACAGTCGAGACCCCGACGAGGGGCGGTGGCCGGTCTCACAAGCCACTGGTGTCAGTTGGTTCACCTAAGATGTATACAGGTGCTCATTGGGTTATGAGTACACCGGACAGGACTCGCCGGGAACCTGCTAGTTGGGATTATACCATACGTCAGATAGCAGTTCCCAGGTGACATGTGTACAGGTTAGTTCATCGACCTGAGATCGTCATTTGTCTCGTGTGAGTTCCCACTGTGCTTTGATTACTACCCTACCACGGCTCAAAGGAGTCGTGCAAACAGGTTTTAGTTGGGTACAGTCCCGAGCCACATGGACGCAGTGAGCGGATCTGCAGGGGTTCGTCTCTCCCGGTATTAGGGGTGAGGTCGCGCTGTGTCTAGGAGAGCCATTACATAAAGCCCTCGGCCGAGGCAGGAGATTTGCTGGTAGGTATTCCAGTAGTATCTCAGGGTGTTCTGGGCTTCACTCCGACACGACTTGTACCGCCTTTGGGGGTCTGACTTTTACCAACCCCCTAGGCCCGCCATGCGATGCTCATAGACGAACGGACCGGACTGTACGGATATTGTCACTGACAGGCTCAGTAGGGTGTCAGGATGAGTTCGCTCATCGACGTCCCTTTTGGTCAATAGCTGGTGGCCCGTCACGTATTGGCTTATACCTCTGACGTGCTGGTGGTTAAATCCACAACCATAGTATTGACGAGTCTTTAGAGTCCACCACACTTTCAGTTACTCAAGCTTTCGGGCGAAACGCTGTAGAGGCCGTATGGAGATATGGCAGGGTCCGATCAGATACGTGCGGTATTGCACGGATCAGTATCAGACGGTTTGTACTAGAGGCCGTATAGTTATATGGCAGGGTTCGATCAGATTCGTGCGGTATTGCACGGATCAGGATCGGGCGAACATTACTAGCCGGCTTTGGTTTAAGCCGGATCCTAGTTTAGTACAGTGTAGATTTTGTCTCTTTGCATTTGTATCCGGACGGAATACAGATGCGGGTGTGTATGCACAGTATCGGGGTTTTCCTGTAATTTATTACGGGACCGGTTTTCTGGAGTTGCCAGTTTACATTCCGTTCCGGCCGGTTTTCCTTTGTTCTTTCCCGGCCGGACTTTTCCGATGGAGGGGGGTAATTTGCAGTTTTGCAAATTACATTTGGGGAAGGGGTTTCTTGCATATGTGAGATTATGATAGCATCTTTAGATTCCTTTTTCTTTCTTTTCTTTTGATGCACCATTACTTGCATTAATTGAGATAAGGATGGGTATGGGTTTGATGTGCTTTTGTTATGATGATGTTTTGTTTATGGTCACCTCTTCTCATCTCTTACACTCACCTCCCTCTTGTAATATACTTTGTCTCCACCACCATTTTCCAAATTGAAGGGGCCGGCCACAATTTTGGAGAGGAGGAAAAATGAGAGAGTTTCATTTGGTGTGGGAAATATATCATCCATCTCATTTTTTCATTGCTACAAAATCCCCAAGTTCATATCTTGTTGATTCCTCCATCAAGGCAACTTCACCAACCCAAAAGAGACTATGATTCTACACTACATTTTATAGCACATCTTGGGCGCGTCGGCTAGCCAACTTCACGCCCGAGTTGCCTCGGTATTGAGGTGGGAGCCCGTAAAAGATACAGACGATGTGGTGCCCTTCCGGCAAGGAGGCGACGACCGGAGTTTCCGCGGGAGATCGGGACGATGACGAGAAGACCGGAGGACTCGGATCACTCGGTATATCTCTCACCCTTTCTCTTGTTAGCTACTATCGGTTAATGGTTACGATCCGGGTATATTGTCCGCGGTAGCGCCAGTTTAAAAATTAAGAAAACTTTGATTCCGCATTTTGGCCTCGGATTGACGGCCGGGGCGCTGCCGTGGCGCAACAGAAATAATGTGAGAAATTGAAAACAAAAGAGAGAAAAATTCCTACTTCATCATCCTCATCTATTCTAGCCACTTAGATTAGGGTGTTTGCTTTACTAATACTTGATTAGTGAAGCAAGAGCTTGGGTTTGAGTTTCTTCAAGGTAGATCATCTTAGTTTTTGAAGATTGGAAGCAAGGGTGCATTATTCTCTTCATGGAGCCTCTCTAGAATCCGGATACTTGATGATCGCAGCGAAGGGACCTCAACACGGAGCTTATGAAGCGAAGGAACGGACTACAAAGGTTGTAATCCCTAACTCTTAGATATTAAAGTGTTTATCATGCTTGTTTTGTTTGATTCTCTAGTTAAAGTTCCTAGGTTTAGGGTTATCTTCAATGGAAAAATTTGAAATTGGCATGGGAGATGCCACCCGAAACCTTGCTGCCTTTGTAGGTAACCCAATAGCCGGAGCCCACCTCATCGTCGACACCTTCTTCCTCTCCTTCCTCTCCTCCTCCGCCTGCACGCCCATCTCCCCTGCAACCCATCGCAAAATGCGATGAACCCCACCAAGCAACCCTCGGCACCATCGCCACACCCTCATCACTGGAGCTCTGATCACCCCGTTGGCCTCATCCCATCACCACCACCTCTCTCCTCTCTCCTCTCCTCTTCCTTGCACCAGAAACCCGGCACACCAGATCCCTGACTTCACGAAACCCCACTGCCCATCGCCGAAAATCCTGGACTGCATCCTCACCGTCGACGGCCCATCATCGACGTCACACCCTCGCCTTCCTCTCTGATCCTAGAGCACCAAACCCAGAGAATCGCAGTCTTATTCTTCTTCTGTTTCTTCTTCTTCTCTATTTTGCTTTCTTGATTTCTTGGTTTTCAATCATCGCCGGAGCTGTACCCGTCGCCGACGATCTGGACAACCCAGTTAACGTCCCTAGCCAGCGTGGTTGTGTTCTTGCTTTGCCTGGTCCAGCTCTGTACGCCCGCGTGTGTATCGCGACATTTACCGACGTCGGACGCACCGTACGCACCCTGTATTGAGATCCGATCAGGCAAGTTTATCTTTCTACATGATGTAATATATATTTTACATCCTTATGAATAAAAATATCACATGTTTACTGCATTGTACATCCATGTTACTGTTTTACTGTTTTCGGATAGCCGTTCGTATCCGTATCATTTATCACATATATAGTCGCATGCAAGTTTATCTTGCTACATGCTATGTTATTACATTTGCATCCATATTAATAATAATATTACATGTTCATTGCATTGTGCATCCTATGTTACAGTTTTACAATTTTACAATATCCGTTCGCATCCGTACACTTTATTATATATCTAGTTGCATGCCATGTCATATTATATCATGTTACCGTTATATTAGCACCCCATGCTTGATAATGTACATCATATGTAGTCATGGAGTTGTAGATGTAATCCCTGATAAACATTTGTCCATCAATGTTTTACTGTGCATTCATACTTTTACCGTGATTCGATACTTGCTACATTTTACTGTTGGGAATCCATTTGATACATGTGCACTACCTGACATGACTTGATATACCACTGCTTGACTTGATACCTGATCATGTTCCTAATGCCGACAATCCTGACTTGTCGTCCTGACGGACGTATCATGTTGTCTACATAGACAAACTTGTACCTGCTTGATCCTGTGTTGGCATTAGCTCCAGATTATCAATACCTGACTTGAACACATAACCTTAGGGGCATGGGGAAATCAAAAATGTAACTGAAGTGTAGCTTAAAAGGTTATTACTTGATCCATAGTCCCGGGCGATAACGGGACAGAATCATTCATGATTCTTACTTGATCCGTGGTCCCGGGGGATAACGGGACAGAGTCATTCGTAACTCTCACTACCTGATCTGTGGTCCCGGGGGATAACGGGACATATTCTTTTAAGTTACATGGAGGAGTATACTAATTGATTTCAAACAAACTTTAGAATAGATAACCCAGTAGCACAGTTTAGATTGATCACCGCATGTCACATACACTGATACACTTCACTGTTCTATATCCGTGTTTACTTATTACATTCATGTTACTGTTTATAATTCATGCATGCATATCTTGTTACCTCCTGATTATATTCTATTATTTGATAGTATGACGCACTGATGTCTGGGTTTTGCATGGCCCGGATCCTTTATCTCTTTCGCAGGCTGACCAGGAGTACTTCAGCCGACAGGCCGAACAGTGAGGAGAATGTTAGTGTTTAGTTTAGTTTAGTTTTTCTTTCTGCACTTTCATTTCCTGATGTGAGCCCATATTTGGCACGTACTTTCCTGATGTTATTGCTTATTGGATTTATTGCTTCCGCACATTTATATTTCTTGACTCGTTTATTCTGGCATATAAACATGTACTAGATAGTTTATTTTATTTTACTGTTCTTGATATCTTATAAAGAACCGTAATGTGACTGTGGAGGGATGTTTCCTAACAACAGGTAGCATGGTTGGCTCTGTCATGTGCCGATCTTAGTGCACTGTGGGAATCGGGGCGTAACAGGGTTTGTTTGGTATCAGAGCCATAGGATTTAGGTTAATTGGGTTTGATTCTTTTGTAGTTGGGTATTGGACGCAATAGATGAATTAGAAAACCCGTAATTAGGAACATGTCCTGGCACATTGTTGTCGTGATCCTTGAATCTTATCTTTCGCTTGACCCTTGTCTTGACGATATGCAAACAACTTTGCATCTCGGTTTGGAATCCTTTTGGTTCCTTATTATTTCTCCCGTCCTATTCTATTGATTATGATACTAGGATTTGGGCGACTTGAACGGAGTTATGTGATTGTACCCATGAACTGCAGCATGGTTACAATGCGGTACTCTATTTAAGTAACTTGGAGTCCTAGTCTTGATTCATTTCCTTGTTTTATGATCGTTATATTACCTTGCTTGTCTCGGTTTCATTGCTTACCAGTTTATGTTTTATCGCAAGCTTGAATCCTGTTTACCGTGCTTATCTTCTTCGGTGTTTGGTTTCAGGTGAAGTCATTTCGGGTATCCTACTTGTTCATGTTTTTCCTGCATTAGAATTATTCGATTCTGGTGCATCCAATTGTTTTATGTCGTCTAAGTTTATTGTTGCACATTCGATTTCTTGCACGACCCTGTCTTGTTGTTGGGACATACACACTGGGAACGGGAAGATCATATCTAGTAATGAGTGCAAAGATTGTTCAGTTGTTATCTGCGGACGAGAGTTATTTGCGGATTTCTTGGTGATCGATACCGGTAGTTATGATGTTGTCTTGGGAATGGATTTTCTCGGCACTTTCCAAGCTCACATCGATTGTAGAGCAAAGAGAGTGATTTTCTAAATTCCCGGACATCCGGAGTTTGTTTTTGCTGGAGGTAGCAGTTCTATCGGGCCAGTCGAGTTTAGGGCTAGGCCGACAAGCACCGTTCTTGCGTCGATGGAAGTTGATAAGAAGGAAGCGCCAGCAGTGGTTCGAAAGTTTATGGTTGTGTTCGAAGACATCTTGGGTTTACCGCCAAAATGAGATGTAGAGTTCACGATCGATCTTGTTCCTGGTGCAGCGCCAATCTCAAAGGCATATTATCTGATGACACCAGTGGAGTTGGAAGAAGTAAAGAAGCAGGTTGCCGAATTGCTAGAGAAGGGTTGGATTCGGAGCAGCAATTCACCCTGGGGAGCTCCAGTTCTTTTAGTCAAGAAGAAATTTGGCACAAGGAGGATGCGCATCGATTATCGAGAATTAAACCGGGTGACTATTAACAACAAGTACCCAATCCCTCACATTGGCGAATTATTCAAGCAGCTCAGTGGTGTGAGGGTATTCTTGAAGCTGGATTTGCGATCCGGATATCATCAAGTTCGAGTTAAATCAGAGGATATTTGCAAGGCTGCGTTCCGAACTCGATATGGACATTACGGGTAGTTAGTGATGCCATTCGGAGTCACGAATGCACCGGCGATATTTATGGACTTGATAAACCGAATCTTTTCACCGTTCTTGGACCAGTTTATAGTGGTGTTCATCGATGATATTCTGGTCTACTCGAGGAGCCTAGAAGAGTATGTAGAACACTTGAAGATCGCACTGCGGACATTGAGGCATGAAAGATTATATGCAAATATGAGCAAGTGTGAGTTTTGGCTTGAAAAAGTGAAGTTTTGGTGCATGTCATATCCGGAGATGGAATCGTCATTGATCCTGAGAAGATTGCAGCAGTTCAAGATTGGCCGATTTCGAAGAATGTAGCGGAGATCAGAAGTTTTCTGGTACTTGCAGGATATTACCGAAGATTCGTTGAGAATTTTTGCTCGACTGGCTAAGCCTTTGACCAAGCTTACACAGAAGGAGGTACCGTTCGTATCGACGGATAGTTGTGCGTCGCCTTTTGAGGCGTTGAAGCAAAGATTGACAACCGCTCCTATTTTGAACATGCCAGATAGTTCCGGAGGGTTGGTTATTCACAGCGACGCATCTGGGAATGGCTTGGGATGTGTTCTTATACAGCATGGGAAGGTTATAGTCTACGCATCAAGACAATTGAAGAACATGAGAAGAATCACCCAACTCATGATTTGGAGCCGGCAGCAGTAATTTTCGCCTTGAAGATTTGGAGACACTACTTATTGGGCGAAAGGGTCGAAGTATTCACCGATCACAAAGCCTAAAGTATGTGTTCACGCAGAAAGAGCTTAACATGAGGCAGCGTAGATGGCTGGAGCTGATGGCTGACTATGATCTTGATCTCAAGTACCACCCGGGGAAGGTTAATGTAGTGCCAGATGCGCTTAGTTTGTTTCCAGCAATTCGGATGTTGACAGCACAGAAGGAACTTATCGAGGATTTTCGGAAATTCGAGTTAGAGATTGTGTTACCGCATTCTTCGGGACAGTTGATGCAGCTGCAAGTACAGTCATCTTGATCGATAATATTAAAGCAGTGCAGTCACAAGATCCAAGATTGCAGAAGTTTTGAGAACGGGTTGAAGAGGGGCTTCGAACGGACTTGTTGATTCATGAAGATGGTTCGTTGTGATATGGTAGACGTTAGTGTGTGCCGAAGGGAGATATTCGTGAAGAAGTTATGAAGGAGGCACACAATTCTGCGTATTTCGTACATCCAAGAGGCGCGAAGATGTACCGTGATCAACGAAAGCATTTCTGGTGGGAATGCATGAAAAGGGGAGATTGGCCGCTTTGTAGCGAAGTGCTTGGTGTGTCAACAAGTTAAGACTGAATATCAAAGGGTAGCTGGTTTATTGCAACCACTTCCAATTCCTCAGTGGAAGTGGGAACATACAACCATGGATTTCGTGACAGCCCAACCGCGGAGTCCAAAGGGCAACAATGCAGTTTGGGTGATTGTTGATCGATTGACCAAGGCAGATCATTTCATACTGTTTTGAGTTGGTCAGTCGATGGAAGCATTGGCAGAGCGGTACATGTAGGAGATTCTGAGATTGCATGGAGTACCTGTAAGCATCGTTTCTGATCGCGATACCCGATTCTTATCGCACTTCTGGAGGAGTCTACAGGAAAGTTTAGGGACGTGATTAAAGTTTAGCATTGCTTATCATCCTCAGACAGATGGCCAGTCAGAGAGAACGATCCAAACTCTTGAAGATATGTTGAGAGCTTGCATGTTAGACTTCTAGGGTTCATGGGAGGATCATCTACACTTGGTGGAGTTTTCGCACAATAACGTCTTTCAGGAGACTATTCAGATGGCTCCATTCGAAGTGTTATATGGTCTCAAGTGTCGCTTACCCGTTTTTTGGGACGATGTTGGAGAACGAAGATTGTTGGGACCGGATTTGATTTTGCAAACCGTGGAGAAAGTTAATACTATCCGGAATCACATGAGGGCAGCACAAGATCGGCAGAAGAGTTAGGCCGATACATCGAGAAGACCTCTAGAGTTCGCTGTTAGTGATCTTGTATTCTTTAAGTTATCACTGACTAGAGGAGTGATTCGTTTTGGGAGTCGAGGCAAGCTTAGTCCTCGATTCGTGGGGCCTTTCGAGATTATTGAGTATGTTGGAGAAGTTGCATATCGATTGGATTTACCACCATCTTTAGTGAGTGTTCATGACGTGTTTTATGTATCTCAACTCCGTGAGTATGTTCGCGATGAGATGCATGTGCTGGATCATTCGGAGCTGACTGTAAGGGAGGATTTGACCTATGAAGAACGACCGATGTCGATTGTTGATCGAAGAGAAAAGGTCCTCAAGAACAAGGTTATCCCTTTCGTACTTGTTTCATGGGGAATCACTCGCACGAAGAATCGACTTGGGAACGAGAAGACGAGATTCGACAGAAGTTACCACACCTCTTCTCATAGATTCATGTTTGTTTATCTTTTCTTGTTCTGTGAATTTCGAGGACGAAATTCATTTTGTAGTTGGGTATAATGTAACACCCTAGTTCATTTATTCCAGTTCCTTTTTGGGTATTTTTTTATTTATGGTTATTTCTTGATTTATTGTTGTTTGGGTGTGAATAATGTAATTGATATATGTGTTTGCATTCGACCCGACCCGCATGCTGGAAACCCGTCTTGATTCTTGTTTATGATTGCTCCTGGCTAGTTATGAGGATCCGTGCACTTTCATGTTGTATGTCCTGTATTCCTGCATTATATCTGGCATATGCATTTTTTTAAAAATATAATTATAATCAAATAATATATTTTAAAAATATCTAGCAAGGCCTGCATCATACAACTAACCCTGTCGTAGTATCTGTACATCTTGTTCTCGTTCCGTTCAGTAAAACGGACCCGTTTGGATAGCTACGTGCACGCTACGTGTATCCGTTCTTAGGGGTATACATTTTCGTGACCCGGATATCCTATTTTGGTTTTGGTTGACACGTATATTATCCGTATTTTTAAACCGTAAATTTAGACCCGACCCGAACGTATTTTGGACTATTTTGTATCAGCCAAAAACTCAAATTTTTCCTAATATTATATTTGTAACTACATAACTATTATATATTCATTTCTTTAACCAAATTTATATTTTAAATATTTTTTTAGACATCACAATCTGATCTCCTCTTGTGACTCTCCCTCTCCCTATATATATATATATATATATATATATATATATATATATAAACTCAAATTTTTCCTAAATATTATATTCGTAACTATATAATTTTTATATATTCATTTCTTTAACCAAATTTATATTTTAAATATTTTTTAGACATCACAATCTGATCTCCTCTCGTGACTCTCTCTCTCCCTATATATATATATATATATATATATATATATATATATATATATTAATTTTTCTTAACTATTCCCTTTTCCCCAGCCCACGTCTTTTCTCTCTCCTCCCTTTTTCTTAACTATTCCCTTTTCCCCAGCCCACGTCTTTTCTCTCTCCTCCCTCATTTTGTTTTCCCGCCTCGTTCTCGCTCGAACTGACGCCCGCGCCGCTCGCTCGCCTCCACCGTCATCGACACCACCTCCGCTCACCTCACCTCTCCCTCTCCCTTTATCTCGACCTCACCTCTCTCCCTTGCACAAAACCCACTCCACGATGAGCCATCCCTGCACACCCGAACCCACGTCCCCGACGAGAACCCACGCCTCAACCAAGCCCTCGTCGCCGGAGCCCACCTCGTCATCGACACCTTCTTCCTCTCCGTCCTCTCCTCCTCCGCCAGCATGCCCATCTCCCCTGAAACCCGTCGCAAACCGCGACGAACACCACCAAGCAACTCTCGGCACCATCGTCGCACCCTCATCGCTGGAGCTCCGATCACCCCGTCGGCCTCACCCCATCACCACCAGCTCTCTCCTCTCTCCTCTCCTCTTCCTTGCACCAGAAACCCGGCACACCAGATCCCCGAATTCAAGAAACCCCACTGCCCATCGCCGGAAACCCTCGCCTGCATCCTCATCGTCGATGGCTGATCACATGCTTTTCGCTTGTCGTGTTTTGAAATTCTAAAATCTAACCGCGATCAGGACGATGTCGCTTTGCAACTAGCCGTGATGAGCACGGGTCGTCCGTAAGGAGACAGAGCATTTTAAGTTCTTGTCGTAACGAGTTAATGCGCGAGGCAGAATGTTCGTATCTAACCTATGTGTTATATGCAAAGTAATCGTTTGTTAGGATAGTGTAGGTTAAGGAAATCCGTGCTAAAACCTTTGAGCCAAACTTAACGATTGAAGCTAGAGCAATCGGCAACAACGTGAATTAGGGTACTTAAGCACGGTATTAGAAATCTGGTTTATTGACCCTTGTTCGTCCGTTCTTGTCTCTTGCTTTCGCCTCCGGCCAAACTGAACGCAACCGGTCACGGTTAGGAATCACCGATACCTTGGTAGGATAGGATGCCTAACAGGGCGCTTGCGTAACGTTTGGACGGAGTTCAATGGAAAATACGGGAAAAGGAAATGAGTAAAAAAAACCTTAACTTACAAAATCGTTATCTATTCCTAACAACACATATTCACAAACATCATATTAACAACACCATATTAACAAACCATCACAAAAAGAAAAAGCAAAGAAAAGAACAAAGAAAAGAAAAGACATTACAAGAAAGAAAGTGCATGGAATTTAAAGTGCAAGTAAGTAAAGGGCATGAATTAAAATTGCAAGAAAGTAAAGCATTAATATAAAAGAGCAAGGTAAGAATAAAGAGAGAGAGACTAAGAACCCAAGAGTGCAAAATGATATCTTTATTATGTCCAAGATACAACCTTGAGATCAATAGCTAAATCTTAAACTTGCAAACTCACTAAAGAGGTTGCAAGATCAAAAGAAGGCCATGAACTCAAGGGAAAACTAAGCTATGTACAAGAGAACCAAAAAGAAAACAAAAGAGTATACAAAATATTGGATAAAGAATGAGAAAACTTGGACCCTTGACCCTTTGCCCACTGCCTGCTTTTATAAGCTCAAAAACTAAATAAGTAAACAATAAAAATGAGCTGTCGTGGTAGCAATGGGAGGCCCACAGAAGTCTGGGAGCCTTTGGGGCAAAAGTGGACGGCCACAATGGTATTGAGCTCGGGTCAAATCCGAGCTCTGGGTCTCGTTTTTGTTGTGTTGGCTTGTGTTGTCCCCCACATCACTCTGATGCTGTTTGTTTGGTCTAAAAAGTTCTGTGTTGCACTCAGGGCTAGGAGGGAAACTTGTAGCTATGAATCACATCAACACTTTATGCATTGAATGCACCATTAATACACATCACACCATGCCCACTTATGCCATGATTCATAGCTGCCCCCACCATGGTCCATGTGCCAAAAATTCTTGTGTACGCACTTGTATGTGTTGGACCATTTAGATAAAAAGTGTGTACACAAGTATGTTGCACAAAGAAACTCTTGGGATATCGATCGATTTGCGGTTCTGGTTGTAACGTCGGCTCACAAATGATATATCCGTGATTTTGAATGTATTTCCAGTATTTTGTCATGGATACCTGTAATCTGTATTATTGAGCAGACACTGGTTAATAGTACCGATAAATACAAAAAGTTGATAATGAATGTGCGGTATTAAAATGCAATATTCTGGTATGAACAAATACCCCCAAACTTATCATTTGCTCGTCCCGAGCAAAACAAAATCCTAGCCTCACTTTCGCAGAGAACGCGATTGCACTGAGCGCATGCATCAAGCCGTTAAACCTCTAGGTGTCCCTAGTAGGAGGAGTGTTTTCTCCTGAGGGTTTTCAGCGGATACTGCCCATAAAATCCCGTCAAGCTAGTTTCATAAGTTAATAACGATTCTACTCCTATAGTTTATATCTAGGTTAGAAATTATATTATCCTAAATTAGAAATATCCAACCTTTATGTTTCACAGCTCCTATCTATTTAACCTCAGATCCAATACGTTCCAAAAAAGTTTAGAAAGATGTTGGTATCTCCTGAGTTTTCCTTCTAAAAGTGCGGTCTCAAATCAGGGATTTTTTATCAGTTTTATGGAAAACATAAGTCTTATTCTTTATTTCAATCTTTCCTCCAAACATCGATTGTATACCCCTACGTGTGTGTATAGTTTCATCCCTATACTCAAGAATTCAATTCAAGCTATAGTACCCTTGCCTTAATATCTAATACTACTTCTTTTCATTAAATGATGGACGGATTTGCTTACACACCTTTCATACGATTATTAATGCTTCTTGAGGCACTAACGACCGATTACTGAATGTGTGAGCCTAAAGCGTAAATAGCAGTTTCCAGATCTTGACTTTATTTATTTATTTTTTCTTTTCTTTACTTTTCTTTTTCAAGACCGGATATATTTTTCAATAATGCTCTTTTTGGTGTTTAGCTTTAAATACCGTTTTTTTCTTTCATACTAGGTTTTCAGGCAAGAGTATTTCTAGGTATCCTCTACAATCCCAAGTTTCAAGGTGCGTGTGTGTGTAGTTTGTAGGGTATATACTTTCTAAATTTGAACTCAAGAATAGAAACTATTTTTCAAACTTATCCTTCAGTAAAGCTTCAATACTTTCCTTTCATCTCGACTTAACTCAAGAACTGAACTCAAAATTACCTACGTCTAAAAAAACTGTAAGGACGTATATTTACCAAGTTTAAACAGAAGGAGGGTTATTTTTAGGGTTTTCAATTCCTAAGCCTAAAATTTAGTTATTTCTAACATATCAACTAAACTTTTAGAATAAAAATCTCAGTTACCCTATTAGCTAACTTGACGACAAAGTTTTTATATTTTTGGAAATTTTTTTGATTTTTGTGGGTTTTTTAATAAGTATGCAAATGCAAAATATACAAATAAATGCGAAGGAAGAAAACTTACCGAGCACACCCCCAAACTTAAACTTGACAGTGCCCTCACTGTCAGGCTACACCAAGAGGGTCAAAATTGTCGGCGCTTCCCAAAGAAAATTTTTATACAAAATAAAAAGAAAACCAAAAATATATACACTAAAAGGATCCCCCCAAACTTAAGTGAAACAGTGTTTCTATTGTTTAAGCGGTGAAGTTCAGAGTTTAGAGGGGAAAGAACAGTATTAATCTATACAAGGCCTTACAAACAGTATTAATCTATACAAGGCCTTACACAGGCCAAAAGTGAGCACCAACCATTCAAAAATTCTATCTCTGTAGTGTGTTGGTTGGTGAAAGAATATGGAGAGGAAAGAAATGGAGAATACACGAGACCGTATGTGAATAGAGGTGGTATACGGTCTCGGTATATGAGAAGAAGAATGGCGGAGGGGAGTAAGAAGTGGAATACGAACTTGAGGGTGAAAATGGAGTGAATAAATTAGCACAATTTGTAATGACCGATGTGTAAAAAGAGATTGTGCTAATTTATCAATTCGTCGAGAAATTGGGTCAAATCCCTCAAGATTCATGAGAAAATATGGGTACGCGGAACTTGGTAAACCAGACATAGTAAATGAAAGTGATACGGTGTCTTACAAGGTCGGAACGATGGAAAGGATGGAGGGAAGTGATTGAGGAAGGGTATCAGGTAAAGGTTCAGGAGGGTGTACACAGTCAACGAAAGGGATGGGATGAATTGGAAAATCTGACTCATCAAGCAAAACGGGTTCATCCTCAAAAATATTCTCAAAATTCTCCTCAAAGTTAAGCTCATGCATGCATTTATCTTCAATATCTAGACGCATATGGAGTTCGGGAAGAACAGTTAATGACTCGGGATGATGAATTGGAGAGAAAATCTCATCCAAAACAGCGGGTTCATCATCCAAAATATTCCTAGCGTCAATATCCTCAATCAAGTGAAAATCAATAATCTTAGACACCTCATCAAAAGCATGGATATCAATCAATTCAGGTTCTAATATGGAGGTGTAGAGGTCAAAAGGATTGGGTGTGGTTTCACTCGAAAGGAACCCTTCACAATCGGGCAAATCAAACACTACAAAGTCGCACAACTCATTAATCATTCTATCTTCAATTGATAAATCATTTGGGACACTAGATAGAATTTCAAAAATGGAGTTGTGGGTTTCAATTTGCAATGGATAGGTTTGATTTGGAAGGGTGTACAGCTCACTCTCTCCACTCAAATTCTCAACCTGTCCTACCGCTTCTTCATACAATGGAAAATATGGAGCTAGTAGAAAACTAGCTACCGGGTCACTAGGTTGTATGAGGGCGGCCATGGACGCATTCAAATCCATCATCTGTTGGTATGACGCTACCCTAAAGTCTTCTAACGATTGTTCCAGACTAGACATGGGTTGTGAAGAGGTTTCAGTAAAAGATTCAAAGTTGTTTTGATACTGGAAACTCCCAAATGGGTGTGTAGAAGCAATGTCTAGGGAAGGTGCAAAAGTCGGGTAGGATGGATAAGAATTGAATAGTTGGACAGGAGTAGGATCAACATTTGGATAAGAAGGTGAATGGAATTGTTGATCCCAAGAATTTGCAGTGGTGACAGGAGTGAAAGATCGGCTATGAGATTGTTCAATACGTTCAGCAAGAGACATAGGTCTCGGAGTTACAACAAGACTCTCAAAAGGTGTATCAACATACGAAGGTGGTGAAGGTTGAAATGGTTGATACAAAGTGGATTGCAGAGTCTAATTGTTCGTCCAAGACACGTGTATCCGATCTTTTAAAGAAATTTTTGGCATGGATGGATCGCTCGACGTTCGACCAAAGCAAGAACCGTAAGAAGTCATGTATGGTTGTGGGTACCAAAGTTCGGCAAAAGTTTTTCTAGGTGGGGTACCCATGATATGAAGAAATGAAGAAGACGAAGAAAAGAAAAGGAGGGGAAAAAAGAATGTAGTTTTTTTTAATGTTAGTTATTAACAAAAGAATGAAATATACACTCAAAAAGAATCTGGACAAAACCAATCACGACACAAAAATACCACACACCTAATCGGTCTAGGGTTCACCTAGGTCAACTAGACCTGCTCAAGAACTTGGTTGTCGAAATAAAACTGTGTCGAGAAACGGGCTCAAGATATACTGATCACGAGGTCAGGTAAGTGCAGAGATAAGGGAAGGTTTTCCGACGCTTTCGCGAAGGTCCTTAATTAAATAACCCTTTTTCTTTTGGCGGTTTAACCGTGAACACTTTTCTAGACATCCCGTAAACAATATACCGTTAAGCGGTGTTCTAAACACAGTTAACTTCTTCTAGTGAGCGCGAAGTCCTTAAGGTTTGAAGTCTAGTTTCTTTTAAATTTTATGTAGGTATACGTTATGCTCAATCCGTAATTTATGGGCCACGAAAAAGGGGATTAAATCTTTTACCGTATGTTGTAGGGTTCTGTTCTCCGCCGAAAGACGCGACCGGGACGTTGGGACGTCTGGCCTGAATTTTGGAGGCAGATGCTATTTGGTTTTATCCGTCCACCTCTCCGAAGATACCAAGTTGATTTATGGCACCGTATATCGGAGGTGTAAACGGATGCGGCCGTTGTAGCAGACTTCGTCAGATTCCCCCTCATTTGAGGGGAATTTGATTGTGGGGACGCTCTTCCCTGCAGGCGCAAGCCCCTGCAGTTAATTACGCTACTGCATCGTGGTAACCACTTTCTCCTTCTCCAGATGGTCACTTCGTGTCGTGTGTGTTTGTTTTATTTTTGGTTGCACGTGGATTGTATACGGAGACTAATTTGTGTTGTCGCCCGTAGAGCGTGGATTAGTCCAAATCCGTATCTTCTTAGATTTGGGTTTGGGGTTGGTTTTAAGGATACGTTGGTCTCATTTGAGACTAAGATCAACTTAAACGTTTTTTAAGGAAACGTTAATCTAATTTTGGACTAAGATCAACTTAACGGGATCATTTAGATCCAACAAGAGAGCATTTGGACTCTATTGTTTAGTTTAAGGATATTGCAGTCCAGGGAGTTTAAGGACATCATAGTCCATGGAGTTTAAAGACATCATAGTCTATGAGTTTAAGGACCTCATAATCCATTGTAGTTTTAGAGACATCATAGTCTGTAAAGTTTAAGGACATCATAGTCCATGAGTTTAAGGACCCCACAGTCCGTAAAGTTTAAGGACGTCATAATCCATGAGTTTAAGGACCCCACGGTCTGTGGAATGTCTGGTTGTCGGGACCCGTCACCTCTCTAAATACGTTGAGGGATTACAACGAGAAATATCAGAGGAGTAAAGAGATGTACCCTTGAACCAATATTGGGTAGGGGATCTGTAATTGGATTCATTTAAGGATCATTAATCTCGTTTGAGATTAAGATCAACTTAAATGTTTATTAAGGATACGTTAGTCTAATTTTAGACCAATATCTATTTAACAAGATCATTTAGATCCAACAAAAGAGCATTTGGGCTCTATTGTTTAGTTTAGGGACATTGCGGTCCAAGTTCAGATGCAAACATGAGTTTGGGAATGCACCAGATAGTTATCGGCCATTGGGACCCACCACCTCTCTGAAGACGTTTAAGAATTACAATGACATGTATTACAGGTGTGAAGAGATGTACCCTCGAACCAAAATTGATTGAAAGGGCTCTGGGAATTATTTTAAATGTCAAGAGTATGGTTGGAGTTTAGTTTCAGGAGATCTTGCCTATGGAAAACTTAGCTAGTTTCGGCTAAGATTGGCTTGGATATAGTGTTAAACGCTAGAGTACACTCGTCTATCACGTGCTCCCACGTGATGCGCTTAAAATAGTGTTAAACACTAAGGATGAAGCGCACAAAATAGTGTTAAACACTAAAAAAAGAAGCGCTCACGTGGGGTCACGTGAGGCGCTTGAGTGTTGGGCCCAAACTTCCTTTATTTTATTCTCAGAATATGCAAGTGTTGAACACTTTAGTCTTTATGGACATCACGTGTGGGCACGTGATGGGTACCCATGCATTGGATATCGATTCCTCAGTTTTATCCCATTTTCTTCTTCTTAAAGTGGGGTTTGTCAGGGGTCACGTGGAGACACGTGAGGCGTCCAAAATCTGTTCTGCCCTTCTTATTTTGAGGAGTTTGTTCAAGGGTCACGTAGGAGCACGTGACCTAATCTTATTCGTTCTCTTTTGGTCATTGGAGGGGAGGGTCATGTGTTGCCACGTGATCATGTTGGGTACTTTGATCTTTTTACGTGCATGGAGAGATGAATCCCTTGAAGAATTAAATTCTCTTATAGGGTCAAACAATAATTTTATTTAGAGGAATTAAATTCCTCAATTCTCCCTCTAAGTTTTGTATCTGCATGGCAGAATCTCCCCGATGAGAATTAAATTCTCAACTTATAGGGAGATCTGCTCCTGCAGATCTATTACCATGAAGAAGAACTAAGTTCTTATATTAAGGGTTAAGCCCTATCTCCATTGGAGGAATTAAATTCCTATGTGCTTTGTGGGAGAATAAAATTCTCTAAACTTAGGTCCTCCCTTAGGTTTTAGATCTGCATCACAGAATCCCCCCGATGAGAATTAAATTCTCAACTTATGGGGAGATCTGCTTCTACAGATCTTCAACCAAAGGAAGAACTAAGTTCTTATTCAAAAGAGTTAAACTCTTAGTTTGAGAATTAAATTCTCTTTTTGTTTTGTGGGAGCTTATAGAATGATCTCTTTTCCTTTCTTACCTAGTGTTTATTTCTTTTCTGAAGAGATCTTCTTTTTTCTGTGGAGAATTAAATTCTCCTTTTTTGTATTCTCTCTCTGTTGTTGTCTCCCTTCTTTTTTTTTTCTTCTCTTCTTGGCTCCTATTTATAGGAGAAAGAAAAGAATCAGTTTGTTTAGTCAATCTTTCATTGAAAGATTTTGATTGATTTTGTAACCAACATGATCTTTTAGATCACTCGGTGAATTTTATTCACCATTGGATTTTTGATCCAAAAGATATTTTATTTGTTGTTCCTGACAAATTTTAGGAAAATCTTTCCTTGTATAGAATCTTTTTATAAATTAGTGATTTTTAATCACCATTGGATTTTTAATCAAACGGTGCTCCACTTTACAGAGCGCAATCTTTTTTGTTTGGAAAGATCTAGGAAATATTCTTCCAATTAAGGCTTTTGATTCCTTTTAATTATAATTTAATTCTATTAGTTCAGATGGTTTAGGAGTTTATCACGTGTTGACACGTGACCCTATTTGATAAAGCATTAAATTAGAATTTAATTCTATTATTTCAGAGGGTTTAAGAGCCTATCACGTGTTGGCACGTGACCCTACTGATTAAGCATTCAATTTAGAATTTAATTCAGTGTCTACAGGCTTTGCCTGTAAATGGTCATGTGTCTGCACGTGAGACCTGGTTACGTGTTGACACGTGACCCCACTGACACAGCATTTCCAAATTTTTTTATTTTATTCAGTATCTACAGGCTTTGGTTATAAATGGTCACGTGTCTGCACGTGAGGCCTGGTCACGTGATGCCCGGTCACGTGTAGACACGTGATGCCTCATTTGAGGTTTCCCTTCCTGTTGTATCTGTATTTTATTTAATTCCCATGAGGCAACAAATGCCCCCACAGCGTTGTTCTCACGTGTTTAGACATGAGTGCAACGCTGTAACTTTTGTGGCCGTTGGATTCGCCTAGGGAACGGGAAGATGAACCGTTTCCTATCACGTCCTATAAATGCAGCAGTTTCATCAGAACGCCTCTATTCCTTCATCTTCTTCCTTGTTCGCTTTCTTTGAGAATTTAATTCTCTTCCTCAGAGCTCGGTTCTCTGTTAAAAAAAAATCAGAGTTTAACTCTGTCCAAAAAGAATCCCTTTTTAGGTAAGGATCTTGAACGGCTGCGAAATTTTTTGCAGAAATTTTCTTTGGATTTTAAAGTCACACCAAGGATTTTTTCCTTTTTAAAAAGAACTCATCTTTCTGAACTCTAAGAACGCACAGTCTTCAGGTAGTAAGCCCCCAATGTTGGGCATCTTTCTTTGATCTTAGGAGATTGATGATGGTACCCATTTTCTTTTGGAATTTAATTCCATTCCAAAAAGCTTAGCTCTGAAAATTTTCTTGGAATTTAATTCCTCTATTCAAAAGGAATTTAATTCCTCCAGAAAACTTAGTTCTAACAAAAGACTTCTTGGGATTTTGATCTCCTGTTGTTCTTGACTAAAAAAGTTTTAGTGGGGAGTTTGCTTGATCTGCGCATAGTTCATGATTGGGTTTTCTTTTGGGAATGTGTAGAGATGTTTGAGATCTACTTATCATTTATTGATAATCTTCCTTTTGTTCTCATGATGATTGCTCAGCCTTATCATTAGTGAGCCACCATCTTGACTTTGTGGGGCCCCTGTGTTTTGTAACCAATGGTCCCATGAAATAAGCGACTTGTCGCCTTCTTCCACTGTCTTTTTATATATATATTTATAAATATATATACACGTGTGGGTTTCATTAACAGTTTCCTTTCCTTTGTTTCAGGAACAATGGCTTCTCTTCCGTACTTTCCCTTTACCCGCTCGGGGGCTGCTTTTCTTCAGTCACCGTCTGATGAAGAGGTGATGGCAATGATTAAGACTCATGACCCGGACTGCGCCAATCTACTTTTGTGGAGAACCTGGTACGGTCATATCATCCGCGGTCGCCGAAGCTTTCTTTGCGATGTGCCAACAGAACCTCTCCGCTCGTTCTTGCCGATGGACCGTCCACAGACTGCTTTTGCTGTAGAGGTGGCGGATTGGACTCCTACAGGTCGGCTCGAGCCGTTGACAGTTGGGATACCAAACTAGCCTGTGCCGGCCATAGACATCTTGGGGCGTCATATCTACCAAGGTGAAGCCCAGCCCTGGGGATAAGTCTACAAGATAGGGCTTATCCCTCGCCATCCCACGGGCTATCTTCTCTGGGCCTGTTATATCCTGTCTGCCCGTCGTGCGCGACTGCAGAAGGTCGGGCTTTACCGGGCGGTGTACACGTCTCTCTTCCATTATCAATCTCCTCATGTATGGTAGGTTTAAACATTCCTTAATCAATGGAATCTTCACACCAACACTTTCTTGTTAGGGGACCGCGAAGTTTCGATTTCTTTGGAAGAGTTTCGCGAGATCTCGGGTTTGCCGATTGGGGGAGCGCCTTACGAAGAATTGTTGCCTTCTAAAGAGTATGCCTTCGAAACTATGCCCGCTACGCTTGACGGCTTGTCGACTGAAAATGCCGTCCGCCACAAGTACCCTAGTCTAATCAAGACTCTGAGTATTTTTAAGAAGCTGTTCACAGAGTCAGAGGGACAGGGCGTCACTTTTAAAAGCTTTATTACCTGCTTCCTTCATGAAGACGTCCTATCGAAGGCGGCTCCGAAGTTCGTGAATATCAATGACCCCTTCGAGTTTGGTTTAAATAAGCTACCGGCTAGAGAAGAAGATTTGACACAGTTCTATATTCCAATCTTGTCGGCTGTATCTTTTGAGTCGATTGCAGCTCCTGGCATGGATGAAGAAACTTTCTTCGTCGGCTTTATCAGCGTTTGGCTCAGTTGGTTTGTCGTTCCAATGCATCGTTGATTTATGAGAGCCTCGGTCATTTACCCTGCTCATCGCATTGCCGAAGGGACGCAACTAGCCATGGGCATTGTAGGGTTATCGCATCTATACCATGGGCTAAGCACTGCAGCCAATACCTCAACCCCAGGCGTGGATGTGGTAAGTTTCTCTCTTCATTATTTTACGTCATGGATTGAGATGTACGTGCTAGGGGCATTTGCTGCGCACCAGAGACCGGGCTTTTACGATGCTTACACCTTCCCGCGGCTCATGAGGTTGGTGGACGCTTCTGCTCCTAACCCAACTCAGTTAGAGGCTCTTCGTGTATTGCTTAATCCTTATACCAATGAAGGCGGGATGGTATTTAATGACCGAATCCTCTCTGCTCCTTCGGGACCTGTTCAGTAGTTGTTTGATTTATCAAAAGAGGGAGTACCATCTTTGAAGCCCAAGGAGGCCATGCACTTGTACTCGATCCGGCCGAGTTATTTGGTGTTCCGCCGAAATTATGCGGTTCTTTTTATGCGGTATAATCCGCACCGCTTTGCCCGGCAATTAGGTTATGACCAGGGTGTTCCCTTTGAGGCATTCATTATGGAGCCTAACTCTTCTCTCGAAGCTGTTCGCAACGCCACCCATCATTTCGTGCGGCTGAACACCGGTTCTCATTCATGATCCCCAAGGCCGATTATATTCCGAAGTGTGGGGGGGCTTTCACGGGTTGGTACCGCCACCGAGTTAGTCCCATCATTGCTGAGGAGAGGAGGATACTTTTTGGGCTTAGATCTCCCGCCTCGCTCCAGGCAACGGGAGTCTCGCCGCGACCGCGGGCAATGGCTCACCCTCCCTTGAGGGGTGTTGGCACCTTACTTATTCCTGAGACGGTGGATGCGGGTCTGACTCCTCCCACGGTTAGCATGCCGATGCGCACTAGAGCTCAAGCAAAGGCTTCTAATAAGGCGCCAGTAGCAGTTTCATCGGCTGCGGCATCAGCATTGGCAGTGTCATCATCGGTAGCACCGCCAAGAGAGGATATCGAAGGCGAAGTGGGTCAACGTCGTACCAAAGCGCCGAGGGGAAGGAAACGATCATCTTCTAGCGCCAGTTCCGGATCGAAGCGGAGGAAGAAGACAGTCACCAGTATGCTTGACTTTTTAATGGAATCCGGGCCTATCATTCAAGACGAACCAATGTCTATGCAAGAGCCGGATGATGGTCTTCTTTTTCTAGGTTCATCTGCCGAGGAAGCGGCACAATTGGCTGAGGCTATAAGGCACTCCCAGGACGAGACTGAAAATGTGAGGGTTCCGAAGAGACCTTATCCTGCCGTCATTTTCTATGAAGATCCTCCATCGATACGGTGGATATTTATAGGTCCTTTAGAAGAGGGAGGCGAGATAGCCCTCAAGCGGCCTATCTCAGCCGCTGCCGAAGATGAGCTGTCATTGTGGACTGGTGGCCACGAATCTACCCTCGAACCTTGGCGAGCAAAAATTCTCGAGAAGGAACGTCGTCTTGAAAAAGCCATATTAGAAGCTCCTTGGCGCATTGGTATACTTATATATTTTTTGTAGTATTTTGCACTGCTTTTATATATATATTCTTATCTTCACGAAAACTTTGCAGGGACTTCGGCAACGGCAGAGAATCTGAGTTCGAGTCGCGCCTTGACCGTGGACTTTGTAAATATCCCCGATGAGACACCATTAGGTGTGGAGGGGGTCGCTACAGTTGCTATTACTGCGGCAGAGCTTCCATTGGTAGCTTCCGTTCTCCCGGTGCTTGCTCTCCCGGAAGAGGCATCTTCATTGGCCGCAGATTCAATGGATCTTTCTGGGGACGGCCCGGAGACTATGGGACAGGTAGTCGAGGCCACCGTCCTTTCATTAAAGCCTGCAGCAGTGGACGATGCTCCTCAATTGGAAGCTGTTATACCGGCCCATGTCCCTGATGATGTGTCTGGGGGCATGGAGAAAGCCGCCGAAGCTGCTATCCCTCCAGTTCAGAGTGGGAGGAGCATCGAAGGTAGCCTTCTATGTTTTATTTTAATAATCTCTCCATCATCTGAACCTTTCTGTCTTTTTCAGAATTACGCGGGTTGGCGGCGTCTATCACTGATCTGTCTCCTGGAAAATCCTTTCAGCGTTTGCTAGAGATGGCCGCTCCGCAGGTAATATCCCTTCAATGCATCGTCCTCTTTTCCGGGAAAGGTTAGTGTTATTTTCCTTCTTCATGGCATTATTATTATTTCATATAATGATGTCGATGTCTTCTGTAGTTCTGGAAGCTGACGACGAAGTTGAGATCCTTGACGGGCCTGGAGATCTTTTAGACCCTTCTCGCATGACTGTGGGTAAGTAAGGTTTCAATGTTGTTCCATCTGTTCTTTGTTTGCAAATCTCGTTGATTTTTTTTATGAATCTTAACAGCTTTGCCTGTTCCTACCCCGTTGGAATCTCGCATTATTATGTCACCCGGCCCTTATTCTCTACACGCATCTGAACGAATGGCGAAGCTAAGCCTTCATTCTTTGTCAGCTCTCATCGAAGACCTTCAGGCTGGTAGCTCGCTCACAGCCGAAGAATTTGCTGCCGAAGCCAACATTTCTCTCCCCTTTCTTGCTGCTTACCATGGTGAAACACTGGTGCATGTCTGGGTTGTTTTACCGTAGGGTGGAGGCTTGCTTATATAGACTTGAGTGCATGTGCCTTCCTTCAGAGGTTGTGGTTGCAAAGGCGAGCTTGCGAGGGCTGATTGAACGGTGCGCAGCAAATCTGCAGTCATACGAGAAGAGGCTCAACCAAAAGTTCTCGGAGAGGGAGCTGGCTTCAAATGCGCTGGGGGAACTTCAAGCTGAACATACGGCCAAGACCACTCGTGCATATGAACTCTGGCGGGTGCTTCAAGAAGCTATAAGGGAGTTGGTAGCTATTGATAAAGTCGTCATTTTTACCCGCGAGATGGTTGAAGCCCACAAAGTTACCGAATAGGAGCTTGAAAGTCGGCTCGCCTCATACCAGGCCCAACAGTCTCAGGCGGAGGCCCGTCTTATTGTAATAACAAATTATGAGGCCGAGACCCGGCGGAAGAAGGATGAACTAACGACTCTATTAAATCATCCGCCAGCTTGAAGACAATGTGTATGTTTTTTTTTTGTGCATACTCCTGAATGAGAGTATTTTTTGATTCTTCTATAGATTGTACTTTGTATTCATTTTGATTCATGAATAAAAGACATATTTTGCTTCATGACGGTGTGTCCCTTTTGGCAAATGCGTTTTGTTGATAATCTATTTTGATCTCTTTGTAGTACAGTGATGGCTTAGGACTCAGGTTCAGGTCTGCCTCCTTAGGCTTTTCAACTTTATGAGCCGTGAGGGTCTCATAAAGGCTTTTCTCCCTACGAGTCGAGAGGATCTCGTAGGTGTATTTTTTCCTTAGGAATCGTGAGGATTCCTAAGTGTGTTTTCTCTTGAGAATCGTAAGGATCTCACAAGAGAATTTTCTTCCTTACAAGTCGAGAGGACTCATAAGTGTTCGATGAGTTGACCTACCCCTGAGTCAAAGCATTGCTTTGACGGGGAGTTCGAGGGTTTACTCTGGCTGTTTCCCACGAGGTCAGGATTGACTTTAGCCGTGTTCTACGGGACCAGGATTTGCTCTGGCCGTTTCCTACGGGGTCAGGATTGACTTTAGCCTTGTTCTACGGGGCCAGGAGGTGCTCTGGTCGTTTCCCACGGGGTCAGGTTTGACTTTAGCCGTGTTCTACGGGACCAGGATTTGATCTGGCTATTTTCCACGTAGTTAGGATTGACTTTAGCCGTGTTCTACGGGGCCAGAGGGTGCTCTGGCCGTTTCCTATAGGGTCAGGATTGACTTTAGCCGTGTTCTATGGGGCCAGGAGGTGCTCTGGCCGTTTCCCACGGGGTTAGGTTTGACTTTAGCCGTGTTCTACGGGACTAGGATTTGCTCTGGCTGTTTTCCACTGGGTCAGGATTGACTTTAGCCGTGTTCTACGGGGCTAGGAGGTGCTCTGGCCGTTTCCCACGGGGTCAGGATTGACTTTAGCCGTGTTCTACGGGACCAGGAAGTGCTCTGGACATTTCCCACGGGGTCAGGATCGACTTTAGCCGTGTTCTACGGGACCAGAATTTGCTCTGGCTGTTTTCCACGGGGTCAGGATTGTCTTTAACCGTGTTCTACGGGGCCAGGAGCTGCTCTGGCCATTTCCCACGAGGTCAGGATTGACTTTAGCCGTGTTCTACGGGGCCAGGAAGTGCTCTGGTTGTTTCCTACGGGGTCAGGATTGACTTTAGCCGTGTTCTGCAGGACCAGGATTTGCTCTGGCTGTTTTCCACAGGGTCAGGATTGACTTTAACCGTGTTCTACGGGACCAGGATTTGCTCTAGCTGTTTTCCACGGGGTCAGGATTGACTTTAGCCGTGTTCTACGGGACCAGGATTTGCTCTGGCCGTTTCCCATGGGGTCAGGATTGATTTTAGCCGTGTTCTGTAGGACCAGGATTTGCTCTGGCCGTTTCCCATGGGGTCAGGATTGACTTTAGTCATGTTCTACGGGGTCAGGATTTTCTCTGGCCGTTTCCCATGGGACCAAGATTTGCTCTGGCTATTTTCCACGGGGTCAGGATTGACTTTAGCCGTGTTCTACGTGACCAGGATTTGCTCTGGCTGTTTTCCACGGGGTCAGGATTGACTTTAGCCATGTTCTATGGGACCAGGATTTGCTCTGGATGTTTTCCACGGGGTCAGGATTGACTTTAGCCGTATTCTACGGGGCCAGGAGGTGCTCTGGGTTGTCTATGCACTGCCGAGTCATGGAACTGGGAACTTTGCCGCGGCTCCGATTTGCTGACATTGCATCTGTTGTAATGAGACAAATGTCGAGGTGATCTCTAGGTCGTCTATGAACCGTAGAGTCTTGGAACTAGGGACTTTGCCATAGCTCCGAGATTGATCGTTGCGTCTGAATCCTGCTGGAATGAGGAGGAACGCTGTTGTGGGTCTCCAGGCTGTAGATGTGGCCGTCGAGATTTGGCTCTCTTTCTGATAGAGCCTGGTGGGAAGATATGCTTCCCTCTTTGTTCGTGCCCCTGGATTGTATACAGGGATCGATGTGATCTCAACTGTAGGGAAAAAGTTTCATTTCGTATTTTTTGTTTTCTTTCCGCGATGCTCTATCATTTCAGCTTTTTATGTCGCGAAAGTCGTGATTGTCCGATCATTTCTGCTATTTTTCGCGGTGCCCAATCATTTTGGCTATTTTTTTTACTCGCTGCTTTTTATTGCGAGTTGTCCAATCATTTCGGCTGTTTTTGTATGCATACATTTTTACTTGCTGATTTCATTGCAAGTTGCCCCATCATTTCGGCTATCTCATATGCATTTGTGGCTCGCTGACTTTTCGCTGGGAGTTTGGGATTTGATACCGATTTAGGCATCAGTATCGCTACAACTGGGATATTGCCAAGAGCGAATCATCATTTGCCTTTGTCGGTTCGAACAAAGGTGGCTTAGCAAACATGGTTAATATCCTGTTGACTAAGGCTTTTTGACTTTACGAGCCGTTAGGGTCTCGTAAAGGTATTTCTCCCTACGAGTCGTGAGGATCTCGTAGGTGCGTTTTCTCCTTAAGAATCGTGAGAAGTCTTAATTGTATGGTCTCTTATAAATCGTAAGGATCTTATAAGAGTGTTGTCTCCTTATAAGTCGAGAGGACTTACAAGGGTCGTTCACTGTGTGAACATATCCCTAGTCGCAGGTGGAACTTTGTGTAGGGTTCCTAGGCACACTAATGAGGTCTCACAAGACATCAACCATGCCAAATTCAAAATTTTCCATGTGCCTAACAACCCTAATCATAGATCGATAACTAGAGGATAGGCGAAACAAATGCGAATAAACAACTTTACTCTAAAGTGAACGGAAATACAACCTTTGTAGATCCGGTCCTCCACTTCTCTAGCTCCGTGTTGATGTCCCTCCGCTGCGATCATCAGATCCCGGACTCTAGCGATGGTTTCGTCGAAGAAATGATCGGGCTAGGTCGTCGACATCGAGGCCGAAGATGATCTACGTCGAGGCAACTCAAGATCAAGCTCCAACTTCACCAAGTCATGAAACTTGTGAAGAAAACACCCTATACTACTTGGCAAGTGGTAGAGGATGAAGAAATAGGAAGTGGGTTCACTTTGGATTTGGATTTCTCACTTGGATTCATCACTTGAATTTTTCTAGCAAAGTTTTTCTTTTTCTTCACTTGAAGAAGAAGAAGTGAAGAAGAAGAAAAAGAATCAATTATTTTCAAAAGAAAATGAAGTGATATCTATCATTTAGCAACCATGGGTGAGTTAACAAGTGTAGAGAATAAACTATGGTTTAAGTGAATGGTTAGGGTTAAGGAAAGAAACAAAATTGTCAAAGCTTTTTCAAAGCTTCATGAAGCTTCAAGTATAAAACAAAAAGCCACCATTTTATTTTCTTTTGCCAAAAAGAATAAAGGAAAAGAATAAATAAACAAGTAAATTAAAACCCTAACCATTAACCTTGTAAGTCCACGTTGCGACCCCCGGTTCTTACGGGGAGGCGGAAACGGTATAAAATCAAAGTTTTAACGCAAGAGGCAACATGGACTAAGCTAGGTCGGGATCTTTACCTAAACTAAAACTAGCATACAAGCTAAAGAGAGTTAGCTACTCGGATAGAGATGGTTATACCTAGCTTGTCTTGAACTCCTTCGTCTTCAAAGCTCCGATGGTGGTCCGATGGCTTCTTCTCGTCGTCTCCGTACGCCGAAGACAGATCCACCTGAAAGCTCCAACCTTTAGCTCCTTCTTCGTTCTTTGAAGAAACTAGTTCACTTGGTTTGCTAAACCTAGTGAACTAGAATGAGTAGAGAGGAAATAGAATGGGATTTTATCTATGGTTCTTGATTCTCAACTCATGAGACAAGAGAACCATAGATCAAGAGAGGGAGCAAGAGGTTGAGGGTGAGAGCAAGAGGAGAGCTCAAGAACAAGAGAGAGAATGAGCAAGAAAGAATGAGCAAGTATTTTGTCTCTCACCCTCTCATAATCCAAAGTGATCATAACTCATCATATCAAAAAAGTCTTATGTGATGGTTTGAAGCAACCATAACCTTATCATGTCATGCACTCATTTTACTCAAATGAACAAGCAAGTAAAAGTCTTTGGCATGAAATGATAACCATGGTTATCATGATGGTCAACTAGTCAAGCCTAGTCAACCGGTCAACAAGTCAACAAAAGTCAACAAGTCAACAAAGTCAACAAGTCAACAAAAGTCAACAAGTCAACAACCATATCACCATAATACTTAATTAATATAATAGTTAATCACATATCATATTCTCATTAGGGTTGAGCATAAAGTCAAAAAGTCAACGGTCAACTGTCAACAACCCTAATGAGAATCCTCTGCCTCTGCCTCCCTGTCAACTGTGCATACACACCCGCATCCGCGTTCCGAGGAACACGAATGCAAACTGGATAAATCCAATCCCATAAGATACACTAGGATCTGGCTTAAACCAAAGCCCGCTAGTGTAAACTGTCCGGACACTGTACGTGCACAGGTGCACGGATGTGACCGAACCCTGTCGCAAAACCATGCGACCTGTCGCAATACCATGCGACCTCTACTCTTTTGCCTAAAGGCGAAAAGCTTTCTGTGTGGGACTCTAAAGACTCGACACTACGCTGGCAGTGGGTTTAACCACAGACCGCAAGCGGCACTAGCTGTGCGTAACGGTCCCCAAGTAATGCCGACAAGAAGACCGACGAGGCGAAACCCATCTGAACTCCTACTGAGCCTGAGTGTGACATTCTCCGTACAGTCCGGTTTGTTCGTCTGATACATCGCATGGCGGGCCTAGGGGGCGGTAAACGTCAGTCCCCCAATAGCGGTACAAGTCGTGCCGGAGTGAAGCCCAATACACCCTGAGATAACACTGGAAACCTACCAGTATATCTCGTTTGCCCTGGCCAGGGACTACTCGTGTAATGGCTCTCCTAGACACAGCGCGATGTCAACCCCCAATACCGGGAGAGACGAATCCTGTCTAACCGTCACTGCCTCCAAGTGCTTCGGGACTGCACCCAACCACCACCTGTTTGCACGACTCCTTTGAGCCGTGGTAGGGTAGTGATCAAAGTACAGTGGGAACACACCCGAGGCGAAGTGACAGTGTCAAGTCAGCGGACTAAGCTGTACTCATGTCACCTGGGAACTGATAACTGACGATAGGTATAATACCAACTAGTCAGTTCCCGACGAGTCCTGTCCAGTGTACCCGTAACCTAACGAGCACCCGCATACTATCTCAAGTACGACGTACTGACGGCTGTGGGACAGACCGTCTCCCACACTGGGATGAGAAGCGCATGCGCTGGTCTACTCCGGAGTATCGATGCCCTGTCTCGATAGTCCTGCGACCAGGGACCTGCATAAGGATGTGCTTATAGATTACCCAGCCCCACTAGTGTGACGGCCATCACATCGCTGGTAATCAAGCAAAGATCCTAAGGGCTCTACTAATGTGTATAGGCGATATACAAAAATAAACACATATACACATTGAAGTAGAAACAAACCAAGTAGCATACTACTATTTTGAGCAAGATTGTATATACAAGGTGAATATCCCAAGCATCCATTAAGTAATATACAAACCAGTATGATACAGTAATGGCCTCTAGGGCATATACACTAACAATCTCCCACTTGCACTAAGGCCATGTACTGGCGTATCGAAGACCTATCATCTCGATCAGCCGCTCGAACTGAGTCTGAGGCAGGGCCTTGGTGAATGGATCAGCAGTGTTATCTTCTGAAGCGACTCTCCGAACCTCGATCTCTTGGCGATCTACGATCTCCCTGATCAGGTGATACCGCCTTAAGATGTGCCTGGATCTCTGATGGGACCTGGGTTCCTTCGCTAAAGCTATAGCCCCGTTGTTGTCGCAATACAGAGGTATTGGATCAACAATGGACGGAACCACCTGAAGTTCTTTCAAGAACTTCCTCATCCAGACAGCTTCTTTTGCGGCATCAGATGCAGCGATGTATTCCGCTTCCATCGTCGAGTCTGCAACGGTTTCCTGTTTGGAACTCTTCCAACACACCGCCCCTCCATTGAGGGTAAAGACAAAACCCGACATGGACTTGGAATCATCCTTGTCACTCTGGAAGCTGGAGTCAGCAAAGGCCTCGATCTGGAGGTCTTTTCCGCCATACACCAAGAACATCTCCTTAGTCCTTCTCAGGTACTTGAGAATGTTCTTTACCGCTATCCAGTGTTTCTCCCCAGGGTTAGACTGATACCGGCTTACCACACTCAGTGCATAAGCTACATCCGGTCTGGTACACAACATCGCATACATTATAGAGCCTACCGCAGAAGCGTAGGGTATAATAGACATGCGATCCCTCTCCAAATCAGTCTTGGGAGACATCTCTTTAGAGAGGGTGATCCCGTGACAAGCCGGTAGGTTACCGCGCTTGGAATCTTCCATACTGAATCTTTTCAGCACGGTGTCGATGTACCTGGACTGAGAAAGTCCTAATATCCTCTTGGATCTGTCACGGTAGATCCGGATACCCAGAATGTATAAGGCATCACCCAGGTCTTTCATGGAGAACCTGTGTGACAAGAACCCCTTGACAGATTGTAGCATAGGAATGTCATTTCCTATTAAGAGAATGTCATCCACGTATAAAACGAGGAACACTACAGTTCTCGCTACAAATCTACTATAGATGCATGGTTCATCTGGATTTTTGATAAAGCCAAATTCTTTGACCGTCTCATCAAAGCAGATGTTCCAACTCCGCGATGCCTGCTTTAGTCCATAGATAGACTTAAGCAACTTGCACACCTTTCCGCTGCTCCCACTCTGAATGAAACCCTCTGGCTGGTCCATATAGACACACTCCTCTAAATTTCCATTTAGAAAAGTTGTCTTTACGTCCATTTGCCAGATCTCATAATCGTGGAAGGCAGCAATGGCAAGAAGGATCCGAATGGATTTCAGCATGGCTACTGGAGAAAAGGTTTCGTCGTAGTCCAAGCCAGGTCTTTGACGAAAACCCTTTGCTACCAGCCTAGCTTTATAGGTCTCAACCTGTCCATCTACACCAATCTTCCTTTTGAAGATCCACTTGCATCCTACGGGTTTTACCCCGTCTGGAGCAATGTCCAACGTCCATACCTTGTTGGTGTACATGGACTCCATTTCGGTCCGCATTGCATCCAGCCATTTCACTGAGTCAACGCTCTGAACGGCCTACTGGAAGCTAGTAGGCTCATCATAATCTATGATGCAATCCTCTCTATCCCCGTCTATGAGAAAACCGTAGTATCTCTCGGGCGGATGAGACTGCCTACTACTCCTGCGGAGTGGCGCAGGAATGTCCTGTTCTGTTGAACCCTCTGGTTCCACTAAGCTTTCAGTAACAGTCTGTGGTTCTGGAACTTCTTCCAGTTCTATTGTGCTCCCACTTATCTGGGTTTCCAAAAACTCAGTTTCCAAGAAGCGGGCATGCTGAGAAACAAAAACCTTTTGTTCCTCAGCGGAATAGAAAAGATACCCCCTGGAGTTCCTTGGGTATCCCACAAACTTACACTGTACTGAACGTGCCTCAAGCTTGTCCGCATGCTGCTTCTTTACAAAAGCTGGACATCCCCATACCTTGAGATACTTTAGACAGGGTTTCTTCCCAGTCCACATCTCATATGGGGTGGTAGGCACAGTCTTGGTGGGAGCCTTGTTCAAGAGATACGCAGCTGCTTCTAGTGCATATCCCCAGAATGATCGCGGTAACTCAGCGTTACTCATCATGGACCGAACCATATCCAATAGGGTTCGGTTCCGTCTCTCCGATACACCGTTATGTTGCGGAGTGTATGGAGGAGTAAGCTGAGAGAGAATACCATTCTCTTTTAAGTAATTCAGGAATTCGGCACTTAAGTATTCTCCACCTCGATCCGATCTTAGAATCTTAATACTTTTGCCGGTCTGTTTCTCTACTTCATTCTTATACTCCTGGAATTTTCCAAAGGCCTCGGACTTATGTTTCATTAAGAAGACATAACCGTACCTTGAGAAGTCATCCGTAAAAGTAATGAAGTAAGAATGTCCGCTTCGGGCATGTGTAGACATTGGACCGCACACGTCACTGTGTACGAGTCCCAAGAGCTCGCTCGCTCTTACTCCTTGTCCAGTAAACGGAGTCTTTGTCATCTTTCCTTTGAGACAAGATTGACAAGTGGCATACGATTTATATTCGAACGCATTCAAATATCCTTCTGTATGTAACTTAGTCAACCTTCTCTCATTGATGTGACCCAATCTACAATGCCATAAGAAAGTCTGATTTAGTTCTGGAGACTTTCTTTTGTGTGTATTCTGGACGTTGAAAATCTGTGGTTGGTTTAACACGTATATACCATTACTCAATGTACCTGACCCAATCAAAACTTGATTAAGGTGAATGTTTACAACATTACTTACAAACGCAAATTCATAACCTTCTTTAGAAACTAAAGATACAGAAATGATATTACAAGTTGCGTTGGGTACAAAAAAGCAATTACGCAAAACCAAAACATGTCCATCTGACATTCCCAGGTGATAGTCCCCCACGGCTTTAGCATCCATGCTAGCTCCGTTTGCAACTCTGAGGGTCATGTCACCTGCCTTCAAAACCCTACGGTTTCTCAACGCCTGCAAAGAATTACAGATATGAGATCCTGATCCGGTATCCAATACCCAGGAAGTAGAGTTTATTGAAAGACAGTTTTCAATAACATACACACCTGAAGCTGAAGCTGCAACCTGCTTCAATTCCTGTGTTCTGGCCTTCCAGGCCCTGCAATCATTCTTCCAGTGTCCTTTCTTATGACAATAGAAGCATTCTTCCTTATCCACAAGCTTCCCCGCTATCTTTGTTGCTTTACCTTTTCCCTTCGTATCCACTTTACTAACACCGCCCCTTGGTTTGGCGGGGGCCTTCTTCTTCTTTCCCTTGGCTTTCGCCTTGGACCTAGAAGAAGATGATCCTCCTACAAACAAAGTGGATGTATCCCTACCTTTCTGTAGGGTGCCCTCTGCGCTCCTCAGCATGTTGAGGAGCTCTGAAAGTTCAACCTCTTTTTCTTGTAAGTTGAAGTTCAGTATAAACTGGGCGTAAGTGGAAGGAAGGGACTGGAGAACTATATCCGTATATAGCTCACTCTCTAATGTGATCCCTAGGTCAGCGAGCTCCTCAATGAAGCCGATCATCTTTAGCACGTGCTCGGCTACTGATGATCCGATGGCCATTCTTGTCGAAAATAACTTTTTCGACGCTTCGTATCTTGCGATACGTGATTGCTCTCCATACAGTTCTTTTGTATGGAGCAATATGGACTCCATGTCCATATTCTCATGCCTCCTCTGATGATCGTTGTCCATCGAGGCAAGCAGGAGGCACTTGGCCTTCGCGCTATCAATCTCCCAAGTCTTGCGGATTTCCTTATCCGCGACACTGGAAGTTGGACCAGGGACAGGGGGAGCTTTGGTGGTAAGAAGATACCCCAGCTTGTCATAAGTGATTGCTATCTTGACATTCCTGAGCCAATCTTTGTAGTTTGGCCCTGTCAGCTTGTTTTTATCTAGGAGTAACTTAAGTCCAGTCATGTTGATTGGTCGCTGCAATTAGCAGAGAGAAGAAGAAACACTCAGCATGATGCTCTTGCAAGTTTAGAGTGGTTTTTAGTTTGTCTAAACAGGATGGCTCCCACTGTTTCTCGAATCCCTCCTCAAACCATAAAGGAAGAATTAGTCAGGATCAATCCCACCGTACAATACTTGCTTAACCGTTCAGCCAGGCCGGTGTCGGTACTTCGAGGGAGGTTTTCCAACGCTTTCGCGAAGTTCCTTAATTAGAGAACCTCTTTTCCCTGGGGGCGTAGCCCCGCTAACACCTTTCTAGGCACCTACTAGGTTTATAGCATTGATCGTTAAGTGAGAAATTTCCCGAGGAGTAGCATATACTCACAGTAGGATCGGGATCCAAATATCATCGCGTGACGAAGCTGAAGGAATCCTACCAGAATCATCACACTCCAAATGGTATGCAAATCTAGCAAGTTTCAGTACTTATGAAACTCCCGATGTGGATTTTTGCCCCATGCTCTTATGACCTTGACGAAGGTCAACAAATCATAAGTCACATGTCAAGTTCTGCCCGTCATTATCCAGGTTAATTTGAATCCACCCGTATATACCCTTGACGAAGGTCAACAAGGTAATGCGAATGTCCCAAACCAACGCATCTATCTATGCTACATATGAATACCCAATAGCTACCAATCACTATGCCTTGACGAAGGTCAACAAACACAGCTTGAATACTATTGAATATTCATACGAAACGACAGAGGGCTACGAATGGTTTTGGCAAAACCGTGAACGTAGTGAACTTGATTTGGTCGATGGAACGAGATAGCTTTTAAAAGGAGTGGCTCAAGCTCCGCATTTAAAAGTTGTTTTTGAAAAGAACCGAGTGGTTTTTCGAAAGTGTTCCAACGACTTTAACTTGGTTTATTATCTTGCATTAGTTCTTTTAATGCGTGATATTCTTGCATTAGTTCTTTTAATGCGTCCCATCATTTAATCCTACCATTGCAGAAAACAACCAAAATATGACGTACGCTTATGCCATTCGCATTCGCCACGGGGCCCCGTCATTACCCGTTAGGTTACTTAACTAACGACAGAGCGGGGGCTGGGCTAGCGCGTCTGTAAAACATAAGCAACGCCTAAATAATATCATATATAGATATACTGCAATGATAAACATTTCAGATCACAGATAAATACATTGGATATACTAGCAATCTGTAATTTGTACGAGCCTGTAACAAAAACAGATAACACGGTCGCGGTGAATAGCCAAAACCCCACCCAAGACCCCTACGGGTGCGGCAAACTACCCGCCAAGTACCCGAAGCGTAGCAACCTCCCTCATCTCCATGAGTAGGCCACTCGACACTTCGGCATACCCGGTAGTTTGTGCACCCCTCCATGGGTCTATCCTAGGAGCAAAAACAGTAAAAAGAAATTATACAATGACGGCTACAACCCCTTCCCGGTTGTGCGGCCATACAAATAATTATTACATCAATTTACAGATTTACATGAATTGCAAGAAAAGAAAACTCTCGTCTCACAACCCCCGGCTATACACCCGCGACAATCCAACATATTTATATACACATTCCAGCACATTACAGATCATGTATAACCCCGACCAATCGACTTATAGCGATTAGCCGACGTTCAATACATGCAAACATCACAGATATAACCATCATAGTCAAAGTGCAGTGAAGTTCGGAAAAAAATACGGAATTATAGGACCCCAAAAGGAAATTTCTTTTCTGGAAAATCTGGGCACATATAATATATTTCAAAAATCCCAAAACCAACACAGACACACACTGCACGAAAAACGATGCACAGAAGACGACAACGCGCGGCGCTTCCGCGGCGGATACCTAGCTTACGCGGCGGATGGGCGGCGGTTTGGACGAATTACTGTATCGTTTTTCTTGGGTGTTCAAACAAAACCCTGAGCCGAATTTACAAGTGTAAAGTTTTTCATTTTGACCAGAAAAAAATTCAACAGAAACTCAGGTTTTGTAAAAGTTAGGTTTTTGGATTTTTTTCGGTTCCGAACTTCGTTACACTTTACTACCAAGCTAGTTTAAGTTTAGTTAGGCTCTGATACCACTGTAAGTCCACGTTGCGACCCCCGGTTCTTACGGGGAGGCGGAAACGGTATAAAATCAAAGTTTTAACGCAAGAGGCAACATGGACTAAGCTAGGTCGGGATCTTTACCTAAACTAAAACTAGCATACAAGCTAAAGAGAGTTAGCTACTCGGATAGAGATGGTTATACCTAGCTTGTCTTGAACTCCTTCGTCTTCAAAGCTCCGATGGTGGTCCGATGGCTTCTTCTCGTCGTCTCCGTACGCCGAAGACAGATCCACCTGAAAGCTCCAACCTTTAGCTCCTTCTTCGTTCTTTGAAGAAACTAGTTCACTTGGTTTGCTAAACCTAGTGAACTAGAATGAGTAGAGAGGAAATAGAATGGGATTTTATCTATGGTTCTTGATTCTCAACTCATGAGACAAGAGAACCATAGATCAAGAGAGGGAGCAAGAGGTTGAGGGTGAGAGCAAGAGGAGAGCTCAAGAACAAGAGAGAGAATGAGCAAGAAAGAATGAGCAAGTATTTTGTCTCTCACCCTCTCATAATCCAAAGTGATCATAACTCATCATATCAAAAAAGTCTTATGTGATGGTTTGAAGCAACCATAACCTTATCATGTCATGCACTCATTTTACTCAAATGAACAAGCAAGTAAAAGTCTTTGGCATGAAATGATAACCATGGTTATCATGATGGTCAACTAGTCAAGCCTAGTCAACCGGTCAACAAGTCAACAAAAGTCAACAAGTCAACAAAGTCAACAAGTCAACAAAAGTCAACAAGTCAACAACCATATCACCATAATACTTAATTAATATAATAGTTAATCACATATCATATTCTCATTAGGGTTGAGCATAAAGTCAAAAAGTCAACGGTCAACTGTCAACAACCCTAATGAGAATCCTCTGCCTCTGCCTCCCTGTCAACTGTGCATACACACCCGCATCCGCGTTCCGAGGAGCACGAATGCAAACTGGATAAATCCAATCCCATAAGGTACACTAGGATCTGGCTTAAACCAAAGCCCGCTAGTGTAAACTGTCCGGACACTGTACGTGCACAGGTGCACGGATGTGACCGAACCCTGTCGCAAAACCATGCGACCTGTCGCAATACCATGCGACCTCTACTCTTTTGCCTAAAGGCGAAAAGCTTTCTGTGTGGGACTCTAAAGACTCGACACTACGCTGGCAGTGGGTTTAACCACAGACCGCAAGCGGCACTAGCTGTGCGTAACGGTCCCCAGGTAATGCCGACAAGAAGACCGACGAGGCGAAACCCATCTGAACTCCTACTGAGCCTGAGTGTGACATTCTCCGTACAGTCCGGTCTGTTCGTCTGATACATCGCATGGCGGGCCTAGGGGGCAGTAAACGTCAGTCCCCCAATAGCGGTACAAGTCGTGCCGGAGTGAAGCCCAATACACCCTGAGATAACACTGGAAACCTACCAGTATATCTCGTTTGCCCTGGCCAGGGACTACTCGTGTAATGGGTCTCCTAGACACAGCGCGATGTCAACCCCCAATACCGGGAGAGACGAATCCTGTCTAACCGTCACTGCCTCCAAGTGCTTCGGGACTGCACCCAACCACCACCTGTTTGCACGACTCCTTTGAGCCGTGGTAGGGTAGTGATCAAAGTACAGTGGGAACACACCCGAGGCGAAGTGACAGTGTCAAGTCAGCGGACTAAGCTGTACTCATGTCACCTGGGAACTGATAACTGACGATAGGTATAATACCAACTAGTCAGTTCCCGACGAGTCCTGTCCAGTGTACCCGTAACCTAACGAGCACCCGCATACTATCTCAAGTACGACGTACTGACGGCTGTGGGACAGACCGTCTCCCACACTGGGATGAGAAGCGCATGCGCTGGTCTACTCCGGAGTAACGATGCCCTGTCTCGATAGTCCTGCGACCAGGGACCTGCATAAGGATGTGCTTATAGATTACCCAGCCCCACTAGTGTGACGGCCATCACATCGCTGGTAATCAAGCAAAGATCCTAAGGGCTCTACTAATGTGTATAGGCGATATACAAAAATAAACACATGTACACATTGAAGTAAAAACAAACCAAGTAGCATACTACTATTTTGAGCAAGATTGTATATACAAGGTGAATATCCCAAGCATCCATTAAGTAATATACAAACCAGTATGATACAGTAATGGCCTCTAGGGCATATACACTAACAAACCTAATCATGGTTTAATCATACACACCCAAGTTTGCATGTATCATCAAACATGATACAAACTAGTGCACAAAACTATATCATATATACAATGTGCACAATAAGTGAGAAAATCCATCTTAAGTGAACCAATACTAGTTAATGCAAAGTAATATATCAAATATATAATTATGCATTAAATCATTAAATCAACACTTGATTTAACGATCCGGCCATATCGCATATGACCGACTAATATCCAATGTATCGACTTATCGAATCAATCCTCGATTCGATAACTAGGTTATATCGCATACAACCAATCGATACATTCATCATGAGAATAGAATACGGTATCACATACACGCATTATTCTCGGTCCCGCACATATATCATATGCGCTCCTATTTCGTTTCGCTTGAGCCAGGAAACCTCTGTGTAGGACTCTAAAGACTCGTCAATACGCCGGCAGCAGGTGATGATCATATCAAACACCCACAAGCCGCAAGTGGTCTGCTAAACGTAACGGCCACCCGGGTATTGAACGATTAGAAGATCGAAGAGCAAGCCCGCTCATACTCCTGTGAATCCAACCAGCAACACTTACCGTACAGTCCGGTCTCGTCGTCTGATATGTCGCATATCTCGCCTAGGGGTGGTAAACGTCAGACCCCAGCAGCTCGATAAGTCGTGTCGATATGAGGTCAATAACAGTTCGAGAAACTACTGGTCACACTTACCAGTAAATCTCAGCAACCCTGGCCAGGGATTTCCGGTTATAGCCAATCGAACACAGCGCAACATCAACTCCCTATACCGGGAGAGACGAATCCCCTCCTATCGCTCATTGCCTCCATGTGATTCGGGACTGTACCCAAAAACCACCATTTTGCACGCCCTCTTGGACGTGGTAAGGTGGAAATAAAAGCACAGTGGGAATCACACAAGACTCTATGACGATCTCGGGTCTACAGACTAACCTGTACCAGTGTCACCAGAGAACTGCCATCTGACGTAAGGTATAATACCATCTGGGAGTTCTCGGCGAGTCCGTCCAGTGTACCCAGTCTCCACTGAGCACCCGTATATCATCTCTGATGTCAAACACCAATGGATATGGGATCATCCATCGCCCATCTGTATGGGTCGAGAAGGTATACGCTAGTCTACCCTGGTATATCGATGCCCCGTCTCGATACACCCACGACTAGGGACCTTGAAGGATGTACTTATGGACTACCATGTCCCTACTAGTATGATCCGCATCATAGTCCAGGTAGTCAAGTACACATCCTAAGGGCTTTACCAACATGTAGTAGAGAGACAATCAGTGTACACGTTAAGGTAAAGAGTAACCAGATAGCATACTATCATATCGAGCAAGAAAGTCATCCCTATATATGTCCAAGCATCCACTACAATATACATCCTATGTACAGTAATGGCCTCTAGGGCATACATATAACTAACAATCTCCCACTTGCACTAGGGCCATCTGATAGCAGTGGTTGTAGTATCTCATACTCAACCATCCCATAAAAGTCTCTCTCTGGGAAAAGGCCTTTGTGAGTGGATCCGCCGTGTTGTCCTCTGAGTCTATTCTCCTTACCTCGATCACCCTGAAGATCATCCATCTCCATGATCAGGTGATACTGTCTTAGAATATGTATGGATCACTGACGGGACGTGTGTTCCTTGGCATAAGCCACAACTCCATTGTCTCACAATGGTAGGAACGAAGTTCATCTCATGAACCAATATACACCCAGACTTCCTCTTTTGTAGCATCTTAAGTAGCGATGTATCCTGCCTTTATCGTCTAGTATGTCACGGTATCTAGCTTGGAACTCTTCCATCATACCGTCCCTTTACTGAGGGTAAAGACAATGCATGTGACTAACTTTCAGTCGTCCTTATCACTCTGGAACCTTTCCAGTGATTCTCCCTAGGATCAACTGATACCATCTCACTACAACTAGTGAGTATCCTAACATCCAATTAGATCTATCTCATTGATCCAAAACCCAGGATTTAGTAGGTATCACTTTGATCCTATGTGGAGAATCATTGTGATAAGCGGAGATTGATCGAGCATAGCATAGGAAACTCCTTCCCTATCAAGAGTATGTCATCCACGTACTCTACGAGGATCGTCACTATACTCCCTACTACCTTTTTGTTTATACAAGGTTCATCTACCATTTTGATGATGTCAAATTCTTTGACTACTACATCAAAACAGACGTTCCAACTCCGCGATGCCTGCTTTATCCTATAAAGCATCTTGTACACGTTTCCGCTGCTCCCACTGTCTACGAAGCCCTCTGACTGTGTACTTACAGACACTCTCTTGTAAAACATCATTTTAGAAAAGCAGTCATGACACCCAACCGCCAGATATCGTAGTCATGGTATGTAGCCGTGGCAAGTAAGACCCGGATGGACTTAAGCATAGCCACTGGAAAAGGTTTCATCATTATCCATGCCTGGTCGATGACGAAAACCTGTAACAAGTCTAGCTTTGAAAGTCTCAACTTTTCCATCTACACCAAGTAATCTTCTCAAGATATACTTGCTCCTGATGGGGATTTAACCCTTCATATATAGCAACCAAAGTCCATACTTTGTTGGTGTATAAGGATTCCATCTCAGATCACTAAGCATCCAGCCATTCTTACAGAGTCCCTACTCTCGATGGCCTGCTCGAAACTAGTTGGGTCATCATCTCATGATGCATTCCTCGGTCCCACTGTCATCAAGAAACCGAAGTATCTCTCAGGCGTATGTGGAACCTTACCAGATCGGCGGAGAGGCTGAGGTTCGTTGGTAACTATTGAATCCTTTGGTTTTATCAAATCATCTGCTGTAGTTTGTATAGCTAGAACCTTTCCAGTTCTACATTACAGACCTTGCCTCGAGCTTGTCCGGATTTTGCTTTTAGACATAGGCCGGTCAACCCCAAATCTTAACTTGCTTAAGACATGGGCTCTTACCATACCATATCTTATATGGAGTGGTAGGCTGTGATCTGATTCGAACCTAATTCTATAAGTATGCAGCTTCTCAAGTGCATAACCCCCAAAAAAGGAAACAGGTAACTCAGTAGTACTCATCATAGAGCGCACCATATCAAATAGGGTGCAATTGCTCCGCCCCGATATACCATCGTGCTATGGTGTATACGGAGGAGTAATGCTGAGAGAGAATCTCATTCTCCTTTAGAATAGTCCAGGAATTCTATGCACAAGTATTCTCCTCCTTGATCTCATCAAAGAACATAATACTTATACCCGTATTTTGGTTCTCTACTTCTAACTTATATTCTGTGAATATCTCAAAAGTTTCGGACTTGTGTTTCAACAGGAACATATGTCTGAATCTTGAGAGATTATCAGAGAATGTAATGAAGTACAAAGAACCGGTCCTGGCATGTTTAGACAGGGGACCTTACATACATCATCATGTATCAGTCCCAAGAGTTTACTAACTCTTTCTCTGTTTCCAATAAATAGAGCTGAGGTCATTATATCTTTGTGACATGATTCGCAAGTTTCATAATATGTAAATTCAAACTGATTTAAATATGCATCTACTATGTAACTTCAGCTAGTCGGGTCGCATTGATATGACCTAGTCTACAATACCTCAAGAAGGATTTGTTCATTTCTGAACTCTTCCTCTTGTGTGTGTTCCATATACTAAGAACTGTAGTTTGATTTAGAACATCAATGTTTTTAGATAACGTGCCTGAACCAATCAACTTTTGATATAGGAGATGTTCAAAACATTATCCAACAATACAAAATTTTATCATTTCTTTACTAATAAAGAGACTGATATGATTTTGTATATCAGGTTCGGTATCTAATAATTCAGAATCAATGTATTTGGAATACTGGGTGACAGTGACCAACAGACTTGGCTGCAACACTTGCACCGTTTTCTGTCTCATGAAACTTATCACCCGATCTCAGTTCTCTACCTGGCTGTAGCCCTATGTAACAGATTACATATCTGGGATCCTGATCCGGTATCAAATACCCAGGACGTAGAGGATATAGAGAAACAGTTCTTTGTAATGAACATACCCGAAGGAGATGCATCATATGCACTTTCTTCGTTTGGGCGGCATAGGAATTCTAGCATTCCTCAATTTCCTGCTCTGTCTTATAACAATTATAAGTTGGAGCGGGACCAACGTTCCCCAGCTCAGTATAACAAGCGGGTTCGGTCAATACATCCGTATTGTTATCTTGATTAAGGCGTGATATGGTCACTACCTGGAGAGAGAGAGAAGAAAACACTCAGCGTGCGCTCTTTCAAGAATAGATTGGTTATTATTTTATCTAATCAGGATGGCTCCCACTGTTTTTATCAAATCTTCCTTCAAACCCTAAAAGGAAAGACTAGCCGGGATTAATTACACGCTACAAGTTCGCCAATCTTTCAGCCAGGCCAGTGTCGGTACTTTGAGGGAGGTCCTCCGTGCTTTCGCATGAACCTAATTAATATAAACCTCGTTTTCCCAGAGGCGTAACCTCGTTAACACCTTTCTAGACACCTACTTGATCGGCTAATTGTAATGTGTAAAACTCTCCCAGGAGTAACTCTTACTCGCAGCGAGTATCGGGATCCAACTATCTCATAGAAGGTATGCAATCTCATTGCAAATTTCAACACTTGAAATTCCCGATAATTTTGCCCCTAGCGTCCAATGACCTTGACGGAGGCCAAACTACCCATAGTCCGCTAGTCAAGTTCAACCCGTCATTTCCTGATTGAATTAAACCCACCCGCACGACCCTTGACGGAGGCCAAACAACGCCGTACGAATACCCTAGTCCTATCGCATCATAAGCTAGCAGATAAGCACTAGTTAGCTACCGTACACTACGCCTTGACGGAGGCCAAACTACCGCAGCACGAATACTAACTAGTACTTATCTGAAATGACGGAGGGCTGTGACAGGTTTTTCTGAAAACCTATTGCGTAATGAACTTGATATCGTTGTAGAATCAAATAATTTTAAAAATGGAGTGTTTTTTAGGCTTTTCTAGTTTTGCTAAAGGGGTCACTCCCGGTGAAGGGATTGCCGGCCCTTTCCTCATCGAATGAGGTACGGGATATATCACATATATCACTGTGCAAAGAAGAAACTATAGAAGCTATCAAAAGACAAACCGGGTGTGTAGCATCTGCCAGTTATTGCTAAAGGGGTCACTCCCGGTGAAGGGATCGTCGGCCCTTTCCTCATCGAATAAGGTGCGGGATATATCATATTTATCACTGTGCAAAGCAAGAACTGTAGCTACCTGTTTTAATTTTGAAATTCGATTCCACAACATCTTAAGTTTCTTTTCTTTCATTAATCACATTAATGAAGTCCCATCATTTAAGTACCTAAACATCACAGATAAATACGATGTACACTTATGCCATCCGCATTCGCCTCGATGTCCCCTCGTGCACCGTTAGGTTAGGTAACTAACGGCAGAGCGGGGCAGGGCTAGCGCGGGTGTAAAACATAAGTAACGCCTATATAATATATCATATATACTATATACAGTATTTATCACAGAACATCAAATGATCACATCACAGATATCGCGGCAGAAGAATCATATAAAATATTGGATATACTAGGACGTCCGTGTTTTCAATACGAGCCTGTATAAAACACGGATTCCACGGTCGCGATGAATAGCCAAACCCACATCCCTAGACCCCTACGAGAGCGGCAAGCAACCCTACCAATTCCAGAGTTAGGAGACCTTGACTCGACTCCTCGAGTTGGTCTCCCACTGGACTCCAGAACCCGGTTACTTGTGCCCTCCTCCTTGGGTCTATCCTAGTGCGGAAAAGTAAATAATATACAGATGGTGACATCATCCGCAACCTGGAAGTGCCCCAATAAAAGAATATTACATACAAGTTTTTACATGAATGAAAATGAAAAACACTCATCTTACATAAAAAAAAACCCGGCTATTCAAAACGTGACGATCCAATATAACATATCCAGCAACACATAACATCACATGTCATCAACGTAAGTAAACATGCGTATCCCAATTGTCGTTGGCATATAGCAACGAAACCGGCGATATCACATATTACACTTACGGTCGCAGAAAAGAAAGTGTAAAACTACAACAGTTGGAATCCGCAACCTCCTTAGACATCGCATGCCTAACCATCTGAATTCCTTAGACATCACATGCCTAACAATTATAAACCCCGCATTTTAGTCTCATTATCGAAAACTCTTTTCAATATCAAGTCGGGCAATTCAACAGGATTCCCGACATTCTGATCGAATGCTCGTCGCAAACTTTAGTAGGCGGCCGCACCCCCGATACCGTCGACGAAGTGCACCAAGGGGTAACACCGCTGCCGCGAGCACCCGAACGGATGCTTTCGGCGACAGGGTTCTCCTACAGTCACTTGGTCGGGACTATGGGGTGTAGCTGCCTATTAAGTTTACCCGGCGAGTATCCGCGTACGCTATGTGATTGCGACGAACTTTTGATCGCATCAAAATTCCGTGGCAACCGATCAAGTGAGACTAAACTGCTATGTTTATAACATCCAAATCAGTTATCTCATAACTCCTTATGGATTCCAAATATTGTATCACATTCCAGATAAATAGAAAATGTTAAACTTTCCGATCGAACAGTCAGGCACCCAAGTTTTCCCGAAACAGCTCAACACTTGAAACAAGTTTAAAAACATTCACTTCATGCCTTAGTACCAACGGTCCAGCCATAGAAGCGTCAAGCCAACGCCTCACATGTAGCACGTCGTACCTTCCCAAACCCTAAGGTTTAAAGGGCAGTTCAAGACGGTCACATAATCGAGTTAAGGTTTGTTGTCTTCTAGAGGGTCCATCGCATTACTTGCACTACTTAGAACGTTATTAAACCACGGAAAGATACAACACTTGGAAATTTCCCGACAGGGGAAAAAGTGGGTTTTTATATCCGGTCAAACTTTTCATCATTTTCTAAAATTATCCGGAAAAACACAGACGAAGTTAAACTTCCCGATCGAAACACCGAGTCCCCAATACAACCCAGAAAACTCAACTCTTGAGTAAAAGTTAAAAATTCCCAGAAAATACAGCACTAAAAGATAGGAATTACTGTGCAAAAATCAAAAGCTGATGTGACTACTTGGCCGCGGAACCGCCGCACGAGCCATGCTCGTGCCGCGGTTCCACCGCGCTTTAGACGAATCATGATCACGTGCTCCACAGTAATTCTTCAAATTCCCTGCTGATTTTTCTACATATTTTTAATTCGGAAAAAACCCAGTTTTGAAAAATTGTACAGAGAAGGGTTTTAAACTAGGGTTTCGGGTTCGATCGGACTTCTAACATCGTCTACACTTCGCCTAAGGCTCTAGCTAGGCTCTGATACCACTGTCGGGTTCCTAGGCACACTAATGAGGTCTCACAAGGCATCAACCATGCCAAATTCAAAATTTTCCATGTGCCTAACAACCCTAATCATAGATCGATAACTAGAGGATAGGCGAAACAAATGCGAATAAACAACTTTACTCTAAAGTGAACGGAAATACAACCTTTGTAGATCCGGTCCTCCACTTCTCTAGCTCCATGTTGATGTCCCTCCGCTGCGATCATCGGATCCCGGACTCTAGCGATGGTTTTGTCGAAGAAATGATCGGGCTAGGTTGTCGACATCGATGCCGAAGATGATCTACGTCGAGGCAACTCAAGATCAAGCTCCAACTTCACCAAGTCATGAAACTTGTGAAGAAAACACCCTATACTACTTGGCAAGTGGTAGAGGATGAAGAAATAGGAAGTGGGTTCACTTTGGATTTGGATTTCTAACTTGGATTCATCACTTGAATTTTTCTAGCAAAGTTTTTCTTTTTGTTCACTTGAAGAAGAAGAAGTGAAGAAGAAGAAAAAGAATCAATTATTTTCAAAAAGAAAATGAAGTGATATCTATCATTTAGCAACCATGGGTGAGTTAACAAGTGTAGAGAATAAACTATGGTTTAAGTTAATGGTTAGGGTTAAGGAAAGAAACAAAATGGTCAAAGCTTTTTCAAAGCTTCATGAAGCTTCAAGTATAAAACAAAAAGCCACCATTTTATTTTCTTTTGCCAAAAAGAATAAAGGAAAAGAATAAATAAATAAGTAAATCAAAATCCTAACCATTAACCTAATCATGGTTTAATCATACACACCCAAGTTTGCATGTATCATCAAACAAGATACAAACTAGTGCACAAAAATATATCATATATACAATGTGCACAATAAGTGAGAAAATCCATCTTAAGTGAACCAATACTAGTTAATGCAAAGTAATATATCAAATATATAATTATGCATTAAATCATTAAATCAACACTTGATTTAACGATCCGGCCATATCGCATATGACTGACTAATATCCAATGTATAGACTTATCGAATCAATTCTCGATTCGATAACTAGGTTATATCGCATACAACCAATCGATACATTCATCGCGAGAATAGAATACGGTATCACATACATGCATTATTCTCGGTCCCGCACATATCTCATATGCGCTCCTATTTCGTTTCGCTTGAGCCAGGAAACCTCTGTGTAGGACTCTAAAGACTCGTCAATACGCCGGCAGCAGGTGATGATCATATCAAACACCCACAAGCCGCAAGCGGTCTGCTAAACGTAACGGCCACCCGGGTATTGAACGATCAGAAGATCGACGAGCACGCCCGCTCATACTCCTGTGAATCCAACCAGCAACACTTACCGTACAGTCCGGTCTCGTCGTCTGATATGTCGCATATCTCGCCTAGGGGTGGTAAACGTTAGACCCCAGTAGCTCGATAAGTCGTGTCGATATGAGGTCAATAACAGTTCGAGAAACTACTGGTAACACTTACCAGTAAATCTCAGCAACCCTGGCCAGGGATTTCCGGTTATAGCCAATCGAACACAGCGCAACATCAACTCCCTATACCGGGAGAGACGAATCCCCTCCTATCGCTCATTGCCTCCATGTGATTCGGGACTGTACCCAAAAACCACCGTTTTGCACGCCCTCTTGGACGTGGTAAGGTGGAAATCAAAGAACAATGGGAATCACACAAGACTCTATGACAATCTCGGGTCTACAGACTAACCTGTACCAGTGTCACCAGAGAACTGCCATCTGACGTAAGGTATAATACCATCTGGGAGTTCTCGGCGAGTCCGTCCAGTGTACCCAGTCTCCGCTGAGCACCCGTATATCATCTCTGATGTCAAACACCAATGGATATGGGATCATCTATCGCCCATCTGTATGGGTCGAGAAGGTATACGCTAGTCTACTCTGGTATATCGATGCCCCGTCTCGATACACCCATGACTAGGGACCTTGAAGGATGTACTTATGGACTACCATGTCCCCACTAGTATGATCCGCATCATAGTCCAGGTAGTCTAGTACACATCCTAAGTGCTTTACCAACATGTAGCAGAGAGACAATCGGTGTACACGTTAAGGTAAAGAGTAAGCAGATAGCATACTATCATATCGAGCAAGAAAGTCATCCCTATATATGTCCAAGCATCCACTACAATATACATCCTATGTACAGTAATGGCCTCTAGGGCATACATATAACTAACACTTTGTTAGGGAAATGTTTATTCATGCCCATGGATTGTATACAAGGGTCAGTATTGAACCGCTTGTAGGGCAGAATTGGAGATTTTGATGGCTTAAGAACAGGTTCAGATCCCTGTAGCTTAAGGTTTTGAATCCTATGAGCCGTATGGGTCTCAAAGGGGAATTCTCCTTACAGGTCGTAAGGATCTCGTAAGTGTAATTTCTCCTTAGGAATCGTGGGAATCCCTAAGTGTGTTGCTCCCTTGTGAGTCATAAGGATCTCACGCCGGCATTTTCTCCTCACAAGGTCGAGAGGACCTTGCAAGCTTCTTTTAACGAGATTGCGCCCTTTCGGGTTTTCACAAAACTCGCCGGTAGCCCTGCTGTTTTTACTCACGGGGCCCTTTCAGGTTTTCATCCGTGCCCATCTCGCTTATGGACATACCGTTTTTTTCCTTCTTTTTTTAATTATTTTTTATTGCTATTATTTTGTGTCAGTCTTAGGATGCTGCGGTCCGTAGTAGTTTATAGACGTCTCAGTCAGTCGTTAGTTTAGAGACGTTTCGGTCCATTGTTAGTTTTAGGACATCTCGGTCCGTGGTTCGTTTTTGAGGTGAGCTTTCGTCGGATACTACTTATAGAGTTTGGGCTCGGGAAGATAGCGAGTGGACATAGGCGTTGTCATCTATCATTAACTTAGGTGGTAACTCGTCAGGCGTAGTATTTCTTTAGGTACTGACCGTTTATCGGCCTGAAAGGTCTTTCGCCATGCATATTCATGAGCAAGTAAGCCCCACCCTGGTAGACTTTGTCTATGATGTACGGGCCCTCATAATTTGGCTCGAACTTCCCCCGTTTGGCACGATTGGGGATCATAAGTCTTTTGACCACTAGCATGAGTTCGCCTTGTCGAAATGTTCTCAGCCTAGTCAATCTCTCGTATAAGCGTGTCATTTTTGCTTTATAGGCTTCCAAGTTTTGCTGCGCCATGAGCCGGGTTTCGTCGAGCGCGTTGAGCACCTCAAGCCGAAGATGAGCATTGTCTTCATCTGTTAGCTCGTAACGAACCGCCACTCGTAGGGAGGGAAACTCTATCTCCAAGGGGAGTACCACTTCAGTGCCGAATACCAATGCATACGGCGTTGTGTTTGTGGCCGTTTTGAACGTAGTACGATATGCCCAGAGAGCTTCATGCAGTCTCGCGTGCCAGTTCTTCTTATTTTTGGACTCCGTCTTTTTCACGATCTTCGTCAAGGTCTTGTTGAAAGCCTCAGCTAGACCGTTAGCTCGGGGATTATAGACCGAAGAGTATCTCCAGTCTATATTATGCTGTTGGGCGAAGCGACTGATCTTGTGGCTTCTGTAGGCTAGCCCGTTATTGGAGATAATCCGTCGTGAAGTGACGAACTGATAAATGACGTGTGTCTTGAAGAAATGGAGGATATTCTCCGCCTTCACTTCTCTTAGCGGTATTGCTTCCGCCCACTTAGAGAAATAATCAGTTGTCGCCAATATGAACCGATGTCCCCTGGATGATACCGGTTCGATGGGCCCGATTATGTCAGTTCCCCACATTTCGAATGGCCAGCTAGCCACCGTTGGATGTAGCGGATTTGGATGCTAGTGGATAAAGTCCCCATGAATCTGGCATGAGTGTCACTGCTTCGTGTATTCGAGGCAGTCTTGGATCATCGTGGGCCAATAGTAGCCCAGCCTTTTGATCTTCAGCTTCATCTTTGGCCCGGCTTGGTGAAAACCGCAGAGTCCGTCATGAGTTTCTTAGAAGACTCTCTTTGCCTCTTTAGGTCCCAAGCATCTTAGCCACAGGGAGTCGAACGATCTCTTATACAGAGTATCATTGACAAAGGCGAAGGATAGAGCTCGTTTCATGAGCTGATGTCTTGAGGACGCATCTTCAGGTGTTCGACGGGATTTGAAGTAGTCTATAAAGACTTCTCTCCAATCCATAGCCTTTTCCTGGTCTTTTATTTGTAGGGTTGCTTGCTCGGTCGTTCCCTTTTCTTCAGAAGACTCTGGAGATATTTCTTCCAGTGCAAGAACCCGGCGGCTTTGCACAACGATCTTTACATCGTCGAGGTTTTCGTCGGCCAGTTCTTTGGCGAGCTTGGCTAATGCATCTGCCTTGCTATTTTCCGCGCGCGGCATGCTTTCCAGGGTGTAGGCAGGGATTTGAGTCAGCAATTGTTGTACTCTCTCGCCATACTTTACCAACTCCGGTTTGCACGTCTGATAGTCGCCGTTTACTTGGCTAACAACCAATTGGGAGTCTTCGTATATGAGGAGGTTTTCAATTCCTATGTCGACAGCGATCTCAAGACCTGCTATCAAAGCTTCATATTCGGCTTCATTTTTCGTCCTCGGCTCTGTTAAGGAGAAGGCGAAGCACATTATCCCCCTTTGTGGAGTTATGAAGATGAGTCCTACCCCGGATTTGATTATGGGGGTGCTTTGCTTCCGCTTCTTCATGGAAGATGCCCCATCGAAGTAGAGTTCCAATCGAGTGTCACTCTCTCCTTTCTCATCGTCGATTGTGTCAAACGCGTGCTCGTCTGGCAATTCACGGTTTAAAGGTGATTCGGCAGGTATCGGATGCTCGGTGAGGAAGTCGGCGATGCCCTGGCCTTTCACTGCCTTAAGAGGACGATATGTTATCGAGAATTCCATTAAGAGTAGGGCCCATTTAGCGAGTCGTCCTGTTAGTATGGCTCTTGACTTCAAATACTTGAGAGGATCCACTTTTGATATGAGATGGACCTCATGTGCCAAAGCATAGTGTCTGAGCTTCGTTATCGCGAAGATCAACGCCAGGCAGTGTTTTTCAATGGGGCAGTAATTGTTTTCTGCCCCCAGGAGAACTCGACTCAAATAGTAGAAAGCTCTATCCTTCCCTTGGTCATTCTCTTGTGCCCATAGCGTCCCTAAGGAACCTTCAAGGGCAGTTGAATACAGAATGAGGGGCTTTCCCTTGACTGGAGCGGTCAACACCGGAGGATTCTATAGGTATTGCTTGATTTCGTCTAGTGCGCTATGGCATTTGCGATCCCAGACGAGCGGGGTTTCCTTCTTCATCAAGTGACTGTAGTGGCAGCATTTTCCGGAGGGTTAGCTATGAACCGCCGGATATACGCGAGCTTTCCTTGGAGAGACCGCAGTTGCTTCAAAGTTCGTGGGGAGGGCAATTCCATAATCGCCTTAATCTTTGACGGGTCGATTTCGATGCCTCGATGTCGTACAATGAATCCTAGAAATTTACCTGAGGAGACTCCGAATGCGCATTTGAGAGGGTTCATCTTTAGATTGTATTTCCGAAAGGGCTGAAACACAATCTTCAGATGCTTTAAATGTTCCTCATATGATTTGATTTCAACTACGAGGTCGTCAATATAGCATTCGACGATTTCATGTATGAGGTCATCGAAAATCTTCGTCATGGCCCTCTGATAGATGGCACCGGCGTTCTTTAGACCAAAGGGCATCACCTTGTAGCAGAATATGCCCAAAGGGGTCCGGAAAGCGGTATGCTTCTGGTCCTTGGGATGCATCTTTATCTGATTGTATCCTGACGAGCCGTCCATGAAGGAGAAAACTTCATGAGTGGAGGTATTATCTATCATCAGTTCGGTGACCAGTACTGGAAAGTCATCCTTCGGGCAAGCTTTGTTGAGATCCCGAAAGTCCACGCATATGCGCACCGTCCCATTTTTCATTATCACTGGGACGATGTTGGCGATCCTGTCAGGATACCGAACCTCTTGGATTAAGCCGGAGTCGATTAGCTTCTTGACCTCGGCGTTCATGCTTATTTCAAGCTCGAGCCGCATTCTTCTTGGCGCATATTTGATTGGTTTGACGTCCGGATATATCGCCAATTTGTGCACAGCCATTTCTAGATCTAGTCCCGGCATCTTGGAATAGTGTCATGCGAAGCAATCTTTATACTGCATGAGCACGTCTTTAAGCGTAGCCACCTTTTCTTCAGACAACAGTTCACTGACGAACGTCGGCCGTGGGTCGTTTGCCGTTCCCAAGTCGATTTTTCTGAGGTCATCTGCAGTAGTATGTATCCATCTTCCAGCTCTTTTGGCGCCGGTGGAAATTATGAGATCAACTCATCTTCATCGTTTTCGAAGCACCAAAAGAGGTCATCCATATTCTCGGGTTCTTCTTCCGACAGCGTTATCGCGTGACAGGTACGGGATCGTTTCCAAGACCGATGTTGATCTGGTTCTATTCTCGCTATACACGTCGCTTTTGTAAGGTTCCTAGGCACACTCAAGAGGTTCCACAAGGCATCGACCATGCCAAATTAAAATTTTTATGTGCCGAGAAACCCTAATGAAGATTGTTAACTAGAGGATAGGCGAAACAAAATGCGAACAAACAACTTTGCTACTAAGTGAATGGAAATACAACCTTTGTAGATCCGGTCCTCCACTTCTAAAGCTCCGTGTTGACGTCCCTCCGCTGCGATCATCGGATCCTGGACTCTAGCGACGGTTTCATCGGAGAAATGGGCGGGCTAAGTCGTTGACTTCGATGCCGAAGATGATCTACGTCGAGGCGACTCAAACTCAAGCTCCATCTTCACTTGGTCATGAAACTTGTGAAGATAACACACTCTACTACATGGAAAGTGGTAGAGGATGAAGAAATAGGAAGCGGGTTCACTTTAGATTTTGATTTCTCACTTGGAAATTTCTAGTAAGCTTTCTTCACCTCATGAAGAAGATGAAGATGAAGAAGGAAAAAGAATTCTCTTTTTAAAAATAAATCAAGTTAATCATTATCATAATGCAACCATGGGTGAAGTAATACATGTAGAGAATAAACTAGGGTTTAGGTTTAATGGTTAGGTTAAGGTAAAAGACAAAATGGCTAGACTTTTCAAAGCTTCATGAAGCTTCAAGTAAAAACCAAAGCAAGCCTCCATTTTAATTTTGCCAAAATGAATAAAGAAAATAAATAAAACAAATTAAAACCTAACCATTAACCTAAAGATGGTTTAAAGCAAACATACACCCAAGTTTGCATGTATCATCAAACATGATACAAACAAGTGCACAAAAAAATATATCATATATACAATGTGCACAATAAGTGAGAAAATCAATCTTAAGTGAACAAATACTAGTTAATATAAAGTAATATATCAAATATATAATTATACATTAAATCATTAAATCAACACTTGATTTAATGATCCGGTCATATTGCATATAACCGACTAATATCAAGTGTATCAATGTATCGAATCAACACTTGATTCGGTAACCCGGCTATATCTCATATAACCGTCCAATGAAACAAATCGCGAGAATAGAATATAGTATCACATACTGTTATTATTCTCGGTCCCGCACATATCTCATATGCGCTCATATTTCGTTTCGCTTGAGCCAGGAAACCTCTGTGTAGGACTCTAAAGACTCGTCAATACGCCGGCAGCCGGTGATGATCATATCAAACACCCACAAGCCGCAAGCGGTCTGCTAAACGTAACGGCCACCCGGGTATTGAGCGATCAGAAGATCAACGAGCAAGCCCGCTCAAACTCCTGTGAATCCAACCAGTAACACTTACCGTACAGTCCGGTCTCTTCGCCTGATATGTCGCATATCTCGCCTAGGGGTGGTAAACGTCAGACCCCAGTATTTTGATAAGTCATGTCGATATGAGGTCTATAATAGTTCGAGAAACTACTGGTAACACTTACCAGTAAATCTCAGCAACCCTGGCCAGGCATTTCCGGTTATAGCCAATCGAACACAGCGCAACATCAACTCCCTATACCGTCAGAGACGAATCCCTTCCTATCGCTCATTGCCTCCATCTGATTCGGGACTGTACCCAAAAACCACCGTTTTGCATGCTCTCTTGGACGTGGTAAGGTGGAAGTCAAAGCACAGTGGGAATCACACAAGACTCTATGACGATCTCGGGTCAACAGACTAAGCTGTACCAGTGTCACCAGAGAACTGCCATCTGACGTAAGATATAATACCATCTGGGAGTTCTCGGCGAGTCCGTCCAGTGTACCCAGTCTCCACTGAGCACCCATATATCATTTCTGATGTCAAACACCAATGGATATGGGATCATCCATCGCCCATCTGTATGGGTCGAGAAGGTATACGCTAGTCTACTCTGGTATATCGATGCCCCGTCTCGATACACTAACGACTAGGGACCTTGAAGGATGTACTTATGGACTACCATGTCCCCACTAGTATGATCCACATCATAGTCCAGGTAGTCAAGCACACATCCTAAGGGCTTTACCAACATGTAACAGAGAGACAATCAGTGTACACGTTAAGGTAAAGAGCAACCAGATAGCATACTATCATGTCGAGCAAGAAAGTCCTCCCTATATATGTCCAAGCATCCACTACAATATACATCCTATGTATAGTAATGGCCTCTAGGGCATACATATAACTAACAATCTCCCACTTGCACTAGGGCCATCTGTAGCAGTGGTTGCAGTATCTAATACTCAACCATCCCATATAAGTCTCTCTCTGGGAAAAGGCCTTTGTGAGTGGATCCGCCGTGTTGTCCTCTAAGTCTACTCTCCTTACCTCGATCACCCTGGAGATCAACCATCTCCATGATCAGGTGACACTGCCTTAGAATATGTCTGGATCACTGATGGGACGGACGTTCCTTGGCATAAGCCATAACTCCATTGTCACACAATGGGTGGAACTAAGTTAATCTCATGAACTAATATACACCCAGACAGCCTCTTTGGTAGCATCTTAAATAGCGATGTATCCAGCCTTTATCGTCAAGTATGCCACGGTATCTAGCTTGGAACTCTTCCAACATACCGTCCCTCCACTGAGGGTAAAGACAATGCCTGTGACTGACTTTCTGTAGTTCTTATCACCCTGGAACCTTTCCAGTGATTCTCCCCAGGATCAATTGATACCATCTCACTGCAACTAGTGAGTATCCTAACATCCAATTAGATCTATCTCATAGATCCAAAAACCTTGGATTTAGTAGGTATCACTTTGATCCTATATGGAGAATCATTGTGATAAGCGGAGATTGATCGAGCGTAGTATAGGAAACTCCTTCCCCATCTAGAGTATGTCATCCACGTACTCTACGAGGATCACTACCATACTCTCTACATCCCTTTTGTATATACAAGGTTCATCTACCATTTTGATGAAGTCAAACTCTTTGACTACCATATCAAAACAGACGTTCCAACTCCGCGATGCCTGCTGATTGATACGAAAAAGTGTGTTTGTAGTTAACCGCAATCAATAACGGTGTCGCTTGTAGCTAGACCGAGATGAGTACGGGTCGTCCTCTGGGAAACGTGGAACCTTTTACTCTTACTTTAGATGTGTTGAGAAAGAGAGGAGGGATAAAGAATTTTGAAGAATGGTTTCTAGATCTACGTTAAGCAAGAATGCAAAAATATAGATCTAGATTATTTTAGGGATGTAATTAATATAATAAGAGGGCTTGTAGGGTTCGTTAGGATTTAGTAGTTATGGACGATTAATTAAAAGTTACCCTTTTATCCTTTAATAGATTTATAACTAGAACGACGGTGATGCGTGTAGATTAGGGTTTCTGGAGGGAAAATGAATCCCACTCTTAACCCTTATCTCGACACGGAACTCCGTTCATATCTAGCCTTTACCAAAACAATCATTAATCTAATCGCTAATCGCGGTCGAAACTAGCAAAGAATTGTTAGCGCGCCCGATTAGGATGTTAGTGATTCTTTTGATAAAGTTCATAAACTTTATAGGACTTAAAAAGGGTTTAGGGATTTTTATCGTCCATTAGCCTACCCTAATCCTACGAACCCTAACAAGCGGAGAATTACTCGCGCATGTTGGGAGAAGAAGATGAAAAGACAGAGAGGGAAAACATAATGTAAAATGCAAAAGAATTAAATAAAATAACTACCTTTATTAATCAATTTGAACAATCTACACTTTGATTCCTTAGAAAATGATTACAAAGACTAGTTTGCTTCTCGATCTCTTCCAAGGAGGTAGACGAACAGTTGATGATCAGCCTGGATGCGTGAGCGTCTGGAGCTCCGTGATCTCTTCGGCTTGATGTCTTCTAAGTTTAGCCCTTGGTCCTTTATATAGCCCTCAAAGAAGAAAAACTAGTTACCATATATGGTGACTTTCCATGCCTGTATTCTGAGTCCCTGTCAGTATTGATTTTATGATTTTGGCAGATTTTTGATCCCGACATCTTGAACATCTTGATCTCTTGACCTGAGCTAAATCTTGCACAATATCTCTATGAATAATGTTAGTTTATTTATTAAATTAGAGAGAGTATCTTAATCACTATATATGGTAATAAATCTTTAAGAAACTTGATTAAGAATATTTAATATGCCTTGCACTTTATATGGTAATAAATGTTTAAGAAACTTGATTAAGAATATTTGATGTGCTATGCATCTTTTAATTACTAAAATATTATGCATATATTTTGAAATATTATTCTAACCATTTGTATGATATTATATTTTTTAAGAATAGTGATTAGAATATTTGATATGATATGCATATTTTCAATTACCAAAATATCATATAAATATAAAATGCTTATATTTTCCTTCATAATATTAATTATAATATATAAACATATGGCAAATAGTATTTTGCAGATAAATCCAAATATGTTTAATATTTATAATAAACACCTTTTATTATTTAAGAAATGTAAGGAAAATACTTATACCAAAATGCAATATTTTCAACTGAACAAATACCCCCAAACTTAACTTTGATCGTCCCGAGCAAACTAGTTTATTCAAGAGAAGAAGAAAAAAGAAAGGAGAAAACTAAGCACACTTTCGTAGGCAGACACGATTACACTGAGCACGTGAACAAGTCGTTAAACCTCTAGGTGTCCCTAGTAGGAGGAGTGTTGTCTCCTGAGGGTTTTCAGCGGATTACACCCACAAAATCCTATAACAAAAGAGAGATGATGAAATTTACATATAAAGATAAGAACCATAAAAGAAAGTCTTTGAAAATAAGAGTTTTCAACTAGACTAGCTTTTCAGTTGTCATGAGCCCTATCTTAATAGTCATGAAAAAATGTTAGAAATCACATCATCCCTCAATAAAACATCGTCTTTATTCTTCATTCCTACCTTTCATCCAAACATTGATCATATAACCCCACGTGTGTGTAAAGAATATCCCTACACTCGGAGAATTTAATTCAAGCTATCATACTCTTGTCCATCTACCTTAGTACATTTTATTTTAATGAATATTAAGATTTGCTCACACATTTTCATGCGACCGTTAATATTTCTTGAGGTACTAACTGACCGATTACTCATGTGTTTGCTGATTAGGTGATATTATTTTTCTCGTCTTGCACCACCTAAGGCTTAGCAGTGACTCCCAGACCAGTTGGCCTTAGGGCACTAGGTGAAGAGGCACCCGCGCTATATTTTTTTATTGCTGCCTTGGCGATAACAAAACCAGTGTTCATTTTTCTTTTCACCATTTTTTTATTTTTTTCATTTTTTATTTCCTTCATACTTTGGCTTTTAGACAAGAGCATTTCAAGGTATCCTCTACTATCCCGAGTTTCAAGACGTGTGTAAGTGCATATAGTAGGGTATCAACATTCAAATGTTTGGCTTCCAGAATAGAAACTATTTTTCAGACTTATTTTTATCCTCAGATTAGTGACTTTCTTCATCTTACTAACTCTTGGGATAACGGCTCATAACTACTTATTACTAGTTCGTTTAAGAAAACTTCTAATTTTCTTGGTTTTCTTAAACTATTCCTATCTTTTGGATGTAATTTTTCACTTTCTACTCTTTTGTTATAAAAAACAATTTTAAATTTTTTTTTTGAAAATGTTGTGCTTATGCAAAATATGATGCAAATTGATGTGTAAATAAGCACAAACCTCCCCCAAACTTGTTTTCAACAGTGTCCTCACTGTTGCTATCTGCTGGATCACAAAAACTTGTAAGCTTGGAAGGACATTATTAATATGGGCAAAAATATATGAAAGTGAAAATCCTCCCCCAAACTTATTTTTGGCTCACAAATTTGGGAACAAAAGTTATGTTCAAGAGCCAAAAATATACCCCCCTCAAACATGAGTTAGACAATATGAAGCATTTTAAGAGGGGGTGAGTCATTTGGTCAAAGTAAGACTTTACAAAGACCAAAAGTTAACACCAACCATTCAAAGATTTTATCAGTATAGCGTATAGGTTGGTGGAAGAATGTGTTGTATCGAGTCAAGAAAAAATGGGGAAGGGATAAGAGGTGGTCTGGAAAGGGTTTGAAATTAGAGAAAAGAAAGAATGAATGTGAATGATTAGGAAGAAGGAATGGTGGCGGTTCAACCTCTATAGGTGGAGATTGATCAATCACAAAATCCGTATTGTTTAAAAATTCAAGTTCGTCAGCAAAAAGTTCTTCAAAACTTTTATCAATGGTGTGATTGAACATTTTGCTGTCAAAGAGTTTTGTGCCAGAATTTATCCAACTTGATTCATCAAAAATTATGGAGGTAGATGATTTGAAAAACTCATCTACCTTATTTTCAAAAATATCCAAATCAAGTTGAATTTCTGGTATTATTGAACTTGAATTAACGGATTGTGGTTCATCAAAACTCACTGAAACTATAGGAACAGAAGAAGAACCGGAGAAAGTAGAAGGTGAAATGGATAAACAATTTGGTGTGTCGAGTGTTGCTGAACTAGATGTGGAAGATGGAGGCTGTATTTCGGACTGATCTTCGTGTATACCATTATTATCAACTTCAAGACATATTTGGGGTTCGGGAAGAATTAAAGGCTCAAGATGATGACCACAAGGAAGTGAAAGGATTAGATGAATTGGTGGGACAAATTCATCCAAAATTTCGGGTTCATCAATCAAAATATCCCCAACGTCAATCACCTCATTCAAGTGAAGGTTAAAATTCTCAAACTCCTCATCAAAAGTATGGTTTTCAATCAGTTTTGGTTCAAGAGTGGAGGTGTAGAGATCACAAGGGTTGGGTGTGGTTTCACTTGAAATGGACCCTTCACAGTTGGGTATATCAAACACTACAAAGTCACACAACTTATCAGACATTGTACTTGATGAATCTATGAAACTGGAGTTGTGGATTTCAGTTTGGAATGGGGAGGTTTGATTAGGAAGGGTGTACAGTTCTGTCTTACTACCCAAATCCTTCATAATTTGATTTGTCAGTTCCATAAATTTTTCTAATGTCTGCTCCAGACTAGTCTTGGGTTGATAAGGGGTTTCAGTTTAAAATTGAAATTCCTGTGGATAATTAAAACTCCCAAATGACTGATTAGAAGAGCTGTCTAGAGTAGGTGGAAAAGTCGGATTGGATTGATAGGAACAGAATGGTTGCTGAACTTGGGTAGGAGTAGGATCAATATTATGATAAGAAGAATATTGATATGGGTTGGTTGGTTGGCTATATACAAACCGCATATCAAACTCTTCTCCGGACAGTGGTGGTGATGGTTGATATTGGTCCGTGTTGAAACTTTGGCCTCTAGACCTAGCTATGTGCTCAGCAATGGACATTCGTCTAGGGGCTTCCTCACTCTGGGTATCAACTGAAACAGGTGTAGGATTAGGATACGGTTGATAAGACCCAGACTGAGGTGGCCAACTGTTTCTTCCTGCTTGTTCTATATGATCTCTTAAGGACATGGAAGAGCCGGACGGTATACCAAAGGGATTTCGAAAACAAGAGATATCTGGTTGTGGACAGCAAAGCTCGGCAAGTGTTCTTCTGTTTAGGTTACCCATTATAAGAATAGAAGAAGGGGGAAGGGGTAAAAAGTGGAGAAAATAATTGGTTTGTTTTTGAAAAAGTGGACTCAAGACAAATCACCCTAAGATGCACAAGCAACCCTAGAACTAAGGTCACCTAGGTCCAGTCTCTAGACCGCTCCTAGACTTCCAAAGGACAAGCCGCAGGATCAATCCTTACCGCCTCCGCAAATTAGCGATTAGATTAATGATTGTTTTGGTAAAGGCTAGATATGAACGGAGTTCCGTGTCGAGATAAGGGTTAAGAGTGGGATTCATTTTCCCTCCAGAAACCCTAATCTACACGCATCACCGTCGTTCTAGTTATAAATCTATTAAAGGATAAAAAGGGTAACTTTTAATTAATCGTCCATAACTACTAAATCCTAACGAACCCTACAAGCCCTCTTATTATATTAATTACATCCCTAAAATAATCTAGATCTATATTTTTGCATTCTTGCTTAACGTAGATCTAGAAACCATTCTTCAAAATTCTTTATCCCTCCTCTCTTTCTCAACACATCTAAAGTAAGAGTAAAAGGTTCCACGTTTCCCAGAGGACGACCCGTACTCATCTCGGTCTAGCTACAAGCAACACCGTTATTGATTGCGGTTAACTACAAACACACTTTTTGAAAATCCTATAACAAGAAAGAGAGTTTGTTTTGTAGTTAACCGCAATCAGAACGGTGTCGCACGTAGCTAGGCCGAGATGAGTACGGGTCGTCCTCTGGGAAACGTGGAACCTTTTACTTTTACTTTAGATGTGTTGAGAAAGAGGGGAGGAAATAAGAATGTTGTAGAATGGTTTCTAGATCTACGTTATGCAAAAATATAGATCTAGATTATTTTAAAGATTTAATTAATATAATAAAAAGGCTTGTAGGGTTCGTTAGGATTTAGTAGTTAAGTACGATTAATTAAAAGTTACCATTTTTATCCATTAATAGATTTAGAACTAGAACGACGGCGATGCGTGTAGATTAGGGTTTCTGGAGGGAAAAGGAATCCCACTCTTAACCCTTATCTCGACACGGAACTCCATTCATATCTAGCCTTTACCAAAACAATCATTAATCTAATCTCTAATCGCTGTCGGAACTAACAAAGAATTGCTAGCGCGCCCGATTAGTATGTTAATGATTCTTTTGATAAAGTTCCTAAACTTTATAGGACTTAAAAAGGGTTTAATTATTTTCATCGCCCATTAGCCTACCCTAATCCTACGAACCCTAACAAGCGGAGAATTACTCGCGCATGTTGGGAGAAGAAGATGAAAAGAAAGAGAGGGAAAACATAATGTAAAAAAAACAAACAATTAAATAAAAACTACCTTTATTAATCAACTCCTTCAAGCTACACTTTTAATCCATAGAAAATGATTACAAAACTTGATTTGCTTCTCGATCTTTCCTAAGGAGGTAGTCGAACAGTCGATGATCAGCCTGGATGCGTGAGCGTCGGGAGCTTCGTGATCTCTTCGGCTTGATAGATTTTCCAAGAGGCTCTCGGTGCCTTTTTATAGTGCAAAGGCAGAATCTTATTGTTGAAAACTTGGTAAAATTCAGCAGAGAATAATGCCCCAAAATCTTGCACTCAAATTCCATAAGATTGCGGCGGATCCGCGGCCCAAGGGTAGGTTTGGCCGCGGATCCGCGCTCAAGGGTGGGGATCATTTGATGATTTTTCTTGTGCTTTCATCTGGTGACATTTGGCAATCCTAGGCATCTTCATATTTCAGAAATCTTATCTCGGTTTCTTCCAGACTTGGTCTCCAAGTTTTGCTTCTTAATTTGGCAAGTTTTCTTCAAAAAATTGATTTGTTTGTTAAATCCTGCATAACAACTTGGAAAATTCTGCACCATAATCTCAAATAATATTTAGTAGACTTAGTCCTACTAGGATTTGGTCAATAGATTTATTTGCATATATTTTCCTACCAAATGATAATTAAAATATATTAACACATGGAAAATATTGTTTTTACACATAAACCCTCATATGTATAATATATTATAATAAAGTCCTTTTTTTATATGAAAATGGTAGGGAAAATGTAATTCAAATGTGCAGTTTTATCAAATGAACAAATACCCCCAAACTTATCTTTGATCGTCCCGAGCAAACTAGTTTATTTAAGAGGAGAAAAAGAAAGAAGAAAACTAAGCACACTTTCGTAGGCAGACACGATTGCACTGAGCACGTGCAACAAGCCGTTAAACCTCTAGGTGTCCCTAGTAGGAGGAGTGTTGTCTCCTGAGGGTTTTCAGCGGATTACACCCACAAAATCCTATAACAAAAGAGAGATGGTGAAATTTACATATAAAGATAAGAACCATAAAAGAAATACTTTGAAAAGAAGAGTTTCCAACTATGCTAGCTTTTCAGTTGTCATGAGCCCTATCTTAATAGTCATGAAAAAAATGTTAAAAATCACATCATCCCTCAATAAAACATCGTCTTTATTCTTCATTCCTACCTTTCATCCAAACATTGATCATATAACCCCACGTGTGTGTAAAGAACATCCCTACACTCGGAGAATTCAATTCAAGCTATCATACTCTTGTCCATCTACCTTAGTACTTTTTAATTTAATGAATATTAAAGATTTGCTCACTCATTTTCATGCGACCGTTAAAACTTCTTGAGGTACTAACCAACCGATTACTCATGTGCTTGCTAATTAGGTGATAATATTTTCCTCGTCTTGCACCACCTAAGGCTTAGCAGTGACTCCCAGACCAGTTGGCCTTAGGGCACTAGGTGAAGAGGCACCCTCGCTATATTTTTTATTGCTGCCTTGGCGATAACAAAACCAGTGTTCATTTTTCTTTTCACCATGCCTTTTTTTTTATTTCCTTCATACTTTGGCTTTTAGACAAGAGCATTTCAAGGTATCCTCTACTATCCCGAGTTTTAAGACGTGTGTAAGTGCATATAGTAGGGTATCAACATTCAAATGTTTGGCTTCCAGAATAGAAACTATTTTTCAGACTTATTTTTATCCTCAGATTAGTGACTTCCTTCATCTTACCAACCCTTGGGACAACAGCTCATAACTACTTATTACTAGTTCGTTTAAGAAAACTTCTAATTTTCTTAGTTTTCTTAAACTATTCCTATCTTTTGGATGTAATTTTTCACTTTCTACTCGTTTGTTATAAATTTATTTTTTTTTTAAATTTTATAAAATGTTGCGCTTATGCAAAATATGATGCAAATTGATATGTAAATAAGCACAAACCTCCCCCAAACCTGTTTACAGCAGTGTCCTCACTGATGTCATCCATTAAGCTCAAAAACCTGTAGACTTGGGAGGAAATTATTAATGGGGGCAAGAATATATGAAAGTGAAAATCCTCCCCCAAACTTATTTTAGGCTCACAATTTTGTCAAAATCATTTTCTTTCAAGAGCCAAAATATACCACCCCCCCAAACTTGAGTTAAACAATTTTAATCTTTTAAAATCACACGAGGGGGTCAAGGTTATTGGTCAATGCCAAGCTTTGAAAAGACCGAAGGTCAACACCAACCATTCAAAAATTTTATCGATGAAGCACCAAGGTTGGTGGAAGAACATGTCACCTATTGACGTGAAGAAGTGGGGAGGTGATAAGAAGTGTGATGGAAAAGGATTGCGTCTCAATTTGGAGAGACGACAAAGTGATAGTGATGATGGATTACTCGCATTATCATGATTGTCCAAAAGAAGGGGTGGAGGTCTAATTTCTTCATCTTGGAGTTGATTCATCTCAACACCCGTGTCTTGTAAAAATGCGAGCTCATCAGCGAAAATTTCCTCAAAGCTTTCGTCGATACCCCGAAGAATAATGTCATCAGAAAAAATGGGGTGATCGTCCAACTCTATAAAAAGTTCCTCATCAGTGTTAGATGTTGACCCGGACAACTCGGTGGAAGAGTCCGTGTCAAACAACGACATATGAAAAGAGACAGAATTATGAGGTTGATCAAATTCGCTACTGTCGACATCCATTAATTCGACAGAACACACATGAGCATAGGGTTCGGAGGGTTCACTTCCCAACTTGTAAATGTTAAGCTCAATTGACTTCTTTCCAAAGGATAGGGTCATAGAGCCGTTTCTACAATTAATTACTGCGTTGGAAGTGGCCAAAAAGGGTCGACCGAGTATCACCGGGATTTGATTGCGTGGGTTTGCTACAGGTTGTTTATCTATAACGATAAAGTCCACAGGGAATATGAATTCCCCGACTTTGATTAACACATCCTCTAGCTCACCCCTTGGTTGGGTGATAGATCGATCGGCCATCTGAAGAGTGCAATGCGCAGGTTTTAACTCTCCGATTCCTAATTGCTCATAAACCGAATACGGAAGCAAGTTAACACTAGCACCTAGATCGAGTAGAGCACGATTAATATTTTTACCCCCAATAGAAATTGAAATTGTAGGACTTCCGGGGTCCTTTCGTTTCTTGGGAAGTTGTTGTGTAAAAGCAGTGCTCACATTACTCGCAAGGAAAACTTTTTTAGGTACTTGAACTTTTCTCTTCCTAGTGCACAAGTCTTTTAAGATTTTCGCATATGACGGAACTTGTTGAATAGTATCTAGAAGAGGAATGTTTATGTTAACTTGCTTAAAAATTTCCACAATTTTCTCCATTTGTGGACTTGGTCTGTTGCCCCTTAACCTGTTTGGGTAAGGTGCTTTATCAATAAGGGTTTGGTCCAACATTGGAGAGGATTGTGGGGATGGATTCGACCCCAAAACTGGAGTGGGAATCGACTTAGATAGATTTGGTGAAAAGGGCGAAGGGTTCGAGCCTTGGGGAAAACGGAGAATAGGCTCGGGTGAAGGTGGGAGACTAGACGAATTAGGGGAAGAAGAAGAAGCTGGGGTATCATTGGTGTCACTATCATCACACTGCTCACCCACTCGGTTATTCAGCACTTTTCCCGATCTCAACATGGTAACAACACTCACATTATAACTTTGTGAGTGGCCAGGATTAGGTATGGGTTGAGATGGAAGTTTCCCTTTCTCTCTCGCACTCATTGCGGCGTTTAACTGTGCGATTTGGTTTTCTATTAATTTAATACTCTCACCATGGGAGGCGGAGTTTTTCGTTAAGGTATCAATAGAAGACCACATCTCAGCCGAATTTTGCATGGATTGTTTCATGAACATATCCAAGGTTTGTGCAAGTGAGTTGTCAGTACCGGCCACTTGTGGTGTAGAAATGTTGGCCGGATTTTGGAAATTCTGTGACTGAAAGGGGAGCTGATTCTGTGGTTGTGGTTGCTGTGGAGGAGGTCTTTGATAATTGCTTTGTTGGTTTTGATTCCAAGCAAAGTTAGGATGATTCCTCCATCCTTGATTGTATGTGGAAGAATAAGGGTCGTTTCTAGGTCGCTGCTGAAAAGCAGCATTAGCTTGAAACGAAGCATTCAAAGGACATTCTTCCGTTAAGTGTGAAGGATCCGAACAGCAACCACAGACGGTATTAGCAAGCGTGACCTGATTTAGGGAGAATGATGAGAACTTGTTTTCGATAGCGTCGAGTTTCTTCTGTATCGCTGCCATTTCGGCTTTTACTGCGATGGAAACGTCGAGCTGGTGAATACCTCCCTTGGTTGAAGGTGGTCTTACGCTTTCCCACTGCAAAGTGCTTTCTGCGAGATCTTCCAGATATTTCCAAGCTTCACCATCATCTTTAGACATGAAATTGCATTGACACATTGTTTCAAGCATCTGCTTTGTCGCTGGATTAATGCCCTCATATATAATCCGACATAAATCCCATCTTTGTATTCCGTGATGGGGGCATTGGACAAGCAGATCTTTGAAACGTTCAAAGCACTTCCAAAATGGTTCATTGGGAAGCTGGGTGAACTGGTTAATCTCGCTCCTAACATGTGCAGTCTTATGATTTGGGTAAAACTTCTTAAGAAATGCTACGACGAATTCATCCCAATTAGTGATGGAGTGTGCGGCAGTATTGTAAAGCCATTTTTCTGCCAAGTCGCACAGTGTGAATGGGAGAAGACGTAAGCGCATAGCATCTAAAGTCAATTGTGAAGTACCCATCATTGCGCATACGTTTTCGAATTTGGTGATGAAAACGTACGCGTCTTCCGACTCAAGCCCGTGAAATTTGGGCAGCAGATTGATGTAGTGGGGTTTAATTTCGAAATTATCCCCGTTAGGTGGTGGAAGAGATAAACAAGTAGGAAGGGGACCACGAATAGGATAGCATCTCTCTTGGAGAGAGATGCGCGGTGGATTCTGCGCACCTGCGAGCGGTGGCAGCGTGGTGTTATAATTAGATGGAGTGTCGTCCACACGATCGATGTGGTGTGTGGTGGGGGAAAAGAAGATGAAGAAGTACCGACTTCGGTGTCGATAGAAGGAACGCGGACAAGACGGGCACTAGGATCCCGTGTCCAGCCGAGCATGCACTAAGCGGGTTTAGTGCAAGTGGCAGCGTGTGTGTGATTTAAAATTGGCTTGTTTTGAAAAATGTGGGACTCAAGACAAATCTCCTTAAGATGCACAAGCAACCCTAGAACTAAGGTCACCTAGGTCCAGTCTCTAGACCGCTCCTAGACTTCCAAAGGACAAGCCGCAGGATAAATCCTCTACCGCCTCCGTACTACCCTTGTAGCGAGCTAAGTGCCAGGTAAGTGGGAAGGAACCACCACAACAGTGGGCCTAATTAAAAACCACTAGCCTTTGTCACACTTGCCTAGGCACTACAAAAGTAATGCGGATAAACGATAGATTACCCACGACCTTCCTCTGTCCTTATTGAGCGCGACAGTCCTTAGAGTCTGGTCTAGATATTTTTTAAATTAATGAAGGGTTGATCTATATGCTCGGTTTGTGATTTGTGGCGCTTAGGAAGGGTAATGAAATCCCCACCTAATCTTGATTTGGTCTTTACCCCTTAAAGTCCGTATTAAATATGCAAAACAAAACCAATCACAAAACTTTTGCAAAAAGATTTTTGAGCGGCGCAATTTTGCAAAGAATCCTGCAGAAAATAGATTTTATTGGATTTGAGGAGAGAGAGAAGGAGTTGAGAATCTTACCAGAGAGTTCTGTAGCCCTAATCCCTCCAAGCAGCCGCGTTTCCGCCGTAGGAAGCACCTTTGTGCTGCGGTTCCGCCGTGAGGTGGATGGATCGCTTGCTGAAAATTTTTCTGTGATCTCCTTTGCTCCTCTGGATCTCTAAAAATGTCTCTGTTTCTTGTTTTCCTCAATTCTGTGACTCCAGATCTCCTTGCAAAAAATCCACGCACAAATCGTTAAATATGCAATTTGCAGTTTTGTTTTAATAATGATATGGCTCGTCTAAGAATTCAACACAAATAGTAAAAATAAAAAATTACGCACGTATCCCGGCAACGGCGCCATTTGATTGGTTCGAAAGAGTGTTTGTTTTGTAGTTAACCGCAATCAGAACGGTGTCGCACGTAGCTAGACCGAGATGAGTACGGGTCGTCCTCTGGGAAACGTGGAACCTTTTACTTTTACTTTAGATGTGTTGAGAAAGAGGGGAGGAAATAAGAATGTTGTAGAATGGTTTCTAGATCTACGTTATGCAAAAATATAGATCTAGATTATTTTAAAGATTTAATTAATATAATAAAAAGGCTTGTAGGGTTCGTTAGGATTTAGTAGTTAAGTACGATTAATTAAAAGTTACCATTTTTATCCATTAATAGATTTAGAACTAGAATGACGGCGATGCGTGTAGATTAGGGTTTCTGGAGGGAAAAGGAATCCCACTCTTAACCCCTATCTCGACACGGAACTCCGTTCATATCTAGCCTTTACCAAAACAATCATTAATCTAATCTCTAATCGCTGTCGGAACTAACAAAGAATTGCTAGCGCGCCCGATTAGTATGTTAATGATTCTTTTGATAAAGTTCCTAAACTTTATAGGACTTAAAAAGGGTTTAATTATTTTCATCGCCCATTAGCCTACCCTAATCCTACGAACCCTAACAAGCGGAGAATTACTCGCGCATGTTGGGAGAAGAAGATGAAAAGAAAGAGAGGGAAAACATAATGTAAAAAAAACAAACAATTAAATAAAAACTACCTTTATTAATCAACTCCTTCAAGCTACACTTTTAATCCATAGAAAATGATTACAAAACTTGATTTGCTTCTCGATCTTTCCTAAGGAGGTAGTCGAACAGTCGATGATCATCCTGGATGCGTGAGCGTCGGGAGCTTCGTGATCTCTTCGGCTTGATAGATTTTCCAAGAGGCTCTCGGTGCCTTTTTATAGTGCAAAGCCAGAATCTTATTGTTGAAAACTTGGTAAAATTCAGCAGAGAATAATGCCCCAAAATCTTGCACTCCAATTCCATAAGATTGCGGCGGATCCGCGGCCCAAGGGTAGGTTTGGCCGCGGATCCACGCTCAAGGGTGGGGATCATTTGATGATTTTTCTTGTGCTTTCATCTGGTGACATTTGGCAATCCTAGGCATCTTCATATTTCAGAAATCTTATCTCGGTTTCTTCCAGACTTGGTCTCCAAGTTTTGCTTCTTAATTTGGCAAGTTTTCTTCAACAAATTGCTTTGTTTGTTAAATCCTGCATAACAACTTGGAAAATTCTGCACCATAATCTCAAATAATATTTAGTAGACTTAGTCCTACTAGGATTTGGTCAATAGATTTATTTGCATATATTTTCCTACCAAATGATAATTAAAATATATTAACACATGGAAAATAATGTTTTTACACATAAACCCTCATATGTATAATATATTATAATAAAGTCCTCTTTTTTATATGAAAATGGTAGGAAAAATGTAATTCAAATGTGCAGTTTTATCAACTGAACACCTGCTTTATCACATGAAACATCTTGCACACGTTTCCGCTGCTCCCACTGTCTACGAAGCCCTCTGACTGTGTACTTATAGACTCTCTCTTCTAAAATATCATTTAGAAAAGCAGTCATGACACCCAACCGCCAGATATCGTAGTCATGGTATGTAGCCATGGCAAGTAGGATCTGGATACACTTAAGCATAGCTACTTAAAAAAGGTTTCAACAAAATCCATACCTGGTCAATGATGCAAACCTTTAACAAGTCTAGCTTTGAAAGTCTCAACTTTTCCAAGTACACCAAGTAATCTTCTCAAGATATACTTGCTCCTGATGGGGATTTAACCCTTCAGGTAAAGCAACCAAAGTCCATACTTTGTTGGTGTATAAGGATTCCATCTCAGATTGCTAAGCATCCAGCCATTCTTACAGAGTCCCACTCCTGATGGCCAGCTCGAAACTAGTTGGGTCATCATCTCATGATGCAATCCTCGCTCCCACTGTCATAGAGAAACCGAAGTATCTCTCAGGTGGGTGAGGAACCCTACTAGATCGGCGGAGAGGCTGAGGTTCGTTGGTAACTATTGAATCCTTTGGTTCTATCAAATCATCTGTTGTAGTTTGTATGGCTGGAACCTTTCCAGTTCTACATTACAGACCTTGCCTCGAGCTTGTTCGGATTATGCTTTTAGACATAGCCCGGACAACCCCAAATCTTAACCAACTTAAGATATGGGCTCTTCTCTTTCCATATCACATATGAAGTGGTAGGCAACTGATTTGATCGGAACCCTATTCAATAGGTATGCAACTTCATAAGTGCATAACTCCCAAAAGGAAATAGGTAACTCAGTAGTACTCATCATAGAGCACACCTTATCATATAGGGTGTGATTGCTCCGCCCCGATACACCGACGTGCTGTAGTGTATATAGAGAAGTAATGCTGAGAGAGAATCTCATTCTCCTTTAGAATAATTCAGAAATTCTATGCACAAGTATTCTCCTCCTTGATCTCATCATAGGACATAATACTTATACCCGGTTTTTGGTTCTCTACTTCTTACTTATATTCTGTGAATATCTCAAAAGCTTCGGGCTTGTGTTTCAACAGGACCATATGTCTGAATCTTGAGAGATCATCAGAGAATGTAATGAAGTACAAAGAACCGGTCCTGGCATGTGTAGACGGGGGACCTTACATACATCAACATGTATCAATCCCAAGAGTTTACTAACTCTTTCTCTGTTTCCAGTAAACGGAGCTATGGTCATCTTATCTTTGTGACATGACTGGCAAGTTTCATAAGATGTAAATTCAAACTGATTTAAATATGCATCTAAATGTAACTTTAGCTAGTCGGGTCGTATTGATATGACCTAGTCTACAATACCTCAAGAAGGATTCGTTCATTTCTGAACTCTTCCTCTTGTGTGTGTTCTGTATACTAAGAACTGTAGTTCGATTTAGAACGTCAATACTTTTAGATAACGTGCCTGAACCGATCAACTTTTAATATAGAAAATGTTCAAAACATTATCCAACAATACAAAATTTTATCATTTCTTTACTAATAAAGAAACTGATATGATTTTGTATATCAGGTTCGGTATCTAATAGCATTTGTTTAGAAATCAATGTATTAGTAATACAGGGTGACAGTGACCAACAGACTTGGCTGCAACACTTGCACCGTTTTCTGTCTCATGAAACTTATCACCCGTTCTCAGTTCTCTACCTGTCTGTAGCCCATGTAACGGATTACATTTGTGGGATCCTGATCCGGTATCTAATACCTAGGATGTAGAGGACACTGAGAAACAGTTCTTTATAATGAACACACCCGAAGAAGATGCATCAACATGCACTTTCTTCGTTTGGGCGACACGGGAATTCTGGTAATCCCCTATTTCCTGCTCTATCTTATAACAATTATAAGTTGGAGCGGGACCAACGTTCCCCAGCTCAGTATAACAAGCGGGTTCGGTCAATACATCCGTACTATTATCTTGATTAAGGCGTGATATGGTCGCTACCTGGAGAGAGAGAGAAGAAAACACTCAGCGTGCGCTTTTGCAAGAATAGATTGGTTATTATTTTATCTAATCAGGACGGCTCCCACTGTTTTTATCAAATCTTCCTTCAAACCCTAAAAGGAAAGACTAGCCGGGATTAATTACACGCTACAAGTTCGCCAATCTTTCAGCCAGGCCAGTGTCGGTACTTTGAGGGAGGTTCCCCGTACTTTCGCACGGACCTAATTAAAGTAAACCTCATTTTCCCAGGGGCGTAACCCCGTTGACACCTTTCTAGACACCTACTAGATCGGCTAATTGCAAAGTGCAAAACTCTCCCAGGAGTAACTATTACTCGCAGCGGGTATCGGGATCCAACTATCTCATAGAAGGTATGCAATCTCATTGCAAATTTCAACACTTGAAATTCCCGATAATTTTGCCCCTAGCACCCTATGACCTTGACGGAGGTCAAAAAACCATAGGCAACTAGTCAAGTTCAACCCATCATTTCTTGATTGAATCAAACCCACCCGCACGACCCTTGACGGAGGTCAACAAGGTCGCACGACTACCCTAATCCAATCTGCATCATATGCATAAGCAGATAAATACTAGTTAGCTACCGCACACTACGCCTTGACGGAGGTTAACAAACGTAGCACGAATATTAAGTAGGACTTATCTGAAATGACGGAGGGCTATGACAGGTTTTTCTGAAAACCTATTGCGTAATGAACTTGATATCGTTGTAGAATCAAATGATTTTAAAAAGGAGTGTTTTTTAGGCTTTTCTAGTTTTGCTAAAGGGGTCACTCCCGGTGAAGGGATCGTCGGCCCTTTCCTCGTGGAATGAGGTGCGGGATATATCATATATATCACTGTGCAAAGAAGAAACTATAGAAGCAATCAAAAGACAAACCGAGTGTGTAGCATCTGCCAGTTATTGCTAAAGGGGTCACTCCCGGTGAAGGGATCTCGGTCCTTTCCTCATCGAATAAGGTGCAGGATGTTCTATAAGGAACACCGCGATGCAAAGCAAGAACTGTAGCTACCTGTTTTTGAAAATTCGATTCCACAACATCTTTAGGTTTCTTTTCTTTCATTAACATATTAATGAAGTCCCATCATTTAAGCCACCTAAACATCACAGATAAATACGACGTACACTTATGCCATCCGCATTCGCCTCGATGTCCCCTCGTGCACCGTTAGGTTAGGTAACTAACGGCAGAGCGAGGCAGGGCTAGCGCTGGTGTAAAACATAAGCAACGTCTATATAATATATCGTATATACTATATACTATATCTATCTGAACAAATCACATGATCACATCACAGATAACGCAGTAGAAAATATTATATGAAATATTGGATATATTAGGACGTCCGTGTTTTATTTTGAGCCTCTATAAAATATGGATTCCACGGTCGTGGCCAAACCCATACCCCTAGACCCCTACGAGAGCGGTAAGCAACCCTACCAATTCTAGAGTTAGGAGACCCGGACTCGACTCCTCGAGTTGGTCTCCCACTGGACCCTAGAACCCGGTTACTTATGCTCCCCTCCTTGGGTCTATCCTAGTGCGGAAAAGTAAATAATATACAAATGGTGACATCTTCCGCAACCTGGAAGTGCCCCAATAAAAGAATATTACATACAAGTTTTTACATGAATGAAAATGAAAAACACTCATCTCACATAAAAAAAACCCGGCTATTCAAACACGACGATCCAATATAACATATCCAGCAACACATAACATCACATGTCATCAACGTAAGTAAATATGCGCATCCCAATTGTCGTTGACATATAGCAACGAAACCGGCGATATCGCATATTACACTTACGGTCGCAGAAAAGAAAGTGTAAAACTATAACAGTTGGAATCCGCAACTTCTTTAGACATCGCATGCCTAACCAAATGAACTCCTTAGACATCGCATGCCTAACAATTATAAACCCCGCATTTTAGTCTTATTATCGAAAACTCTTTTCAATATCAAGTCGGGCAATTCAACAGGATTCCCGACATCCTGATCGAACGCTCGTCGCAAACTTTAGTAGACGGCTGCACCCCCGATGCCGTTGACGAAGTGCACCAAGGAGGAACACCGCTGCCGCGAGTACCCAAACGGATGCTTTCGGCGACGGGGTTCTCCTACAGTCACTTGGTCGGGACTATGGGGCGTGGCTATCTATTAAGTTTACCGGCGAGTATCCACGTACGCTACGTGATTGTGACGGACTTTTGATCGCATCAAAACTTCGTGGCAACCGATCAAGTGAGACTAAAGTGCTGTGTTTATAATATTCAAATCAGTTATCTCATAACTATTTGTGTATTCCAATTATTGTATCACATTCCAGATAAATAGAAAATGTTAAACTTTTCGATCGAACAATCAAACACCCAAGTTTTCCCGAAACAGCTCAACACATGAAATAAGTTTAAAAACATTCACTTCATGCCACAGTACCAACGATCCAGCAGTAGAAGGGTCAAGCCAACGCCTCACATGTGGCACGCCGTACTGCCCCAAACCCTAAGGTTCAAAGGGCAGTTCAAGACGGTCACATAATCGAGTTAAGGTTTGTTGTCTTCTAGAGGGTCCATCGCGTTACTTGCACTACTTAGAACGTTCTCAAACTACGGAAAAATCCAACAATTGGAAATTTCCCGGCAGGGGGAAAAAGTGGGTATTTATATTCGGTCGAACTTTTCAACATATTCTAAAATTACCCGGAAAAACACATAGACAAAGTTAGACAATCCGATCGAATCAGCGAGTTCCCAAAACATCCCCAGAAACTCAACTGTTGAGTGTAATTTAAAAATTCTAAGAAAACACAGGAAATTCAGATGGGCATTACTGTACAAAGCACGTGCCAAAAATCACCTTTATGGCCGCGGAACCGCCGCATAAGCTAGGGTGGGGCCGCGGTTCCGCGGCGCATTGGTTAACTTGGGCTCACGTGCTTCACAGTAACTCTTATAATACCCTGCTGTATTTTTTGGATATTTTTAATTTGGAAAAATCCACATTTTCAGAAAATGTACAGAGAAGGGTTTGAGTTAGGGTTTCGGGGTTCGATCGGATTTCTAACATCGTCTACACTTCACCTAAAGCTCTAGCTAGGCTCTGATACCACTGTAGGGTTCCTAGGCACACTCAAGAGGTTCCATAAGGCATCGACCATGCCAAATTCAAATTTTTATGTGCCGTGAAACCCTAATGAAGATCGTTAACTAGAGGATAGGCGAAACAAAATGCGAACAAACAACTTTGCTACTAAGTGAATGGAAATATAACCTTTGTAGATCCGGTCCTCCACTTATAAAGCTCCGTGTTGACGTCCCTCCACTACGATCATCAGATCCCGGACTCTAGCGACGGTTTCATCGGAGAAATGGGCGGGCTAAGTCGTTGACTTCGATGCCGAAGATGATCTACGTTGAGGCGACTCAAACTCAAGCTCCATCTTCACTTGGTCATGAAACTTGTGAAGATAACACACTCTACGACATGGAAAGTGGTAGAGGATGAAGAAATAGGAAGCAGGTTCACTTTAGATTTTGATTTCTCACTTGGAATCATCACTTGGAAATTTCTAGTAGGCTTTCTTCACCTCATGAAGAAGATGAAGATGAAGAAGGAAAAAGAATTCTCTTTTTAAAAATAAATCAAGTGAATCATTATCATAATGCAACCATGGGTGAAGTAACACATGTAGAGAATAAACTAGGGTTTAGGTTTAATGGTTAGGTTAAGGCAAAAGACAAAATGGCTAGACTTTTCAAAGCTTCATGAAGCTTCAAGTAAAAACCAAAGCAAGCCTCCATTTTATTTTTGCCAAAATGAATAAAGAAAATAAATAAAACAAATTAAAACCTAACCATTAACCTAAAGATGGTTTAAAGCAAACATACACCCAAATTTGCATGTATCATCAAACATGATACAAACAAGTGCACAAAAAAATATATCATATATACAATGTGCACAATAAGTGAGAAAATCAATCTTAAGTGAACAAATACTAGTTAATGTAAAGTAATATATCAAATATATAATTTTACATTAAATCATTAAATCAACACTTGATTTAATGATCCGGTCATATTGCATATAACCGACTTATATCAAGTGTATCAATGTATCGAATCAACACTTGATTCGGTAACCCGGCTATATCTCATATAACCGTCCAATGATACAAATCGCGAGAATAGAATACAGTATCACATACTGTTATTATTCTCGGTCCCGCACATATCTCATATGCTCTCCTATTTTGTTTCGCTTGAGCCAGGAAACCTCTGTGTAAGACTCTAAAGACTCGTCAATACGCCGGCAGCAGGTGATGATCATATCAAACACCCACAAGCCGCAAGCGATCTGCTAAACGTAACGGCCACCCGGGTATTGAGCGATCAGAAGATCAACGAGCAAGCCCGCTCACACTCCTGTGAATCCAACCAGTAACACTTACCGTACAGTCCGGTCTCTTCGTCTGATATGTCGCATATCTCGCCTAGGGGTGGTAAACGTCAGACCCCAGTAGCTCGATAAGTCGTGTCGATATGAGGTCTATAACAGTTCGAGAAACTACTGGTAACACTTACCAGTAAATCTCAGCAACCCTGGCCAGGTATTTCCGGTTATAGCCAATCGAACACAGCGCAACATCAACTCCCTATACCGGGAGAGACGAATCCCCTCCTATCGCTCATTGCCTCCATGTGATTCGGGACTGTACCCAAAAACCACCGTTTTGCATGCCCTCTTGGACGTGGTAAGGTGGAAGTCAAAGCACAGTGGGAATCACACAAGACTTTATGACGAACTCGGGTCAACAGACTAAGTTGTACCAGTGTCACCAGAGAACTGCCATCTGACGTAAGGTATAAAACCATCTGGGAGTTCTCGGCGAGTCCGTCCAGTGTACCCAGTCTCCACTGAGCACCCGTATATCATCTCTGATGTCAAACACCAATGGATATGGGATCATCTATCGCCCATCTGTATGGGTCGAGAAGGTATACGCTAGTCTACTCGGGTATATCGATGCCCCGTCTCGATACACTCACGACTAGGGACCTTGAAGGATGTACTTATGGACTACCATGTCCCCACTAGTATGATCCGCGTCATAGTCCAGGTAGTCAAGCACACATCCTAAGGGCTTTACCAACATGTAACAGAGAGACAATCAGTATACACGTTAAGGTAAAGAGCAACCAGATAGCATACTATCATGTCGAGCAAGAAAGTCCTCCCTATATATGTCCAAGCATCCACTACAATATACATCCTATGTATAGTAATGGCCTCTAGGGCATACATATAACTAACAGCTTTCGGTTCATGCCTCTGTGGCGGGGTTATCCTCCAACTGCTAGATAGAGCGAACCTGCCTTGTTGATATTAGTCTTCGACCCAGTCTTTGAATGTGTAGCAGTCTTCGAGAGGATGTCCTATTGCTCGGTGATAGGAGCAATAGTCTGGGTGATGAACCTCATTTGCTTGATCGGGGTGCTTGGACTCTGGGAGAGTAATCATCTGATGTTTCACGACGAGGTCGAAGATTTTCTTTGTCTTTTCTTGGGGAAAAGAATATGCTCGATTCATCTTCTTTATAAGAGACGGATCTCGACTGCTCGATTTTCGATCGCGTGACTTCTTGGATCCACTTCGTTGTTGTCGAACGTTTTTTCCGTTCTTCAGTTTGATTTTGTTTTTGCGTCGGGTCTTCTGTATGACAGACTGGCAACGAACGGCATCATCATTATCTGTAGCCTGCTGAAGGAGGTGTTGCGTCCTGGCTTTCTCGTAGATGGTCATTTCGTAGTTATGATCATCCCGGACCTTTTGACCCGCTTCCCTTATTAGCTTGTCCATCTGTTCTTCAAACAACGGACTTGGCATTTTTATGGCGGGACCTCGTTTCGGTTCAGGGTTAGCGTCTTTTAATAGAACATATCCTTCTTCATTGAAGTCATGTATGACGTAGCTGCCATGGACTCGCTCCCGTTTCTTGGATTGAATATATCCAAGCCCGATTGTTTCCATTCTCCCGGTGGGAAATTTTCGCTGAGTTCCGGGGACGTTCCAGATCATATTGTAGAACTGAGTTTGTCACGTGGTCTGCTTAAGCGGTACGCCTTGGTGCCTCAACAGCCTCTTCAATCCTTCTATGTAGTATCTGGGTAGCCGGATGGGCTGAAGTCTGTCAAGTGTCGAATCGGCACCATGCTAGACTTCTCTCTCCACATTGGTTTCTGTGGATTGATAAAAGAGGATCGCCTTTTCATCTCTTCGCTTGGGAGGGACGTAGAATGTTTGCAGCTCTTGTACACTATAAGTTTCAAGTGCATTGAGCTCTTTGTAATGCTCTTGTGGAACCATGGCAACTTGCAAGCTTTGATCTTCTCCAGTGGAGGCTTGTATTGATGGCCGAGCAGAGAATACTACATTGATTTCGTCCTCCGAGTCACTGCCGAAGACCAACATAGGGGTGGACGGTCCCGGCTTGGTGTATTGGGGCAGCCCGGAATAGACTATCTCTTCATCCTCCTCGGTATCGCTCCCGAAGACCGGAATGATAGTGATAGATTTTTGCTCATTCTCTGGCTTATGGCATCTTTCAGTGTCTTCAAAGTCTGGCAGGAAATACTTTGCATCCTCATATTTGCGAACTTCGTTCATGGAAAATGGGTTCAATTCCCCTGTCACAGTGTACTCAAGACCATCCTTGAAATACTTCATACACTGATGTTGTATAGAAGGGATGATGTTGTACTCATGTAACCAAGGCTTGCCGAGCAAAGCATTGTAACATGTCTTGGCGTCAATGACGTGAAACTTGATGTCAGTGACGAGAAGCCCAAAGCATAACGTCATAATTACAGACCCAAGCGTCCGTGATGACTGGGAGTCGAATCCGGCGATAGTGATTTTATCCCGAGCGAGGTGTTAAACGCTCATGCATATCTCCTTCAACACCCTTACATTGAGAAGGTTGACGGAGGACCCATTGTCAACCAGGATTTTGCCTATCTTGATATCATGACAGTATCCGGAGACATAAAGGGGAGGATTATGCCCTCACGTCCTGAGGAGGAGATCTTCATCGCCGAAAGTGATGTCAGCCATGTGCACTTCTTCCTGCTCGTCTTTCATCTTTTCTTCGGCAAGGAAAGCTTGGAACTGCTCGGGCTCTTGTAGTGCCTTGATCAACGAATCCCTTGCCTCTTTAGAGAGCAGAAGGGCATCGAGAATGCTGAGCTGCGAGGGTATCTTCCTCAGGTGTGCCAGAACGTTGTAATCCAACTTGTTTTTCTTAGGCGGGTCCTTGGCTGTCAGCTCTTCGACGGCTTGGTCATTGAGGGTGATATCCTCAGGGACCTTTTCTTTTCCCTTATCCTTTTGTTTGATCCCTTGTTTGCGAGTCCAAGATTCTTTTCGGGTAGCGTGTGATTGCGCAGCTGAATGTTCTCGCAGCTCTTCGTTTCTTCCTCTTTTCCTAAGATGGTTTCTTTGAAGAGAGGGCCGAGAGCCATTTCTTCTTCAGAATCGCCCCCGAAGGTGAGCACTTGCGGTCCCATACTATCAACCATGTGACAGTTGTCGGCAGCTCTTCCTTGTTCGTCTGTCGCATTTTTCCGCTGTCGACGAGCTTCACGCTTCATCCTATTGAAATGTTGTCGGTGAGCTACATATCCTTGCCACCAATTTTTAAAGGTGCTGCATTCTTCAGTAGGGTGTGCAATTCTCTGATGATATAAGCAGAAGTTAGGATGTATGTCCTCATCGTTAAGGTGTATCCCAACAGGAGTGTTTCCTTCGAAGGGTGGCAGCTTCATTCCCATTGATTTGGCTTTGACGAACCTTTTCCTTATCTTCAACCTGCTTTTATTTGCGGCGGATGTACTTTCATCTGGTGGGAGTGTTTCAACCCTTTCGTCCAGTCGCCGGCGTTTGGCCTTTTCAAATATGGCCATTTCGCGCTCTCGATCAGCTTTGCTTTTCAGAAAGGATTTGTTCAGGAATGCGTCAATCATTTCATCTGACGGTCCTAGGAGTTCTGGTTCGGGATCTGCCCCCAGTTTCTCTGCGTTAGGAGCTGCTTCCCAGTCTATCGACGAGTGAAAGATCACATGGCAGCTTGCCACATAATCCTCAAGTTCATCTGACGAGTCTTCTCTATTGTCATCATCTCCGTCCTCAAGGACGTGGCTGAGAAACTCTTGAAGTGTGACCGGGGTTCGCACCTTCTGGTTATATTCTTCCAACGCGTCGATATGTTTTTGCAGGTCCATGCGCTTGTCATCAGCCTTCACGGGATTTTTTGTCTTTTTATTCTTCTTTGAAGATTTTGACGGCTGGGTATGGGCGCTTTGACAATCACCACCAATTTTTAGAGTTAGGCGCGGCTTCAGCATTCCCTTGATGACTTCGGGTTCCAGCAGACTTTTCCATTTGATCGCCGGGCATGTTTGGAGATCTTTCAGCATTCGTTTCATTTTGGCTTAAAGAACGACCTCCCATGGAGCTTCTTCTATAAAAGAGCATGATGCCCCCGGTGTGTCCGCCTTTTTGAGAGCGTGCGGCTGGGGCGGGTTGTAACGCTTTGGAATTCTTTTAGGTTAATTTCGTGTTAATTAGCAATAATGCGTGTTTTTCATAAAATCTCGTAAATTTAAATTTCCATTTAAACTAAAATAAAATCAGTTTTAATTGTGATAAGATGTGTTTTTATATATAAATGGGTTTTATTAATTATAAATTAGTTTAGTGTTCACTTAATTAGAAATTTTCCTTAATTACTTCTTCCTAAGCAAGGATTGGTGTAACTTGCATCCACACTTAACACATTTTGTAACACATGTTTCTTTTTCCCACTTCATTCAAATTATCATTTCTTTCCCTTATAAAACCATAACTAAATAAAACAATAAAGAAAAATAGGAAATGAGAGAAAAGAGAGAGCATAGGGGGCATTTATTATAGCATGGTGAGCTTTTGACTTTGGGCATTCTCTCTCACACACTCTCTCGCATCATTTCCAGCAGCAACAGCAGCAACCCCAGCAGCAACCTAGCTCCCCCTTCATCTCTTCTCCTTCTCTCATCAATTTCTAACACAAACCTTCATTAAAAACACATCTACCCTAACACCAACCTCACTTCAATCACTCTTTTGTGGATTTTTGGAGCCAAATATGAATTCTTGGGACAAGACTAGCAAGTGTGCCACTACTTGACCTATTCTGAGGTATAAAGCCCACTTTAATCACCTCTTTGCTAAACTTGTAGTTATTTTAGCTTAATTTAGTGTTTTTAAGGGTTTTTAGTGCTAATTAGATGGTTTAAGTGGTGATTAGGATATATTAGGGTTTTTATGGCTTGATTAGCTTAACTAAGTGTTGTTAGTGTCATTTAATCCTAGAAATTGTTTCACGTGACACTAAAACACCATAATGTATTAATTTAGTGTTAAATCAGTGTTTTAATTAAGATTAGTGCTCTGTTGTGATCTGCTTTCAACCCGGTTGCTTCAGGAAAAAGTTGCAATTACTGGAGCATATTCACTAGACCTAGACCACACACACAAAGCACGAGGCCCCTATTCCTTGTCCAGGCCGCAAATTTATTAGATCTGACCGCAAATTGCGGCCAGAGGAGTGAGTTGGGTGTCGGGGTTTAGGCTAGGGGAGTCTGCTACACATCTAGGGTGTTTGGTATATGCAACTTTTCCTAATTCAACTCGAGTCGAAATCTGGGATCAAATACCTTATTTCCAATACTTTTGAGCTTGCGCGACACGTGTGTTATGTGAGTGGGTTTAGCGTTTTCTGCGTATCACAGCGTGTCGGGATAGTTTCAGACGCATATACACACGTTCTAGCGTATCGGATACACACGCGTTTAGCTCGCGACGCGAGTTTCTCATTTTGTTTTGATATCGCGTTTCTGCAAGGTTTTAGCTTATGTGTATTTTTGTGTAAATTCTAGGTTCACAGGTGGGTACTTGGACGCCGCAAAGAAGGGGAAGTAAGTAGTCGGCTACACTTAGCACGAGATCACGGTGAGTAGATCTAACATCTACGGGGAAATCGCCCTTATGGCGTTAAGCGTCAGGGCCTTGTAGGATATTGTAGCCGCATATATATATTGCTTGTGCATATGTACTTTTGTAGCGTACCCCTCTTTGGTTGCATATAGACACAATATTTATGTAACACCGCACTGTCACTAACGGTTCAAGCTGCACGAGCACTATTTGTATGTTACACCCACACCGTTAGTGATTGCCATGACACTCGCACTATAGGATTGCTACAAACCATACATCGTTCGGATTATCTCATCATTGATGTTTAGACATGATTTTGTCACATATTGTACACTCATGCTTGTGTATATACCATTTGAACATCCATGCCTACATACATACTCTTGCACATACATAGATGATGCTGACTTTGATTTTGGAAAATTGGGGACCGCATGAAATATTTTCAACTGGATCAATTTAAAAGAGCGGTTTTCCCCTTTAACTCATAGTACGATTTTATGCGGCATACGACACATTGCATGGATTTACGCATTGAGTTTTGGATTCATGTGATTTCTGGATTTGAGAACCGTGGTATTATTTTAAGAAAATATGCACTGTTTCGAAAACCCGGTTTCTCTTGATATGATATTTCAGTGTGTCCACCATGCATTTTCTCGGTTCTGAAATGTGTGACATGTGAACCCGATTCGAGGAGCTGAATGAGGCCGATTGCCGGTACATGATGGACCCGGTATAGTACCCGGGAAAAGAAAGGGATGCTGTGTATACAGACGGTGAGCCTAGCAGAAGGACTACTACCTACCGATGATTGGTTGGACCTGGCAGTTATCCGGAGGATACCGACCAGAGTCGAGAGATGGATACGGGCCGACCCGTACTGCCGGGGCCGAGGGCCGATTTCGCAGATGGAGACCGTGGGCCCATCCGGACTGACGGAGCCCGATATATGAGGATTTACGTATCGATACTGGACAAGAGTATTTCATGATGTTTTCGGATGCCGATGTTGGGCGTTCCGCTTCTATGAGATTTACAGGATTGAGGGCCGGATAGAGTGATGGCACCTGAGTTATCTGGATTTTGGGATGTTTTTGGTAGACACGGGGTTTTCCACGTTGATGATCCGTGTAGATGATATTTTATCCCATGCTCAACATTTATTGTTATGCATTGCATCACATAGTCGTTGTACCTGATAGAGTACTTTGCATGATTATTGCATACCCAGCTCATCATATAGATGTTATCTAATTGCACATGTTAGAGTATCGCAGTACGTGCATACTCGCGATTACATTTATATGTTATTTACTATTCACGAGTTGGCAACTCACCCCTGTTGTGCCACAGTGTTTGCACGTCGACCCTCAGAGTAGTTGCGGCAGGGCTATCTCTTGTATCTTTTTGGCTACGGATATCACTGCAGTTGACGCGTGAGCCGTTTTGTTAATAGGTGGGTTTGTGGTATCCGGTTATTTTCCATTTGTACACTCTATTGTATCTACTACTCTCCATCTATTATTTCATGTATTGACTTAGAGACCAGTTGTGAGGACGATCTTATATATTATTTTGTACTCTAGTGTCGAGCTCGTGTGAGCCGACTTTATTTATGCAGTTTTATCTTTTATGCTGTTCTTTTGCTTATTCTGTCCATTTCTTCGCTACGGCGTCGTATACTATTCTTGTGGTGGTTGTTTCCGCCATTGGGCATGATTTCTCCCGTTTGGGGATGTTCTATTCTTGTTATCAGTCATTTTACTTATATCATGTTTTGTACCCGCTTTCGGGGCTAGTTTTACAAAGGAGGTGCTGTCGAAATTTTTAAGAAAATAACTTAAACTTTAAAGATTTTTACTCAAGTTTTTCTAAATGTTTTAAACTAATGTTTTCTTCACTCGCTATTTTAATGGTTTTGATTTCTGGGTTTCGGCTTACTTGATCGCGTTGCGCCTGTAGACGTTACGTAGTTAAGTGCCGGTCACGGGCCGAACTTTGGGTCGTGACACGGGTTTACTTTTTAATTCTCGGACAGTACGAATTTTCCCTGTTGGTATTGGTTCTCAATCCACTCTTTGAAGATGAAGCAATCTTCGATTGGATGGCCTATCGCTTGGTGATAGGGGCAATAATTGGGATTATTAGCCTCACCAGGTTGCAATGGGCGTTTTGGATCCGGCAAGTTGATGAGCCTGTTGCGCACCGCCAGCTCGAACAATCTCCTCGTTTTGTCCTGGGGAAACGAATAAGGCCACTTCATTTTCTCATTAAAGAATCGACGTCTCTCGTCTTGGCGATCAGTTAGTTTTGGACCACTAGGCTGCTGTTGAGCATTGGCGACGAAGGTTGCTTTTTCTTTCCCCTTTTCGTTTCGAGGCTCTAACTTCAAAGAAGATGGTCTATGACCCATCTGATCCATTTAGGCTAGCTTGTCAATCAAGGTCTGGAAAGTTGTTGGCTTGAAGAACATCATGAATTGGGAAATGGTCGCTTGATGGTCGAGAGTATCCACGAACATGCCTACCGCAGGCTCTTCTTCAATGCGCTGCTCGCTCTTCGACCATAGATTCCGCCACCGTATCGCGTACTGCACCCATGTTTCGCCTGGCTTTACTCTGGCTTTAATTAATGCGGTGATCGGGGTGCACTCGCTAGCACTTGCGAACCTCTGCGTGAACAGTAACTCCATTTCTGCAAATGTCTTAACGGAGTCGTTTGGGAGCTCGGAGTACCATTCAAATACTGTCTCCGACAAACTGCCAACAAATTAGCGAAGCAATAGTTTGTCATCCCTTCCAGTGTTGCCACACAAAGCCCTGAATTGAGCAACATGCTGATGTGGATTCCCCGTCCCCTTATATACGCGGAATTTGGGGATCGTGTATCCCGGCGGGTATTTTATTTGGTCGTACCAACCAGGATAGGGTCGTCCAGTCTTAACAATTTGCCCAGCCGCTTCATTCGCCTGATGAACTCATATTTGTTGAGCGATGTAATCATCCAGGGTGGCTTTTGAGATGGTCTCCTCTTTGGCTGCTGAACGAGCCGGAAGAGGGTTTGACGTCTCCCCTCGGTCGTCTTCAAGGATAATCGGAGTATCTTCAGCTGGAGGATCCGGCTGTAATATCATCCCGACCATGTCTTGGAATAAGAACGCCATTCGTTTTATATTGGCAGCTTGTTCCGCTGCCTCTTTGTCCTTCCTTTTGAGGATTCTGCGGAGGAACCCAGCATCAGTTTCTTGTTCTTGACGTTGCTCCGACGACGTTTCCGGGCTTTCGTTTGGCCCTGTGAGTACGGCCATTTGCATCAACATTTTCTGGAGCTTCTGTTGTTGCTCCTGAGCCTTTGTTACGGATCTGGTGAGTGGTCGATGGCCCGTAGAGATACGGCTATCCTCTTTCCCGGATGCCATATAAACAGTATGTACAACCAAGCCCCCAGACTTGGGGTGTTTAGATTCAGTGTTCTTGTGATTCGTTGCAGACACTGAGATTTTCTCTAGCCTTCTCCTCTTGTGAGCGGTTGAAGTGAGGGGGCCGTTGCAGTGGGCACCCAAGTAGCTGTCGCCTTCTGTGGCTTGACAGGGTAATCCTCTTCTTGCCGAACCTTCATCCTTTTCTCTCGGCGGGGATAGTCTTGATCTACCACGGAGTCCTGGACCTGTCGCCAAACTTTATAAATTTTAGAAGACAGCTGCTGAGGGGGCTGCTCTAGCTTCGCCTTTGTAGCGTTCTCTATTGGTGGAGGAGATTTTTTTAATACAGCAGTCGGAGAGTTTTTGCATACCCTCCTAAATAGTTCAAAGTTGTTCCCAGTTGGAACAGCAGCATCAATTTCCACCGTTGGAGCCGGCGGAGTCAATCCAGAAGAGGAATTGCCCCCAGCCTTTCTTACTCGACGCCAGCGGTGACATCGAGCGTGTCGAGCCGACGGTACTGGCTCAGCTATAAGGGTGGCTTGATCATGCCTCCTGTTCTGGTCAGGTGTTGTTACTGGCGCCAGCCTATTGAAAACGGACGTCCGCTGAGCGGGGATAGCCAACCCGTCGAAGGCAGACTTTCGAGCAGGAGGAGCAGTCTTGGTGACTTCATTTGGAGCGGGAGCCGAAACAGTGAGTCTTGTAAAGACCGACTCCTTAGCAGGGGAAGCCGCTTTGGCGACTTCAGGAGCAGGAATGGCTATCCTCTTTGGGATAACCCCTTCCGGTATCGCGGGCTTCTTCACAGGCCCATTGGAATTTCGGCCCAATCTGTTAAAGACTGAGGAGCTTGGTTTGGGCAATACGTTAAGTGGGGCTGCAGTAGTTGTGAGCCGATCAAAGACTGACTTCTTCTTAGCTTCTTGCGATGGTAGAGGAGCGCTGAAGCTCGTTGGTGGGAGAATGGTCCCGAGTCCCGAAGAATAGCCCAGTGGTGGCTTGGGTCACTTGTTCCACCGGCATTGTGAAAAGGGAGGCCGCTTGGGGGCCGTAGGTTATTCCTCCAGATGAGGCGGTACGGGAGTTGCTGTTGCAGTTGGAGCAGTTAGAGGCCATTGATGTTCTTTTTTCTGCACGGGAGCAAAACCAAATCTTAGTACCTCGAACCCAAGGGCAACCATATTAAACCGCGATTCATTCGTGTAAATGACACACGAAGTGTGGAGTGGAAAGAGGAAAAGGTCCCACCGGGCGTGCAAGAATCTGTTCTCCGCCGAAAGACGCGACCGAGATGTTGGGACGTCTGGCCTGAATTTTAGGGCGCAGATGCTATTTGGTTTTATCCGTCCACCTCTACGAAGATGCCAAGTTGATTTATGGTACCGTATATCGAAGGTTTAAACGGATGCGGCCGTTGTACCAAACTTCGTCAGATTTCCCCTTATTTGAGGGGTTTTTGATTGTGGAGACGCTCTTCCCTGTAGGCGCAAGCCCCTGCAGTTAATTACGCTACCGCATCGCGATAACCACTTTCTCCTTCTCCAGATGGTCACTTCGTGTCATGTGTGTTTGTTTTATTTTTGGTTACCCGTGGATTGTATACGGAGACTAATTTGTGTTGTCGTCCAAAGGGCGTGGATTAGTCAAAATCCGTATCTTCTTAGATTTGGGTTTGGGGTTGGGTTTAAGGATATGTTAGTCTCATTTGAGACTAAGATCAATTTAAACGTTTGTTAAGGATACGTTAATCTAATTTTAGACTAAGATTAACTTAACGGGATCATTTAGATCCAATAAGAGAGCATTTGGACCCTATTGTTTAGTTTAGGGACATTGCGGTCCAGGGAGTTTAAGGACATCATAGTCCATGGATTTTAAAGACATAATAGTCTATGAGTTTAAGGACCTCACAGTCCATGGTAGGTTTAGAGACATCATAGTCTGTAAAGTTTAAGGACATCATAGCCCATGAGTTTGAGGACCCCACAGTCCGTAAAGTTTAAGGACGTCATAGTCCATGAGTTTAAGGACCCCACAGTCCGTAAAGTTTAAGGACATCATAGTCTATGAGTTTAAGGACCCCACAGTCCGTGGAATGTCTGGTTGTCGGAACCCGTCACCTTTCTGAAAACGTTGAGGGATTACAACGACAAATATCAGAGGAGTGAAGAGATGTACCCTTGAAACAATATTGGTTGGGGGATCAGCAATTGGATTGATTTAAGGATCGTTAATCTCGTTTGAGATTAAGATCAACTTAAATGTTTATTAGGGATACGTTAGTCTAATTTTAGACTAAGATCTACTTAACAGGATCATTTAGATCCAACAAAAGAGCATTTGGGCTCTATTGTTTAGTTTAAGGACATTGCGGTCCAAGTTCAGATGCAAACATGAGTTTGGGAATGCACCAGATAGTTATTGGCCATTGGGACCCACCACCTCTCTGAAGACGTTGAAGAATTACAACGACATGTATTAGAGGTGCGAAGAGATGTACCCTCGAACCAAAATTGATTGAAAGGGCTCTGGGAATTATTTTGAATGTCAAGAGAATGGTTGGAGTTTAGTTTCAGGAGATCTTGCCTCTGGAAAACTTAGCTAGTTTCGGCTAAGATTGGCTTGGATATAGTGTTAAACACTAGAGTATACTCGTCTATCACGTGCTCCCACTTGATGCACTTAAAATAGTGTTAAACACTAAGGATGAAGCGCACAAAATAGTGTTAAACACTAAAAAAAGAAGCGCTCACGTAGGGTCACGTGAGGCGCTTGAGTGTTGGGCCCAAACTTCCTTTATTTTATTCTCAGAATATGCAAGTGCTGAACACTTTAGTCTTTATGGACATCACGTGTGGGCACGTGATGGGTACCCATGCATTGGATATCGATTCCTCAGTTTTATCCCATTTTCTTCTTCTTAAAGGGGGGTTTGTCAGGGGTCACGTGGAGACACGTGAGGCGTTCAAAATCTGTTCTGCCCTTCTTATTTTGAGGAGTCTGTTCAAGGGTCACATGGGAGCACGTGACCTAATCTTATTCGTTCTCTTTTGGTCATTAGAGGGGAGGGTCATGTATTGCCACGTGATCATGTTGGGTACTTTGATCTTTTTACGTGCATGGAGAGATGAATTCCTTGAAGAATTAAATACTCTTATAGGGTCAAGCAATAATTTTATTTAGAGGAATTAAATTCCTCAATTCTCCCTCTAAGTTTTGTATCTGCATGGCAGAATCTCCCTGATGAGAATTAAATTCTCAACTTATGGGGAGATCTGCTTCTGCAGATCTATTACCATGAAGAAGAACTATGTTCTTATATTAAGGGTTAAGCCCTATCTCCATTGGAGGAATTAAATTCCTATGTGCTTTGTGGGAGAATAAAATTCTCTAAACTTTAGTCCTCTCTTAGGCTTTAGATCTGCATGGCAGAATCCCCCCGATGAGAATTAAATTCTCAACTTATGAGGAGATCTGCTTCTGCAGATATTCAACCAAAGGAAGAACTAAGTTCTTATTCAAAAGAGTTAAACTCTTAGTTTGAGAATTAAATTCTCTTTTTGTTTTGTGGGAGCTTACAGAATGATCTATTTTCCTCTCTTACCTAAGGTTTATTTCTTTTCTGAAGAGATCTTCTTTTCTCTATGGAGAATTAAATTCTCTTTTTTTTGTATTCTCTCTCTGTTGTTGTCTCCCTTCTTTTTTTCTTCCTTCTTGGCTCATATTTATAGGAGAAAGAAAAGAATCAGTTTGTTTAATCAATCTTTCATTGAAAGATTTTGATTGATTTTGTAACCAACATGATCTTTTAGATCACTCAGTGAATTTTATTCACCATTGGATTTTTAATCCAAAAGATATTTTATTTGTTGTTCCTGGCAGATTTTAGGAAAATCTTTCCTTGTATAGAATCTTTCTATAAATTGGTGATTTCAATCACTATTGGATTTTTAATCCAACGGTGCTCCACTTTACAGAGCGCAATCTTTTTTTTTTGGAAAGATCTAGGAAATATTCTTCCAATTAAGGCTTTTGATTCCTTTTAATTAGAATTTAATTCTATTAGTTTAGATGGTTTAGGAGTTTATCACGTGTTGGCACGTGACCCCATTTGATAAAGCATTAAATTAGAATTTAATTCTATTGTTTCAAAGGGTTTAAGAGCCTATCACGTGTTGGCACGTGACCCTACTGATTAAGCATTCAATTTAGAATTTAATTCAGTGTCTGCTGGCTTTTCTTGTAGATGGTCATGTGTCTGCACGTGAGACCTGGTCACGTGTTGATATGTGTGAAGGGATTTTCTTAGCACCACTACTAGGGTTTAGTAGCATCACACATGCCATATTAAAAATTTATAGGGTGCTAAGGAAACTATCCTAAGGATCAAACTAGAAAAGCTAGGGTAACAATAAGCTTTAACACAATCCATAAGTAGTTAAGTGCTAGGTTTAGAGAATATAACCTTTGTAGCTCCCTTAGCTAGACTCCTTGGCTACTTGAGTGTTGGAAGAAGCTTGCTTGAGATCTTCCAAGTCCACGACGATCCACCCGGAGTCCTCTTTGTCCAAGCTCAAAGCTCCACTTGATCAAGATGATGAAGTTGAAGCTAACACTCTAAACTAGTGGGCAAGAGTAGTATAGAATGATGATGTGGTTTGTTTTCTCACTTCAAAACCCTAACTTGATCACACTTTTGTTCACTATCACAACCTAGAGAGCAAGAGAGTGAGGAAGAAGAAGATGGCAAATGAAAGAGCTCAAGATAATGATAAGCTTAGAATAAAAATGAGAAATGAAAAAATATATATTTTCCTCTTCTCATTCTTAACCCTAGTTAATAAATATCTAGATATTTCATTTGGAACACTAATGGCCATGGAAAGATAACTCAAGGTTAACAAATGGTTTAGTGGATGAATAAAATAATCAACCATGAGTGATATTTCCATTTCCATTAATCCAAAAAAATAAATATCAACATATTTACTAGCATGTGAGTCTTATATTCCACCATCAAATGTATCAACAACCATGATACAAATGAGTATGCATGTATGTGTGCATGCACATCCATATGGGCATCAATGAAAACATGTGAATACATGCATGCATACACCAAAAGACAAAAGGGTTTAAAGTGAAAATACTAATGGTCAATGTTAAATCAACACTTGATTTAGCAAACCGGTCATATCTCATACGACCCGACCCATAGCAAGATGCCCGATTAATATACGGTATCACATACAAGCATTTAATCGGGTCCCCGCGCATATCTCATATGCACACCAAATCGTTTCGCCTGGACTAGGTAACTCCATTGTGGGACTCTAAGACTCGTCAATACGCCGGCAGTGGGTGATGAGCATATCAAGCACCCCCACGCCGCAAGAGGTCAGCTAAACGTAACGGCCATCCGGGTATTGAGCGATCAGAAGAAAACAAGCGAACCTGTCACAACTCCCGTCGAGCCAACCGGCAACACTAGCGTATAGTCCGGTCTCTTCATCAGATATGCTGCATATCGAGTCTAGGGATGGTAACGTCGACCCCAATAACTCAATAAGTCGTGCCGATGAATGGTCCATAACAGATCGAGAAACTACTGATAGCACTTATCAGTAAATCTCAGCAGCCCTGGCCAGGGACTTACTGATATAGCCAATCGAGCACAGCACAGCATCAACTCCCAATACCGGGAGAGACGAAACCCCTCCTATCGCTCATCGTCTTCGTGTGTCTCGGGACTGTACCCAAAAGCCACCTGTTTGCATGACTCAGTAGAGCCGTGGTAGGGTGGTAATCAAAGTGCAGTGGGAGAACACACAAGACTCTATGACGATCTCGGGTCTACAGACTAACCTATACCAGTGTCACCTGAGAGCTGCTATCCGACGATAGATATAATACCATATAGGAGTTCTCAGCGAGTCCGTCCAGTGTACCCAGTCTCCACTGAGCACCCGTATATGATCTCGATGTCAAACATTAATGGGTGTGGGAACATCCATCGCCCATCATATGGGTCTAGTATCATATACGCTAGTCTACTCTGGTATATCGATGCCCCATCTCGATACACCTACGAATAGGGATATTTTAGGATGTGCTTATAAACTACAGACGTCCCACTAGTATGATCTCCATCATAATCAAAGTAGTCAAGAAAATATCCTCATGGCTTTATCAATATGTGTAAATGAATAAAAACATGATCAAGTCAACATGTCAGATAAAGAAGAACCAGATAGCATACTATTATGTCGAGCAAGAATGTCATCTGTGTGTATATATATATATATATATATAGACACACACACACACATGTATAAATACATCCACTATCATATAATGGACTCTAAGGCATACATATATCCAACAATCTCCCACTTGCACTAAGGCCAGTTATTGGCGTATCTCATCCCAACATCTCAAAAAGTCGCTCATGCTGCGGCTGAGGGAGGGCCTTGGTTTATGGATCCGCAGTGTTATTCTTTGTGTCTACTCTCCTAATCTCGATCTCGCGGCAATCTACAATCTCCCGGATCAAATGAAAGCGCCTCAGGATGTGTCTGGACCGCTGATGGGACCTGGGCTCTGTTGGAGATAGTACCCTCAAAGTCAATTATTGGATCGCAGGTACGTGATTGCAATGATTGAGGAAGGACCTATATCGATATGACAGTCTTGCTCGAGATGATAGTATGCTATCTGGTTTGTCTTTATCATCGTATACATGCTTTAGTTCGCTATTGCATGTTGATAGAGCCCATAGGATTCTTGCTTGACTGCCAGCAGTATGATGGCGATCATATAGTGGGAGCTGTGGTCTGTAAGCACATCCTTAAAGTGTCCCTAGTCATGGGAGTTTCGAGACAGGGTATCGATACCCCAGAGTAGACTAGTGTATATAGTCGAGACCCCGACGAGGGGCGGTGGCCGGTCTCATAAGCCACTGGTGTCAGTTGGATCACCTAAGATGTATACAGGTGCTCATTACGTTATGAGTACACCGAACAGGACTCGCCGGGAACATGCTAGTTGGTATTAAACATATCGTCAGATAGCATTTCCCTGGTGACATGTGTACAGGTTAGTTTTTCGACCTGAGATCGTCATTTGTCTCATGTGAGTTCCCACTGTGCTTTGATTCCTACCCTACCACGCTCAAAGGAGTTGTGCAAACAGGTATTTTTTGGGTACAGTCCCGAGCCACATGGAGGCAGTGAGCGGATCGTCGGGGATTCGTCTCTCCCGGTATTGGGGGTTGATATCGCGCAGTGCACGGGTGGCCATCACTAGAAATCCTTGGCCAAGGTAGTGGAGAATTACTGTTTTGGATCAGTAGTTTCTCAGGTGGTGATGGGCTTCATGCCGACACGATTTATCGCGTTATTAGGGGTCTGACTTTATCCACGCCCTAGACTCGATATGCGATACTCTTTAGACGAACGGACCGGACTGTATATACATTGTCACTGTTAGGCTCAGTAGGGTTTATGGATGAGTTCTCTCGTCAGCTTCCCTTCCGATCAATACATAGGCAACCGTTACGTACAGCTTGTACTTCTGACGTGCTAGAGGTTATACCCAGTGCCAGTGTGTTGATGAGTCATTAGAGTCCCCCACAGACACTTTCCCAAGTTCGGGCGAAACGTTGTAGAGACCGTATGGTTTTATGGCAAGGTTCGGAAAATGCATGTGTGTTTTCGCACGTGTCATTTTTCGGGCAAATAATACTGGTCGGCTTTGGTTTAAGCCGGATCCGAGTATTATATTGTGTAGATATAATATCTTTGTCTCAGTTGCATTTGTATTTAGTCGTAATACAAATGCGGGTATGTTTATACTGTTACGGGGTTATCCTGAAATTCGTTTCGGGGTCGCTTTTGGAATTTGCCAGTTTCCAGTTTTCTGTCGCCCGTATTTAACATTCGGTTAAAGACGGATTTATCTTTTCTTGAGATGAGTGTGGAAGCTTCTAGATGGTGACTAGGATGATGAGGTGGCATGTGACTCATTTGTTCATTAATGGTGCGTTAATTAGATGATGACTAAGGGTTATGAATCATCACATTCATTAATGTGTTCATACTAGGTGTTTTGATGACTCTTCTCTTCATTAATGGTTGGAGTCACCCCCCCCTCTCCTACACTCACCTCCCCCCTCTCCTTAAGTGGCCGGCCATTCACTTGGTGAATGAGATGGTTGTACATTTGATTTCATTTTTTAGATAAGATTATGATAGTTTGGTGTATGGAAATTTCTTAGTTCATTCCATCACAATTCCAAATGGCAACTTCATTAACCGTTCGTCCATAGCTTTGGACGTAACGAGACAAAGTGTTCTACTCATTCTCTACTTCATCTTGGTCATCTCTTTTAACAAACTTGACGACCGAGTTGCCTCGATTCAGAGGCAGGAGCCCGTTTAAAGATCCGTCGACGTGGTTCCACCTGGACGAAAAGACCGAAGTTCAAGAAGATCAGAGCAGCCGCAACAAAGCATGGGATGATGGTTAAAGACCGAAGGACTCGGATCGTTCGGTATAACAATTCTACCCTCTTTACAATATGTTAGTTTAGCTTTAATGGCAGATCCGGGTTACGGTACACGATAGCGCCAGTTTGTAAAAAGTTTTTGTTCCGCATTTGGCATCTGTTAGATGGCCGGGGCGCTACCGTGGACTTACAGTGGTATCAGAGCCTCACCATTAAGCAATACTAACTTGTGCTAACGCGTTTAAAAGATCGATTGAACGGAATTTCCGAAATCGCAATTTTCATGCACACAAGTTTCTGTCGATTTTTTAAAGGGCCTAAAAATAATTTTGCATATCACAGAAAAGCGTGCAGGGTTTTATAAGAATTATGGGAAAATTTGGGCACGTGATCCCACTTTAACACCGCGGATCCACGGTCAAACCTAGGGTTTGACCGTGGTGTTGGATATATGTATGCCCTAGAGGCCATTATATGATAGTGGATGTATCTGTACATGTATATATATATATATATTCAGTGTACATTCTTGCTCGATATGATAGTATGCTATCTGGTTATTCTTTATCTGACATGTTGATTTGATCATGCTTTTATTCATTCATACATGCTGATAAAGCCCTGAGGATATCGGCTTGACTACAGTGATTATGATAGAGATCATACTAGTGGGACATCTGTAGTTTATAAGCATATCCTGAAATGTCCCTAGTCGTAGGTGTATCGAGACGGGGCATCGATATACCAGAGTAGACTAGCGTATATGATACTAGACCCATGTGATGGGCGATGGATGTTCCCACATTCATCGATGTTTGACATCAAGATCATATACGGGTGCTCAGTGGTGACTGGGTACACTGGACGGACTCACCGAGAACTCCTATATGGAATTATATCTATCGTCGGATAGCAGTTCTCAGGTGACACTGGTACAGGTTAGTCTGTAGACCCGAGATCGTCATAGAGTCTTGTGTGCTCTCCCACTCTACTTTGATTACCACCCTACCACGGCTCTACTGAGTCGTGCAAACAGGTGGCCGTTGGGTACAGTCTCGAGACACACGAAGGCGATGAGCGATATGAGGGGTTTCGTCTCTCCCGGTATTGGGATTTGATGTTGTGCTGTGCTCGACTGGTTATATCAGTAAGTCCCTGGCCAGGGCTGCTGCAACACAGGAAAGCGCCCTCTTTTATTGATAAGTGTTATCAGTAGTTTCTCGATCTGTTATAGACCATTCACCGGCACGACTTATTGAGTTATTGGGGTCGACGTTACCATCCCTAGGCTCGATATGCAGCATATCTGACAAAGAGACCGGACTGTACGGTAGTGTTGCCGGTTGGCTCGACGGGAGTTGTAGCAGGTTCGCTTTTTTTCTTCTAATCGCTCAATACCCGGGTGGTCGTTACGTTTAGCTGACCGCTTGTGGCTTGGGGATGCTTGATATGATCATCACCCACTGCCGGCGTATTGACGAGTCTTAGAGTCCCACAAAGGAGTTACCTAGTCCAGGCGAAACGTTGTGGTGCGCGTATGCGATATGCGTATGGACCCAGTTAAAATGCGCGTATGAGATACCGTATATTAATCGGGCGGCTTGCTTTTGGTTGGGTCATATGTGATATGGCTGGATTGATAAATCAAGTGTTGATTTATCATTTAACCATTATTTTCTCACTAGAAATCCTTTCTTGTATTTGATGGATGTATGCATGCATGTATGCTTTCTTTCTTGATTCATGCACATATGGATGTGCATGCACACATACATACATACATCATCCTTCATGGTTGCATATACATTGAAAATGGTGGCAATATAAGACTCACACCATGGGTTTTTATATGGATTATTATTTCATTTGTGTTAAAACAAAAAGGAAAAGAAAAAGGGTTAATTCATGGATTGTTTCTACACTCTTCTTCATTTTACCATGCTCACCTACTTATTAAGCCTTGGTTAATTTTTCTTTGGTTTTTTATACTCAAATACAATAATATCTTTATCATTAACCATGGTTTGAGATGAGAAGTGGAAAATATATATACATATATTTTTCATTTTCTCAAAAAAGAGTTATTCTTTTCACTCTTGTTCCAAAGGCCATCATCTTCTTCCTCCTTCTTCTTTTGCTCTCTAGACTTTTGTAGTGAGCAAAATACTCATCAAGTTAGGTTTTTGAAGTGAGAAAAGCCACCACAACATCATTCTACATAAGTCTTGCCCACTTGTTTAGAGTGTTATCTTCATTTCATTCTCTTGATAAAGTGAAGTTGCAAGCTTGGACAAAGGAGTTTCGGATGGATCGTCGTGGATGCTAGAAGACCTCAAGCTAACCGTTTTCCAACTCTCAAGTGGCCAAGGAGTCAAGAGTAAGGAGCTACAAAGGTTGTACTCTCAAAACCCTAGCCTTTGTTACTTGTATTATTATGAAACCCTAATTTTCTAAGATAGATCCTTTGTATGCTTACTTAGCACCATAAAAATTTGATCTTTATGACATGTGATGCTTCCAAACCTCTCATAGGGTGCTAGGTAAACCTAACATTGGTATCAGAGCCGACCTAGAACATTAGGCAACACTTTAGCGAAGTAAAAACTCCGATCGAACCGAAATACGGTATTTTGGGACACTCTCTGGACATTTTTTAAAATCTGTTATTTTTCAGAATTAAAAATATGCAAAAAATTCAGCAGGTAAATCTAAGGACAACTGTAAAACACGATACTATGAACAGTATATTCCACCGCGGAACCACGGCAATAGCCTGCTTGGGCCGCGGTTCCGCGGCCGTACTGAAGCATCATAGTGTCGTATTTGTACAGTAACTTTGTTATCTGCTTGTATATTTTTGGATTATTTTTAATCTGAATTTAGTGTTGTTAGTTCTGGAGATTGTTTTGAGTTCATTGATTCGATCGGAATTTTAACTTCTTGTTTTTCCGGATAACTAGAAAGTATTGAATTGTTCGAACGAGTGTCGTTTTCTCACTTTTCACGGGGTTTAAATCTTTCGGATATATGTGCAAGTTTTGTGGTGGACCCTTTAGAAGACAACAAACCTTAACTCGATTATGTGACCGTCTTGAACTGCCCTTTGAACCTTAGGGTTTGGGGCAGTACGGTGTGCCACATGTGAGGAGTTGGCTTGACCCTTCTACGGCTGGACCGCTACTACTGTAACACACTCCGGATTTTTTGAACTCCGCTCAAGTGTTGAGCTTTAGGGAATTTTGGGTATTTGATCATTCGGTCGAAAACTTTAATACTGTCTATTTATCTGGAATGTGATACAATATGTGGAATTCATATAGTTTAGGCATGAAATACGAAGTATGTGATATTTCGCATTTATGATGTCTTAAGAGAATGTGGATTCCAAATATTGTAGTTTTACACTTTCTTTTCTATGACCGTAAGTGTAGTATGTTCGATATCACCGGTTTCGTTGCTATACATCAACGACAATTGGGGTACGCATACTTACTTACGTTGATGATATATGATATTATGTGTTGCTGAGATATGATGTGCAGGATTGTCGCGATCGAATAGCCGGGGGGTTTTTTATGTGAGATGAGAGTTTTATATTTTCATTCATGTAAATTCAAATGTAATGTAAAATTCTTTTATTTGGGGCACTTCCGGGTTGAGGTTGATGTCACCAGTGTTGTATATTATTTACTTTTCCGCATTAGGATAGACCCAAGGAGGGGAGCACAAGTGACCGGGTTTTGGGGTTCAGTGGGAGGCCATCTCGAGGAGTCGAGATCGGGTCTCCTAAACTCCAGGATTGGTAGGGTTGCTTGCCGCTCTCGTAGGGGTCTAGGGGTGTGGGCTTGACTATTCATCGCGACTGTGGAATCCGTATTTTCTATTGTTGGCTAAATACTAAATACGGACGTCCTAGTATATCCCACATTATATATATGTTTCTGCTGCATGTGTTCTGAGATATCTGAGACGAATGATATATTATATATATGATATATAGTAGACGTTGCTTATGTTTTACACCCGTGCTAGTCCCGTCCTGGTATACCGTTAGTTAAGTAACCTAACGGTGCATAACGGAACATTGCGGCGAATGCGGATGGCATAAGCGTACGTGTTATTTTCGTTTCTTTTCTGTGATTGGCTTAAGGACTTAAATGATGGGATTACATTAATATGATTAATGTAAAGAAAATAAACCTAAAAAGATGTTGTAGAATCAGATTTGAAAACCACTCGGCTCTTTATGAAAAAGCTGTATTTCAAAAACCGCGGAGCACAAGCCACTCCTTTTGAAAACCATTTGATTCTATGACGATATCAAGTTCAAAGCGTTAAAGATTTTCTTAAAAATCATCCTCAACCCTCCGTCATTTTAGGAAGTAGAGTACTTAGTAATCGTGCTACGTTTGTTGACTTTAGTTAAGGCGTAGTGTACGGTAGCTAAGTGATGTCTTCCTACACTGCATATGAATCAGATTAATTAGGACATTCATGCGACTTTGTTGACCATAGTTAAGGGTCATATGGGTGGGTCTAATTGATCAAGAAATGACGGGTAGAACTTGACTGGTACTTATGATTTGTTGACCATAGTTAAGGTCATAAGTACTAGGGGTAAAAATCATATCGGGAATTTCAAGTGTTGAGATTTGCAATGAGATTGCATACCTTCCATATGATGGTTGGATCCCGATCCCACTTTGGGCAATAATTGCTCCTAGGAGAGTTTTGCAGTTTACAATTAGCTAACTCATTAGGTGTCTAGAAAGGTGTTAACGGGGCTACGCCTCTGGGAAAACGAGGTTTACTTTAATTAGGTCCGTGCGAAAGCACGGGGAACCTCCCTCAAGTACCGACACTGGCCTGGCTGAACGGTTAGCGAAGTTGTAGACTGTAATTAATCCTGGCTAGTTTTCATTTTAAGGTTTGAAAGAAAAACTTGATTAAAGCAGTGGGAGACATCGATTAGACAAGATAATAACCAATCTGATCTATGCAAGAACTTTCGCTGAGTGTATTCTTTTCTCTCTCTTAATGGAAGATACCAATGACTGGACTCAAGCTTCTACTAGATAAAAACAAACTGAATGGGACTAATTATAAAGACTGGCTGAGGAATGTGAAAATAGCCTTGACTTATGATAAAGTATCATATGTCCTCACGGCTTCAGCCCCGTCCACCCCAGGTCCAAAATCCTCAGTTGCGAACATTGAAGTCCGCAAGACATGGGAAGCTGACTGTGCCACGGCCAAATGCCTCGCGCTTGCATCGATGGACAATACACATCAAAAGCAGCACGAGAATATGGACATTCAAACCATATTCCTCCATACAAAAGAGTTGTATGGAGAGCAATCCCGCGTATTACGATACGAAGCATCAAAGAAATTGTTTGAGATGCGAATGGCCCCTGGCACACCGGTAGGAGACCATGTTCTGAAGATGAGCTTGAGGACCTTGAATGGACAATGGACAATGAACAATATACGGATATTATTCTGCAGTCCCTCCCCTCCACATTTGCTCAATTCATAGTTAACTTCAACATGCACGGCATGGAGAAGGAACTACCTTAACTCCTTAATATGTTAAGGAGTGCAGAGAGCACTATGAAATCAATGAAAACTCCCGTTATGACTATTGGGCAATCTTCTTCTTCTCGCCCAAAGGCTAAGGCCAAAGGAAAGAAAAAGAAGAAGCCCACCAATACTAAGGGTGGAGTTAAAAAGGTGAAGGGAAAGGAAAAGTCCAAAGCTGGAGACTCGGGGAAAGCTGAATGTTTTCATTGCCACAAGACAGGACATTGGAAGCGCAACTGTACGGAGTACTTGAACCTAAAGAAGAAGCATGGGGATGCTTCCGCTTCAGGTGTGTTTGTGACAGAAAACTGTTTTTCAATAAACTCTGCTTCCTGGGTATTAGATACCGGTTCAGGTTCTCACATTTGCAATTCTATGCAGGGGCTGAGAAATAGCAAAGTTTTGAAGACAGGTGACTATACTCTCCGCGTTGGAAATGGTTCCAATGTACATACAGTCGCAGTGGGAGAGTATCACTTGGGGTTGCCATCTGGGTGTATATTAGTTTTGAACCCATGTTATTTTGTACCAAGTATGCTATGTAATATAATATCAGTTTCTTTGTTAGACAATGAAGGATATAACTTTATATTGCAGAACAATGTTAGGAACATTCACCTGAATCAAATGTTGGTTGGGTATGGTACACTTAATAACGGGATATACGTCCTAAATCAACACACAGTTTTCAGTATACAACACACTAATAAAAGAAAACTTTCAGAATTAAATGAAGCTTTTCTTTGGCACTGTAGACTTGGTCATATTAACGAAACAAGACTAAACAAGTTACACAAAGATGGATATTTAAACCCTTTTGAATATAAATCTTATGCGACTTTCCAGTCTTGTATCAAGGGTAAAATGACCAAAACTCCGTTTACCGGACACGGAGAAAGAGCTACTGAGCTCCTAGGCCTCATACATAGTGATGTACGCAGGCCAATGTCTACACAGGCTAGAGGCGGTTTTTCATACTTCATTACTTTCACTGACGATTTCTCAAGATTCGGTCATGTATTTTTATTAAAGCATAAGTCCGAAGCTTTCGAGAAATTCATTGAATATAAACAAGAAGTAGAAAAACAAACCGGCTTGAGTATCAAGATGCTTCGATCAGATCGAGGTGGAGAGTATCTCAGTACGGAATTTGCAAACTTCCTAAAAGAGAATGGGATTCTCTCTCAGCTCACTCCTCCTTACACATCACAGCACAACGGTGTGTCTGAACGACGGAATAGGACCCTATTAGATATGGTCCGATCCATGATGAGTGATGCTGAGTTACCCGTCTCATTTTGGGGGCATGCATTGGAGACTGCAGCGTTTCTACTGAACAGGGTTCCAACCAAAACCGTGTCTACCACGCCATATGAGATATGGCATGGGAAGAGACTATCTCTTAAGAGAATTAAGATTTGGGGTTGCCCGGCCTATGTTAAAAAGCAGAATCTGGACAAACTCGAAGCACGGTCAGTCATGTGTAATTATGTGGGGTATCCAAAGAATTCTTATGGATATCTATTCTACCACAAAGAGGAACAAAAGGTGTTTGTTTCTCAGTATGCCACATTCTTGGAAAAAGAGTTTTTCACAGATAAAGATGATGGCAAAGTGGTGGATCTAGAAGAGGTTCTAGAGACACAAACTACAAATGACGATTTGGTTGAACCGGCTGTTGCAATAGAAACTGAGGAACCTCGGCCACTCCGAAGGTCTGGTAAGACTTCTCGCCCTCCGGAGAGGTACTACGGTTTCCTCATTGATGGTGATGGAGAAGACTGCAACATAGATGATGATGATCCTACCAGTTTTTAGCAAGCTATCACGAGTGGAGACTTTGTGAAGTGGCTGGAAGCCATGAAATCCGAAATGGAGTCTATGTACACCAACAAAGTATGGACTTTGGACGTTGTACCCCCTGGGGTAAAACCTGTGGGATACAAATGGATCTTTAAAAGAAAGATTGGTGTAGATGGGCAGGTAGAGACCTATAAGGCAAGACTTGTGGCGAAGGGTTTTCGTCAAAGACCAGGTTTGGATTATGACGAAACTTTTTTGCCCGTAGCCATGCTTAAATCCATTCGGATCCTACTTGATTTTGCTGCTCACTACGACTATGAAATCTGGCAGATGGACGTTAAAACAGCATTTCTAAATGGAGATTTAGAAGAATGCGTTTATATGGATCAGCCATAGGGCTTCATTGACAGTGGGAGCAGCGGGAAAGCATGTAGACTGCTTAAATCAATATATAGGTTAAAGCAGGCATCTCGGAGTTGGAACATCTGTTTCGATGATGTTATCAAAGAGTTTGATTTCATCAAAAATCCAGATGAACCTTGTGTTTATAAGAAGGCTGCAGGAAGAGCTGTCACATTCCTCGTATTGTACGTGGATGACATTCTTCTGATAGGAAATGATATTCCTATGCTACAGTCGGTCAAATCTTTCTTATCACTAAGGTTCTCCATGAAGGACCTGGGTGATGCCACATACATTCTGGGCATAAGGATCTATAGGGATAGATCCAAAAAGTTATTGGGATTGTCCCAAACCAGGTACATCAACACAATCCTAAAAAGGTTTAGTATGGAAGACTCCAAGCGGGGTGCCTTACCCGCTTGCCATGGGGTCACTCTCTTCAAGGATTCTTGTCCGAAGACCGATGAAGAGAGAGCTCGCATGAGCATTATACCCTATGCTTCGCAAGTAGGATCTATAATGTATGCGATGTTATGTACACGCCCAGATGTAGCTTATGCACTTAGTGTTGTAAGCAGGTATCAATCCAACCCAGGGGAGAATCACTGGACAGCTGTGAAGAACATTCTTAAGTACTTACGAAGGACTAAAGAATTGTTCTTGGTGTATGGTAATAGAGATCTCCAAATGAAGGCCTTTACCGATTCGAGCTTCCAGAGCGATAAGGACGACAGCAAATCTATCTCAGGGTTTGTATTTACCCTCAATGGAGGGGCGGTAAGTTGGAAGAGTTCCAAACAGGATACCGTTGCAGACTCTACGATGGAAGCTGAGTACATTGCTGCGAATGATGCCGCCAAGGAAGCCGTCTGGATGAAGAAGCTCGTCTCGGAGCTAGGAGTAGTTCCAACCATTATTGATCCAATACCATTGTATTGTGATAATAATGGGGCTATGGCATTAGCCAAGGAGCCCAGGTCCCATCAGCGGTCCAGACACATCCTGAGACGCTTTCATTTGATCCGGGAGATTGTAGATCGCCGCGAGATCGAGATTAAGAGAGTGGACACAAAGAATAACGCCGCGGATCCACTCACCAAGGCCCTCCCTCAGCCGCAGCATGAGCGACTTTTTGAGATGTTGGGTATGAGATACGCCAATAACTGGCCTTAGTGCAAGTGGGAGATTGTTGGATATATGTATGCCCTAGAGGCCATTATATGATAGTGGATGTATCTGTACATGTATATATATATATATATATATATATATATTCAGTGTACATTCTTGCTCGACATGATAGTATGCTATTTGGTTATTCTTTATCTGACATGTTGATTTGATCATGCTTTTATTCATTCATACATGCTGATAAAGCCCTGAGGATATCGGCTTGACTACAGTGATTATGATAGAGATCATACTAGTGGGACATCTGTAGTTTATAAGCATATCCTGAAATGTCCTTAGTTGTAGGTGTATCGAGACGGGGCATCGATATACCAGAGTAGACTAGGGTATATGATACTAGACCCATGTGATGGGCGATGGATGTTCCCACATTCATCGATGTTTGACATCAAGATCATATACGGGTGCTCAGTGGTGACTGGGTACACTGGACGGACTCACCGAGAACTCCTATATGGAATTATATCTATCGTCGGATAGCAGTTCTTAGGTGACACTGGTACAGGTTAGTCTGTAGACCCGAGATCGTCATAGAGTCTTGTGTGCTCTCCCACTGTACTTTGATTACCACCCTACCACGGCTCTACCGAGGCATGGAAACAGGTGGCCATTGGGTACAGTCCCGAGACACACGAAGGCGATGAGCGATAGGAAGGGTTTCGTCTCTCCCTGTATTGGGAGTTGATGTTGTGCTGTGCTCGACTGGTTATATCAGTAAGTCCCTGGCCAGGGCTGCTGAGATTTACTGATAAGTGTTATCAGTAGTTTCTCGATCTGTTACCGGCACGACTTATTGAGTTATTGGGGTCGACGTTACCATCCCTAGGCTCGATATGCAGCATATCTGACGAAGAGACTGGACTGTACGGTAGTGTTGCCGGTTGGCTCGACGGGAGTTGTAGCAGGTTCGCTTGTTTTCTTCTGATCGCTCAATACCCGGGTGGCCGTTACGTTTAGCTGACCGCTTGCGGCTTGGGGGTGCTTGATATGATCATCACCCACTGTCGGCGTATTGACGAGTCTTAGAGTCCCACAAAGGCGTTACCTAGTCCAGGAGAAACGTTGTGGTGCGCGTATGCGATATGCGCATGGACCCGGTTAAAATGCGCGTATGAGATACCGTATATTAATCAGACGGCTTGCTTTTGGTTGGGTCGTATGTGATATGGCCGGATTGATAAATCAAGTGTTGATTTATCATTTAACCATTATTTTCTCACTAGAAATCCTTTCTTGTATTTGATGGATATATGCATGCATGTATGCTTTCTTTCTTGATTCATGCACATATGGATGTGCATGCACACATACATACATACATCATCCTTCATGGTTGCATACACATTGAAAATGGTGGCAAAATATGTCACGACCCGAAAGTACGGAACATGACCGACACTTAGACTACGAAACGTCTCGAGGCGTACGTAATCTAAGTAAGCCGAAAACCCAGAAATCCAAACCAAGAAAAGTAGTAGAGTGAAGGAAAACCAATTTAAATCAAGTAGTTTTAATAGCATAATCCGAATTATGCGTTTTTCAAAACATTAAATATTTCCTGAAAATTTCGGCAGAGTCTCCTTTGTAAATACTAGCCCCCAAACGGGATACAGTATGAATAGTATACGAAATCAAAAAAAGGCATCCCCAAGCGGGAGCTAGCTCTTCGTCAATCGACGGTCACAACCACACAAACAATATAATATACAACGCCAAGGGCGAGGATCAAAACTCAAAAGGAAACTCAAAACAACAAGAAATCCACAGAAATACAACGCGCGACTCTAAGGTCGAAAGAATAAACATCACTGGTCTCTATCTCTGAAATAAATACATGTTTGGTTGATGGAACTTCTAGATACAACTGAATAATAATATACAATATATAATGATAGGTACGATACAAATAAACCCACCTACTAGCAAGTCACCCGAAAGAAGCAGTGCCAGCAAAGCCGTAATGAAACCTGTACGGCAAAACCTGCAAGGAACTGTGGCACAACTGGGGTGAGTTGCCTACTCGTGAGTAGAAAAACATCTACGAACAGAAATCGCATGAACAACGCAATCCTAGGTCAACGATCATAATATATCCTCAAATATATATAACATGCAGCCTAACAATGATCAGGGTAAATATCTAACCCGAGTGTAATCCCATGTGCCCGTGCCAGTGCCTCAGGTAGCGATATATCATATGGATGATGTATGAATGCATGAAACAGAATGCATGTACTGAATAAAACTGCTTTCATAAATCAGTGAGATTTCTGTATTTTAAAAATGAGGTACCATAAATGAAATCAGCATAAAACAGTGCCCAGCATCGACACAAAACAAGTGTCTAAATACCTCGATATCTCTGTGTCACAATCTCTGTACCTCAAGTCTCAAAATCTCAATGTCTCAATCATAATATCTAGGGCACCGTCAGTCCAGACCGGCCCCTACCATCCATCTTAAGACCACGACGGTATCCTCCGGATATCCGACGCGTCGGGTAAAATCACCGGTCGGTAGTGCTCCCCTGCCAGGCTCAACGTCAACAACACGGTCATCTTGCCCCGGGGTGCCGCACCGGGTCCACCATGTATCCGAAACGGTTCCTCCACTCCTCGAATCGGGTCTCGAAATCCATCAGCAAACTCATGGTGGACGACTCATAAATCATGGGAAAACCGCACTTTTTATTTTAAAAGAGAGAAAAGGTTTATTTATGTTTTTGCGGTTTTCCTCCAAATCCAAGAAATCTCATGAAATCCGAATATATAATCATAACATGAATAAACATTCTCGTATCATAAAACACCTATATAAACATATATATATGAACTATACTACGGACTGCGGGGGTGCTATACGCCATCCACCCGACTTCTCCCCGTAGATATAAATCTACTCACCTGGTCCTCGCTCGTCAGTGCCGACGTCGTCGCGTGCTTGCTTGTCGTCTCGAAGTCCACATGGGGTACCTACATGCCATAACGCACCGTATCGCATTAAAATCCAAATTCGAAATCGAAACGGCATACGAAAATCAAATCGGCACGCGTATCACGCATAGGTCAAAACCTATCGCCTACGCATGCACGAATAGCCAAACCAACCCTCGATGTCAATGTACAAACGTCAAACCATCGAGAAAAAACCAATCACACTCATTTGTACATTCACGAACACTAATTAAAATATAAAATGGGTTAAAACTTACAAACACCCTAAACTCACTTTAAAAGCCATTTTTCCGAAAATCTAGCAAGCAAAAATTTACCGTTTTAGTACAAAACTCGACGTTTAAACAAATCTAGCGGCCATAAAGCTCACTAAACATCTTAATTAAGTCATACCAATGATAATTAGATTTTAAACTTAACTCTTAATATCAATCTCAAAAATCTAGTTTGCATACATAACCAATTTTAACAATTTCATAGCAAAAATGCATAAACAACAATCTAGCTTGGATTTGCATGACCTAAAGCATTGAACTACAATTTAAAATGTTAATAAAGTCATGAAAAACCTAATCACATTTTTCTCTTAATCAAATTCATAGTTTACAAAAACCTAGTTTGCAATTTAAGCAATTTGGACAAATTACAAATAACAAGTGCAATTTAATCAACCAAACTAGGTTTTACATACATTAAGATGTTAAACTAAACCTTGCATCCCTAATGATATAATAAAAACCCTAATTGAAATCACAAACCCTTACTATATTTTTCAAAACATTCAAATAAACCCAAACTTGTCACGACCCAAAATTGGCCCGTGACGGCCCTAATATTACGCAACGCCAAAAGACGTAACGCAGTAAAAGAAAGCCAAAACCCAGAAATCTAAACCAAGAAAATACGGAAAAGATAATATAAGTTTTTGAAACATTCGAAATCACAACCCAAATTCTTTAAAAGTCCTACTTTCTTTCTTTAAAATTTTGGCAACACCCCTTTTTGTAAAACTAGCCAAGAAGAATACAATACAAATATATGACGCCGTAGCGAAGAAATAAAGACAATAGGAAGAAAACTGTATATAAAAGGCAACAATCCACAAATAATATACAAAAGCGTCCTCACCAAGTCTCTAAGTCAATAATACAATAGTAGATGGAGAGTACAAAATACAACGAATGTACAATATGAAATACAGATAATCATCTAACCCACCTAAGCAAAATGGTGTACTGTGAGCTGATGCGGTATCTGTAGAAAAAGATGATAGATGAGAAGCTGAATAGCCTGCCTCGACTACTCTGGAGAAAAACCTGAAACACCTGTGGCACAACGGGGGTGAGTTGCCAACTCGTGAATAGTAGATAACATATGCAGGTAATCACAGGAATGTACGTACAGCATGAATCTAAGATATGCGATTACAGTAATAACAGGTCATGTGAAAGCAATGTAATGGAGATGTACACTAGCAGGTACAATCAATATATGAAGCAATGATGACATGATAATAGTATGCAATAACTATGTAATAGGGATACGAGAAAGCTAATATGCAACTATCATAAGGGTACGCTAACAGGTACCACCAATATATGAATCAGTGCAAAGAATAGATAAGTGTGAGGTATAGGGTGGAATATGTCATTTCTACGGAAACCTGACATCGTGGCAGGATCACCATCCATCAAGACACTCCAATCCGCAAATCCTCAAATCAGCCCCCAAACCGGGCTCTCCTATCATATAAGTCTCACATCTCCTCAATGTACAATATCGAATAGATCTCCTATATCCCGAATGTACAAATCATCAATCTCCTTCATATCCAGTATCCAATCTCAATGAATCACCTATATCCCAAGTCGAGTCTCAAAATAATTTCTAACATCCTAAATATATATATGCAAGAAATAAATATGATGGGGGCAATACACATATATTAGCGTCCCATTCCACTAATATTGGTGTAAGGGTATATATAACAACGGCTAAATCCCCTATTATATATACAAAGTTATTAAAAGAAATATCATGAAAACCAATGTGCCAAGCATCGACACAAACATCCTGATCACGTATCATACGCTATCCCGAAAGCACGAGTGCCTAGCTCTGACCCTCGCCTTCCGACGTATGCATACGTACATGACTCCCAGCGGTGTCTCCGTGATCCCCCGCCGAGTCATGGGTACTGTCACCGGTAGGTACTCGTCCGCCTCCAGGCTCAATCGGCAAAATCCATCGATCTTCTTGCCGAGGGGAACCATACCGGGCCCCACCATGTACTCTCATACGGCAACCACACCTCGTATGGAGTATATAATCAGCACCGATAAAACTCATGGTGGACGTGCAAATATCATCTCAAGGAAATCGGGTTTTTCAATGTATGCATAATTTCATGAACTCCCACGGTTCCCAAATCCAGAAAACACCATGTAAAATCCAAATAAACAATAAGCAAATCCAGGAACAAATAAATACGATATTTCTAAATATGAGCATATAAATGAGAACAGGTAGCTGAAACCAGATGTATGCGAAATCAATAAGGTACAGCTAAGTATAGGTATCTACCTATAAATAAAAGATGTCGTATACCCCCTGGGTATAAGAAAATATGAGTAAGGTATACCTGCAGATGTATCGTAAAGGGTATGTGTACCTATCACTAATGGTACGATACTCTATAGGTATATAGGTATGGTAATGTCATATGTGATAAGCAATAGAATCTATAAGGGGTTGTGTGTGACATGGCAATTATTGACGGTGTGTGTGTAGCATATAATCCGTGCTCGTGCAACATGAACCGTCAATAATATGTGCAGTGTCCTACGGCTGCTAGTCACAGTACAACTATATCAAGGAAATAAAGTAAACGCGCAATTCTAATAATGACGTAGAATGTACGACAGGTATTGAATCCTAGCCCAGACGCATAACGCCATTTGGGCGATTCCCCTGTAGATGTTAAATCTACTCACCTACGCTCCACGCTAGGTGAATCCTACCATCTGCTCCCCCCTGTAGTAGTGTCCGTAGTCCCTGCCTGCAAACCTGCAAATAAGACACGGAAATCATTTATAAGCCAAATATTCCGCGAAACGCGATATCGAACCAAAATGAGAAACTCGCGTCACGAACTAAACGCGCGTGTGCACGATACGCTAAAACGTGTGTATACACGTCTAAAACTATCGCGACACGCCACGATACGCTGGATGACAGAACCCACTCACGTATCGCGCGTATCACGCAAACACAACGGATATGCAAAATGATATATGATCCCAGATTCTCCTACAGATCAAAACTTACAAAACTAGATATGCCAAAACACTACAATACACTGCAGACTACCCTACACAAAACCCCAGCATCCAACTCACCTTCCTGGCCACAATTTGCGGCCAGATTGAATTAATTGGCGGCCTGGGTAGGGAGAAGGTGGCTCGTGTTCTTGTGGTGGTATCTAGACCTAGGTAGCATATTCCAGTTTCCTCAATTTTGTTCTGTAGGGTCCGGATCAAAAGCATATTACAAATACCCAGTATATTACTTTAAAAACAAAATTTAGCACAAAAGCAAAACCTATGGTATTTTAGTGTAATCTGGGGCTAAGCTCAGTTCAGCGACCCTAATAACACTTAAATAAACTAAGGTAACTAACACAATCAACAATTTACCACCACATCTCACAAATCACCAAAACTAGCACCAAACTAGCTAATTAATACTAACCGACACCAATTAACACATACACTAAGCAACTAGGAGATTGGGTTCAGAAAATATACCCTAACAAACCCTAGAGAGCAGGAGAAGAAGAAGATGAGGGGTTGCTACTGCTGCTGGGGCTCCTGTTGCTGCTAAGGCTAATGTTGTTGCTGCTACAGCTGCTTGCTGCTGATGCTAATGTTGCTTGGGCTGCTAATGCTGCTCTGCTGCTGCTTCTGGTGTTGCTACTGCTTCTCCTGGGGCTGCTGCAGCTGCTGCTCTGCTGTTGTAGGTGTGTGTGTGTGTGAGAGAGTGAGAGATGAGTGATATGAGAGTGAGAAAATGAGAGTAAGGCTAGAACCCCTCCCTCTCTCCTTCTCTCTCATCATTAAATGAGGCATGGCAAAGGCCATCATGCCCCATAATGCACTCTCTCTCTCTCAAGGTCAACATAAAGAAAGTCAATTTAAAAAAAAACCTTTTTCAAATTCATTTTAAAACAACCATACACTATTAAACCCAAAACACCTAAAACAAAACTAAAAGCTAGATTAGAGAAAATGGGTAGTTAACCATGATTGCTAATCATGTTTAACCCCAAAAACAACCCTAGTTATCATGCACAAGTGTGTGCAAGCATAGGAAAAATCTAATAAAATATTCAATAAATAGGATAAAATATTTAAAAACCAAATAGGTAAACTTTTTAGTAAAAACCATGTATATAAAATACAATTAGCCACAAAACACATTCTAAGGTGTTACAATCTCCCCCCCCCCTAAAAGAAATTCGTCCCCGAATTTAAAAATATACCGATACGCGTACCTTCAAAGAGAAGATTACAACTCTCAATCTCGCTCGCAGCCTCCCAAGTGATTACCTCACTATACAGCTACGTCCATGAAAAAAACCCTTCACAGACGGCAAGACCCTTGACCGATGTTCCTCCACCTGCCGAGCCATTTAACACAATGGCTGCCGGTGAGCGAAATGATCGCGTCCAAGCCAAATGGTCTGGTGCCAAATTATGTGAGAAAGGTCAATTGTAAAGCATCATCACAAGGAATACGGGGTGAAAATCCAATAATCTGGGCGGAAGTGCCAAATTAAAGGCAACAAAACTAACTCGCTTATAGGATCTCGAAAGGACCTAAAATCCTGGGACAAGCTTCCCCAAAATCCAACACGTCACTCATCGGAAAAATCCGCAGGAAAACATGGCTTGCCACTGCGCACTTAAGTCTACGACCAACACAGTCAGCATAAGAGCTCTATTTGCACTGGGCTACTCTCGTCCTGACCTGAACAACCGGATCATCTCCGAAGTCTCTAGACATAGCTGGGGTCCAAAATCCTACTTATGCAGAGTCAGAAGAACAGACTGGTGATCGACATGACCTAACCTCTAAACCTAAAGGTGGCCAATTAGTGTGTCTCCTGATAACAGCTATCGAAGGAGAACCCGAACGATGGCGAGTGACGATCCCCAACCGCTGACAACAATCAAACAAACACACAACTTAACAAGAAACAACTGAGCACATTGAGTATAACCGGACGACAAGAATCCGATTGGAGTCACACCCTGACTAAACTTGGGTAGAAACCATAACGAAATTCATGGAGACCTGCTCCCACTCCTACTTCGGAACGGTAAAAGATTGCATCTCTCCAGCCGGCCTCAGATGCTCGACCCAAGCATAAAACAAGACATACACCTTGAAACGAAACCTGAAACTTCTCTTTACATCCCTGTCCACCCGTAACTATCTCACAAGTCACGCTAAATGTTGGTGGAACTTGAATGTATGCAGAGAGTTGACTGGTGTGCATTTTCTAGGATTACACGTCTCTACCCGATAAGGTCAGGTACACAAACGTGTCCCTAACTTAGCACGTCATTGTCACAAATCAAGGTCTCCGAATCATTACCCAGCCGAGCATGCTCAAGTATCACTGACGAACGAGCATAGGCAGGCAGTGTCTCGCGAAAACGATTTAAGGAAAGTGGTCGGACGCGGACATGAGCAAGCTGTCCCCTCCGTAGAGACGAACTAAAGCTGTACTCAACGATCACACAAGAACTATAAATCTGCAGAAGACTATCACAACAATCAAAATCCACTGCAGGAAGATGTACATTAAGCTCTGGTGGTCCGTGGAAAATCTGACACGACTCTCAACCAAGTAGTGTCTCTAAATCTCCAACGCAAAACCACCGCGGCCATCTCCAGATCATGAGTGGAATATTCTTCTCGTACTTCTTCTAAATGTAGGGAAGCAAAAGTGATAACTCTATAGTGTCACCTCAGTACACAATCGAGCCCACTCAAGAAACATTACAGTTAAACAACAAGGTCGCCCGAACCAAAAGCAAAGAAAGGACTAATGCAGTTGTTAACCGAATCTTCAACTGCTGAAACTCCGTACACATGCCTCAGTCCACAGAAAAGAAACCTCCCTTCCGGTCCATTCAGTCGACGGTGCAGCACTACTCTAGCAATCCTCCATGAAACGGCGGTAAAACCTGCTAAGCCCAACAATCTGCGGATCTCCATCCTGCACACATGTCTGGGCCTAAGCTGTACGGTCACGATCTCCCTCGGAACCATACGAAACCGTTTCCCATGACTATAAGACCTAGGAGTCAACACAAAACAAGCCTGAAGAAACACTCCGAGAATCTAGCAAACTGCTGGTACTCTCCCAGTATCTGCATAACAAATCCTCAAGTGCTACTACTGTCCCTCAAGACACATTAGATAGACCAGAATGTCGTAAATAACACAACAAAAACTGGTCGAGGAACGGCCTGAAGAAATCTGGTTCATCACATTTACAAATGCTGCCAGGGCACTGGTGAGTCCAATGACACACCAAACACACAAAGCCCGCAGCACGCACAAGGCAGTTTTCGGAATGCCATCACTCCGAACCCGCAATAATGATGACCTAATCCCAAGAAAACTTAGAAAATGTCTCGCACTCTGGAGCTGATCGAAGAAATCGTCAATGTGAAGTAAGGGATACCTATCCGCACCGTAAGCCGGTTCAATTGACGATCCGTCGATACACAACCTCAAACTGCCGTCTTTCTCCTTGACGAACCGGAAAAGGAGCTCCCAAAAGCGACACACTCAGACGCACAAAACTCCCCAACACACAACTCTGCAGTTGATCCTTAGCTCCCAACCTTCGCCGGCTCATCCGGAACAACGTCGGAAAAACTCTCGCACGAAAGGAACCCGGTCCAACAATCCTAACTGTGGCTCCGGTATCATGAATGAACGCCAAGAATCCACGACATCTCCTCAGTAGCCGACTAGCGAAAAAGGCTGAACTCAAGCTGTGAGAGGCGGCACAACTATCCACCTGCACAACAAGAACTGACCTACCGGGAAAACAAACCTGACTGTTTCCTCACGGTAGTCCACAGACGCCTAACACGTAACTAAACAGTCCACGCCCAGGAGAACGTCAAATCCAACATCTCTAGAAGAATCAAAATGACGGACGAATCTCTATCTCCTATTCGATTGGCACACAACTGAATACGTGTCGCGCAACAAAAGAATCGCTGACAGAAGTTAAAACAACAACTACGACTAAACTACCCAACCACAGTACAAGGTGAAAACAACGAATACATGAAAAGAACATATAAATCAAGGGTACCTAAAAACTCCACATTGGACGTCTGCGCGTCCCGATGAGTAGAAGCAAACTCTTGTGTCTGCCCTCTACTCGCAGCTGGATGAACTCCTCTGGTAGACTGAGCCCTCTGAGCGAATCTTCCACGTCTACGGCCTCTCTGAATACGACTCTGACGAGGCGCTAAGGAACAATCCCTGACGAAGTGCTGAAGGCTCCCGCATCGAAAACATCCACGCGCTGACTGCTGACCATCCTGGGGATGAGAGCTGAACGACTGTCTTCGTCCTAAGCCTCTGCTACTCCCGCGACGGCCACGAAATCTGTCTCGATGACCAAATCCCTGTCTCTGTGCTGGTACACTGGTACGAGTCCTCCACTGTCCTGGCACTCTCCGAGCCTCTGGAATATGTGCCTCGTCAACTGGAGCTGCAACCACTGGTGCTATGTAGGTGACGGACTGCTGCATGCTGATCGTAAGTGACAACTGAGTAACAGGGGTGACAACCTCCTGTCGTAGCTCCCGAACGACATCAACCAATGAACTCATAGCCTGGCGGAAGTCCTGCATCTCTGCCAAAAGTCTATCAATAGTATATGGCGTAGGCTGATCCGTCTGCACCTGTGCAACTAGAGTGCCATCCTGGTCAGTACTCGTCTCACCCGAGCCAACTCTGACCTCGGCCCTCGCTGCATCACTCGGAGTCCCCATAGTCATTGGCGGCAAGGCTATAAATAGATACAAGATTCGATGAGAATAAGGAATCGAATCTTAAGGATATGAATCATCAAGGAAGGAATTTCAAGCAAATTGTACTAAGGTTACTTAATGCAAGGTACCGCACCGTGGGTACGCAGCAGACATACACACTCTACGTTACTCTGCTTAAGCTACCTACTCCATCATACTAAGGTTATCCTACACTCCGAAAGGTAAAACCTAGCGCTCTGATACCAACTTTGTCACGACCCAAAATTGGCCCGTGACGGCCCTAATACTACGCAACGCCAAAAGACGTAACGCAGTAAAAGAAAGCCAAAACCCAGAAATCTAAACCAAGAAAATACGGAAAAGATAATATAAGTTTTTGAAACATTTGAAATCACAACCCAAATTCTTTAAAAGTCCCACTTTCTTTCTTTAAAATTTTGGTAACACCCCTTTTTGTAAAACAAGCCAAGAAGAATACAATACAAATATACGACGCCGTAGCGAAGAAATAAAGACAATAGGAAGAAAACTGTATATAAAAGGAAAAAATCCACAAATAATATACAAAAGCGTCCTCACCAAGTCTCTAAGTCAACAATACAATAGTAGATGGAGAGTACAAAATACAACGAATATACAATATGAAATACAGATAATCATCTAACCCACCTAAGCAAAATGGTGTACTGTGAGCTGATGCGGTATCTGTAGCAAAAGATGATAGATGAGAAGCTGAATAGCCTGCCTCGACTACTCTGGAGGAAAACCTGAAACACCTGTGGCACAACGGGGGTGAGTTGCCAACTCATGAATAGTAGATAACATATGCAGGTAGTCGCAGGAATGTACGTACAGCATGAATCTAAGATATGCGATTACAGTAATAACAGGTCATGTGAAAGCAATGTAATGGAGATGTACACTAGCAGGTACAATCAATATATGAAGCAATGATGACATGATAATAGTATGCAATACCTATGCAATAGGGATACGAGAAAGCTAATATGCAACTATCATAAGGTTACGCTAACAGGTACTACCAATATATGAATCTGTGCAAAGAATAGATAAGTGTGAGGTATGGGGTGGAATATGTCATTTCCACGGAAACCTGACATCGTGGCAGGATCACCCCATCAAGACACTCCAATCCGCAAATCTTCAAATCAGCCCCCAAACCGGGCTCTCCTATCATATAAGTCTCACATCTCCTCAATGTACAATATCGAATAGATCTCCTATATCCCGAATGTACAAATCATCAATCTCCTTCATATCCAGTATCCAATCTCAATGAATCACCTATATCCCAAGTCGAGTCTCAAAATAATTTCTAACATCCTAAATATATATATATATGCAAGAAATAAATATGATGGGGGCAATACACATATATTAGCGTCCCATTCCACTAATATTGGTGTAAGGGTATATATAACAACGGCTAAATCCCCTGTTATATATACAAAGGTATTAAAAGAAATATCATGAAAACCAATGTGCCAAGCATCGACACAGAAATCCTGATCACGTATCATACGCTATCCCGAAAGCACGAGTGCCTAGCTCTGACCCTCGCTTTCCGACGTATGCATACGTACATGACTCCCAGCGGTGTCTCCGTGATCCCCCGCCGAGTCATGGGTACTGTCACCGGTAGGTACTCGCCCGCCTCCAGGCTCAATCGGCAAAATCCATCGATCTTCTTGCCGAGGGGAACCATACCGGGCCCCACCGTGTACTCTCATACGGCAACCACACCTCGTATGGAGTATATAATCAGCACCGATAAAACTCATGGTGGACGCGCAAATATCATCTCAAGGAAACCGGGTTTTTCAATGTATGCATAATTTCATGAACACCCACGGTTCCCAAATCCAGAAAACACCATGTAAAATCCAAATAAACAATGAGCAAATCCAGGAACAAATAAATGCGATATATCTAAATGTGAGCACATAAATGAGAACAGGTAGCTGAAACCAGATGTATGCGAAATCAATAAGGTACAGCTAAGTATAGGTATCTACCTATAAATAAAAGATGTCGTATACACCCCTGGGTATAAGAAAATATGAGTAAGGTATACCTTCCGATGTATCGTAAAGGGTATGCGTACCTATCACTAATGGTACGATACTCTATAGGTATATAGGTATGGTAATGTCATATGTGATAAGCAATAGAATCTATAAGGGGTTGTGTGTGACATGGCAATTATTGACGGTGTGTGTGTAGCATATAATCCGTGCTCGTGCAACATGAACCGTCAATAATATGTGCAGTGTCCTACGGCTGCTAGTCACAGTACAACTATATCAAGGAAATAAAGTAAACGCGCAATTCTAACAATGACGTAGAATGTACGACAGGTATTGAATTCTAGCCCAGACGCATAACGCCATGCGGGCGATTCCCCTGTAGATGTTAAATCTACTCACCTACGCTCCACGCTTGGTGAATCCTACCATCTGCTCCCCCCTGTAGTAGTGTCCGTAGTCCCTGCCTGCAAACCTGCAAATAAGACACGGAAATCATTTATAAGCCAAATATTCCGCGAAACGCGATATCGAACCAAAACGAGAAACTCGCGTCGCGAATTAAACGCGCGTGTGCACGATACGCTAAAACGTGTATATACGCGTCTAAAACTATCGCGACACGCCACGATACGCTGGATCACAGAACCCACTCACGTATCGCGCGTATCGCGCAAACACAATCGACATGCAAAATGATATATGATCACAGATTCTCCTACAGATCAAAACTTACAAAACTAGACATGCCAAAACACTACAATACACTGCAGACTACCCTACACAAAACCCCAGCATCCAACTCACCTTCCTGGCCGCAATTTGCGGCCAGATTGAATTAATTGGCGGCCTGGGTAGGGAGAAGGTGGCTCGTGTTCTTGTGGTGGTATCTAGACCTAGGTAGCATATTCCAGTTTCCTCAATTTTGTTCTGTAGGGTCCGGATCAAAAGCAGATTACAAATACCCAGTATATCACTTTAAAAACAAAATTCAACACAAAAGCAAAACCTATGGTATTTTAGTGTAATCTGGGGCTAAGCTCAGTTCAGCGACCCTAATAACACTTAAATAAACTAAGGTAACTAACACAATCAACAATTTACCACCACATCTCACAAATCACCAAAACTAGCACCGAACTAGCTAATTAACACTAACCGACACCAATTAACACATACACTAAGCAACTAGGAGATTGGGTTCAGAAAATATACCCTAACAAACCCTAGAGAGCAGGAGAAGAAGAAGATGAGAGGTTGCTACTGCTGCTGGGGCTCCTGTTGCTGCTAAGGCTGATGCTGTTGCTGCTACAGCTGCTTGTTGCTGATGCTAATGTTGCTTGGGCTGCTGATGCTACTCTGCTGCTGCTTCTGGTGTTGCTGCTGCTTCTCCTGGGGCTGCTGCAGCTGCTGCTGTGCTGTTGTAGGTGTGTGTGTGTGAGAGAGAGTGAGAGATGAGTGATATGAGAGTGAGAAAATGAGAGTAAGGCTAGAACCCCTCCCTCTCTCCTTCTCTCTCATCATTAAATGAGGCATGGCAAAGGCCATCATGCCCCATAATGCACTCTCTCTCTCTCTCTCAAGGTCAACATAAAGAAAGTCAATTTAAAAAAAAACCTTTTTCAAATTCATTTTAAAACAACCATACACTATTAAACCCAAAACACCTAAAACAAAACTAAAAGCTAGATTAGAGAAAATGGTTAGTTAACCATGATTGCTAATCATGTTTAACCCCAAAAACAACCCTAGTTATCATGCACAAGTGTGTGCAAGCCTAGGAAAAATATAATAAAATATTTAATAAATAGGATAAAATATTTAAAAACCAAATAGGTAAACTTTTTAGTAAAAACCACGTATATAAAATACAATTAGCCACAAAACACATTCTAAGGTGTTACAAAACTATTAACTAATTATGCTTGATTTAAAGTATTCAAACAACAATTTAACAAAAGGTCAAGATTTATACCTCACAAGATTTGAGATCTAGCATGAAAATCTTGACCTCCAATTTGAAAACTTTTCACCAAAATCCATGCTTGGGAGGCTAAGGAAAAATGGGTAGGAGTTGGATTTTTATTTTGTGGGATTTTTGTGTTGATTTTGAAGCATTTTTGATTGGATTTGGGTGTGAAATGAGGTGAGGAAAAAGAGAGGGCTGCTGCTGTTGGAGGAGGGGAGCTCGGCCAGGTGTTATGGGAGAGAGGGGAGAGAGTCAAGTGGGGAAAATGATATCAAGTCAACCCAAGGTCAAAGCCCATACTTATATATTCTTTTATTCTTTCATTTCTTTTTTCTTTTCATTTCTTTTGGGCAAAACAAGTGGGGAAATGAGGAGGGGGAAACTTGGGCTGCTAATTTGGGGAGAGGAGAGAGGGTGTGGGTGAGTGTGGGTGAGTGTGGATGAGGGAAAAATGATAAATGATATACCCCAACATCTATTTACACTAATTTCACTATTTAAACCTTTTTTTGTTCGATATTTTCCAAACCGTTTTGGCAAACCATTTCGTTTCAGAAACAATATTTTACATATCAGTTTAGTGTGTCATGAATTATAAAATTTGTATCAACCCATTCCAATTTGTAATTTTCCCTAATTAAATGTATTAGTGATGGCTTAAAATAATATTAAAATAATAATTTTCGGAAAATTTTTCAGAAAATTTGAAATTTCACCAGTGGCTCAATAAACACCAAATACTAGTAATTACATAGCTAGAATATGTATATTTAATTTTAAAATAAAGATATTTGTATTTTGACTTTTTACAGAAAACCCCCTTATTTTGCCGATTTTCCGAAATTTCACCGAAACGATTTTCAAAACGTTACAATCTTCCCCCCTTAAAGAAATTCGGTCCCCGAATTTAAATTAACCCCCCCCCCAAACGCTAAAACATCTAAGCAAAACCATCAAGTCGTAGGGGCTCCGAAATCATAAATACATAAAACAAATCGTAGCGCGGCGCATGCGCATGAAAAATGAGCATGTAAGTCAAAATCAAAACTCCATACAGCATCCCGCAATCATCGGAGTCATGGTGAAGACACAATGTCTAAATCCAAAATGAAAATCAATATGATATATATCATTAAAACATCTGGAAGCAATGCATGCCAAATCTTCTTCAAATCGCTGTGCGATGCTCGCAGCACTGCACAGTGGCGGACGTCTATTGTAAGAAAATAACTACATATATATATATATATATATATATATATATATATATATATATACCCTTTGTTTAATATGTACGTTCCGCCGTTTTGGAAACAATTTAGAAGGGTCTTCTTATTTTAAAAATTTCGTGTCATATCAGACACGTAGGTAAATACTGAGACTATAGCTCGCTTTTTGGAAATCCCTTCAATAACTATCAATGCATGCAAAATATATTCGGGTACTGTCCTCTGACTAGTCCTGCTCAGTACAAAAACTCATAGCAATCATCATAAAAACATACTGCTCCATAAGAAATCAATCCCAAAATATGCATATGAATACTACGTGCGTCTGGTGCGCACGGAAATCAAAATCCATGAATGTGCCATACATGCGCACAGAAACAATATCTAAGTGCATCGGGTGTGCACGAAACATCTGTCAATGGCAACAGGTGTGCCTGACAGCAAAACAGGTGCATCTGGCATGCACGAAGAATCTCGACTAGAGCATCTGGTGTGCACCAAAATCGTATCTCAAAACATGCGCTCAACATGCGCGAAAATCCAAATCAGGTGCATCCATCATGTACGAAATCTTGAAATCCAATATCAAGCGCCGAACATGCATAAAATCAAATCAGGTGCACAAGGTGCATAAAACAAATATCGAGTATCACAATCGAAATCGAAGTCCAGTGCATCTAAGTGCACAAAATGCGTATCACTGCACTGCAAGCATATGTGAACTATACCGAGTGCAAAAACCAATTCGTATGCATATATACGCACAAATCAACTCAACTGTATGAAACCCATAAAATCATAAACGTGAGAAACCAAGGCACGAAAACTATCTCAAGTGAAACAACTGTGCAAAAATCGCAAATACTCAGCAAGTACAACCATGGTCCATGAAAACAAATATCATGAAACTCAATCATCAAAATCAATCAGGCGAATAGATCGCCCAAAATACCGAATCACATATGAAGGAATAGTCCCCGCTCAAGCACTTCCTCTAAGAACCTCTGGCCAATTGTCATGGTCACTCATAGCATGTCTCGTCGACGATCCTGAACTCTGGCCTGACGGTGTGCGTAACATGACCACTACTGGGTCCAAGTCTTCTCGTAATTCATTCCAGAAAGGTCCTGTCGAAATCTCTCCCAAATCTCATCTCTGCCGAACTGTCCGAAAGTCATCGTCCCTTACTAGATCTGTTCTCGTTCCGGAACGGCAGCATACTCATCGCGACTCCTTCTGGAAGGTATATCCAAGTACAATGCCTCAGCATGTGTATCGCATCTCTTATGTCGGCGGAGTGGAACGTCGTCTCATCAAGATCTCGTACGAACCTCTTACTCCACTTTCTTTAATGTCGACTTCTTGGACTCGTCTCGTCCTGGCTGCATGAACTGAGCTCCTACGGCTATCCTCATATCTGGAGTCTCCCAAGAAATGCATCTCACCACCGGGCATCCGAATGAAGTCGAACCATCTGATCGATTTGTCAAAACCTCATAATCCCCCAAGAGCTCAACATCTTGGGTACAGTTTAACAGTATCGATGGTCCAGCCGTAGAAGGGCAAACCCATGCCTCACTAATGGCGCCGCGGAACTGCCGCAAACCCTAAGGTTCAAAGGCTTTCACATGGTCATTAAGTCCAGTTAGGGTTTCATTCTTTTAGAGGGTCCATAGAATTGCCTGCATGTCTTTCCGAATACTTTAAACTTGGAATAATAGGTTGCTGACATTCGATCGTCTCTGTCGACTCTCAACGTCTCCGCGTGAAGTCGTCTCTAGCTGGAATCAATCTATCTGATGACGTCGCATAGGGGTAGCGAACGAACCACATGTCCTAGTCATTCATCCTTAGTGACTAGTGACCTTCTATCATCTCTTAGTACAACTCGTACTGCAATAGCTCCAACATCTGGGGCGATATCTCGTCGTTCGCAGTAATGACTGGCTCACTCGTCTGCACGCTGAACAGTGCCTCAATCATCAGGAGTAAGCAATACGCCAACGATCATCAAAATCTGGCTGGCCTCTATCATTGGCTCAATCCTCTGGTACTGATCGGTACGTCCGAGAAATCTCGTAAAGGCGATCCGCCAAACGCTCATGGCGTGAAAACACAGTAAAAAGACACATCTCCGCAATCGCGTGTCGCCGGAATTACGCCTTGGTCAGTCCTCGTTCGTGACGATCTCGTGCTGACCACAACTCTAGCCGTAGCTCTCCCTGCCCATAATCGTGGCAGCAAACAGTAACTGGTACCGATGAGGCTAGATCAGGAATGAATATGATACTGAGCAAAGAAATGTATATCCTAAGGCTCCTTAAGTGGAGTAGCGTATTGTAAGTATGCCGCAGAACTTACCACGGTACGTCACTCTACTTTAGTCACCTATTCCATCAACCAAGGGTCATCTTACGCTACGAAGGTAAAACCTAACGTTCTGATACCAACTTTGTCACGACCCGAAAGTACGGAACATGACCGACACTTAGACTACGAAACGTCTCGAGGCGTACGTAATCTAAGTAAGCCGAAAACCCAGAAATCCAAACCAAGAAAAGTAGTAGAGTGAAGGAAAACCAATTTAAATCAAGTAGTTTTAATAGCATAAGCCGAATTATGCGTTTTTCAAAACATCAAATATTTCCTGAAAATTTCGGCAGAGTCTCCTTTGTAAATACTGGCCCCTAAACGGGATACAACATGAATAGCATACGAAATCAAAAAAGGCATCCCCAAACAGGAGCTAGCTCTTCGTCAATCGACGGTCACAACAACACAAACAATATAATATACAATGCCAAGGGCGATGATCAAAACTCAAAAGGAAACTCAAAACAACAAGAAATCCGCAGAAATACAACGCGCGACTCTAAGGTCGAAAGAATAAACATCACTGGTCTCTATCTCTGAAATAAATACATGTTTGGTTGATGGAACTTCTAGATACAACTGAATAATAATATACAATATATAATGATGGGTACGATACAAATAAACCCACCTACTAGCAAGTCACCCGAAAGAAGCAGTGCCAGCAAAGCCGTAATGAAACCTGTACGGCAAAACCTGCAAGGAACTGTGGCACAACGGGGGTGAGTTGCCAACTCGTGAGTAGAAAAACATCTACGAACAGAAATCGCATGAACAACGCAATCCTAGGTCAACGATCATAATATATCCTCAAACATATATAACATGCAGCCTAACAATGATCAGGGTAAATATCTAACCCGAGTGTAATCCCATGTGCCCGTGCCAGTGCCTCAGGTAGCGATATATCATATGGATGATGTATGAATGCATGAAACAGAATGCATGTACTGAATAAAACTTCTTTCATAAATCAGTGAGATTTCTGTATTTTAAAAATGAGGTACCATAAATGAAATCAGCATAAAACAGTGCCCAGCATCGACACAAAACAAGTGTCCAAATACCTCGATATCTCTGTGTCACAATCTCTGTATCTCAAGTCTCAAAATCTCAATGTCTTAATCACAATATCTAGGGCGCCGTCAGTCCAGACCGGCCCCTACCATCCATCTCAAGACCACGACGGTATCCTCCGGATATCCGACGCGTCGGGTAAAATCACCGGCCCGTAGTGCTCCCCTGCCAGGCTCAACGTCAACAACACGATCCTCTTGCCCCGGGGTACCGCACCGGGCCCACCATGTACCCGAAACGGTTCCTCCACTCCTCGAATCGGGTCTCGAAATCCATCAGCAAACTCATGGTGGACGACTCATACATCATGGGAAAACCGCACTTTTTATTTTAAAAGAGAGAAAAGATTTATTTATGTTTTTGCGGTTTTCCTCCAAATCCAAGAAATCTCATGAAATCCGAATCCAAGTCATCAATAGCATGTAAACAGTGAATATAGGCATGAGAATCCATGAATACGACACAACAGTGAATAATAACATGCATGAAGTAGCAGGCAATAACTACAATGTCTAAACTAGCATATAAGGCAAGTACACTAATATCATGTCTAAACTATTAGCTAACAACCTATGTCAAATGAAATAGTATTTTCTAAAGTGTTCGTGATATGGCAATTACCGATGAAGATGTGTGTGAGCCGGCAAGTAAGTGTACGTGGTACATACGCGTCATCGGTAATGGTGCTGGTGTCCTAACAGCATGATATTAATAATAGGATATGAATCATAATATAAGCATGCGATGCGGAGCAAACAACAATAATGAGCGGGAGCTAAATACTAGACACAAGATAACAAATCTATATTTAATATAAAGCTAGTCTAACGACTACACTAAACTAAAGGACTACGCTAACTGGCTACTGAAAGTAAGGAAACTGCCTAACCTCTGAGTCGATACATATACCTACATGTATATGTTAGTCGGTGATCCTGCCTCAATAATATCACATCCGATACCATATCTATAATCAGACATTTCCAAGTCAAGAGTGCGGATCAAACATCAATATATAGCTCGTACGTAAATCCGTCGTACGGCATCCCAAATCTGGGTACGGGTCAATATCACATTCATCATACTATTCATCTGGTATCCTCTTTATCAAATATCATGATCGGGATACTGATCTACGTCTAGTACAATACTGATACCGCCTAAGTAAGCATGCATGGGTGTGAAACACTACGTCAAGGACCCGCTACAACATCATGTCGTATCTCAAATACGAACCCTGCCATATCACCGATCTCACGGCCTCAAATCAAATCTCATCGACTCATCTTAAATCCCAAGTACTATCCTCATCATCCACCCATGTATAAATGAATGTATATATGCATAGTCCCATACCCATGCGTATATACATATATACGCATCCCCATCTACGCACAAGAAAGTAATGTATGCAAGTCTGTGTGTGCGTATGTGGGTATAACAACTACTCTAGGGTTTGGCAACTAACCCAAAGCTAATCCATGAACACATAATCATAACATGAATAAACATTCTCGTATCTTAAAACACCTATATAAACATATATATATGAACTATACTACGGACTGCGGGGGTGCTATACGCCATCCACCCGACTTCTTCCCGTAGATATAAATCTCCTCACCTGGTCCTCGCTCGTCAGTGCCGACTTCGCCGCGTGCTTGCTTGTCGTCTCGAAGTCCACATGGGGTACCTACATGCCATAACGTACCGTATCGCATTAAAATCCAAATTCGAAATCGAAACGGCATACGAAAATCAAATCGGCACGCGTATCACGCATAGGTCAAAACCTATCGCCTACGCATGCACGAATAGCCAAACCAACCCTCGATGTCAATGTACAAACGTCAAACCATCGAGAAAAACCCAATCACACTCATTTGCACTTTCACGAACACTAATTAAAATATAAAATGGGTTAAAACTTACAAAAACCCCAAACTCACTTTAAAAGCCATTTTTCCGAAAATCTAGCAAGCAAAAATTTACCGTTTTAGTACAAAACTCGACGTTTAAACAAATCTAGCGGCCATAAAGCTCACTAAACATCTTAATTAAGTCATACCAATGATAATTAGATTTTAAACTTAACTCTTAATATCAATCTCAAAAATCTAGTTTGCATACATAACCAATTTTAACAATTTCATAGCAAAAATGCACAAACAACAATCTAGCTTGGATTTGCATGACCTAAAGCATTGAACTACAATTTAAAATGTTAATAAAGTCATGAAAAACCTAATCACATTTTTCTCTTAATCAAATTCATAGTTTACAAAAACCTAGTTTGCAATTTAAGCAATTTGGACAAATTACAAATAACAAGTGCAATTTAATCAACCAAACTAGGTTTTACATACATTAATATGTAAAACTAAACCTTGCATCCCTAATGATATAATAAAAACCCTAATTGAAATCAAAAATTGATCGCACGCCGATGGCGTGTCGGATGTTCAAAGTTCTAAAGTTTACCGCGATCAGGACGGTGTCGCTATGCAGCTAGCCGGTTGAGCACGGGTCGGTCCACAGGGAGATGGTGGTATCTTACCTTCTTGTCTTAGACGAGTCAATAAAGAATTTATGTATGTTTGTTTCTAACCTATGTGTTTATTTGCAAGTATAAAGTTGTTAAGAAAAGATACGAGATTATAAGTTAAAGAAATCCGTACTCGAAACCTTTGAGCCGAGTCTTGACCAATTGAAGCTAGAGCAATCGGCAACAACGTGGATTAGGGGATTTAAGCGCGGTATTCGTGGAATCCGGCTTATTTACCCTTGTCCTTCCGTTCTTGTCTCTTGCTTTCGCCTCCGGCCAAACCGAACGCAACCGGTCGCGGTTAGGAATCACCGTTACCTTGTCAGGGTACGGTGCCTAACGGAGCGCTTGCGTATCGTTTGGGCGGAGTTCAATGGAAAATAACGGGAAAAGGAAATGGGCAAAGAAACGTTAACTTATAATACCGTATTTCTTCTTAACAACAATAATTACAACCATTCACAAAATGAACAAAAGAGAGCAAAAGAAAAGAACAAAGAAAAGAAAAGATTACAAGTATTAAGTGCATGAATTTAAGTGCATGAAATAAATTGCAAGAAAGAAAAGCAAGATAATAATAAGCAAGTAATAAAAAGCAATAAAAAGAACAAGAAAGTAATTACAAGAACATAGAACTCAAGACAAGCATGTGATCAATAGCCAACCCTTAAACTTGCAAGCTCAATTAAGAGGTTGCAAGATCAAGAGAAGGGTAGAGAACGCATGTGAAGTGAAGAACTAGTCCCGTGAGAAAATACGACCCTTGAGATCAATAACTAACCCTTAACCATTCAAGCTCAATGAAGAGGTTGAATGATCAAGAGAAAGCAAGAATCTCAAGGGGAAGAAGAAACAAAAGAGAATGATACAAAAAGCCCTCATCTTCATTGATCTCCCACTCAAAAAGCTCTCACTACAATTTTCATGGAAAAAGAAATGAAGAAGAAGAAGAAAAAGACTAAATCCTAACAAAAAGAGGAACAAAAGAATGACCCCTGGCTTTGGCAAGTTCTGTTGTATTTATAGGCAGGGAGTTGAAGATCTAGGGCAACCACCAGAGCACATGGGAAGTACCCAAAATACCCCCAAAAGACGACAAGGTGAGGACTCCACATGGCCGCGGATCCGCGGCCAATACCCCCTATTGGCCGCGGATCCGCGGCCCTATAGTGGGATTAGGGGCTGTGTTTTCTTGTACGGCCCTGATCTGCAGTCCCCTGTTGTCTGGTACACCTATTTTCTGAGAATACTTTCACAATTCTTCCAGAATTTCTGTTGAGGAAAGGTGGACTTTTTGTGGATGTTTTTATCATGATTGCCTCGAGCTCCGCGTAGATTTCTTGGAACTTGTTGTTGCCATTGAGCCTTGTGCATGAAGGTGACATTGATTTGATATTTTGTCTTCCTAAACTGGTATCTGGCAACATACGGATGACGAGCGGAGACCGTGTTTTCTCAGTGGTTGGCAGGAACCCGGATTTTGTCGTGTTTTCCATGAATTTACCGTTTTAGAACCGAGAACCTGTATCCTGCAAATATATAACAAACACGGATTAAAAGCACCTACCTATAAACAACCGAGCGTAAGAATGGGCGGTATAAAATGCAGTATTCTGTGATGAACAAATACCCCCAAACTTAACTTTTGCTCGTCCCGAGCAAAACCAATTATTCACAAAAATAAAATGATAACCGCACTTTCGCAGGGAACGCGATTGCACTGAGCACGTGCAACAAGCCGTTAAACCTCTAGGTGTCCCTAGTAGGAGGAGTGTTGTCTCCTGAGGGTTTTCAGCGGATACTACCCACAAAATCCGGTCAAGTTGGTTTTGTAAAATAACTAAGATTCAAACCCTAAAGTTTTGTTTTAGAAAATAGCAATTCTATAATCCTAAATCTAGACCATCGAACCTTTATTTTTCACACCTCGCTTCTTATTTAACTACAGATTTTATATGTCTTTACGTGTAGTGCAAATAGTGTCGTTAAGTTCCAGAAGGATCGATTAAAGTCATCATGTCGCATAAAAAAGCCCAGATAACAATTTTAAAAGGATCACATAAGTTTTATAAAGAGTTAAGCATTTTTCAAGTTTCGTTTTCCAGTAAGGTTTCAACTTCAGAATTTCTATCTTCCTTAACAGGAAACTGAGTCGTATTTTTCACTCCACCTTTTTCTTGTTTTCATTTCATACACACCTCTGTGAACGTGCAATAGTCTTTATCATAGAATAAAACCTTCATATCTCCGTTAAATTTTTTTTTATAAAAGCCTGTCTTTTATCAAGATTATTCTCACACAAAGAACCGTTAGGAATTTTAACTCGGAGAGAACACTTGCTTGACTTTGTTTTAAACTGGACTTTCTAGGCTTCTTAGCGAGCTTTGGGCCAATGCACCCAAACCAGTTGGTTTTAGGGCATTAGGTGTAGAAACACCCCAGCGGACTTAATTACTCAAGTTACCTAAGTCTAAAAACAAAAGACAGTTTGACGTGAAAATCAGATGATTTAATACGAACGGAGATATAACCAGCAGTTCAATTATTTTTTTGGATAAAAGACGTGTTTAGTGGGTTTGGTGTGTACTCATTCCAATCGAGTTTCCGATGGGTTATTTTTCAGACTTAGCTCCAATTACGGCATCAATAACATTCCTTCATATTCGCTTTACTTCATAAACTATTCTTGACATTACTTATTTCAGAACAAACCTATTTGATCCTCAGAAAATCATTTATCTGTTTAAAAGTTTAAACATGAAAGACTTGTCATCTAATTCCCAAAATTCACGACACGTGTAGTGTGATGTAAAGACGTATATCAGCTATAGTTAACTTCAAAGGAGAGTTATCTTTCAGGTTTTCAAAATCTAAACATAAGATTTAGTTATTCCTATTTTTTCAAACAAAAACCGTCGAATGTTGAATCAGAGTTCTTCCACAATCTAACTTGACAAAAAATTTTTTATATTTTTAGAAAATTTTCAGATTTTTATGGATTTTATGGATTTAATATGCAGATGCAAAATATACATATGAATGCGAAGGAAGAAAGCTTACCGAGCACACCCCCAAACTTAAACTTGACAGTGCCCTCACTGTCAGGCTATACCAAGAGGGTTAAAATTGCCGGCGCTTCCTAGAAACAAATTATATACAAAACAAAAAGGAAAACAAAAATATATACAAAAAAGTGTCCCCCCCAAACTTAAGTAAAACAGTGTTTCCACTGTTAAGCGTTGAAATTCAGGATTTAGGGGGGAAAGAACAGTATCAAGCTATACAAGGCCTTACACAGGCCAAAAGTGAGCACCAACCATTCAAATATTTTATCGCTATAATGTACAGGTTGGTGGAAGAAGGCGTAGAGAAAAGAGAAGGACAATACGCGAGACCGTATGCGGAGAGAAGCGGGATACGGTCTCGGTATATGAGAGGAAGAAGAATGGCGGAAGGGAAAAAGAAGTGGAATACGAACTTGAGGGAGGAAATGGAGTGAATAGATTAGCACAATTTGTGATGAGCGATGTGTAAACAGCGATTGTGCTAATCTATTAACCCGGCGAGAGATTGGGTCAAATCCCTCAAGATTCGTAAGAACCCATGGGTACGCCGAACTTGGTAAACCAGACACAGTAAATGAAAGTGAGACGGGTTCTTGCAAGGTCGGAACGATGGAAAGGATGGAGGGAAGTGGTTGAGGAAGGGTATCGGTTAAAGGTTCAGGAGGGTGTACACAGTCAGTGGAAGGAACAGGATGAATTGGAAAATCCGACTCATCAAGCAAAACTGGTTCATCCTCAAAACTATCCTCAATATTCTCCTCAAAATTTAGCACATCCATGCTCTTCTCTTCAAAGTCCAGACGCATATGGGGTTCGGAAAAAACATTTAATGACTCGGGATGATGATTTGAAGAGACAAACTCAGCCAAATCTACGGGATCATCATCCAAAATATCCCCAGCGTCAATATCCTCAATCAAGTGAAAATCAAAATTCTCTGACACCTCATCAAAAGCATGGATATTAATCGATTCTGGTACTAAGATATAGGTGTAGAGGTCAAAAGGATTAGGTATGGTTTCACTTGGAAGGGACCCTTCACAATCGGGCAAATCAAACACTACGAAGTCGCACAACTCATTCATCATTCTATCTTCAATTGATAAATCATGTGGAACACTAGATAGACATTCAAAATCAGAGTTGTGGGAGTTAATTTGAAACGGGTAGGTTTGATGTGGAAGGGTATACATCTCACTCTCTCTACTCAAATTCACAGCCTGTCCTACCGCCTCTTCATACATTGGAAAATTTGGAGCTAGTTGAAAACTAGCTACCGGGTCACTAGGTTGTATGAGGGCGGCCATGGACGCATTCAAATCCATCAGCTGTTGGCTTGACGCTACCCTAAAGTCTTCCAACGACTGTTCTAGACTAGACATTGGTTGTGAAGGGGTTTCAGTAAAAGATTCAAAGTTATTTGGATACTGAAAATTCCCAAATGGCGGTTCAGAAACAATGTCTAGGGAAGGTGAAAAAGTAGGGTAGGATTGGTAGTAATTGAATGGCTGGACAGGAGTGGGATCAACATTTGGATAAGAAGGTGAATGAAATTGTTGATCCCAAGAATTTGAAGTGGTGAAAGGAGTGAAAGATCGGCTACGGGATTGTTCAATTCGTTCAGCAAGAGACATTGGTCTCGGGTTTACAACTGGACTTTCAAAAGGTGTATCAACGCAAGAAGGGGTGAATGTTTGAAACGGTTGGTACGAAGTGGATTGCGGGGTCCAGTTGTTCGTCCTAGATGCGTCTATCCGATCTTTCAAAGAAATTTTTGGCATGGAGGAGTCGTTTGAAGTTCGGCCAAAGCAAGAACCGTAAGAAGTAATGTCTGGTTGTGGGTACCAAAGTTCGGCAAGAGTTTTTCGAGGTGGGGTACCCATGATATGAAGAGAAAGAAAGAAAGGCAGAGAAAAGGAGGGGGAAAAGAATGTGATATATATATATATTTTTTTTATATATTAACAAAAGAAAAAAAACAATATGGACAAAAACAATCACGACGCAAAAATACCACACACCTAATCGTTCTAGGGTTCACCTAGGTCAACTAGACCTGCTCCAGAACTTGATTGTCGAAGTAAAACTGTGTCGAGAAACAGGCTCAAGATACACTGATCACGAGGCCAGGTAAGTGCAGAGATAAGGGGAGGTTTTCCAACGTTTTCGCGAAGTTCCTTAATTAAATAACCCATTCTCTTTTGGCGGTTTCGCCGTTAACACTTTCCTAGACACCCCGTAAATAATATACCGTTAAGCAAGGTTCTAAACACAGTTAACTTCTCCTAGTGAGCGCGAAGTCCTTAAGGCTTAAAGTCTAGTTTCTTTTAAATTTTGTGTGGGTAAACGTTATGCTCAAGTTCGTGATTTGTGGGCCACGGAAAAGGTGATGAAATCCTTTACCGTATCTTGTGGGGTTCGCTTGCCCTTAAGTCCGTATTAATGTATGCAATGCGCAATTCAAAAATTCTATAAAGAATCAAACAATCGTTTTTTAGTTTAAGCGCGGCGCTGCAACAAATACGGGTTAGTCAATTTTTAGCGTTTGCTAGCGAACTTGCAAAGAATCCTGCAAAAGAATAATATATTGGAAGCGTCGGATTTGAGAAGAAGGTGTTAGTAAAGTACGTACCGTTAAGTTTTGGATTAGGAAACCCCCGTTGAATCAAATCCGGTAAGCTTGAAAAGTTCGCTTGCGCGGGTCAAACTACCCGGATCTTTGGCACTGTACTTTGCAATCACCTTAACTTTGAATGTGCACTTTGCTCCCCACAATCGCAGTTTGCAAATCCGCAAAAATCTGCACACTTGCCCACAAAAATGATCAAAAAAAACAAAAAGAATTTTTTTTTTTTGATATATATACAAAAAGAATATTAACCCGAATAACAAGAAAGAAAATACGCTACCGTCTCCCCGGCAACGGCGCCATTTGATCGCACGCCGATGGCGTGTCGGATGTTCAAAGTTCTAAAGTTTACCGCGATCAGGACGGTGTCGCTATGCAGCTAGCCGGTTGAGCACGGGTCGGTCCACAGGGAGATGGTGGTATCTTACCTTCTTGTCTTAGACGAGTCAATAAAGAATTTATGTATGTTTGTTTCTAACCTATGTGTTTATTTGCAAGTATAAAGTTGTTAAGAAAAGATACGAGATTATAAGCTAAAGAAATCCGTACTCGAAACCTTTGAGCCGAGTCTTGACCAATTGAAGCTAGAGCAATCGGCAACAACGTGGATTAGGGGATTTAAGCGCGGTATTCGTGGAATCTGGCTTATTTACCCTTGTCCTTCCGTTCTTGTCTCTTGCTTTCGCCTCCGGCCAAACCGAACGCAACCGGTCGCGGTTAGGAATCACCGTTACCTTGTCAGGGTACGGTGCCTAACGGAGCGCTTGCGTATCGTTTGGGCGGAGTTCAATGGAAAATAACGGTAAAAGGAAATGGGCAAAAGAAACGTTAACTTATAATACCGTATTTCTTCTTAACAACAATAATTACAACCATTCACAAAATGAACAAAAGAGAGCAAAAGAAAAGAACAAAGAAAAGAAAAGATTACAAGTATTAAGTGCATGAATTTAAGTGCATGAAATAAATTGCAAGAAAGAAAAGCAAGATAATAATAAGCAACTAATAAAAAGCAATAAAAAGAACAAGAAAGTAATTACAAGAACATAGAACTCAAGACAAGCATGTGATCAATAGCCAACCCTTAAACTTGCAAGCTCAATTAAGAGGTTGCAAGATCAAGAGAAGGGTAGAGAACGCATGTGAAGTGAAGAACTAGTCCCGTGAGAAAATACGACCCTTGAGATCAATAACTAACCCTTAACCATTCAAGCTCAATGAAGAGGTTGAATGATCAAGAGAAAGCAAGAATCTCAAGGGGAAGAAGAAACAAAAGAGAATGATACAAAAAGCCCTCATCTTCATTGATCTCCCACTCAAAAAGCTCTCACTAAAATTTTCATGGAAAAAGAAATGAAGAAGAAGAAGAAAAAGACTAAATCCTAACAAAAAGAGGAACAAAAGAATGACCCCTGGCTTTGGCAAGTTCTGCTGTATTTATAGGCAGGGAGTTGAAGATCTAGGGCAACCACCAGAGCACATGGGAAGTACCCAAAATACCCCCAAAAGACGACAAGGTGAGGACTCCACATGGCCGCGGATCCGCGGCCAATACCCCCTATTGGCCGCGGATCCGCGGCCCTATAGTGGGATTAGGGGCTGTGTTTTCTTGTACGGCCCTGATCTGCAGTCCCCTGTTGTCTGGTACACCTATTTTCTGAGAATACTTTCACAATTCTTCCAGAATTTCTGTTGAGGAAAGGTGGACTTTTTGTAGATGTTTTTGTCATGATTGCCTCGAGCTCCGTGTAGATTTCTTGGAACTTGTTGTTGCCATTGAGCCTTGTGCATGAAGGTGACATTGATTTGACATTTTGTCTTCCTAAACTGGTATCTGGCAACATACGGATGACGAGCGGAGACCGTGTTTTCTCAGTGGTTGGCAGGAACCCGGATTTTGTCGTGTTTTCCATGAATTTACCGTTTTAGAACCGAGAACCTGTATCCTGCAAATATATAACAAACACGGATTAAAAGCACCTACCTATAAACAACCGAGCGTAATAATGGGCGGTATAAAATGCAGTATTCTGTGATGAACACAAACCCTTACTATATTTTTCAAAACATTCAAATAAACCCAAACTATTAACTAATTATGCTTGATTTAAAGTATTCAAACAACAATTTAACAAAAGGTCAAGATTTATACCTCACAAGATTTGAGATCTAGCATGAAAATCTTGACCTCCAATTTGAAAACTTTTCACCAAAATCCATGCTTGAGAGGCTAAGGAAAAATGGGTAGGAGTTGGATTTTTATTTTGTGGGATTTTTGTGTTGATTTTGAAGCATTTTTGATTGGATTTGGGTGTGAAATGAGGTGAGGAAAAAGAGTGGGCTGCTGCTATTGGAGGAGGGGAGCTCGGCCAGGTGTTGTGGGAGAGAGGAGAGAGAGTCAAGTGGGGAAAATGATATCAAGTCAACCCAAGGTCAAAGCCCATACTTATATATTCTTTTATTCTTTCATTACTTTTTTCTTTTCATTTCTTTTGGGCAAAACAAGTGGGGAAATGAGGAGAGAGAAACTTGGGCTGCTGATTTGGGGAGAGGAGAGAGGGTGTGGGTGAGTGTGGATGAGGGAAAAATGATAAATGATATACCCCAACATCTATTTACACTAATTTCACTATTTAAGCCTTTTTTTCTTCGATATTTTCCAAACCGTTTTGGCAAACTATTTCGTTTCAGAAATAATATTTTACATATCAGTTTAGTGTGTCATGAATTATAAAATTTGTATCAACCCATTCCAATTTGTAATTTTCCCTAATTAAATGTATTAGTGACGGCTTAAAATAATAATTTTCGGAAAATTTTTCAGAAAATTTGAAATTTCACCAGTGGCTCAATAAACACCAAATACTAGTAATTACATAGCTAGAATATGTATATTTAATTTTAAAATAAATATATTTGTATTTTGACTTTTTACAGAAAACCCCCTTATTTTGCCGATTTTCCGAAATTTCATCGAAACGATTTTCAAAACGTTACAATATAAGACTCACACCATGGGTTTTTATATGGATTATTATTGCATTTGTGTTAAAACAAAAAGGAAAAGAAAAAGGGTTAATTCATGGATTGTTTCTACACTCTTCTTCATCTTACCATGCTCACCTACTTATTAACCCTTGGTTAATTTTTCTTTGGTTTTTTAAACTCAAATACAATAATATATTTATCATTAACCATGGTTTGAGATGAGAAGTGGAAAATATATATACATATATTTTTCATTTTCTCAAAAAAGAGTTATTCTTTTCACTCTTGTTCCAAAGGCCATCATCTTCTTCCTCCTTCTTCTTTTGCTCTCTAGACTTTTGTAGTGAGCAAAATACTCATCAAGTTAGGTTTTTGAAGTGAGAAAAGCCACCACAATATCATTCTACACAAGTCTTGCCCACTTGTTTAGAGTGTTATCTTCATTTCATTCTCTTGATAAAGTGAAGTTGCAAGCTTGGACAAAGGAGCTTCGGGTGGATCGTCGTGGACGCTAGAAGACCTCAAGCTAACCGTTTTCCAACTCTCAAGTGGCCAAGGAGTCAAGAGTAGGGAGCTACAAAGGTTTTACTCTCAAAACCCTAGCCTTTGTTACTTGTATTATTATGAAACCCTAATTTTCTAGGATAGATCCTTTGTATGCTTACTTAGCACCATAAAAATTTGATCTTTGTGACATGTGATGCTTCCAAACCTCTCATAGGGTGCTAGGTAAACCTAACACGCGTAACCGCGGCGACTCTGTGGGATCAGTGCTCCAATTTTTCCAGAGAGCTTCTAATCGGAAATTGTGGTTTTTTGGTACTATTCTTTTGGGCCCAGTTTTTGTTACTGTACAGCAGATGTACGTGGGGCCCACTTCGGGAAATTTGGTCGATCGAAATTTTAAACTTGTTAGTATGCAGTATTTATATTATATCTCCGACCGGGAATGTCATTTGATCGGTAAACCGCGTCTGATTGCTATAGTTCTTTTAGACGGGTTTGCGAACGTGACATTCGCATTGATGTTCTGTGTTGTGCTGTATTGTTGCGGATATGTCGTGGTGGATAGCAGTGTACAATGGTAGTGCTGTTTGAATTTATTTGTACATTTGATATTGCGGGGCGAGCGTCCAACATGTGGACTGCCGTCACTGTCTGTTTGTATAATATTCTTTTTGGGGCACGACCGGGCTGAGGTCGATGTACCCGTTGTACATATTTTTATTTCTGTACTAGGTTTATCCCGCGAAGGAGTGCACGGATAGCCGGGTTCTGGAGGGCAACGGGTCCATATCTCATGGCTTTGAGAGGCAGAGGGACCTCACTCTAGAATTGGCGGGCTGTTCGCCGCACTCGTAGGGGGTATAGGATTGACCCAGGAGGGGTGCCCAAGTTACCGGATTCCGTGAAGTGCTGGGTGGTCCATTCACGTTGCTGAAGGGGGCTGCCTCGCTTCAGGTTTTGGTGGGTAACTTGCTGCACCCGTAGGGGTCTAGGTTTCATTGCACAGGCTATCCACACGACCAGGGGAACGTCGGGTTTCTGTAGCGGCTCTGTGAAACCCGGGGATCCCAGATTATCTGAATTGTTCTGTGATGCTTATTACTTTTCTGTAATGTTGCATATTATCACGCCTGGAGCAATTATTGTATATTGGTATATATACTATTAGATGTTGTATATGTTTTACACCCGCGCTAGTCCAGCCCCCGCTCTGTCGTTAGTTAAGTAACCTAACGGGTGATGACGGGACCCAGTGGCGAATGCGGATGACATATACGTACATTTTATTTTCGTTCTTTTCTGGTGTGATTGATTGATGGGACTGAATTAATTCTTATCAATGCAAGGATAAAACAAACCTATATTTGATGTTGTTGGAACCAATTTTAAAAGGTGTTAGTACAAAGACATTTCCTTTTGCTTTGCATAGTGATATTCAGTTGGAATATCCTGCACCTCATTCGACGAGGCAAGGGCTGATATCCCTTCACTGGGAGAGACCCCTTGGGCAGAAGTTTGTGTCAGGGTAATAACTTCATTATAGTCGATTAGAAGTTGCTTTGCATCGCGGTATTCAGTTGGAATATCCTGCACCTCATTCCACGAAGAAAGAGCCGAGATCCCTTCACCGGGAGTGACCTCTTTAGCAAAACGTTTTCGCCACTATATTTTATAAAAAGCTATCAGGTTCCTTCAACGAGATCAAGTTCATTACGTTAAAGGTTTTTCGCCAAAAACTAGCCGTAGCCCTCCGTCATTTCTTTTGGGTATTCAGTAGTATTCAAGCTATGTATTTTGACCTTCGCCAAGGCATAGTGTTTGGTAGCTGCTGGGTATTCATTTGTTGCATAGATAGATGAGTTGGTTTGGGACAGTCGTTCTGCCATTTTAACCTTCGCCAAGGGCATGTGCGGGTGGGTTCAAATTGACCTGGATAATGACGGGTAGAACTTGGCATGTGACTTATGAAATTTTGACCTTCGCCAAGGTCATAAGAGCATGGGGCAAAAATCACATCGGGAGTTTCAAACATACAAGAAACTTGCCAGGCATGCGCATACCATCTGGAGTGTGATAACTTGAGTGGCTTCCATCAAGTTATCATGCGATGATAGTTGGATCCCGATTCTCACTGATGAGTTGGTTTACTCTTCGGGTGATCCCGACTAATTCTTCTTTAAGGTTTGGAAGAGAATTTGAGACTACAGTGGGAGGTTTCCTGATTAGATAAAGTGATAACCATTCTGATCTAGGTTAGAGTACACGCAGAGTGTTTCTTTTCTCTCTCTCTCTTTGGCAGCGACCTTTGACCGACCCTAAACTATGACTCAGTGACCAAGTTGACCGAACCTTCTTAAAATACTGGCTTTTGGATTGTCCGAGTTGCATAAGTCATTGCGGCTCCTTTTTTTACTCTTTGTATTTCTCAGAACACCCCGTATTACTACGGTCATCCACTTCCATTGGATAGATCCATCGTATCGTTATATACGAACTCGAAGGTACTACTTCGAGGATGGATCCAGGTTCAGGAGAAATAGAATTGATTATTCAGTTGTCTTTTATTATCACCTTCTCTCAGGTTGCGAGGGCTCCTTAGTTTAGGAGAGTACACCTATTATGCTTATTGGATAGTCTTATTCCAAACCATAGGCTGGTGCCGAAAGGTAGGGAATGAAGAAAACCAATTAGCCTAAGTAGGGCGTACAGAAGGTAATATATAAAGACAAGATAAAGGGATTAGAAAGAGGGCAAAGTAAATTGCGACTGTTATCATTCACGACCAAACCGTGTACTTCATCGCCACTCCTATTTCACCTTTGCTTTTTCCCCAGTTCGGGAGAAAAAGAATAAGGTATTATTCAGTTGTCTTTTATCATCACCTTCTCTCAAGTTGCGAGTGCTCCTAGGATTAGGAGAGTAGACCTATTATGCTTACTGGATAGTCTTCTTCCAAACCATAGGTTCGTGCCGAACGGTAGGGAAGGAAGAAAACCATTTAGCCTAACGAAGGTGTACAGAAGGTAACGACTAAAGACAACTAAAGGCATTTGGAGAGATAGCAATGAAATATACGGTTAGAGTCATGAATTGATTTATGAAAGAGGCATTACTAGGAATACCAGGATATCCCTACGAAACATTTTTATGTTTCAGTTACACTGTGCATTGTTAAAGGAAAACTGATTTCCCGATTAGATACTTACTCCAAGGTATGTATTTTACCAGGTTACATTCTCATATCTGTATGGATTTTTACAGATGATGAGTGGGAGTAAGTTATTGGGAATTAGGAGATCATCCTCATTATATCGGAATTCTTTGTAATTGGTGATATTTGAGGAAGTCGTCTGGGTACAGTTTTCAACCTACGACGCACAGGTTGTGAGTTATTCAACTCAGCGGACTTATACAGAGTATTATATGTTGTCCAGTGTCCGTCAGGACAAAGGGGTTGGTCCGAGTACTATGTTCTGTTTACTTATGACTTCTCTAGTTTTTGGACAAGTGTTTCATAGAAATACAATGTCTAAGTTTTGAGAAGTTATGGGTATAAGAATAAAGTAGAGAACCAGGTATCACAAGTATCGGGATTCTTCAAAGAGATCGAAGATGTAGATACTTATGATTGGTATTCAGATGATAGTAATGGTTTTGAGAAACTTGTTTCTCTTTCAGGTTACTCGTAATTGGATGGATTCCTAAGTTGAGTAATGTTGATTAGCCTCTCTCCATTAAGTTGATATGCACTGGTGACAGCTGCATGATTTGAATCTGGTTCCAATTAAATAAGTGCCAAAGTTTCTATATTTGATATAGAATGCTTCAGATCTTAACGATGTTAAGATAAGGGGAGTTGTCCAACTTATGCTTAAAACCAGACACTGGATAACTCAAGGCACGTTTCTGTAATGGCAGTTTGTGGGTTGACCCTGGCTTTGACGAGGGTTGATTTTCTACCATCTGGAAGATCAATAGTGATATTGTTCTAGACTCTCCACAGTTTTATTAAAAAGGATTTTTTCAGAAAACAGTAGTGGGAGTATGGTAGAACTGGAAGTGATTCCAGAACCGCAAACGATTACGGAAAATTTAATAGGACCTATATATTCAATCAGGTTTGACATTCCAATAGCCACTCCGCAGATATAGTGGGTAACCTCAGACACCCGAGAGGTACTCCGGTAGTCTCAAGGAAGGTGACAGGGAGATTCTTGTTTACCCAGACTTGACACTACTATTGTTCCAAACTATGAGACCCGGTAGGAGGATATGTATAGCGTCGTTCTAAACAAGCTTTAGAAGTGTACGTATATATTATTCTGCCAGAGGGTTGTCGTAGTCAGTGGGAGCAGCGGAAGCATAGTGGGCAAGTAGCTTATGTCTATTTATAGGCTTGAGCAGATATAGCGGAGATAAGATCATCTATTTTTGATGTGACAGTCATGGATTTGACTTCATCAGAATAGGGGATGGATCTGTTAAGAAGGTAGTAGGGTGTAATGTCTTGGTATTTGGATGACATACACAGAGGAGGAAGTAAAATTCCTATACTACGATCGGTTGTACTGTGGTCGTCACACATTTGTTTCTCTAGACAGGATATGGATATAATATCTGACATTCTGGTTACTAGATCTATGGTATTAGATCTAGATTTAGGTAGTTTCCCAATGTGGGTACTTTGACAATATTCTAATGGTATTTTAGAATAGATGACTCCTAGCATGGTGGTGTACCTGCAGGTGATGGAGTCACCCTCTCTAAAGGTGTCTTATAGACTAAAGGGGAGAGGGATGTGCATGATTGGCAGATGACTTGCTTAGGCAATTGAGCCAATCGTGAGATGTCTAGTACCACACCAGATGTTGTTTTTGCACTAGATGCGATAAGTTTATATTAATCCAATCCTGGAGAAACATAAGGAAGCAGTTTTAGAACATAAGTGTATGTTCTACGGATTTGATGACGGCAGCCTCCTTCGGGAGACGGTTATCATTCCAGGCTTCAAAGGTGACATGGATGACAGTGTGATTGTCAGAGTTATAGTTTTCCCTCTGACGAGGGACAGTATTATGGACAGGTGGTCCAAGAAGATACTGTGGGGGGCATAGTGCTGGATACTGATTAGGTTCAGTTATCAATAAAGTCTAAGAAGTTTGGATTTGGAGTTCATTTATGAACTAGGTCCCATCAGATATTCAGACATATTCTAAGACAGGAATTTCTCGATTCGGGAGATGGCTTTCTCCGCGAACTTGAGATTAAGAGAGATATAGAAAGAAACATCAGGGCGGATCCATTCACTGAGGCTATTTCTCGAACACAAGAGTTTTACAAACTAGCTTTTTGAAACTGATTAGTAAAGGAGTTGGATGTTCGGTATCACACGGGCTGTGAGTATGCGACATCGCAATAATTAGCCTTAAGTGCAAGTGGGAGATTGTTGGAGATAGTGCCCTCAAAGTCAATTATTGGATCGCAGGTACGTGATTGCAATGATTGAGGAAGGACCTATACCGATATGACAGTCTTGCACGAGATGATAGTATACTATCTGGTTTGTCTTTATCATTGTATACATGCTTTAGTTCGTTATTGTATGTTGATAGAGCCCATAGGATTCTTGCTTGACTGCCAGCAGTATGATGGCGATCATATACGTAGGAGCTGGGGTCTGTAAGCACATCTTTAAAGTGTCCCTAGTCGTGGGAGTTTCGAGATAGGGCATCGATACTCCAGAGTAGACTAGTGTATATAGTCGAGACCCCGACAAGAGGCGGTGGCCAGTCTCACAAGCCACTGGTGTCAGTTGGATCACCTAAGATGTATACAGGTGCTCATTAGGTTATGAGTACACCGGACAGGACTCGCCGGGAACATGCTAGTTGGTATTATACATATCGTCAGATAGCATTTCCCTGGTGACATGTATACATGTTAGTTTGTCGACCTGAGATCGTCATTTGTCTCGTGTGAGTTCCCACTGTGCTTTGATTCCTACCCTACCACGCTCAAAGGAGTTGTGCAAACAGGTATTTTTTGGGTACAGTCCCGAGCCACATGGAGGCAGTGAGCGGATCGTCGGGGATTCGTCTCTCCCGGTATTGGGGGTTGATATCACGCAGTGCACGGGTGGCCATCACTAGAAATCGTTGGCCAAGGTAGTGGAGAATTACTGATTTGGATCAGTAGTTTCTCAGGTGGTGATGGGCTTCATGCCGACACGATTTATCGCGTTATTAGGGGTCTGACTTTATCCACCCCCTAGACTCGATATGCGATACTCTTTAGACGAACGGACCGGACTGTATATACATTGTCACTGTTAGGCTCAGTAGGGTTTATGGATGAGTTCTCTCGTCAGCTTCCCTTCCGATCAATACATAGGCAACCGTTACGTACAGCTTGTACCTCTGACGTGCTAGAGGTTATACCCAGTGCCAGTGTGTTGATGAGTCATTAGAGTTCCCCACAGACACTTTCCCAAGTTCGGGCGAAACGTTGTAGAGGTCGTATGGTTTTATGGCAAGGTTCGGAAAATGCACGTGCGTTTTCGCACGTGTCATTTTTCGAGCAGATAATACTAGTCGGCTTTGGTTTAAGCCGGATCCGATTATTATATTGTATAGATATAATATCTTTGTCTCAGTTGCATTTGTATTCGGTCATAATACAAATGCGGGTATGTTTATACTGTTACGGGGTTATCCTGAAATTCGTTTCGGGATCGCTTTTGGAAGTTGCCAGTTTCCAGTTTTCTATCGCCCGTATTTAACATTCGGTTAAAAACGGATTTATCTTTTCTTGAGATGAGTGTGGAAGCTTCTAGATGGTGACTAGGATGATGAGGTAGCATGTGACTCATTTGTTCATTAATGGTGCATTAATTAGATGATGACTAAGGGTTATGAATCATCACTATCATTAATGTGTTCATACTAGGTGTTTTGATGACTCTTCTCTTCATTAATGGTTGGAGTCACCCCCCTCTCCTACACTCACCTCCCCCCTCCTACACTCACCTCCCCCCTCTCCTTAAGTGGTCGGCCATTCACTTGGTGAATGAGATGGTTGTACATTTGACTTCATTAACCGTTCGTCCATAACTTTGGACGTAACGAGACAAAGTGTTCTACTCATTCTCTACTTCATCTTGGTCGTCTCTTTTAGCAAACTTGACGACCGAGTTGCCTCGGTTCAGAGGCGGGAGCCCGTTTAAAGATCAGTCGACGTGGTGCCACCTGTACAAGAAGACCGAAGTTCAAGAAGATCGGAGCAGCCGCAATAAAGCGTGGGATGATGGTTAAAGACCGAAGGACTCGGATCATTCGATATAACAATTCTACTCTCTTTACAATATGTTAGTTTAGCTTTAATGGCAGATCCGGGTTACGGTACACGATAGCGCCAGTTTGTAAAAAGTTTTTGTTCCGCATTTGGCGTCTGTTAGACGGCCGGGGCACTACCGTGGACTTACAGGCTCCTTGGCTAACGCCATAGCCCCATTATTATCACAATACAATGGTATTGGATCAATAATGGTTGGAACTACTCCTAGTTCCGAGACGAACTTCCTCATCCAGACGGCTTCCTTGGCGGCATCATTCCCAGCAATGTACTCAGCTTCCATCGTAGAGTCTGCAACGGTATCCTGTTTGGAACTCTTCCAACTTACCGCCCCTCCATTAAGGGTAAATACAAACCCAGAGATAGATTTGTTGTCTTTCTTATCACTCTAGAAGCTCGAATCAGTAAAGGCCTCCATTTGGAGATCTCCATTACCATACACCAAGAACAATTCTTTAGTCCTTCGCAAGTACTTAAGAATGTTCTTCACAGCTATCCAGTGATTCTCCCCTGGGTTGGATTGATACCTGCTTACTACACTAAGTGCATAAGCTATATCTGGGCATGTACATAACATCGCATACATTATAGATCCTACTGCCGAAGCATAGGGTATAATGCTCATGCGAGCTTTCTCTTCATCGGTCTTTGGGCAAAAGTACTTGGAGAGAGTGACTCCATGGCAAGCGGGTAAGGCACCCCGCTTGGAATCTTCCATACTAAACCTTTTTAGGATTGTGTTGATGTACCTGGTTTGGGACAATCCCAATAACCTCTTGGATCTATCCCTATAGATCCGAATGCCCAGAATGTATGTGGCATCACCCAGGTCCTTCATGGAGAACCTTAGTGATAAGAAAGATTTGACCGATTGTAGCATAGGAATATCATTTCCTATCAGAAGAATGTCATCCACACACAATACGATGAATGTGATAGCTCTCCCTATAGTTTTCTTATAAACACAAGGTTCATCTGGATTTTTGATGAAATCAAACTCTTTGATAATATCATCGAAACATATGTTCCAACTCCGTGATGCCTGCTTTAATCTATAAATGGATTTAAGCAATCTACATGCTTTCCCGCTACTCCCACAGTCAATGAGCCCTCTGGCTGATCCATATAAACGCATTCTTCTAAATCTCCATTTAGAAATGATGTTTTAACGTCCATCTGCCAGATTTCATAGTCGTAAGATTTCATAGTCGTAGTGAGCAGCAATAGCAAGTAGGATCCGAATGGATTTAAGCATGGCTACGGGAGAAAAAGTTTCGTCATAGTCCAGAACTGGTCTTTGACGAAAACCCTTCGCCACAAGTCTTGCCTTACAGGTATGTACCTGCCCATCTACACAAATCTTTCTTTTAAAGATCCATTTGTACCCCACAGGTTTTACCCCAGGGGGTACAACGTCCAAAGTCCATACTTTGTTGGTGTACATAGACTCCATTTCAGATCTCATGGCATCCAGCCACTTCACAGAGTCTCCACTCGATAGCTTGCTGAAAGCTGGTAGGGTCATCATCCACCATGATGCAGTCTTCTCTGTCACCATCAATGAGGAAACCGTAGTACCTCTCCGGTGGGCGAGAAGTCTTACCAGATCTACGAAGTGGCCGAGGTTCATCAGTTTATATTACAACAGCTGGTTCAACCAAGTCGTCATTCGTAATTTGTGTTTCTAGAACTTCTTCTAGGTCTACCACACTGCCAGCTATATCATTTGTGAAAAACGTTTTTTCCAAAAATGTGGCATACTGAGAAACATACACTTTTTGTTCCTGCTTGTGGTAGAAAAGATATCCATAAGAATTCTTTGGATATCCCACAAAATTACACATGACTGACCGTGTCTCGAGTTTGTCCGGATTCTGCTTTTTAACATAGGCCGGACAACCCCAAATCTTAATTCGTTTAAGATATGGTCTATTCCCATACCATATCTCATATGGCATGGTAGACACCGTTTTGGTTGGAACCCTGTTCAGTAGAAACGTTGCAGTCTCCAATGCATGCCCCCAAAATGAGACGGGTAACTCAGCATCACTCATCATGGAACGAACCATATCTAATAGGGTCCGATTCCGCCGTTCTGACACACCGTTGTGTTGTGGTGTGTAAGGAGGAGTGAGCTGAGAGAGAATCCCATTCTCTTTTAGGAAGTTTGCAAACTCTATACTGAGATACTCCCCACCTCGATCAGATCGTAGCATTTTGAAACTCAAGCCGGTTTGTTTTTCTACTTCGAGTTTATATTCAGTGAATTTCTCGAAAGCTTCGGATTTGTGCTTTAATAAAAGTACATGACCGAATCTTGAGAAATCATCAGTGAAAGTGAAACCCATCTGAACTCCTACTGAGCCTGAATGTGACAGTCTCCGTACATTCCGGTCTGTTCGTCTGATACATCGCATGGCGGGCCTAGGGGGCGGTAAACGTCAGTCCCCTAATAGCGGTACAAGTCGTGTCGGAGTGAAGCCCAATACACCCTGAGATAACACTGGAAGCCTACCAGTATATCTCGCTTGCCCTGGCCAGGGACTACTCGTGTAATGGCTCTCCTAGACACAGCGCGATGTCAACCCCCAATACCGGAAGAGACGAATCCTGTCTAACCGTCACTGCCTCCAAGTGTTTCGGGACTGCACCCAACTACTACCTGTTTGCACGACTCCTTTGAGCCGTAGTAGGATAGTAATCTAAGTACAGTGGGAACACACTCGAGGCGAAGTGACAGTGTCAAGTCAGCGAATTAAGCTGTACTCATGTCACCTGGGAACTGATAACTGACGATAGGTATAATACCAACCGGTCAGTTCCCGACGAGTCCTGTCCAGTGTACTCGTAACCTAACGAGCACCCGCATACTATCTCCAGTACGACGTACTGATGGCTGTGGGACAGACCATCTCCCACTCTGGGATGAGAAGCGCATGCGCTAGTCTACTCCGGAGTATCGATGCCCAGTCTCGATAGTCCTGCGACTAGGGACCTGCATAAGGATGTGCTTATAGATTACCCAGCCCCCACTAGTGTGACTGCCATCACAACGCTGGTAATCAAGCAAAGATCCTAAGGGCTCCACTAATGCGTATAGGTGATATAATAAAATAAACACATGTACACATTTAAGTAGAAACAAACCAAGTAGCACACTACTATTTTGAGCAAGAATGTTTATACAAGGTGAACATCCCAAGCTTCCATTAAGTAATATACAAACCAGTATGATACAGTAATGGCCTCTAGGGCATATACACTAACACAACCATGGTTAAGTGTAGAGAATAAAGTAGGGTTAGGTTTAATGGTTAGGTTAAGGCTAAGAAACAAAATGGTCAAAGCTTTAAAGCTTCATGAAGTTTCAAGGAAAAAACAAAAGAAGCCACCCTTTTGTCTCTTGCCTTAAAATGAATAAATAAACAAATAGTTAATAAAATCAAAACCCTAACCATTACATAACATGATTTAATCTAAACATACACCCAAACATTCATGTATCATCAAACATGATACAATCAAGTGCACAAAAATATATCACATATACAATGTGCACATCAAGTGAGAAAATCCATTTTAAGTGAACAAATACTAGTTAATGTAAACTAATATATCAAATATATAATTATACATTAAATCATTAAATCAACACTTGATTTAACGATCCGGTCATATCGCATATGACCGACTAATATCCAATGTATCGGCTTATCAAATCAATCCTCGATTCGATAACTAGGTTATATCGCATACAACCAATCGATACATTCATCGCGAGAATAGAATACGGTATCACATAAACGCATTATTCTCGGTCCCGCACATATCTCATATGCGCTCCTATTTCGTTTCGCTTGAGCCAGGAAACCTCTGTGTAGGACTCTAAAGACTCGTCAATACGCCGGCAGCAGGTGATGATCATATCAAACACCCACAAGCCGCAAGCGGTCTGCTAAACGTAACGGCCACCCGGGTATTGAGCGATCAGAAGATCGACGAGCAAGCCCGCTCACACTCCTGTGAATCCAACCAGTAAAACTTACCGTACAGTCCGGTCTGTTCGTCTGATATGTCGCATATCTCGCCTAGGGGTGGTAAACGTCAGACCCCAATAGCTCGATAAGGCATGCCGACGTGAGGTCCATAACAATCGTGAAACTACTGATAACTCTTACCAGTATATCACTGCAACCCTGGCCAGGGATTTCCTGTTATGGCCAGTCGTGCATAGCGCAACATCAACCCCCAATACCGGGAGAGACGAATCCCCTCCTATCGCTCATTGCCTCCATGTGAATCGGGACTGTACCCAAAAACCACCTGTTTGCACGACTCAGTAGAGCCGTGGTAGGGTGGAAATCAAAGCACAGTGGGAGACACACAAGACTCTATGACGATCTCGGGTCAACAGACTAAGCTGCACCGGTGTCACCAGAGAACTGCCATCTGACGTGAGGTATAATACCATCTGGGAGTTCTCGGCGAGTCTGTTCAGTGTACCCAGTCTCCACTGAGCACCCGCATACCATCTCTGATGTCAAACACCAATGGATATGGGATCATCCATTGCCCATCACATGGGTCGAGAAGATATATGCTAGTCTACTCTGGAATATCCATGCCCCGTCTCGATATTCCCAGGACTAGGAACATTGAAGGATGTACTCATGGACTATCCAGGCCCCACTAGTATGATCTACATCATAGTCCTGAAAGTCGAGTACACATCCTAAGGGCTTTATCAACATGTAACAGAGAGACAGAAAGTATACATGTTAAGATAAAGAGCAACCAGATAGCGTACTATCATGTCGAGCAAGAAAGTCCTACCTATATATGTCACAGCATCCACTACAATATACATCCAATGTACAGTAATGGCCTCTAGGGCATACATATAACTAACAATCTCCCACTTGCACTAGGGCCATCTGTAGCAGTGGTTGCAGTATCACATACTCAACCATCCCATATAAGTCTCTCTCTGGGAAAAAGCCTTTGTGAGTGGATCCGCCGCGTTATCCTCTGAGTCTACTCTCCTAACCTCAATCACCCTGGTGATCAACTATCTCCATGATCAGGTGATGCTGCCTCAGAATAAGTCTGGGTCACTGATGGGACCAGGGTTCCTGGGCCAAAACCACACTTCCATTGTCATACAATGGTAGGAACCTAGTTCATCTTATGAACCAATATACACCCAAACTGCCTCTTTGGTAGTATCTTTAATAGCGATGTTACCAGCCTTTATCGTCTAGTCTGCCACGGTATCTCGTTTGGAACTCTTCCAACATACCGTCCCTCCACTGAGGGTAAAGACAATGCCTGCGACTGACATTCAGTCGTCCTTATCACCCTGGAACTTTTCCAGTGATTCTCCCCAGGATCGATTGATACCATCTCACTACAACTAGTGAGAATCCTAACATCTATTTAGATATATCTCATAGATCCAAATCCCAGGATTTAGGAGGTATCACTTTGATCCTATTGGAGAATCCTTGTGATAAGCGGAGATTGACCGAGCGTAGTATAGGAAACTCCTTTCCTATCAAGAGTATGTCATTCACGTACTCTACGAGGATCATCACCATACTCCATACTACCCTTTTGTACATACAAGGTTCATCTACCATTTTGATGAAGTCAAACTCTTTGACTACCACATCAAAACAGATGTTCCAACTCCGCGATGCCTGCTTTATTTTGTAAAGCAACTTGCACATGTTTCCGCTGCTCCCACTGTTTACGAAGCCCTCTGGCTGTGTACTTATAGACATTCTCTTCTAAATCATTATTTAGAAAAGTAGTCATGACACCCAACCGCCAGATATCGTAGTTATGGTATGTAGCCGTGGCAAGTAGGATCCGGATGGACTTAAGAATAGCCACTGGAAAATGTATCATCATTATCCACGCCTGGTCGATGACGAAAACCTTTAACAAGTCTAGCTTTGAAAGTCTCAACTTTTCCATCTACACCAAGTAATCTTCTCAAGATATACTTGCTCCTGATGGGGATTTAACCCTTCAGATATAGCAACCAAAGTCCATACTTTGTTGGTGTACATGGATTCCATCTCAGATCGCTAAGCATCCAGCCATTCTTACAGAGTCCCTACTCTCGATGACCTGCTCGATCTAGTTGGGTCATCATCTCATGATGCAATCCTCGCTCCCACTGTCATCGAGAAACCGAAGTATCTCTCAGGCAGGTGAGGAACCCTACCAGATCAACGGAGAGGCTGAGGTTCGTCGGGGACTATTGAATCCTTTGGTTCTGTCAAATCATCAGCTGCAGTTTTGTATAGCTGGAACTTTCCAGTTCTACAGAACTGACCTTGCCTCGATCTTGTCCGGATTTTGCTTCTGACACAGGCCGGAAAATCCCAAATCTTAACTTACTTAAGAGATAGGCTCTTCCCATACCATATCTTATATGGAGTGGTAGGCACTGATTTGAATCGAACCCTATTCAATAGGCATGCAACTTCATAAGTGCATAAGTCCCTAAAAGGAAATAGGAAACTCAGTAGTACTCATCATAGAGCGCACCATATCATATAGGGTGTGATTGCTCCGCCCCGATATACCATCGTGCTATGGTGTATACGGAGGAGTAATGCTGAGAGAGAATCCCATTCTCCTTTAGAATAGTCCAAGAATTCGATGCACAAGTATTCTCCTCCCTGATCTCATCATAGGACATAATACTTATACCCTGTTTTTGGTTCTCTACTTCTAACTTATATTCTGTGAATATCTCAAAAGGTTCGGACTTATGCTTCAACAGAAACATATGACTGAATCTTGAGAGATCATCAGAGAATGTAGTGAAGTACAAAGAACCGGTCCTGGCATGTGTAAACAGGGGACCTTACATACATCATCATGTATCAGTCCCAAGAGTTTACTAACTCTTTCTCTGTTTCCAGTAAACGGAGCTATGGTCATCTAATTTTTGTGACATGACTGGCAAGTTTCATAAGATGTAAATTCAAACTGATTTAAATATGCATCTTAGATGTAACTTTAGCCAGTCGGGTCGCATTGATATGACCTAGTCTACAATGCCTCAAGAAGGATTCGTCCATTTCTGAACTCTTCATCTTGTGTGTGTTCTGTATACTAGGAACTGTAGTTTGATTTAGAACATCAATGCTTTTAGATAACGTGCCTGAACCGATCAACTTTTGATATAGTAAATGTTCAAAACATTATCCAACAATACAAAATTTTATCGTTTCTTTACTAATAAAGAGACAGATATGATTTTATATATCAGGTTCGGTATCTAATAACATTCATTCAGAATCAATGTATTGGTAATACAGGGTGACAGTTACCAACAGACTTGGCTGCAACACTTGCCCCGTTTTCTGTCTCATGAAACTTATCACCCGTTCTCAGTTCTCTACCTTTCTGTAGCCCTATATAACAGATTACATATCTGGGATCCTGATCCGGTATCAAATACCCAGGACGTGGAGGATATAGAGAAACAGTTCTTTGTAATGAACACACCCGAAGGATATGCATCATATGCACTTTCTTCGTTTGGGCGGCACGGGAAATCTGGTATTCTCCAATTTTCTGCTCTGTCTTATAACAATTATAAGTTGGAGCGGGACCAACGTTCCCCAGCACAGTATAACAAACGGGTTCGGTCAATACATCCGTATTATTATCTTGATTAAGGCGTGATATGGTCGCTACCTGGAGAGAGAGAGAAGAAAACACTCTGCGTGCGCTCTTGCAAGATTAGATTGGTTATTTATTTTATCTAATCAGGATGGCTCCCACTGTTTTTATCAAATCTTCCTTCAAACCCTAAAAGGAAAGACTAGCCGGGATTAATTACACTCTACAAGTCTCCAATCTTTCAGCCAGGCCAGTGTCGGTACTTTGAAGGAGGTTCCCCGTGCTTTCGCACGGACCTAATTACAGTAAACCTCGTTTTCCCATAGGCATGACCCCGTTGACACCTTTCTAGACACCTACTTGATCGGCTAATTGTAAAGTGCAAAACTCTCCCAGGAGTAACAATTACTCGCAGTGGGTATCGGGATCCAACTATCACATAGAAGGTATGCAATCTCATTGCAAATTTCAACATTTGAAACTCCCGATAATGGTTTTTACCCCTAGCACCTATGACCTTGGCTAAGGTCAACAAATCATAGGTACTAGTCAAGTTCTACCCGTCATTTCGTGATTAATTAGACCCACCCACATGACCCGTGGCTAAGGTCAACAAAACCACATGACTGTCCTAACTAATCGCATCATATGCTGTGTAGGAAGACATCACTTAGCTACCGCACACTACGCCTCGGCTATGGTCGACAAACGTAGCACGAATACTAAGTACTCTACTTCCTAAAATGACGGAGGGTTGCGAATGGTTTTTAAGAAAACCTTTAACGCTTTGAACTTGATCTCGTTGCGGAATCAAATGGTTTTTAAATGGAATGTTTTTTAGGCTTTTCTAGTTTTGCTAAAGGGGTCACACCCGGTGAAGGGATCGTCGGCCCTTTTCTCGTCGAATGAGGTGCGGGATATATCATATATATCACTGTGCAAAGCGGAAACTATAGAAGCGATCAAAAGACAAACCGAGGGTTGTAGTATCTGCCAGTTATTGCTAAAGGAATCACTCCCGGTGAAGGGATCTCGGTCCTTTCCTCATCGAATAAGGTGCAGGATGTTCTATAAGGAACACCACGATGCAAAGCAAGAACTGTAGCTACCTGTTTTATTTTTGAAATTCGATTCCACAACATCAATTAGGTTTATTTTCTTTCATTAATCTCATTAATGAATGTCCCATCATTTAAGTCCACCTAAACATCACAGATAAATATAACGTACGCTTATGCCAACCGCATTCACCTCGATGTCCCGTCTGCACCGTTAGGTTAGGTAACTAACGCTAGAGCGAGGCAGGGCTAGCGCAGGTGTAAAACATAAGCAACGTCTATATAATATATCATATATACTATATACCATATCTATCTGAACAAATCACATGATCACAACACAGATAACGCAGCAGGAAAAATCATATGAAATATTGGATATACTAGGACGTCCGTGTTTTTAATACGAGCCAGTATAAAACAAGGATTCCACGGTCGTGATGAATAGCCAATCCCACACCCCTAGACCCCAATGAGAGCGGCAAGCAACCCTACCAATTCTAGGGTTAGGAGACCCGGACTCGACTCCTCGAGATGGTCTCCCACTGGACCCTAGAACCCGGTTACTTGTGCTCTCCTCCTTGGGTCTATCCTAGTACGGAAAAGTAAATAATATACAAAAGGTGACATCATCTACAACCTGGAAGTGCCCCAATAAAAGAATATTACTTAAAAGTTTTTACATTAATGAAAAAGAAAAACACTCATCTCACATAAAAACCCCCGGCTATTCAAACACGACGATCCAATATAACATATCCAGCAACACATAACATCACATGTCATCAACGTAAGTAAACATGCGTATCCCAATTGTCGTTGACATATAGCAACGAAACCGGCGATATCACATATTACACTTACGGTCACAGAAAAGAAAGTGTAAAACTACAACAGTTGGAATCCGCAATCTCTTTAGACATCGGATGCCTAATCAAATGAATTCCTTAGACATCGCATGCCTAACAATTATAAACCCCGCATTTTAGTCTCATTATCGAAAACTCTTTTCAATATCAAGTCGGGAAATTCAACAGGATTCCCGACATTCTGATCGAATGCTCGTCGCAAACTTTAGTAGGCAGCTGCACCCCCGACGCCATCGACGAAGTGCACCAAGGCGGAACACCGCTGCCGTGAGCACCCGAACGGATGCTTTCGGCGACGGGGTTCTCCTACAGTCACTTGGTCGGGGCTATAGGGCAAGGTTGTCTATTAAGTTTACCCGGCGAGTATCCGCGTACACTACGTGATTGCGACGGACTTTTGATCGCATCAAAATTCCGTAGCAACCGATCAAGTGAGACTAAACTGCTATGTTTATAACATTCATTCAGTTATCTCATAACTACTTGTGAATTCCAAGTGTTGTATCACATTCCGGATAAATAAAAAATGTTAAACTTTCCGATCGAACATTCGAACACCCAAGTTTTCCCGAAACAGCTCAACACATGAAATAAGTTTAAAAACATTCACTTCGTGCCTCAGTACCAACGGTCCAGCCGTAGAAGAGTCAAGCCAACACCTCACATGTGGCACGCTGTACTGCCCCAAACCCTAAGGTTCAAAGGGCAGTTCAAAACGGTCACATAATCGAGTTAAGGTTTGTTGTCTTCTAGAGGGACCATCGCGTTACTTGCACTACTTAGAACGTCATTAAACTACGGAAAAATCCAACAATTGGAATTTTTCCCGGCAAAGGGGAAAAACGGGTATTTATATCCGGTCGAACTTTCTAACATATTCTAAATTATCCGGAAAAACACAAACAAAGTTTGACAATCCGATCGAATCCTTGAACTCCCAATACAACCCAGAAAACTCAACTCTTTAGTACGATTTAAAAATTCGCAGAAAATACAGCACCAGAAAATAGGAATTACTGTGCAAAAATGAATGGAAGAAGCGGCTAAGTGGCCGCGGAACCGCCGCATTAGCCATGCTAATGCCACGGTTCCGCCGCTCTTTGATCGAATCAGAAGAACGTGCTTCACAGTAATTCTTAGAAACTCCTGCTTATTTTTCTGCATATTTTTAATTCGTAAAAATCCCCGATTTCAAAAAATGTACATAGAGCAATTTGAGATTAGGGTTTCGGTTCGATCGGACTTCTAACTCCGTCTACGCATCGCCTAAGGCTCTAGCTAGGCTCTGATACCACTGTAGAGATCCTAGGAACACTAATGAGGTCTCACATGTGATCAAACATGGCCAATTCTAATTTTTTTCATGTGCCTACAAACCCTGATACGGATCGTTAACTAGATGATAAGGCGATGCAAGCAAGTAAACGACTTTATTGCTAAAGGAAAGTGACTACAACCTTTGTAGATCCGGTCCTCCACCTCTCTAGCTCCGTGATGACGTCCCTCCACTGTACTAATCGGAATCCGGACTCTGGCGAAGGTTTCGTCGGAGAAATGATCGGGCTAGGTCGTCGACTTTGATGCCGAAGATGATCTACGTCGAGGCAACTCAAGATCAAACTCCAACTTCACCAAGTCATGAAACTTGTGAAGAAAACACCCTATACTACTTGACAAGTGGTAGAGGATGAAGAAATAGGAAGTGGGTTCACTTTAGAATTGGATTTCTCACTCTTTTTCTCATTTCACCATTGATGGTAGCAAGCTTTTCTTCATCTTGAAGAAGGAGAAGAAGAAGAAAAGAATATGATAAGTATTTAGAAATAGAAAATAAAATGATACTTATCATATAGCAACCATGGTTAAGTGTAGAGAATAAAGTAGGGTTAGGTTTAATGGTTAGGTTAAGGCTAAGAAACAAAATGGTCAAAGCTTCAAAGCTTCATGAAGTTTCAAGGAAAAAACAAAAGAAGCCGTCCTTTTGTCTCTTGCCTTAAAATGAATAAATAAATAAATAGTTAATAAAATCAAAACCCTAACCATTACATAACCATGGTTTAATCTAAACATACACCCAAACATTCATGTATCATCAAACATGATACAATCAAGTGCACAAAAATATATCACATATACAATGTGCACATCAAGTGAGAAAATCCATTTTAAGTGAACAAATACTAGTTAATGTAAACTAATATATCAAATATATAATTATACATTAAATCATTAAATCAGCACTTGATTTAACGATCCGGTCATATCGCATATGACCGACTAATATCCAATGTATCGGCTTTTCGAATCAATTCTCGATTCGATAACTAGGTTATATCGCATACAGCCAATCGATACATTCATCGCGAGAATAGAATACGGTATCACATACACGCATTATTCTCGGTCCCGCACATATCTCATATGCGCTCCTATTTCGTTTCGCTTGAGCCAGGAAACCTCTGTGTAGGACTCTAAAGACTCGTCAATACGCCGGCAGCAGGTGATGATCATATCAAACACCCACAAGCCGCAAGCGGTCTGCTAAACGTAACGGCCACCCGGGTATTGAGCGATCAGAAGATCGACGAGCAAGCCCGCTCACACTCCTGTGAATCCAACCAGTAACACTTACCGTACAGTCCGGTCTGTTCGTCTGATATGTCGCATATCTCATCTAGGGGTGGTAAACGTCAGACCCTAATAGCTCGATAAGTCATGCCGACGTGAGGTCCATAACAATCGTGAAACTACTGATAACTCTTACCAGTATATCACTGCAACCCTGGCCAGGGATTTCCTGTTATGGCCAGTCGTGCATAGCGCAACATCAACCCCCAATACCGGGAGAGACGAATCCCCTCCTATCGCTCATTGCCTCCATGTGAATCGGGACTGTACCCAAAAACCACCTGTTTGCACGACTCAGTAGAGCCGTGGTAGGGTGGAAATCAAAGCACAGTGGGAGACACACAAGACTCTATGACGATCTCGGGTCAACAGACTAAGCTGCACCAGTGTCACCAGAGAACTGCCATCTGACGTGAGGTATAATACCATCTGGGAGTTCTCGGCGAGTCCGTTCAGTGTACCCAGTCTCCACCGAGCACTCGCATACCATCTCTGATGTCAAACACCAATGGATATGGGATCATCCATCGCCCATCACATGGGTCGAGAAGATATACGCTAGTCTACTCTGGAATATCGATGCCCCGTCTCGATATTCCCACGACTAGGAACATTGAAGGATGTACTCATGGACTATCCAGGCCCCACTAGTATGATCTACATCATAGTCCTGGAAGTCGAGTACACATCCTAAGGGTTTTATCAATATGTAACAGAGAGACAGAAAGTATACATGTTAAGATAAAGAGCAACCAGATAGCGTACTATCATGTCGAGCAAGAAAGTCCTACCTATATATGTCCCAGCATCCACTACAATATACATCCAATATACAGTAATGGCCTCTAGGGCATACATATAACTAACATGGACTATGACGAAACCTTTTCTCCAGTGGCTATGCTTAAATCCATCCGGATCATGCTTGCCATCGCTGCATATCATGACTACGAAATCTGGCAAATGGATGTTAAGACTGCCTTTCTAATGGGTGATTTAGAAGGGTGCGTGTACATGACTCAGCCAGAGGGCTTCGTAGATAGTGGGAGCAGCGGGAAGGTGTGCAAGCTGCTTAAATCCATTTATGGATTAAAGCAAGCATCGCGGAGTTGGAACATCTGCTTTGACGTCGTTATCAAAGAGTTTGATTTCGTCAAAAACGTAGATGAAACTTGTATCTACAAGAAGGTAGCAGGGAGTAAGGTTGTCTTCCTCGTATTGTACGTAGACGACATACTCCTAATAGGAAATGACATTCCTATGCTGCAATCGGTTAAGCTCTTCTTATCACAAAGATTCTCAATGAAAGATCTAGGTGATGCCTCCTGCATTTTGGGAATCAGGATCTACAGAGATAGATCTAAAAGGATATTGGGATTGTCCCAATCTAGGTACATAGACACCATACTAAAGAGGCTTAGTATGGAAGAATCCAAGCGTGGGAACTTACCCATGATCTCTGGAGTCACTCTCTCCAAAGAGATGTCTCCCAAGACTGATTTGGAGAGAGCTCGCATGCAAGGGATACCCTATGCTTCGGCAGTAGGCTCTATCATGTACGCGATGCTATGTACCAGACCCGATGTAGCATACTCACTAAGTGTAGTGAGTAGGTATCAAGCTGATCCTGGAGAGAGTCACTGGACAGCTGTGAAGAGCATTCTCAAGTACTTACGAAGGACTAAAGAGATGCTCTTGGTGTATGGTAACGAAGAACTCCAAGTGGAGTCCTTTACCGATTCAAGCATCCAGAGTGATAAGGACGACTCTAAGTCGCAGTCGGGATTTGTCTTTACCCTTTACGGAGGGGCGGTTAGCTGGAAGAGTTCCAAGCAGGAAACCGTGGCAGACTCGACGATGGAGGCTGAATACATCGCTGCCAACGATGCTGCCAGAGAGGCTGTCTGGATCAAGAAGTTCATTACTGAACTTGGAGTGGTTCCATCCATTGAGCATCCAATACCTTTGTATTGCGATAACAATGGAGCGGTGGCTTTGGCCAAGGAACCCAGGTCCCATCAGCGATCCATGCATATTCTAAGGCGGTATCACCTGATCCGGGAGATAGTTGATCGCCGGGAGATCGAGGTCAGGAGGGTTGACACGAAGAACAACACTACGGATCCACTCACGAAGGCCATTCCCCAGATACAGTTTGAGAGACTTTTCGGGATGCTCGGTATGCGATACTGCAGCAGCTGGCCCTAGTGCAAGTGGGAGATTGTTAGTTGTATGTATGCCCTAGAGGCCAGTATTGTACAGATGATGTATATTATATTGGATGCTTGGACATATATAGAGATGACTTTCTTGCTCGATATGATAGTATGCTATCTGGTTGCTCTTTATCTTAACATGTATACTTGTCTCTTTATACTGTCTTATAGTTACATGTTGGTAAAACCCTTAGGATGTGTACTTGACTACCTGTACTATGATGCGGATCATACTAGTGGGGACATGGTAGTCCATAAGTACATCCTTCAAGATCCCTAGTCGTGGGTGTATCGAGACGGGGCATCGATATACCAGTGTAGACTAGCGTATACGCTTCTCGACCCATGAGATGGGCAATGGATGATCCCATATCCATTGGTGTTTGACATCAGAGATGGTATACGGGTGCTCAGTAGAGACTGGGTACACTGGACGGACTCGCCGAGAACTCCCAGATGGTATTATACCTCACGTCAGATGGCAGTTCTCAGGTGACACTTGTGCAGATTAGTCTGTAGACCCGAGATCGTCATAGAGTCTTATGTGATTCCCACTGTGCTTTGATTTCCACCTTACCACGTCCATGAGGGCGTGCAAAATGGTGGTTTTTGGGTACAGTCCTGAGTCACATGGAGGCGATGAGCGATAGGAGGGGTTTCGTCTCTCCCGGTATTAGGGGTTGATGTTGCGTTGTGCTCGATTGGCCGTAACAGGGAAGTCCCTGGCCAGGGCTGATTCAGAGATTTGCTGGTAAGTGTTACCAGTAGTTTCTCGACCCATTATGAGCCTCACATCGGTACGACTTATCGGTTATTGGGGTCTGACGTTTACCACCCCTAGACTTGATATGCGACATATCTGATGAAGAGACCGAACTGTACGGTAGTGTTGCCGGTTGGCTCGACGGGAGTTGTAGCAGGTTCGCTTGTTTTCTTCTGATCGCTCAATACCCGGGTGGCCGTTACGTTTAGCTGACCGCTTGCGGCTTGGGGGTGCTTGATAGGATCATCACCCACTGCCGGCGTATTGACGAGTCTTAGAGTCCCACAAAGGAGTTACCTAGTCCAGGAGAAACGTTGTGATGCGCGTATTCGATATGCGCATGGACCCGGTTAAAATGCACGTATAAGATACCGTATATTAATCGGGCGGCTTGCTTTTGGTAGGGTCGTATGTGATATGGCCGGATTGATAAATCAAGTGTTGATTTATCATTTAACTATTAGTTTCTCACTAGAAATCCTTTCTTGTATTTATGGATGTATGCATGCATGTATGCATTCTTTCTTGATTCATGCACATATGGATGTGCATGCACACATACATACATACATACATCATCCTTCATGGTTGTATATATATAGAAAATGGTGGCAATATAAGACTCACACCTTGGTTATTTATATGGATTATTATTTCTATTTGTGTTAAAACAAAAAGAAAAGGAAAAGGATAATTCATGGTCTTGATTCCACACTCTTCTTCAACTAACCATGCTCACCTACTTATTAACCATGAGTTAATCTTCCTCTTTTGTTTTAACTCAAGTGAAATAAATATCCATATAACATAACCATGGTTTGAGATGAGAAGTGAAAAATATATATACATATATTTTCCATTTTTCATGAGAGATTATCTTTTCTCTTGTTCTAAAAAGGCCATCATCTTCTTCCTCCTTCTTCCTTTGCTCTCTAGATTTCTCTAGTGAGCAAATTACTTACCAAGTTAGGATTTTGAAGTGAGAAAAGCCACCACAACATCATTCTACACAAGTCTTGCCCACTTGTTTAGAGTGTTAGCTTCATTTCTTTCTCTTGATCAAGTGAAGTTGCAAGCCTGGACAAAGCGGACTCCGGGTGGATCATCGTGGACCTAGAGGAGTTCAAACGGACCTTTTCCAAACCCCAAGTAGCCGAGGAGTCTAGCATAGGGAGCTACAAAGGTTGTACTCTCAAAATCCTAGCTTTTCTTACTTGTGATGATGTATTGTTTTGAAACCCTAATTTTTCTAGGAATGATTCTTTGTATGCTTACTTAGCACCCTAAAAATTCAATCTTTGGTACATGTGATGCTTCCAAACCCTTCATGAGGTGCTAGGTAAACCTAACAGTTAGTCTAGCTTAGCACCATGAAAAATTTAAATTTGGCATGCTTGATGCCACTAAAACCCCTTGCTGGTGCTAGGGTAGACTTTCAGTGTTTTTTCAAATTCACAAACTTTTTCATACGGCATCCTACGATGATTTGTTCCGTTCGAGTTATTCTACATGAATAGATGCAAAATCGTATCGATTGGAAGTGTTTTCCATATGGATTTATTTTAGCGGTGCAGTTTCTAATATTTTAAAACTAAGTTCTACACATGCAAAACACTTTTGATCAATGCGATTTTGCATCTGTTCATTATTTAAGACGTGTAGAACAACTTGAATGGAATGGATCGTTCGTAGGACGCCGCACGAAAAAATTTGTGAATTTGAAAAACACGAACCCGCCCTAACGGATGTGCACTTATATATATATATATATATATATATCTTAGGGCGGGTTCATGTTTTTAAAGTCACAAATCTGAATAACAGCTGTTGGATCTGTCCTTTATTTTTAATGGCTCAGATTAAAATAACTAAAAATCCATTTAAACAATTTAGTAAATATCCTCTTCCCAAATTTTTAGGATTCATAATTATATGATTTGAGTCAAAAAGACAGAAAGGATTCAAATTCCATGAGAACCCAACGATGAAAAATCAGAATATCCAACAGATCCTCATGATTTGAATATAAAAATAATCTAAATACCTAACAAATTCTCATGATTCCAAACAATATTACCTAAAATAAATGAATAGAGATAAGTATGCATCCCAAAAATCAAAGAAGAGAATATTTATTAGATTATTTAAAGGGAATTTTTAGTTGTTTAATCTAAGCCGTTGAAAGCAAAGGACAGAACCAATGCATGTTATTTAGGTTCATGAATTTAAAAACACGACGCTACCCTAACGGATCTGTATTCTCTCTCTCTATCTATCTATCTATCTATCTATCTATAAATATATATATATATATATATATAGAGAGAGAGAGAGAGAGAATAATGTAGGAAAGAGGCTATAGGGAATTTCCTCCTATGGCGTCGAAAACATACATCCTCCATCATTTTTTCCGACGATCGGCACCCATCATCCTCATCATTATCTTCTAAGATGTGAATACACAAAATTTCATGCGATTCCAACGCCTCTTCTCCATTGATTTACTGGGTGCAAAATTAACGCATTACCGACAATAAAACATTTTACATTTCTAATTCAACGGTGAATAAGTGGTAGAATCATATGAAATTTGGTGCATCCACATCTTAGATGATAAGGATGAAGATAATGGATGCTGATCGTCAGGTAAAATCATAGAGGGTGTATTTTTTGACGCCATAGGAGGAAATTCCCTTCTATAGCATCTTTCTTCCATTATATATATATATATATAGAGAGAGAGAGAGAGAGAGTCGATCAATTGAGGCCGTTGCTCATTTTTAAAATGAGGCCAACTCTTCAAGCTTTTAAACCGTCATGTTTTTCACCGATCCAACCGGTCATCGTGATCTGCAGGTCATGGATAGCTTAGATATCAAAATTCATGAAATTTGGAGATATCTAGTATATTCATCAAGTGATCACAATTTTCATTTACCGCAAAGCCATTAAAATTTTGCTCCACCTAATCGATGTGCTACAAATCTCATGAAATTTGATACGTAACTTACCCATACATATCCATGATGCGTTGATCACGATAGCCGGTCGGATCTGTGGAAAACATGGTGGTTTAGAAGTTCGAGAAGTTTGCCTCATTTTATAAAATGAGCACAGGCGTCAATTGATCGGCTTCATATATATATCCTCCACCATTTTATTCGACGATCGGCACACATCATCATCATTTTTATCTTATAAGATTTCGATTCACCAAATTTCATGCGATTCTACCATTTTTTTTACCGTTGTGTGTGTAGAGAGAGAGAGTGTATGTGTGTGTATAATGTAGAAAAAAGGCCATAGGAAGGAGTTTCATCCTATGGCGTCAAAAAATACTGATAGAGGCTGAGATCTCCTTCAGATGTTGCCTTCCGTTGATCTGCTGATGGCGGCGATGGCTGGCTGAGATTTGATCTGGAGGCTGTCGCTCCCGAAACGTGTGTATCTCAATGGGTTGAGGTTGTGGTTGCCGAGTTACCTGCAAGGAAGTCCCGGGGTGGTTGTACCACCGAGGACCCTCCGACGATCAAGTTAGGCTAGAGATCCGAGCAGAGTAACGGCTTAGTAGCGTAAAAATGGCTTACTTGAACCGTCTGAAGAGGGGGTTTATATAGCGGTGGCAGCAGGTGAGGCGGGCGCGAGAATCGTGCCGGCCGTTACGCTCCCGACGTCACGCCCGCGTGATGAGCGGGACCTCCCATTAATGGCGAGACAGGCTCTTTAATGGGGGATCGTGGTGGCATGGAACGTGGGATGTGGCCGGTGGAGATCTCGCGCATGGCGAGATTCATGGGATGGCAGTTACGTCTACAAGCGGTGTTGTTGGTCGGTCGATGAGACCGAGGAAGATGACCTCGGTAGGAGAGCTCGCGGAGGAGCGGGAGAGCCGAGGTATCTTGGTTCTGCTCGAGCCTGGAGGCGAGCTGAGAGGGCCGAGGAGGCTCGGGCCAGTGATAGCTCGGAGACGAGCTGTGGGGACGAAGAGGCCAATTGTGCTGGGGGCTCGGAGGTGAGCCAGTGTTTGCTTGTTGGACGGGCACATGGGTGGTCTGGTCGGCCACTGTAAGTCCTTTCTTGCATGCTCTGGGACACGTCGCCTGCCACGTGTTCTGATCTGGGAGACCACTGATATCGAGCATCATCATTAGCCCCCCACTTTCGTCCCGACCAGCTGATGGGTCGGGTCGAGAGTGGTTTGCCGTCTCACCCGAGGTGAGCTCTTTTCCGAAGATATCGTCGGGCGTGTCTCTGGGCAATTGGCTGTCTTTTCTGGATGAGGCCAGCGAATCAAGGCGAGATCTTTTTCATTAAAGAGAGTGCGCCGGATCGTGTGCTCTTTGGTGAAGCGACGGGCCACGTGTCGGGCGCCGGTTGGCTGATGTGACGTGCCGCAGGCATCTGGCATCCGATGGGACGCTGCCAATGTGCTTGCGATGGGTGGAGCGATTGTGGCCGTTGAGTGTAGCGAACCGTTTTGGCGGGAGTCGACCGTCGTCGTTGGATGAGGACGCCGGCTGTATAAATCGAGGGGAGGCCTGATTTAGGGTCTCTCTCTTCATATTTTCTCATTCTGAGTCTTGTTAGCTCGGCGCTCTCCCCTTTAGGTCGGATCTCAGCGTTTTCTCTTCTCAAGGATCTTTTCCCATCGGGTTAGATGTCTTATTTTGAGGAGTTTGTAAATGTCGTATGGGTAGATACGAGGGATTATTCCCCTGGGTTGGAGCCCCCTCAGGAAGTTGGGGTCAGATCCCCTCCCTGGGGGCGCGCGTCTGGGGCGGTTCCAGGAGCGGTGGCGGCGAACGCGCCCGGTGCGTCATCCTCAGTAAGATATGAGGACGAGCTTATCACCGCTCGGGCTCGTTTCCATATTCCCTCTGGCTACACGCTGCGATTAGCCGAGGAAGGAGAGAGGGCAGATCAGGTGAGGGGTAGAGAGATCGCCTTGTACCTGGAAGCCCTCTGGGCCGGAATGCGCCTGCCTTTCTCTCCCGAGGTTATAGCTGCGTTAAACTATTTTGGGTTAGCCCCGGGCAAGCTGGTGCCGAACTCCTGGAGAATTCTCATTGGGTTCCTGGTCCGGCTGAAGTTGCAGACGATCCCCTTTAGTCTGTCCATCCTCGCCTCCTCCCTTATTTATAAAAGCCACCCTGGAACTCATGCGGGCGACCCGAAATGGGTTTACCTCTCCTTTAGGAAACAACGGGGGAGTGTAGCCGGGTCAGGGGTTGTCGTCCTGCCTTCTTCCATTCATGATTGGAAGAAGACGTTTTTCTTCGTCGGGCCTCCAGAGGGTGAGGACTGGCCCGTACCCGTCCAGTGGTCTAGGGATAGGTGGTGGCAGGGAAATCCGTCCAATGACCCCGACATGGCGAGGGTGGTGGCGTAGGATCCTATACCTCGGGCTGATGTGCTGCTTTTTGAGCGGGCCCTCAGTTGGGCCGGGCTCAGCCCCGCCAAGTTCGTCGGTAAGCTAGGAGCTGGTATTTGTTTTTACTTTGCTTGTGTCGCTGATTCCACTATATCTTGCCTTGTGCAGAGACCATGGATGCGGGCCTCCTTCGAGCAGCTATGCGCAAGCCGGAGAAGGGGTCGAAGGCTGGAGGGGCCAGCTCTTCCCGTCATACGTCGGTCCCGGCTTCCCCAGCAGCCGTCCTGCCCCAGAGCTCGAGTGCGGATCGCGCCCTGGGGCCCAGCCAGGTGCCGAGCAGAAAGAGGGCTCAGGGAGAGGACGCCGAGCTTCGGAGGTGGAGACGACCTCTCCGCCGTCGTCTTGATCAATCGAAAATAATGTATTTTTAACACGGCAATTTCCCTATCAATTGCACTCATTTAGAAGTGTTCGGTATTCATATTTCACATATTAGAAAATCAGTCGTTAAATATCAGATTTCATGTGTTAGACTTTAAAACCGGCACTATAAAGGAAATTGACTGCATTTCATGGCATCGCATCATCTCTGTATTTGCGCAACACTTGTGTCGAGATTTGTGCAGGAAATTACAGGAGCAAAGACAAAAGAGCTGATCAAAAATACGCCAACTCAATGATTTCAGATCTGGTAGCAATCCAAAGGGAGAAATACAATTCAACATATCAAAGAAAGGCCCACAACTCAAGCCCAACAAGCACCAAAAGTTTCAAGCCCTAAAGCCTCTAAAGCGCCGCGGAACCGCGGCTTGAGCCGCGGTTACGCGGCGGTTTGGTCAGATCATCATTCCAATTTTGGTGCATAATTCTTCTCTCAGTGGCTACACCTCATTTTGACACGTCAAGTTCCAGAATACCCTCGAAGCTACTGCCAGATCAGCAAAGATCATTAAGCAAAGCTAATCCTAATTAAGCTCCTAACTAACCTCTTCTAGAAGCTCCCTCCTAACTAATCACATCTAGAAGCTTCTCCTCTAACTAACTTTTGGAGGGAAATTCAAATTTCCTCAACAAACTTTTGGAGGGAAACTTAAAATTCAAATCCTAGATCTAGGGTTTTGAGATCTATAAATAGGAGCCTAGATCTAAGGGTTGAGAAAAATATTAGTTCATCATTAGTTAGTCTTCTCTCATCATTTCAATTCTTCATCCTCTTCCACAAGTCTAGTGACAAGGCTTGTGCGAAACCCTAACCCTAATTCCACTCCAAATTCAAGATCTTGAGTACCAAATCAAGCGAGAAGCCTTCAACCTTTTAGGAGCCGAGCCGATCTTCAATCGGGCAAGTGATCCAAGCCGATCCGCGACTCAAGGAGACGAGCGAAGCCCAATCGACGATCGAGTTCTTCCTCTTGTAGTTCTTGAGCGAATGTAATGAAATTGTTGATATAAATAAAAGGTGAAATTCTTTAATCTTGCTTTCTTTTAATTCTTGCATCATGATTAGATCTCAATTTGTGATTGTGGTTCTTGTTGTGGTGTTTGAGTAAAACTCCGCTCGTAAAGGAGTCGAGACGATTGTAGAATGATAATGTAACAAATCTTAATACGATTTTTAAGTCCTACGAGCTTTGTAAACCCTAGCAAGTTCAAGAATCGATGACCTAGTTTCGTTGCGATGCTTTCTTGATTGTGATCGCTCGAAATTAGGGATCTACGATCGTTTCTTGAATTTACTAGAGGCTAGAATGTGAATGATATCGACGAAAGAATAAGGGATAAGATGAAACCCTAGTTTCATAAGAAATCCCTAATTCTCGATCGACCATCATCGATCTAGTATCAATTCATCGAAGGATAAGAATACGTAATTGTAAGATTACATCACATCTATAGATCCGATCGATTCCTACGAGCCTCATTTCGATTCTTGATATTTGGTTTGGAAAAATCATCAAACTATCAATTCTTGATTCTATCTTTTCTTGTTATTAGATCTAGATTTTCTAATTCTTGAACTTCAAATATGAAATCATGAATTGTTTGTTTTCTTTTCTTTAAACTTTTGACTCATCTAATTCAAAAGACGAACGATTACACTGTCCCTGTGGACGATCCGCACTTACTAACGCGCTACAATCGACACCGTTATTGATTGCGGTCAAATATTTTTGGTTGTGATTTCTTTACAATTTTCATACTACACATCAAGAATTCTTTTAAATCAAATGGCGCCGTTGCCGGGGATAGTGCGCTAATTGTTCGTATTTTGAAATTTGAGTTGAAAATTTTATTCCATCTAAATTTTTTGATCTAAACTCGCACAAACTCTAATACGTGTGTTGTGATTTGATTGCGAGGAATTCTGGAATCATTGGAGCTTGGATGAAATTTTTCTGAGCATTCCAGAGAGCTAAAGGGAGCAACAGAAGCATTCTCCTAAATTTCTGTGCAGTGATCCCTTTCCCCAACCGCGTTTCCGCGGCAAAACCCCCTCTCCTGCGGCGGTTCCGCGGCAACTCTAAGTCATCACTGCACCAAACTTTCTCTGTAAGTTTCTTACCTTATCCTCTCTCCTCTTTTTAGCTCCAACTAACATTTTGTGCAGGTTTCTTTGCAAATAATCGCAGCGCCGCAAAAGCAAAAATAAAAATTTGTGCGTGTTTTGATTTTTGGTTGTTTGCATATTAATACGGAAATTAAGGGGCACGACCAAATCCAGATTAGGTGGGGAGTTCATTACCCTTCCTAAGCCCCAAAAATCACAAACTTGCATCCGCATTACCCTCATTAATTAAAAAATATCTAAAGATGACTCTAAGGACCGTCGCGCTCACTTAGGACAGAAGAAGGCCGTGGGTAATTCATTGCTTATCCGCGTTTTCTTGTGGTGTCTAAGGCGAGTGTGTCTAAGGCGAGTGGTTTTTAATTAGGCCCACTACTTACGTAGTGGAGTACCTTCCCACTTACCTGGCACTTATCCGGCCACAGGGGGACAAAGAGGCAGTGGAGGATTCTATCCTGCGACTTGCCTTTTGGCAGTTAGGAGCGGTCTAGAGCCGGACCTAGGTGACCACTAGAAATTAGGGTTTGTGTGCTGCATGTGTTGTGTCGCATCATCTTTTCAAAATCCGTATCATTTTTCAAAACAAACACCGCATTCACTTCATTTCCCCTAATTATAAATTCACGCTGCCACTTGTACTAACCCTTTTTAGTGCAAGATAGGCTGGACAACGGGATTCTAGTGCCTGTTTGTCCGCGTCTCCCGATCGACCTTAAAGTCGGTATTTCTACATTTACCCTTTCTTTTACCCACCACCACACCCACACCGATGGATCAGTCTCCATCGAACTTCTTTTCCACTACCCTGCCGCCGTCCGTTGGTGCGCAGAATCCACCTCGCATCTCTCTCCAAGAGAGGTGCTATCCTACACGAGGCCCACTTTCCACCTGTCTTTCCATACCACCAGCCAACAGGGAAAATTTTCAGATTAAACCCCAATACATCAACCTTCTACCAAAATTTCACGGTCTCGAGTCTGAAGACGCATACGTGTTTATCACGAAATTTGAAAATGTATGCGCAATGATGGGTACCTCACAGTTGTCTGTGGATGCTTTGCGTCTTCGTCTTCTCCCATTTACCTTGTGCGATTTAGCCGAGAAGTGGCTATATAACACTACCGCACATTCCATTTCAAATTGGGATGAATTCGTCAAAGCATTCCTGAAGAAATTTTACCCACATCAAAAGACAGCTCGAGTCCGTAGCGAAATCTATCAATTCACCCAGCTTCCAAATGAAACATTTTCAAAGTGTCTTGAACGTTTCAAGGATCTGTTAGTCCAATGTCCACATCACGGCATCCCGAGATGGGAACTGTGCCGAATCATTTATGAGGGCATTACTCCTAACACAAGACAGACCCTTGAATCCATGTGTCAAGGCAACTTTATGACCAAAGATGATGGGGAAGCCTGGGAATTCCTAGAAAATTTCGCTGAAAAAACTTTACATTGGGAGGGTGTGAGTCAATCGTCTAGGGAAGGCAATGATATTTCCATAGGAGTTAGAGCTGACATTTCGGTTATGCAAAAGAAACTTGAAACTATGGAAAACAAATTTTTAGCCGCCCTAAGTCAAATATCACTCTCCAAAACTGTATGTGGTTGTTGTTCTGATCCGTCTCACTTGACGGAAGAATGTCCGTTTCAAGGTCATGAGCATACCAATGCCGCATTTCAAAGACCTAGAAACGATCCATTTTCCTCCACATATGATCAGGGTTGGAGGAATCACCCTAATTCTGCTTAGAACCAATCACAATCTCAAAACACGGTTCCAAACCCGAATCAATTCCAAAGGGTCCCTCCACCACAACAGCAACCACCACAATTGAGTCAGCACCCCTTTCAAGCACAAAATTTTCAAAATCCGGTCAACACTTTTGCACCATCTAGTCCTTTGCAGTTGACCGGGACTGATGACTCCTATTCATTTGCACAATGCATGAATTTGGTCTTAACAAATATCATGCAAGTTTCAGCTGAAATGAAGTCTTCTGTCGATAAAATTGAGAAAAACTCAGCGTCCCAAGCTGAGAGTATCAAATCGATGGAAGCAGAAATTTCACGATTAAGAGCCGAAATGAGTGCAAGAGAGAAAGGGAAACTTCCAGCTCAACCTTTACCCAATCCTGGCTATTCACATCATGTGGATGCAATCACGTTGAGATCGGGAAGAGTGCTTGACACTCATGTTGGGGAAGAGTTTGATGATACTGATAAATCAATCAATAAAACCCCGGCTGAGACCTTTCCTTACACACACACTTCTAATTCTGACCCCAGTTCTTCTACCCCACCACCTTCTTCCGAGCCTATTCTTCGTTTCCAAAAAGGCTCGCCACTTCAGCCCACCTCTTCTACTCCTCCACGGACGATCCCCACTTCTATTCTGGGATCGGTTCCACACACACTTCCTTCTCCTATGATGGACCCAACGCTTATTGCTAAAGCACCTTACCCGAACCGGTTAAGGGCTAACACATCGAGTCCAGATATGGAGAAGATCATGGATATTTTTAAGCAAGTTAACATCAACATCCCTCTCCTAGATGCTATCCAACAAGTTCCGTCCTATGCGAAAACTCTTAAGAACTTGTGCACTAGGAAGAGAAAGACTCAAGTGCCCAATAAGATATTCATGGCAAAAACAGTAGACACGGCTTTCCCCCAACAATTACCGAGGAAATGTAAGGATCCTGGATATCCTACTATTTCCATTTCTATTGGGGAAAAACACATTAACCGTGCTCTACTAGACCTTGGCGCTAGTGTTAACTTGCTTCCTTTCTCAGTCTATGAGCAGTTAGGTATCGGAGAGTTGAAGCCAACCCATTGCACTCTCCAGATGGCTGACCGATCAATCACCAAACCTAAGGGTGAACTGGAGGATGTGTTAATAAAAATCGGAGAATTTATATTCCCTGTGGATTTTATTGTAATTGATACACAGCCTGTAGCGAACCCACGGAATCAAATTCCGGTGATTTTAGGTCGCCCCTTTTTGGCCACTTCCAATGCAATCATCAACTGTCGTAATGGTTCTATGACCCTATCCTTCGGGAATAAGTCAATTGAGCTGAACATTTACAAGTTGGGAAGTGTACCCTCCGAACCTACTGCTCAGGTCTGTTCTGTCGACTTAATGGATGTCGACAGCAGCGAATTTGATGATCCTCATGATACCGATCTTGACTCTTTTCATACGTTGTTGTTTGACCCAACTATATATCATACACATACGGACTCTTCCACTGAGATGTCCAGGTCAACATTTAACACTGATTATGAACTGCTTTTAGAGTCTGAAGATCACCCCGCACTTTGTGATGACATTATTTATCGGGGTATTGATGGAACTTTTGAGGAAATCTTCGCTGATGAACTTGCATTTTTGAATGACACGGGTGTTGAGATGAATCATCTCCCAATCAATGAAATTGAACCTCCACCCCTTCTTCTGAACTGTAAAAAGAATGCGAGTAATCCATCACATTCACTGCATCGTCTCTCCAATACGAGACGCACACACATTCTATTCCACCACTTAACCTTTCCCCACTTCTTCTTCTACCAACCAGAGCACTGCATTGATAAAAATTTTGAATGGTTGGTGTTGACATTCGGTCTTTGCAAAGCTTGGCATCGACCATTGATTCTTGACCCCCTCATGTGATTTTCAAAGATTAACATTGCATAACTCAAGTTTGGGGGGGGTATATTTTTCTGGCTCTTGAAAAGAAATTTTTTGTAAAATTTTGGGCCAAAAATAAGTTTGGGGGAGATTCTTCACTTAAATATTTTGCCCCCACTAATAAATTCCTCCCAAGCTTACAGATTTTTCGAGATTTAGCAGAAGGCAACAGTGAGGACACTGTTGAAAACAAGTTTAGGGGAGGTTTGTGCTTATTTTCGCATCATTTGCATATCACTTTGCATAAGCACAAAACATTTTTTTTGAAAAACTATAAAAATTTAAAAAATTTCAAAAAGATAAAAACATTTTTTGTACATAAATAAGATAATAAAAGTTTAGATAGTGAAAAATTACATCCATGAGATTAGAAAAATTTAAGAAAACCAAGAAAATTAGAAGTTTTCTTATACGAACTAGTAATAAGTAGTTATGAGCCGTTGTCCCAAGGGTTAGTAAGATGAAAGACGTCACTAATCTGAGGATAAAAATAAGTCTGAAAAATAGTTTCTATTCTGGAAGCCAAACATTTTGAACGTTGCTACCCTGCTATTCGCACTTACACACGCCTTGAAACCTGGGATAGTAGAGGATACCTTGAAATGCTCTTGTCTTAAAGCCAAAAGTATGAAGGAAATAAAAAAAAAGTGAATAAAAATATATAAAGTGGTGAGAAAAATGGACACTGGTTTTGTTATCACCGAGGGTAATAAAAAATGTATAGCGAGGGTGCTTCTTCACCTAGTGCCCTAAGGCCAACTGGTCTGGGAGTCACTGCTATGCCTGAGGTGGTGCAAGACGAGGAAAATACACCAAATAAGCAAGCACATGAGTAATCGGTCGGTTAGTACCTCAAGAAGTATTAACGATCGCATGAAAGTGTGTGAGCAATCTCATATAAATATTCATTAATTAAAAAGTACTGAGGCTGATGGGCAAGAGTATGATAGCTTGAATTGAATTCTCCGGGTGTAGGGATGTCTTTACACACACGCAGGGTGATATGATCGATGTTTGGAATAAAGATAGGAATGAAGAATAAGACGATGTTTTATTGAGGGAGGACGTGATTTCTGACATCTTTTCATGACCATTAAGATAGGGCTCATGACAACCGAAAAGCTAGCTTAGTTGGAAACCCTAATTTTCAAAGCTTTTCTTTTACAATTCTTCTCTTTAAATGTAATATTCATGATCTTCCTTTTATTATTGGATTTTGTGGGTGCAATCCGCTGAAAACCCTCAGGAGACAACACTCCTCCTACTAGGGACACCTAGAGGTTTAAAGGTTTGTTGCACGTGCTCAGTGCAATCGTGTTGCCTACGAAAGTGTGCTAGTTAGTTTTTCTCTTTCTTTATTTTCTCCTTCTCTTTTTAATAAAACATTCGCTCGAGACGATCGAAATTAAGTTTGGGGGAATTTGATCAGTCGAAAATAATGTATTTTTAACACGGCAATTTCCCTATCAATTGCACTCATTTAGAAGTGTTCGGTATTCATATTTCACATATTAGAAAATCAGTCGTTAAATATCAGATTTCATGTGTTAGACTTTAAAACCGGCACTATAAAGGAAATTGACTGCATTTCATGGCATCGCATCATCTCTGTATTTGCGCAACACTTGTGTCGAGATTTGTGCAGGAAATTACAGGAGCAAAGCCAAAAGAGCTGATCAAAAATACGCTAACTCAATGATTTCAGATCTGGTAGCAATCCAAAGGGAGAAATACAATTCAACATATCAAAGAAAGGCCCACAACTCAAGCCTAACAAGCACCAAAAGTTTCAAGCCCTAAAGCCTCTAAAGCGCCGCGGAACCGCGGCGGGCGCCGGCTTGAGCCGCGGTTCCGAAGCGGTTTGGTCAGATCATCATTCCAATTTTGGTGCATAATTCTTCTCTCAGTGGCTACACCTCATTTTGACACGTCAAGTTCCAGAATACCCTCGAAGCTACTGCCAGATCAGCAAAGATCATTAAGCAAAGCTAATCCTAATTAAGATCCTAACTAACCTCTTCTAGAAGCTCCCTCCTAACTAATCACATCTAGAAGCTTCTCCTCTAACTAACTTTTGGAGGGAAATTCAAATTTCCTCAACAAACTTTTGGAGGGAAACTTAAAATTCAAATCCTAGATCTAGGGTTTTGAGATCTATAAATAGGAGCCTAGATCTAAGGGTTGAGAAAAATATTAGTTCATCATTAGTTAGTCTTCTCTCATCATTTCAATTCTTCATCCTCTTCCACAAGTCTAGTGACAAGGCTTGTGCGAAACCCTAACCCTAATTCCACTCCAAATTCAAGATCTTGAGTACCAAATCAAGCGAGAAGCCTTCAACCTTTTAGGAGCCGAGCCGATCTTCAATCGGGCAAGTGATCCAAGCCGATCCGCGACTCAAGGAGACGAGCGAAGCCCAATCGACGATCGAGTTCTTCCTCTTGTAGTTCTTGAGCGAATGTAATGAAATTGTTGATATAAATAAAAGGTGAAATTCTTTAATCTTGCTTTCTTTTAATTCTTGCATCATGATTAGATCTCAATTTGTGATTGTGGTTCTTGTTGTGGTGTTTGAGTAAAACTCCGCTCGTAAAGGACTCGAGACGATTGTAGAATGATAATGTAACAAATCTTAATACGATTTTTAAGTCCTACGAGCTTTGTAAACCCTAGCAAGTTCAAGAATCGATGACCTAGTTTCGTTGCGATGCTTTCTTGATTGTGATCGCTCGAAATTAGGGATCTACGATCGTTTCTTGAATTTACTAGAGGCTAGAATGTGAATGATATCGACGAAAGAATAAGGGATAAGATGAAAACCTAGTTTCATAAGAAATCCCTAATTCTCGATCGACCATCATCGATCTAGTATCAATTCATCGAAGGATAAGAATACGTAATTGTAAGATTACATCACATCTATAGATCCGGTCGATTCCTACGAGCCTCATTTCGATTCTTGATATTTGGTTTGGAAAAATCATCAAACTATCAATTCTTGATTCTATCTTTTCATGTTATTAGATCTAGATTTTCTAATTCTTGAACTTCAAATATGAAATCATGAATTGTTTGTTTTCTTTTCTTTAAACTTTTGACTCATCTAATTCAAAAGACGAACGATTACACTGTCCCTGTAGACGATCCGCACTTACTAACGCGCTACAATCGACACCGTTATTGATTGCGGTCAAATATTTTTGGTTGTGATTTCTTTACAATTTTCATACTACACATCAAGAATTCTTTTAAATCACCTACCCCACAATGCCAGGGATCAAAGCCCTCACCAAGAGAAAGCCAAGCAGCTACCCTGCCCGGCTACCCCTGGCTGGTAGCTTCCCTACCTCAACGAACCAGGGATCAAAGCCCTCACCAAGAGGCAGCCGAGCAGCTACCCTGCTCGGCTATCCCTGGCTGGTAGCTTCCCTACCTCAACGAGCCAGAGATCAAAGCCCTCACCAAGAGGCAGCCGGGCAGCTACCCTGCTCGGCTATCCCTGGCTGGTAGCTTCCCTACCCCACAATGCCAGGGATCAAAGCCCTCACCAAGAGGAAGCCGAGCAGCTACCCTGCCCGGCTACCCCTGGCTGGTAGTTTCCCTACCTCAATGAACCAGGGATCAAAGCCCTCGCCAAGAGGCAGTCGAGCAGCTACCCTGCTCGGCTATCCCTGGCTGGTAGCTTCCCTACCTCAACGAGCTAGGGATCAAAGCCCTCACCAAGAGGCAGCCGGGCAGCTACCCTGCTCGGCTATCCCTGGCTGGTAGCTTCCCTACCCCACAACGCCAGGGATCAAAGCCCTCCCCAAGAGGCAGCCGAGCAGCTACCCTGCTCGGCTATTCCTGGCTGGTAGCTTCCCTACCCCACAACGCCAGGGATCAAAGCCCTCGCCAAGAGGCACCGGGCAGCAACCCTGCTCGACCATCCTTAAGGACAAAAAGCCCTTGCCAAGAGGCACGGGCAGTAACCCTGCTCGGCCTTCCTTAGTAGGCCAATAACGACCCCTCCCGCGCTAAGGATGAAAAGCCCTCGCAAGAGGCAACCGAACCCGCCCTTGTTCGGTTATCCCTAGCTGGTAGCTCCCAACCCCAACAAACCAGGGATCAAAGTCCTCACAGAGGCAACCGGACCCGCCCTTGTTCAGTTATCCCTGGCTGGTAGCTCCCTACCAAACCACGGATCAAAGCCCTCGCCAAGAGGCACCGGGCAGCAACCCTTCCCGGCCCGTCCTTAAGGATCAAAGCCCTCGCAAGAGGCAACCGGGCCTGCCCTTTCTCGGTTATCCCTGGCTGGTAGCTCCCTACCCTAACAAACTAAGGATCAAAGCCCTCGCCAAGAGGCACCGAGCAGCTACCCTGCTCGGCCATCCTTAGCAGGCCACTCACGGCCCCTCCCACGCCAAGGTTCAAAGCCTTCACTAAGAGGCACCGAGCAGCTACTCTGCTCGGCACCATCCTTAGCAGGCCACTCACGGCCCCTCCCGCGCTAAGGATCAAAGGCCTCGCAAGGGGCAACCGAGCCCGCCTTTGCTCGGTTATCCCTAGCTGGTAGCTCCCTACCCTAAATAAACCAGGGATCAAAGCCCTCGTAAAGAGGCACCGAGCGGCTATCCTGCTCGGCACTATCCTTAGTAGGCCACTTACAGCCCCTCCAACAACTAAGGAGCATGAACTCAACAAGAGGCATCTGTTCTATCAACGTCTTAGCGATCTCCACTTCAACTTCAGAGCCATGGAGATACCGTCTTCCCGCCGATCCTCGCGCACTCGGTAATTGATCAAAGTCAAGTCGACGGGTAATCGCTAGATAAGGAACATGCCGACCATAAAAGCAGTACTGTGCAGATACACGTGTCTAACAACAAAAGGAAGTACAAGCACAAACACTACTGCAAAAACGAAAAGTCTTTATTCAAAGAGCCAAAAGTCTTTACAAGAGTACTGTGGGCTCCCCAGCCTTACAAAAATGCCCGAAGGCCTACAAAATACCCGACACAACAAAAGAAAAGACAAAGAGAAGACGAGGGGCTTCAGGCCCCGGGGCCGGGTGCGATACCGATGAGCTCGACGTCCACCACGACTAGGGATGCATCCGTCGCAGGAGCCTCGGCGTCGCCCTCGCTGAGAGTCCCTTCCCCGGTAGGGCTCCCAGGGGCATCCCCCTGCTCATCATCCCCACGGGGATATTCCGCTCGGAGCTCTTCATCAGCAAACTCTGGCACCCGGGCCTTGACGGCGTCTAGAGCCTCGTGCCAGATGAGGGTGGTGGCCGAGGCTAGGACGGTGTAGAACTGCTCCGACTTCTGGAAGTTCTCCACCGCCTGCGCCGCCCTGAGGTCGGCTCTCTTCGCCGCCTCCACCGCAGCCCCCAACTCCTTTCGGAGGGCGCTCACTAACTTCTTCATGGTTCCGCGAGGCCGCCACCTCCTGATTCGCTACCACCGCCTCCCGCTTCGCGGCCGCCGCCTCCTGCCTCCCGGCAGCCACCTCGCCCTCAAGGGCAGCGACCCTCGCCATCGCCGCCTCTAGCTCCGGCTTCGAGCTTTCTCCCAGCGAGGAGAGCTCGCCCGCGGCTCGCATCGCCGGGGCTATATCCTCCACCTCCATTCGGGCGACGATAGCGACGTGCTGGAGGACCTGAAGAAATCGGAGGGGGGTCAGAAAGAAAAAAGGGCACCAAGTCTCGCAAACAATGAGACAATTTACGAGCGCTAACCTGCAGGGCCTCTTGGGCGATGGACACCAGTTGAGCCTTCAGCATCCCCTCATCGACCCGGCCCCCGGTCGACCTCTCCATGTCGTGCAGCAAGCTGTCAGCGACGGAAAGCCCCGAGGGCACCTCGAAGCGGAGCTCCCCCTCGTCCGCCAAGATCGGAGAGTCCGGGACTGTGAAACTATTCAGGGGAACCACTTAAGAGACGTGATTTATCGCGATTCTCGGATGTGTTTGTAAAAAGCAAGTATCGAATCAATTGTTTCCCGATAACGGTTTCATTTGATCGATACTAGTATTTTGTATCGGTATTTGGAAAATTGTATAAAGAATTCACTATCAAAGAATTATATTTGACCGCAATCAACTACGGTGTCAGTTGTAGATCGTAAGCGAGTGCGGATCGTCCACAGGGATTGTACGATTCGTTTCAATGTTTAATTTGTTTAAATCGAAAAGTTAATTGAAAAGAAAAGAAAAGAAAACATGATTCAAGAATTTATCAATTGATTCAGGTGTCACGATGTTTAATCAAGAATCAAGAAACTGATAAACAATCAAGAATTGGGTTTCGATAATATTTCCAACCAAAATGCCAAGAATCTAAATGAGGCTCGTAGGAATTGATCGGATCTATAGACGTGATGTAATATCAAGATTTCGTGTTCTCGTCCTTCGAAGGATTGATACTAGATCGATGATGGTCGATGAGAGTTAGGGCTTTCTTGATGAAACTAGGGTTTCATCGTTTAACCCTTGTTCTTTCATCGATTATCATTCACATTCTAGCCTCTAGTAATTTCAAGAAACAATCATAACTCCCCAATCTCGATGCGATATCAATCAAGAAAGCATCGCAATGAATTGGGTTGTCGATTCTTGATCTTGCTAGGGTTTACAAAACTCGTGGGATTCAAGAATCGATTTACAGTATATTACATCATCATTCTATTGATCGTCACAACTCCTCGACGAGCGGAGTTTTACTTAGACATCACAACAAGAATTATAACTAGAAATTTAGATTGACTCATGATGCAAGAATTTAAAGAGAACAAGATAAAAGAATATCACCTTTTATTTATATCAACAATTTGATTACAGTCGCTCTAGAACTACAAGAGGAAGAATTGTCGACTTGGCTTTGCTCGGCTCCGTGAGTCGCGAATCGGCTTGGACCACTTGCTCTGTTGAAGACCGGCTCGGCTCCTAAAAGGTTGCAAGGCTTCTTGCTTGAATGGGTACTCGGGATCTTGGCTTTTGATTGGAATTAGGGTTAGGGTTTCACACAAATCCTCTCACTAGATTTGTGGAAGAAGATGATGAAGGGGGTAAAATGAAGAAGTATCTAAGTTTGGATAATGGATCCAAGTATCAAGTATATCCTTTACAAGTGAGCCTAGGGTCTTATTTATAGATCTCCCAAACCCTAAGCCTTTGAGTTCCCTCCAAAAGTTTGTTGAAAGACTTCTAGAAAGAGTTTGTTAGGCTTAGCTTAGGGTTTAAGCTAGGGTTTAGGGAGAAGGTTCTAGAATGATAGGCTAGTTCAGTGTAGATCCCAAAGTTCGCTGATCTGGCAGAAGTCTCTGGAGTCTTCTGGAAATTGGAGTGTCCTTTTGAAGTGTAGGAGCTGATCTAAGATTTTTGCACCAAAAATGAGGAGCTAATTCCTTGAACCCGCCGCGGATCCGCGGCGCAAGCAGGCTCCTGCCGCGGATCCGCGGCTGTCTGTGGGGCTTGGGCCTTGGGCTTCCTGGTATGGTCTTGGAACAACATTTGTAGCTTAATCTGATGTGTTGATTTGTATTTTCCCTTTTGGATTTATACCAGATCTGAAATCATTGAGTTGGCGTAACGTTTTAGCTGTACCCTGTAAATTTTGGCCTTTCTTCTGGATTTTCCTGCATAGATCTCAAAACAAGTGTTGCGCAATATAGAGATAATGCGATGCCATGAAATGCAGTCAATTTCCTTTATAGTGCCGGTTTTAGAGTCTAACACATGCAATCTGATATTTTGCGACAGTTTTGCTAATATGTGAAATATGAATGCCGAACACTTCTACATGAATGCAAATGATGAGGAAATTGCCGGCTAAAATATGCATTATTTTCGACTAATCAAATTCCCCCAAACTTAATTTCGATCGTCTCGAGCGAACTGTTTTATTAAAAAGAGAAGGAGAAAATAAAGAAAGAGAAAAACTATCTAGCACACTTTCGTAGGCAACACGATTGCACTGAGCATGTGCAACAAGCCTTTAAACCTCTAGGTGTCCCTAGTAGGAGGAGTGTTGTCTCCTGAGGGTTTTCAGCGGATTGCACCCACAAAATCCAATAATAAAAGAAAGATCATGAATATTACATTTAAAGAAAAGAATTGTAAAAGAAAAGCTTTGAAAATTAGGGTTTCCAACTAAGCTAGCTTTTCGGTTGTCATGAGCCCTATCTTAATGGTCATGAAAAAATGTTAGAAATCACGTCCTCCCTCAATAAAACATCGTCTTATTCTTCATTCCTATCTTTCTTCCAAAACATCGATCATATCACCCTGCGTGTGTGTAAAGACATCCCTACACCCGGAGAATTCAATTCAAGCTATCGTACTCTTGCCCATCAGCCTCAGTACTTTTTAATTAATGAATATTTAGATGAGGTTGCTCACACACTTTCATGCGACCGTTAATACTTCTTGAGGTACTAACCGACCGATTACTCATGTGCTTGCTTATTCGGTGTATTTTCCTCGTCTTGCACCACCTCAGGCATAGCAGTGACTCCCAGACTAGTTGGCCTTAGGGCACTAGGTGAAGAAGCACCCTCGCTATATATTTTTTTATTGCCCTTGGTGATAACAAAACCAGTGTTCATTTTTCTCACCACTTATATTTTCTTTATTCATCATTTTTTTCTTTTTATTTCCTTCATACATCGGCTTAAAGGCAAGAGCATTTCAAGGTATCCTCTACTATCCCAGGCTTTAAGACGTGTGTAAGTGCGAATAGCAGGGTATCAACGTTCAAAATGTTTGGCTTCCAGAATAGAAACTATTTTTCAGACTTATTTTTATCCTCAGATTAGTGACGTCCTTCATCTTACTAACCCTTGGGACAACGGCTCATAACTACTTATTACTAGTTCGTATAAGAAAACTTCTAATTTTCTTAGTTTTCTCAAATTTTTCTAATCTCATGGATGTAATTTTTCACTATCTAAACATTTATTATCTTATTTATGTACAAAAATGTGTAAATATTAAAATTATTTTTATACTTGAAATTTTTTTTAAATTTTTATGGGTTTTGAAAATTTTTCAATTTTTATAGATTTTTAAAGAAATGTTTTGTGCTTATGCAGATGATATGCAAATGATGCGAAAATAAGCACAAACCTCCCCCAAACTTGTTTTCAACAGTGTCCTCACTGTTGCCAAACGCTATACCTACAAAACTGTAAGCCTGGGGGGAATTATTAGTGGGGGAAAAATATATAAGTGAAGAACTTCCCCCAAACTTACTCTTTTCACTCACCTTCATTCAAAAAATGATGCAATGATATACTGGACATGAAGGTGAGACGGAGGAATTTTAATCCAAATAAACTGGCTCTTGTAAGAACAAGAGCTCCTCCGTGGGGTCAGTGGAAAAATACGGCTTTAGTCTATGTCCATTTACTTTGAAAAAGGTGCCGTTTTTAACATTTTCTACTTCTACTGCCCCGTGCGGGTATACAGACCGCACAACAAAAGGTCCCTTCCATCGAGATCGGAGCTTACCCGCGTGAAGGTGTAATCGTGAATCATAAAGAAGGACTTGTTGACCAGGTGAAAATGTTTTCCTCAAAATGTTTTTATCGTGAAAAACCTTAGTCCTATTCTTTGTGATTACAGCATTATCATAAGCTTCATCGCGGAGTTCGCTTAGCTCATTAAGTTGCAGCTTCCGAAAGTTGCAAGCAAGGTTTAGATCAAAATTTATTTCTTTTATAGCCCACAATGCTTTATGCTCTATCTCGACGGGTAAATGACATGCTTTCCCGAACACTATCCTATATGGAGACATTCCTAGGTCGGTTTTATATGCAGTTCTGAATGCCCAAAGAGCATCCGTCAATTTGGTCGACCAGTCTTTTCTATTTTTAGCAACAGTCTTCTCCAGGATAAGTTTGATTTGTCTGTTTGAGATTTCAGCCTGCCCGCTTGTTTGGGGATGATAGGGTGTAGAAAGTCGGTGGTTGATTGAGTATTTTCGCATCAGAGTCTCAAAAGATCTGTTGCAGAAATGTGTCCCATTATCGCTAATGATAGCGCGTGGGTGTCCAAATCGCGAAAAGATATTCTCTTTCAAGAACTTAATGACAACTTTCTTGTCATTAGTGCGACATGAAATGGCTTCTACCCACTTTGAGACATAATCAACCGCCAGCAATATGTACAAATTCCCAAAGGAGTTGGGAAAAGGACCCATAAAATCAATGCCCCAAACATCGAATATTTCAACAACCACGATGGGTTGCTGAGGCATTTCATTCCTCTGGGATATTCTACCCGTATACTGACATTGTGTACAGGTTTTGCAATACTCAAATGCGTCCTTGAATAAGGTCGGCCAATAAAATCCACATTGCAAAACCTTTTCCGCTGTTTTTCTAGGACCAAAGTGACCCCCACAGGCCTGATCATGACAAAATGAAAGAACACTCTTGAACTCTTCATTCGGGACACACCGGCGAATTATCTGATCAGGACAATATTTAAACAAATAGGGCTCGTCCCAGTAAAAGTGTTTTACTTGGGAAAGAAAACAATATTTGTCCTGTTTTGACCAATTGCTCGGTATTAGTCCCGTGGCATGATAGTTCACAATATCCCTGAACCATGGTTCAGCGGATATGCTCAAGAGTTGTTCGTCAGGGAACGAGTCTTTAATCGGCAGGGTCACAGGGGAAGAAATGATGCGTGAAAGATGGTCAGCTACTACGTTTTCACATCCTTTCTTATCTTTGATAACAAGATCGAATTCTTGTAACAGAAGGATCCAACGTATTAGTCGACCTTTTGCATCTTTCTTCGCCAGAAGATGTTTTAAAGCGGAATGGTCAGTATACACAACTATAGGAGAGCCAATTAAGTAAGGCCTGAATTTTTCTAATGCAAATACAACCGCTAAGAGTTCTTTCTCGATGGTTGTATAATTGATTTGCGCATCATTCAGGGTCTTACTTGCATAGTATATTACGTGTGGCATCTTTTCAATATGCTGTCCTAAGACTGCACCTTCTGCAAAGTCGGATGCGTCACACATCAGCTCAAAGGGGTAGTCCCAATTTGGTGATGATAGCACGGGGGCTGAAGTGAGTGAGTGTTTAAGTGAGTCGAAAGCTGTCTCGCAGTCCGAGTCAAAATGGAAGGTTGTATCCTTGGCCAGGAGAAGAGTTAAAGGTCTAGCAATTTTGCTAAAGTCCTTAATGAATCTCCTATAAAAGCCCGCATGGCCAAGGAAAGATTGAATATCTTTGACGCTTTTGGGATGAGGGAGGTTTTGAATGACATCTATCTTAGCTCTGTCAACCTCAATGCCTTTCTGTGAAATGACATGTCCAAGTACTATTCCTTCTTGGACCATAAAATGGCATTTTTCCCAATTCAAATTCAAGTTCTTCTCTTTGCAACGAGTAAGAACAGCGTCAAGATTCGCTAGGCAATCGGAAAAAGAGTCTCCAAAAATCGAGAAATCATCCATAAAGATCTCCAGAAAATTCTCTACCATATCAGAGAATATCCCCATCATACACCGCTGAAAGGTAGCGGGAGCATTGCATAGCCCAAAGGGCATGCGACTGTAAGCAAAGGTACCAAAAGGACAAGTAAAAGTGGTTTTATCTTGATCCTTTTTGGCGATGGGGACCTGATTATAGCCTGAGTATCCGTCCATAAAACAATAATACTCTCATCCCGCTAAGCGTTCCAGCATCTGATCAATGAATGGTAGAGGAAAGTGGTCTTTCCTCGTGGCAGCATTGAGTTTTCTATAATCAATACATACACGCCACCCAGTTTGGGCGCGTGTCTGAATCAACTCATCTGCCTCATTGGTTATAACTGTGATGCCGGATTTCTTAGGAACGACATGTATAGGACTCACCCACTGGCTATCGAAGATGGGGTATATAATACCATTATCTAAGCATTTGACGATCTCTTTCATGACCGCTTCCTTCATGACGGGATTCAACCGTCTCTGTGGTTCTCGGGTCGGTCTGGCATCATCCATCACATGTATATGATGTTCAACTATCAAGGGACTAATCCCTTTGATGTCCGCCATACTCCAACCAAACGCCTCTTTGTTAGATCTCAATACCGATAAAAGGGCATTCTCTTGCTCTGATGCAAGAGAAGCGGATATGATAACCGGTAAGGACTCATTCTCACCTAGATATGCATATTTAAGGTGAGAAGGTAAAATTTTGAGATCTAATTCGGACGGAGAAATGATAGAAGGAGGGATCATTGAGTGATTTTTGGATTTACAAAGAAGCTCAGAGCCTGTGAAAGATACAGACTCGGGTAGAGAAAAGTCAGAAGTGCAGGACTCAAGTGTAGGTAAAGTGTCCTCAATAAGATCATGTGTGAAATCAAACAGAGATGTGGTAATGTCATCGAGATCAGTAAAGCAAAGTTCCTCGGCTCCACAACTATCGGGAGCGATCTCATGGACAGAGCACACATCTAAAATATGAGCAGAGGGTTCTGATGGCTGACTTCCAACTTTGTAGATATTTAGTTCAATGGTCATATTTCCAAATGATAAGTTCATTGAACCATTTCTACAGTTTATAACAGCGTTGGAAGTGGCAAGGAAAGGACGACCCAGAATCACCGGAATTTAGCCCCGGGGGTTTGCTACAGGATGTGTGTCGAGCACAATGAAGTCTACAGGGAAAACAAATTCCCCGACCTTTATTAACACATCCTCTAATTCACCCCTTGGTTTGGTGATAGATCGGTCTGCCATCTGGAGAGTGCAGTGAGCAGGTTTCAGCTCTCCAATCCCTAATTGCTCATAGACAGAATAAGGGAGCAGGTTAACACTTGCGCCAAGGTCTAAAAGTGCACGATTTATATTTTTACCCCCAATAGAAATCGATATTGTAGGACATCCTGGGTCCTTTCGTTTCTTTGGTAGTTGGGGTATAAAAGCAGTGCTAATATTATTAGACATGAAGACCTTCTTCGGCACTTGAGTCTTCCTCTTCCTAGTGCACAAGTCCTTAAGAATTTTCACATAAGCGGGGACTTGTTGAATAGCATCTAGGAGAGGGATATTGATGTTAACCTGTTTGAACATTTCTAAAATTTTCTCCATATGAGGACTCGTTCTATTAGCCCTTAACCAGTTCGAGTAAGGAGCTTTCGCAATAAGCGCAGGGTCCATCACAGGAGAAGGAAGAGAGGGTAGACGTGGTCCCAAAAGAGGTGTGGGGACCGTCTGTAGAGAACTATAAGGTTTGGGAGAAGGTGTCGAGCCTAGTGGGAAATGGAGAATAGGCTCGCGAGAAAGTGGTATGGTAGAAGAAGAAGGATCAGAAGGAGAAGTGTGTGTGTGTGGAAAGGTCTCAGCCGGGGTGTTGATATGATTTTCAGTATCATCAATACCTTCCCCGACATGATTGTTCAGCACTCTTCCCGATCTCAACGTTGTGACGGCATTTACATTGTAATGCCCAGGATTCTGTAGGGGTTGAGAGGGAAGTTTCCCTTTTTCTCTCGCACTCATTTCGGCTTTTAGGCGTGCGATTTCAGCTTCCATCGATTTGATACTCTCAGCTTGGGACGCTGAGTTTTTCTTTATCTCACTGACGAAAGATCTAACCTCAGTCGAAACCTCTATGAAATTTGACAAAAGTGATTTCATGGTTTGAGTGAATTGAGAGAACTCGTCAGAACAGGACTGCATAGGATTAGACTGTGCAGGAGTGTTGCCCTGGTTTTGGAAATTTTGTGACTGATAGGGGTGCTGAGTGAGTTGAAGGGGTTGCTGTTGTGGTGGAGGAAGAACCCTTTGAAATTGATTCGTGTTTGGAACCGTGTTTTGAGAATGGTTTTGGTTCCAAGCAAAATTCGGGTGATTCCTCCAATCCTGATTGTACGTGGAAGAATATGGATCGTTTCGAGGTCTTTGAAATGCGGCATTAGAATGCTCGTGACCTTGAAATGCAGAGTTTAATGGACATTCTTCCGTTAAATGAGACGGATCAGAACAGGACCCACAAACAGTTTTGGGGAGTGACACTGGGTTTAGGGAGGCTGCTGCAAATTTGTGTTCCATAGCGTCGAGCTTCTTTTGCATTGCTGCCATTTCAGCTCGAACACCTATGGACACATCTATTTGGTGTACGCCACCCCTATTCAATGGTTGGGTTCCACTCTCCCACTGTAGTGATTTTTCAGCGAACTCTTCTAAATACTTCCAAGCTTCCCCATCATCTTTGGTCATAAAAGTACCTTGACACATGTTTTCAAGGCTCTGTTTGGTGCTTGGGTTAATGCCCTCATAAATGATTCGGCACAATTCCCATCTCGGGATGCCGTGATGAGGACACTGAACCAATAGATCCTTGAAACGTTCAAAGCATTTTGAAAATGGTTCAGCAGAGAGCTGGGCAAATTGATTCAGTTCGCTACGGATTCGAGCTGTCTTTTGTATTGGGTAAAATTTCTTAAGGAATGCAGCGACGAATTCTTCCCAATTCGTAATAGAGTGTGCGGTAGTGTTATATAGCCACTTCTCGGCTATATCGCACAATGTAAATGGAAGAAGTCGTAGACGCATAGCATCCACTGAAAGTTGTGACGTACCCATCATTGCGCATACGTTTTCAAATTTGGTAATGAAAACGTAAGCGTCCTCAGTCTCGAGTCCGTGGAATTTGGGTAAAAGATTGATATACTGGGGCTTAATCTCAAAGTTATCCCCATTGGCTGGTGGTGTGGATAAGCAGGTCGAAAGAGGACCTCGAACAGGGTAGCACCTCTCCTGGAGAGAGATGCAGGGTGGATTCTGGGCACCAACGGACGGCGGCAGATTAAGGTTAAAGAAGTTCGATGGATTCGGATCCATCGGTGTGGGTGTGGTAGTGGGTAAAGGAAAGGTAAATGGAGAAATATCGATTTCGGAGTCGATAAAGGGTACGCGGACTAAACGGGCACTAGAATCCCGTGTCCAGCCTATCTTGCACTAAAATGGGTTAGTACAAGTGGCAGCGTTGACTTATAATTAGGGGTAATGAATGCGGTTTTTGCTTTTGAAAAAGGGGCGGATTTTTTTTTTTTTGAAAAAAATGATGCGACAAAACAAATGCCGCACACAACCCTAGAATCTAGTGGTCACCTAGGTCCGGCTCTAGACCGCTCCTAACTGCCAAAAGACAAGTCGCAGGATAGAATCCTCCACTGCCTCTTTGTCCCCCTGTGGCCGGATAAGTGCCAGGTAAGTGGGAAGGTACTCCACTACGTAAGTAGTGGGCCTAATTAAAAACCACTAGCCTTAGACACACTCGCCTTAGGCACCACAAGAAAACGCGGATAAGCAATGAATTACCCACGGCCTTCTCTTGTCCTAATTGAGCGCGACAGTCCTTAGAGTCTTCTCTAGATTTCTTTTAGTTAATGTGGGTCAATGCGGATGCAAGTTTTGTGATTTTTGGGGCCTAGGAAGGGTAATGAAATCCCCACCTAATTTGGATTTGGCCGTGCCCCTTAATATCCGTATTTAGAATGCAAACAACCAAGAAATCAAAATCACGCACAAATTTAATTTTGCTTTTGCGGCGCTGCGATTATTTGCAAAGAATCCTGCAGCAAAGTGTTAGTTGGAGCTAAAAAGAGGAGAGAGAAGAAGGTAAGGAATCACCTGAGGAATTTTTGCACAGAGACCCCCCAGATCTGCCGCGGTTCCGCCGCAGATGCTTGCTCTGGCCGCCCTTCCGCGGTCAAATTATGGGAACACTGCACCAAAATTTTTCAGGGAGCTTCTGTAGACTCCCTCTGCTCTCTGGTATTTTCCAAAAATTTTCTTCAATTTCCAAACAGCTCCAGATTTCCTTGCAAAGAATAACAGCAAATCGTTTAGGGTTTGCACGAATTTTGATCTCAAAAACAACAATGGAATAATTCTTTCAATTCAAACTATAATATGAAACGAATTAGCGCGCGATCCCCGGCAACGGCGCCATTTGATTTAGTGTAATTTTCCGGATTGTGTAATGTAGAAAATTGTAAAAAGCAAGTATCGAATCAATTGTTTCTCGATAACGGTTTCATTTGATCGATACTAGTATTTTGTATCGGTATTTGGAAAATTGTATAAAGAATTCACTATCAAAGAATTATATTTGACCGCAATCAACTACGGTGTCAGTTGTAGATCGTAAGCGAGTGCGGATCGTCCACAGGGATTGTGCGATTCGTTTCAATGTTTAATTTGTTTGAATCGAAAAGTTAATTGAAAAGAAAAGAAAAGAAAACATGATTCAAGAATTTATCAATTGATTCAGGTGTCACGATATTTAATCAAGAATCAAGAAACTGATAAACAATCAAGAATTGGGTTTCGATAATATTTCCAACCAAAATGCCAAGAATCTAAATGAGTCTCGTAGGAATTGATCGGATCTATAGACGTGATGTAATATCAAGATTTCGTGTTCTCGTCCTTCGAAGGATTGATACTAGATCGATGATGGTCGATGAGAGTTAGGGCTTTCTTGATGAAACTAGGGTTTCATCGTTTAACCCTTGTTCTTTCATCGATTATCATTCACATTCTAGCCTCTAGTAATTTCAAGAAACAATCATAACTCCCTAATCTCGATGCGATATCAATCAAGAAAGCATCGCAATGAATTGGGTTGTCGATTCTTGATCTTGCTAGGGTTTACAAAACTCGTGGGATTCAAGAATCGATTTACAGTATATTACATCATCATTCTATTGATCGTCACAACTCCTCGACGAGCGGAGTTTTACTCAGACATCACAACAAGAATTATAACTAGAAATTTAGATTGACTCATGATGCAAGAATTTAAAGAGAACAAGATAAAAGAATATCACATTTTATTTATATCAACAATTTGATTACAGTCGCTCTAGAACTACAAGAGGAAGAATTGTCGACTTGGCTTTGCTCGGCTCCGTGAGTCGCGAATCGGCTTGGACCACTTGCTCTGTTGAAGACCGGCTCGGCTCCTAAAAGGTTGCAAGGCTTCTTGCTTGAATGGGTACTCGGGATCTTGGCTTTTGATTGGAATTAGGGTTAGGGTTTCACACAAATCCTCTCACTAGATTTGTGGAAGAAGATGATGAAGGGGGTAAAATGAAGAAGTATCTAAGTTTGGATAATGGATCCAAGTATCAAGTATATCCTTTACAAGTGAGCCTAGGGTCTTATTTATAGATCTCCCAAACCCTAAGCCTTTGAGTTCCCTCCAAAAGTTTGTTGAAAGACTTCTAGAAAGAGTTTGTTAGGCTTAGCTTAGAGTTTAAGCTAGGGTTTAGGGAGAAGGTTCTAGAATGATAGGCTAGTTCAGTGTAGATCCCAAAGTTCGCTGATCTGGCAGAAGTCTCTGGAGTCTTCTGGAAATTGGAGTGTCCTTTTGAAGTGTAGGAGCTGATCTAAGATTTTTGCACCAAAAATGAGGAGCTAATTCCTTGAACCCGCCGCGGATCCGCGGCGCAAGCAGGCTCCTGCCGCGGATCCGCGGCTGTCTGTGGGGCTTGGGCCTTGGGCTTCCTGGTATGGTCTTGGAACAACATTTGTAGCTTAATCTGATGTGTTGATTTGTATTTTCCCTTTTGGATTTATACCAGATCTGAAATCATTGAGTTGGCGTAACGTTTTAGCTGTACCCTGTAAATTTTGGCCTTTCTTCTGGATTTTCCTGCATAGATCTCAAAACAAGTGTTGCGCAATATAGAGATAATGCGATGCCATGAAATGCAGTCAATTTCCTTTATAGTGCCGGTTTTAGAGTCTAACACATGCAATCTGATATTTTGCGACAGTTTTGCTAATATGTGAAATATGAATGCCGAACACTTCTCTATGAATGCAAATGATGAGGAAATTGCCGGCTAAAATATACATTATTTTCGACTAATCAGTAGGGAAGCTACCAGCCAGGGATAGCCAAGCAGGGTAGCTGCTCGGCTGCCTCTTGGCGAGGGCTTTGATCCCTGGCTCGTTGACATACGGAAGCTACCAGCCAGGGATAGCCGAGCAGGGTAGCTGCTCGGCTGCCTCTTGGTGAGGGCTTTGATTCCTGGTTCGTTGAGGTAGGGAAGCTACCAGCCAGGGAGCCGGGCAGGGTAGCTGTTCGGCTGCCTCTTGGTGAGAGCTTTGATCCCTGGTTCGTTGAGTTAGGGAAGCTACCAGCCAGGGATAGCCGGGCAGGGTAGCTGCTCGGTCATCTCTTGGTGAGGGCTTTGATCCCTAGCGTTGTGGGGTAGGGAAGCTACCAGCCAGGGATAGCTGAGCAGGGAAGCTGGTCGGCTGCCTCTTGGTGAGGGCTTTGATCCCTGGCGTTGTGGGGTAGGGAAGCTACCAGCCAGAGATAGCCGAGCAGGGTAGCTGCTCGGCTGCCTCTTGGTGAGGGCTTTAAGAAGATGGACCGTCTCGAGTGACACGTGTCACGAACGTGTGGAGGAGGCAAAGCGCCAGAGCCGCGTCGTTTCGATTTCGCATCGAGCGGCGCGATGTCTGCCGCATGGCGGCACCGTCGCGGGCGACCGTTGAACTCCGGGGGCATTGTGGACTATAAAACGGAGAGATTGTTGATGCTCCTTTCCTCACACCCAAAACGCAAAGATGCAAGACTTCCCCTTCACCATCGAAGACATCATAAACTTTGAGGATGTCTACCTCTATGACCCGTACTGCACCAAGGACACGGTGCAGTTGGTTATAGGCAGGATCAAGGACCACTTCGGCCGACTGCTCCTTCATCTAGGTAGTCCTCGAGCCGCCGTGGTGAATCTCATCCGCTGGACCACATCGAGGGAGGGGGTGTCGGTCAGGCCTGGTAACAGGCGAGCTGACAGGCATCTCCTCAGGGGGACAGGTGCGCGGAGGATCTCGGGACGCGGCGCTCTGGCGGCGGACCTCGGCATTGAACTGTGAGGCGCCCAGCGGGCCTCAGAACGTATTGGCCCAGGAGATCTGCGGCCGTGGGAGGTAGCGACTCGGTGGTCGGCAGTGCCGACGCGGACGGAGTCTTCTCTCCCCCTGTAGGGGTCCTGGTCCCGAGGTGGGGAAGCGGCAACTTGGTGATCTTTCCCTGCCGTCTGGACGCGGACGAGCGCTTCCACGATGGACGCGAGTCGGTCTATCCGACCGGCGAATGCGTTGATGGCATTCGGCAGAGGAGGTTCGTCCGCGCCTCCGTCGAGGGGGAGGCGACGGCTGGAGCTTGGATCATCACGATGGTCGCTCGCCATTAGGTTGAGGTATGAAGGCGGACTTTTGTTTTTGTGGAATCAAGTGATTCCCACAGACGGCGCCAGCTGATGGAGGCTAAGATCTCCTTCAGATGTTGCCTTCCGTTGATCTGCTGATGGCGGCGATGGGTGGCTGAGATTTGATCTGGATGCTGTCGCTCCTGAAGCGTGTGGATCTCAATGGGTTGAGATTGTGGTTGCCGAGTTAGCTGCAAGGAAGTCCCGGGGTGGTTGTACTACCGAGGACCCTCCGACGATCAAGTTAGGCTAGAGATCCGAGCAGAGTAACGGCTTAGTGGCGTAAAAATGGCTTACTTGAACCGTCTGAAGAGGGGGTTTATATAGCGGTGGCAGCAGACGAGGCGGGTGCGAGAATCGCGCCGGCCATTACGCTCCCGACGTCACGCCCGCGTGATGAGTGGGGCCTCCCATTAATGGCGAGACAGGCTCTTTAATGGGGGATCGTGGTGGCGTGGAATGTGGGATGTGGCCGGCAGAGATCTCGTGTATGGCGAGATTCATGGGATGGCGGTTACGCCTGCAAGCGGTGCTGTTGGTCGGTCGATAAGACCGAGGAAGATGACCTCGACGGGAGAGCTCGCGGAGGAGCGGGGGAGCCGAGGTATCTTGGTTCTGCTCGAGCCCGGAGGTGAGCTGAGAGGGCCGAGGAGGCTCGGGCCAGTGATAGCTCGGAGACGAGCTGTGGGGCCGAGGAGGCCAATTGTACCGGGGGCTCGGAGGTGAGCCAGCGTTTACTTGTATGACGGGCACATGGGTGGTCTAGTCGGCCATTGTAAGTCCTTTCTTGCATTCTCTGGGACACGTCATCTGCCACGTGTCCTGATCTGGGAGACCACCGATATCGAGCATCATCAAATACACTCTCTATGGTTTTCTTCGAGGACCGGCATTCATCATCTTCATCTTTATTATCTAAGATATGGATACACCAAATTTCACGTGATTCTACCACTTTTTCGCTGTTGAATTAGCAATGTAAAAAGTTCTATTGTCGGTAAACCGTTAATTTTGCCCCACTAAATCAATGGTTAAAAATATAATAGAATCACATTAAATTTGGTGTATTCATATCTTAAATGATAAAAATAAAGATGATGAATGCCAATCGTCGAAAAAGTTCATGGAGGGTGTATTTTTTGACGCCATAGAAGGAAATTGCTCCTATGGCACTTTTCCTCCATTACACACACACAATGACCTTAGGAGATGATTTTTTCTTATGCATCCCAAAACCTCTATCCTCCAGCATCTTTCTTGCCGAAAGGTACACGCCATCGCTATCTTTATTGGCCAAGACGTATGTATACAAAATTTAATGTTATTCAAACATTTTGTCAGTGTGTGTAAAATTCAAATAAAACAATACAGAATATAACAATAAATGTAAAACATGATATACCGACCAAACAGTTGAGAACTGATTGGTAGAGCAACCAGTCAAAACTACCCATCCCCACGAAATTAATGAAGCCTCGCCTTTCCACCACAAATTATTTATTCCCATTTCCATATATTAGCCAAAACACCTACAACCAAACGCGAGCATGTGATATATGGTACCCTGAATCTGAGGCTGTGATGGATCAAATTAGTTTGGCAAAATTTGAATCTATATATCATTTGTAATGTAGCAAGAACATAAAAGCAATGGCTACGCATTTGAGCAGTAGCAGCAATAGGCTTCAGCAGATGCTGCAGGCTGCGGTTCAAAGCACTCAATGGACTTACAGCGTCTTTTGGCTCCTCTGCCCACAACAAGGGTTAGTATTTACATAAATATATTCTTTAACCTTTGATTCATATGCACAATGTGAACGTTAGATGGGATGAGATGAAATATTTCATTTGCAATAACTTAAAAAGACCATTAAGAGTTTCCCCTCATTGACTGATATCAATATAGACTGAGACCAATATTGATCGTCGCTATGTTCTTATTTAATTGAGTTATCTATACAAAACCTGTGTGGTGTTGTCATATTTAGTTTCATCCCATCACTGCAGAAAACTTCCAAGTCATTAAATAATTTGTTCCCGAATATAAATAATGAATATTGAAAGAAAAGAAAAGCTCTTGACATATCCATCCCATGCGTCATTGTGACAAAATTAACGAGGTTATGATTCGATTCATCATATAAATCGGAACCAAGTCTATCACATACCTTTGAATCGCGACACGGATTAAATATTCCTTGCTTCGTGAAAGATCTTTAAGAGATAAATTTCTAATGGAATATTTTATAGGGGAGAAAAGAGAGTACACTTTTCTGTATTTGTTGAGAGATAACATTCTCTTCTTCTTTTTTAATAATACATGCAGTTTTTGAAAACAGAAATTAATTCCAAGTAGTTTTTATAATTACTCTAAACATTTAACAATGGGTTTGGCAAGCCCATAATAAGCTGCCTATAATTCAAATACAACACTAAAAGTTAACCGAGTAGAGGTCATGTTATTTGGATAATATAGTGAAATTTGCCTGAGAGCACTTTCCGATCATCTCAGGTTTTCATGATAGAAGTGAGTAAAAATTTATTTTTCTTATTGCCGCCTCTTGTGCATGCATGAAATTCTGAAGGATTCTGGTTTGGGAAGATGGGTACTACAATGGAGCCATTAAGACGAGGAAGACGGTCCAACCTGTGGAGGTAAGTACTGACGAGGCATCGTTGCATAGAAGCCAACAGCTGAGAGAGCTTTATGAATCTCTGTCAACATCAGGGAAAAACGAGCAGCCGACTCGTCGGCCATGTGCGGCTCTATCGCCGGAGGATCTCACAGAGTCTGAATGGTTCTATCTCATGTGCATCTCTTTCTCCTTCCCTCCTGGTATTGGGTACGCAAGTTTATTTCCACTTCACAAATATCTCACAAAAAGTTATCATATACTACAATTATTTGAAATTCTACCATGGCTCAGTATCCATATATTTATGGTTTAATTCCAATAAACTACCAAAGAGTCTGGCTCAGTTACGAGAAACCACCAAATACCCTCAAAACTACGAGAAACCGCCACAAAACTTTCAAAGACTCCGAAAAAACAAACATAACTAAAGTGCCACGTCAGCAATATTTGCAAGAAACCACCACAAAACTTAAAACGTATGGTAGTTTCTTATAGTTATTAGAGTTTTTGGTAGTTTCTCGTAAATGAGCAAAAGTATTTGGTTGTTTTTACATCGTAAATTAAGCCTATATCGCCATGTTGTGCCCTATGGATGTAAGTAATATTTGATTCGACGATGTAAATTCTAGTATTTACAGTTTCCCCCCTCTTAGCCTAGCTTGCGGGCGTACATATAGGAGATTAATGTAAATGCATGAGCAAATTCAAACAAAATGAGTGTTTAAATTGCAGGCTACCAGGCAAGGCTTTTGTAAGGCAGCAACCTGTATGGCTTACACATGCAAATGAGTCTGACAGCAAAATTTTCTCGAGGGCCATTCTTGCCAAGGTTCTCAATTACATAATCTACTTGACTTATTTTTTCATGGTTTTTTTTTAATATCTCAGCACCAAAAATTACATATTTCTAAATTTCACCCTTAAAAATTCAATTTTCTAAATTTACCCCTAAAACCTTTAAACTTGCTCAAAAATCTCCCCTAGTTAGATTTACTCGGCATCTTATAGGAACTTTTCGTTAGTTTTGAATTTTCACCCGTGAAGAGACTTGAAAAAGACCAAAATGCCCTCAACAACCATCTCCTCATTCAAATTAGGGCTAGGGTTGGGTTTCTTCTTAATTTCGAAATTAGGGCTTTTCTTTAGAAAAAAAATTAGATGTTTTCCTTTTCACACATTGCTTATGGGTTCATGCAAAGGAGTTTGAACTTCTAATCGTACCAATTTTGACAACTCCAATAAAAAAAATCTAGGATCTATTGAAATGAAGAAATCCATGAAAAATTTGAAGATGGAAAGAGTATAAGGATTCTTGATTCTTTGAGGAAAAAGAAGGAAAGATCATGCCTCTAACTCAAGTGCTTGGTTAAATCAAAAGTAACCCAAGTTAATTCTCATGGAATATAGATGACGTGGGTTTATTTGGTTAATGGAGAAGATTTAGGGGGGAAATTTAGAAATGTGAATTTTTCGTGGTGAATTTAGAAACATGCAAGTTTTGGGGTGAGATATAAAAAAAAACCAATTTTCTTTTAGTACATATATTTCTTTTAATATTATAGAAACATTCAGTGAAAATAGAAGTCTAGTGCATCCCCACTAGCTATACACAAGTATAATCCAATTATACCATACTATGCATGAAAGTAAAATTATGGGAGGAGCCAATGTATTTTGCTACGCAATTTAAATGTTGATTCAATTGATATAAATGGAACTTGTGTACCTGGCCTATTTCTTAAATGCATCTCATCTAAGTTTGAATATAATGTTTTTTTAAGTTCAAGTTTTTAAAAAATACCTTTCCCAAATGAAATACAAATTTCTGGTGCTTGCACGCCACGATCATCATCTCCGATCGACTTGTTCAAATATTGGCGGCATCATCTCTGCATATTAAAAATAAAAGCTATATGAAATTGTACTCGTGAAATTTTATAATTCTTCTGATTTTCTTGGGAAGAAAGCATGTCCTTTCATTTTAAAAAACATAGAAAAGTCGTCTCATGATGTGAAATCATTTTCAAAGTCAATCACAACAGGGAAAAAATACATTCTCAATAAGATATCCTGCAAGAAACCGAAAAAAGTAAACATAATTCTAATGAATTTCAAACACAACAAAAATTATTACAAATTACATAGCAAATAAATAGGGAAATATATGCATGCTATAATAGTTTAGTGTACAGAGATCAGGGCAAACTTTCGAAATATATATACTTAAAATCCCCCATCAATATCTCTGTGATTGTGACTAGTAGACACGAAAACATATAGCTTTACTAATGAAATGGAATGCTCAGGCACCTCATCAGATACAGTCAACTAGACTAAGCAATAAGAAAAGGAGCTAAAACAAAAATTATTTAGAACTTAAATTGTGCCGATATATTATCAGACATGCATACCAATGGTGTTTTGAGGTAACAAGGTATCAGTCCTGTGTAATTACAAACGCGCGCGCGCATAAACACACACACACACACTCACAGTCCTTTGTATATGTAGCTTTACAAGTATAATACGCACGTGCGCACATGTGTGCGTGCGCACTCACGCCCTAGGGAAAATGATGAAATTTGGATTGGTTACAATTATCCACTATATGTCAAAATCCATCGTTAGCAATGATGTTCGCCACATCTAACAAAATCTAGCATTTAGAATTTTATTTGTAATGTAGCTGAAATATGAAATATGATTTATCGATGACGCTATGCGCTTCTATTTAGAGACAAAAAAATTTATTGTGTATATATCGGAGAAAATTTGGAGCACCTGAACAAATAGGCAAACCAAGTTCCAAACTATGAAGTATGGTTGTAAAAAGGATGACTCAGAAACACGCTTATATTGTTTATCTTCATATTTAATTATATATATTAAACTAAGATGTAGTAAAGTAAACTACGTAAATAAACATGTACAAGTATAACTTTAAATGTACAGTAAAATAAAATGAAGATTGCAAGTTTATAACTTTCATTCATAACCATAAGTTTTACAAGTACATATATAAAACAAAAGGTAAAACACATAAGGATATCTATAAAAATTTAAAAACAAAAAAAATATTAACAATTTTTAATTCGAGCCAACATTAATATATTCAACGTCATTATTTGTACCAATGTGGACCTTCACTCCTAGTTTTACTCTATCATGAGGAAGATTTGAAATATTCAATATTCTGGTTTCCTCAAAAGTATCAATGTTTCCCACATATATTATGTATTCTTATTTTCCAACCCCCTAAGCTATGCAGAAGTGGCAGACTCATCCAATTTGGGCCCTCACGATCCAAGTGTGTTGGACACAGTGTTGAGTGTCCAAAAGTCCAAATAGTGTCTAACATAGAAGTGTTCATGCTTCCTATGTTCCAAACGATTCTTTACGATTAATCTCCTAATATTGTTAGTTTAGTATAGGAAGACTAGGAAGCATAATCAGTAGTTATAAGTCAACATGTAAAGCCATGAAAATGGTAAGTGTTCGGGGATAAACCGATCAACGGCTTGAAGGCACGAAGCTTTATACCCCTTCGTGCGTGATTCCGCTGATCTCCTTTAAACAACCATCCGAGCAAGCAAGTAGAAGGAGCAAGGGAGCACCAGGATTAACATGGTTCAACCAAACACAGCCCATATCCACACCACACGGGGCCCTAGAAAATGAAGATACATTATTATTGCGAACAAATGAAGACCCTTGATTATGAATAAGATACATGCTACAACTCTCTCTCTCCCTCCCCCCCCCACCCCTCAAGAGATTGGGGATACAACCCTTAAGGCGCGCTCGGTAGGATTTAATCTAGGTGATAATCCTAGATGCACGTTAAATATTAACATGCTTGTTTAGATGAAAAAATATCCCCAGAAATATAAGATTACCATGGTAATCAAATGAACCTATTTCATGGGAATCCTATTCCCTCCAAAACCAAAACCAATGTCTATCCTAGATTACAACGAAACATTCCCACCTAACGCGAGATGTGCCATGACCGTCCGCAGCCCGCCGCCCGTCCGTTGTTGCCATAAACTAAATAAGGCTTCTTTCTCTTATCTAGCCGCATCCTTGACTTATTTAAGTTCACTTCTAATCATTATTTTAAAAAATTCCTTTCTTACTCTATCTGTATCAGCTAATAATTTCAAATTAAACCAAATCTCAACAGTCAGAAGATACAAAACCAAAATCAAAGAAAATAAAAAAAAGGCTTAAAATTTTTCTCCTATGAACATTATGTTCTCTTATAACCCTGGAAAATGATAATAAAGATATTAACTACCCTACATGTATAAGTGTAGGTAAGAGATCCATCAATCACTTTACATGCATCCATTTGTAGTGGAGATAGGCCATGAGGTTGGAGAACAAACAAGATTTTTAATCTTAGTAATGAAAAGCAAGAAAATATATAATACGAAGGTGATGGCGCGAGAAAGAGGAGGAACTCATTAGGAAGAAAACAAGAACATATGCTATATAGAATAAAACGATTAACAAAGCCTCGAATATAGAACTGAAGATAGTGGATCCAATAATAGCGGAGGCTTTTCACACTGGAAAATCCCTAACAACGAAAGAACAATATACTGTAATCTCTGAAGTTAAATTGGAATAAATTAATCTGAATCTTCTTTTTATCACATTAACCGGTATGCCATTGACAGCGAACTCCATAGCTATACTCAAGCAGACCTAGAGTTTATTAAAATGCTTGGTCATCATTCTCATACTTTGTCAACTATATATAGACTGTTCTTATCTTAAGATGCCTCGAACTAATTTCTTTATCACAATTAACAAATGCATAAGTGCAATTTTGGTACTTTCCCCAATTCAACACTAACATTTTTTTTATTCATGATTATCGATGGACCTTTATGCGGCGATGATCTTCTAATGCCAAAACATAACAGAGCGCACGTGTTCAGGTTTCTTCTTTTGAATAACTAATCTCTTTTAATTTTGTTCGAGAAAACAATATCCCCAATAATTTCTAGTTGGCCTTATCGCTAATGCATTTTTTCTTCATACTTAATATTGCAGACAATGGTGTGCATTCCCCTCAAGCACGGGGTTCTTGAACTTGGTACAACAGAGAATGTGAGTTTGTACTAGGTTTCTGTAGAATCCGCATTTAAATCAAAATCATAGAAGCAGTTTATCCACCGTCCGTGATGTGATACAAACGGTTGAGATTTAACAAAAGAAAAATGATAACCTTAAAAATAGAAGTTGGTTTTTCTTTCGATCTATAACCGTCCGTGTATCACACCATGGATAGTGGATAAGATACTTCTACGATTTTGTTTCGAATAGGGATTTTACAGGAATCTTATCCATTTCAATGCTAAAGTTAGAGATAGATATGATATGTTGTTTTACAATAATTATGGGTACAACATGTTGCCATTTGACAGTAGCTTCTTCAAAAAAAAAGAACAAAATAAAAGCAAAATATCAAGCTACAACTGTACCAACCAAACCATAATATTGAAATTGTTGATTGATTGGTGGGTGAACATTGAATCTTAGTCAGATGCTCTGCGTATTTAAATCCTTATCACTGGACCAAAACTTCAAAGATGTGAAGATTCTTGATTTATCTCTATTATTTTAACTAGAGGAATTGAAATTCTAACATCTAATAGATCCACTTGGTTTAAGGAAATTAAAGAAAATCAATTTAGGTGATGACCTCGTTAATCATCACTAAACTAAACTATTGTTTTACATGTGCGATGCACGCGATGAGAGAAAATATAAATGATACGCATATTGAAAATTATAACTGTGGACAGTTGCATTTTAAGAAAATTAAGCGGGGAGTGATTTTTTAATGATATGCTTGGTTTTTAGAGATAAAAGTAGGTGTACATAAAAAGTGAAGATAGGTTTTATCAGAAGAATTTGAGAGTAGATTAGTATTTTTTTTCTCATGTTACCATTTAATTGGCGGGGAAATTTTTTTATGATATGATTAGCTTTTAGAGATAATGGTAGTTGTCCATAAAAACTGAAGATAGTTTTTATTTGAAGATTTTGAAAGCAGATTAGTATTTCTTTTTTTCTTTTTCTTAGCATTTAATAGAAGTCGTTAGCAATTTTTTGGCATGTTAGAATTTTACTTGTGGCATAAAATTGGAGGCTCGGATTCTTGGCAAATTTCTACCCCTCCCTTTGGTATTAAAATAAATACACACAATTTAAAAATCACATGTACTTTGTATGTCCAAAACACTACTATATATTATTTTATAGGTTTTTTTTTATATAGGCCACATAAAAGATTGCTAATTTGAGAAAAGCATCCCCTAAAATCTTATATTTTCAAATACATCTCTTAAAACTCCTCCATTAACTAAAAACACCGCTTTACTTAAGTTAATTAGGATTCAAAATAAATTATGAGGTAAAAATTCTTGTATACCCTTATCATTCTTTAAGCAAAGTTCTCACTCTTCCCATCTCTTATCTACAAAAATCATCCTCTCTCCCCAATGCAAAACCCATTTTACTCTCCTCCCAATTCTTAAATTCAAAACCAATATTTTCTCCTTCAATTCTCCACAATGTTACTCTCTCTCTCACACATAATCCATTTTACTCTCTTTTCAATTCTTCACTGGAAAACCCATATTTTCTCTTTCAATCCTTCCCAACATTACTCTCTCCCCTCCCCCCAACACAATCCATTTTACTCTCTTTTCAATTCTTCACTAAAAAACCCATATTTCCTCCTTCAATCCTTTCCAAAATTACACACTCTCTCTCCACTCTCTCTCTACGATGCAAATATACAGGACAAAATTGTCATTTTAGCTTCTTAATGAAGATTTCTAACTATATTACGGATGATAATTAAGCATAGGGGCCAATTTAGTTTAATTAACCGTTTTAAGGGGTGTATTTAATAAGTTATATGGGGTGTCTTTCAAAACAGCAATATTTTAGGGGGCCTATATAAAAAAAACCTATTTTATAACATGTCTCCACAAATTAAGCTCCCTTTTTATGGACCGAAATTCTCTTCTGCATGGCAGTACAAATTTTATTAAATTCTTTTTCTAAATTTCCTGGAATATGAATTTGGGCTGCTTTGATGCCCAGCGCACCAAAACTCTACAGTTGTGATGAGGATTGAGCATATTTTTTACATTCTAACATAATTATATTGCATCAAAATAAATTTACTTATATTTATTTAAACTGTTTAAGCACACGAATCATCAAATGCAGTGAGTAATCAGAATGAATATCCTTAGTAAAAGTCCACTTACTGTTAGCCGCAAAACTTGAATTCAAGCAGGTTGAAGAAGATACAACGCTGATCCAGCATGCAAAGAGTTTTTTCAGATATTATCAGCCCAAGCCTGATCTCTCAGAGCACTCCACCTCCGATTCCTTGGCACAAACGGATCCACACCTGTTCCATTTTGAAACAACATCAGCATTAACTCAACCAACAAGAATGGACTCACATGAACCTAACCTAGAAAATGATGACGACGATATCTATGGCGAAGGTGGTGATGATGACGATGACGACGACGACGAGGACGACGACAGAGAAATAGGAACAGATACGGATACTGAAATTGGATCTCTAAATTTGCCTGAATTAGTAGTGGCACGACCATCAGAACCGAGTAAACTGATGCATATTGAGATGTCAGATGATATTCGAATAGGTTCATCCGATGACTGCTCCAATAATTTGGATACAGAACTACAAGAACTTGTAGTAAGAAGCGGCCAATCTGACTCTTACCGAGCATGGCATCATCTGGATGGAGATCTATGCAGTGGATTTCAAGAATCATCAGGTATCTTTCATGTAACAAAAAGGATCATAGATGCATTCTGAATTTAGGGACAATATTACTAAATGGCAAATGGCAAATGGCATGGAACACCATCAATCTTTTTAAGTTTCAAGTAAAATGTTTATAAACGATTTACATCAGACTAAACGCCATTGAATTGCCATTATGTTTGCAAACTTTAGTCAAATAAACATGTGCCTCTCATGTGACTTTATAAACCCTAAAATACCCTTGTTAGAAAGTTTGTAGAAGGATGAAGGGGGCCAGTTTGATAAAATAACCTATGTTGACACTGTAATAGAGTTATTATATTTTTGAAAGTTCAAAATGGTGGTGTGATGAGAAATGAAAAAATATGATTGTATTAATTTACGTAATTTCCCCTATTCCTAAATGTAGTAACTTGTATCTATACATGGTTACTTCGATAATTGATGCCCAGGCGAATGAAGATTCATACATCAATGGACGAGACCCACTCATACTGCATGTATCGGATACATAATTTCTACGATACTTGGTAGACATGTATCAAATTCATATCTATTATTTCTACAAAATATATGAGCTATGTATCTTGAGGTCAAACTCCCTAATGATGATATTAACAATTTACTTAGAATTAATTAATTTGTGTGTGTGTGTGTGTGTGTTGTCCAGCTTAAACATGTGAAATTGTGGATAGCCCCACATTGGATTTGCATGTAAGGTATCAATAAAGAAATAGATTTTGTAAATTCAAGGTTTAATTGTAAATAATCTTGAATTCTCTTATCTCGCTCATCTAAAAGAATTATTAAGATTGTTCAATGCCAATTAATTCACATCAACAGAAAAGTAAGCACATCTATAATCTAGGTTCCATTGTTAAGGTTTCAGGACTATAAATAGCTAGTTGTTATATACATTCATATTTTCGTCGGTTTCGCCTTAGGTGCAACTCAAATCCTAGAACTATCACAAGAAGATGCCCATTACTCAGAAATAGTTTCTGCACTCTTGCATAGAACCTCCAGCGGATGGAACGAACCAAACACTCCAAATAACTTGCTTCACTCAGGGGGATCAGCATTCTCCAAATGGACTCATGACGATCAAGTGCTCAATATGTCATTAAAGGGGGCTTCACAATGCTTGCTAAAATTTATTTTATTCAGTGTCCCTGATCGCCACTGCAAGGACAAAAACAGAAACTCACCCACATCAAAAGATGCAGAAGGAGGGAATAGATTCTGGAAAGGTACACTTCATGAGGAGTTAAGCGCTAATCATGTGCTTGCGGAGCGTAGAAGAAGAGAGAAGCTTAATGAGAGGTTCATTATCCTCCGTTCATTAGTTCCGTTTGTAACCAAGGTATGGAAAATTCATTTATGTGTGTTTTATTGCAATATATGACATCTTCCCTGTAGACATCATTGTTCCATTCAATGTTGCACGGATTCATCATTGACAAGACATATCTAAATCTGATTCTAACCGGATTCGTACCCATATCATATTCTATCTAAATTATCTAGGATATGTGTGGGGCTATTGGAGAATTGTGAATATGTGAACTCGTATGCGTCTCATGTCTATATGGGAATGCTTACTTAGGTTCCATTAGTGTGGAGCGGAGCTGAAGAACGTTAGCTATTGCTAAAATGAAATGCATCAAGATTGATGTATGCTCTGATATTGACTTTTCCAACTTCATTATTCTCGCCATCTAAACCATTCCAACCAGAATAGAGCCAGCGACAAGGCTCAGAAAAAAGATCTAATAAAAATATTTTCGACCAACAGTCAACTTGATGTCAAACCCTCAAAAAAGGAGAAAGATGTGCTCGCCATGAAACTATAAATAAGAGAGGGCCTTCCCATATATCCTATTGACCTTGCAGTTTATGATAATCCACAATGGATTATTGTTAATGAATTATCAAGTCTGGACAGTAAAATAACAAGGAAGCAACTTAGTATTAATATCTAACATTTTTTCCCCTTCTGGTAATAATACTAAGATAGGTCCTTAATGAACTAAAGAGATGCTTAATTCACCAAATACCAACATACAAAAACATAGGTCTCAAAACACGAATAATATTTCAATTGCAGTTACTTAAAGTGCTAAAAATACTTTCTACTCAAATTTTGGATTCTAAATCTGAAGCCACAATTGTGGAAGCTTGGAGTTAAAAAATACACCATATTAAGTGCAGATGTTATCATTTATGGTGTAACAACCATGAATAAATATTGATGAATGTTAAACACAAAACGAGTGAAAGAGAAACTCATGCATCATAATAAACATATTTTAAAACTTGAACTTGTCATCGATATTACCAAAATAACATAACTAATTTAGAAATTGGAAATCCACACAACAATTTCGGGCATTAATAGTTCCAAAAATAAGATATTTTAGTAACTTCAGGTCGATAAGGCTTCAATCTTAGGCGACACAATTGAGTATGTAAAGAAGCTAAGACAGCGTATACAAGAACTCGAATCCCGAAACAAGGTAATTGAAAGAGACCGGACATCCAAGGAAACAGAAGCTAAAAACAGACATAGAGCTGCTCTCCGAAATAAAAGGAAGATAACAGTACTACAACGTGGAAAAACAACCGCAAGCAAGTCGATTATTAAAGCAATGGAGGCTCTCAGTACCGGTGTGCAGGTTTCCATAATCGAGGCCGATGCTCTTCTTGAATTGCAATGCCCCTACAGAGACGGTTTACTACTGCAGCTAATGCAGACGGTTGATGATCTGAATTTAGAGATCACTTCAGTTCAATCTTCCTCAGCTAATGGAATTTTCATCGCAGAACTAAGGGCTAAGGTAGAGAAGTGATCGAATTTCTTCAAACCTTAAGATTTTTGTATGTCATTTGTCTAATGACTCTTGTCTCCTCACTTTCAGGTGAAGGGAATTGATAGAAAGAAGGCCAGCATTGTGGAAGTAAAAAGGGCAATTTACAAGGTCTTCTCTCAATAATTAATGCGAGATATGAAATTAATAGCTGGGATAACTCAAAATTTTGATCTCCAGGAAACTCATTTTGGACCTCATGCATTATTGTAAATGAATACTAATGAAATAATACCCTTGCATTTCTTCACAACAAGTTATGGGGCTTGATAAATTGCAATATCCAAGCTGTAGTAGTTTAACTTAATATTTTACAGCAATATAGTGTCTTGGACTAATGAATGTTTTTCCCGCAAATTATTTATGGTGACCCATCAGTATGTTGCCTTCGAGTAATTTAGTATGGTTAATTAGCGCATGTAAGGTATTCAACCAATTTTGCTCCAACGGACAAAGAAAGCCCCAAGCATTCTAGTCTTGTCCTCATGATGTTAATAATCTTAATAAGCAACATCGTCCATGGCCCTTTACATTTTAGATTTCACATAAGAATTACCATGGATCACACATGTTCATAGGAAAAGAAATAAACCTGCCATGTGTATCTATATAGTTGCCTGCTATATCTAATTAGCTCATACACATGGCAGGCGAATTCTTAGATATCCCAGGCAGCAGACAATACTATGCATAGATATCACATAATAATTAGATATATCAGGAAACTACATAGATTTCGCTGGTAGGGGATTTTTTGATAATTGAAAACTTTTCGGTGGGTTTCTTGCATGCTCCTCAAGGACAACGGTTTTTGTTAACGGGAAAATATGCTTGTGGTGTTCAGATAATTTCCCCTTTAATTAAAGCATAGTATTGTGATCTTCCATCTCTAATTGCAAAATATATCATAAACTATTGAAACATATGCAAATGTTAATATTAACAATGACATTATCCAAAACGATCATGCTCTGACCATTTTACCCTTATCTTCTCTCCTTCTCTTTCCTTCTGTCTTCTTCCCCTTCACTATCTTCCTTAACCCATCCATTCAAACATTTGAATCTTTAAATACTAAGACTTTTTAATCCCTAAAAACTCCAAATCAATAAATCCCTAATTCCAAAATTCTCAACTCTAAAAATTTCAACCTTCTAAAATTCCTATTCTTAAACTCTCTTCCATTTTCGTTAACACATCATTTCGAAACCTTAGAATCATTAAAGTACCAAATTCCTAAATCCCCTGTTAGTGTATATGCCCTGGGGGCCATTATTGTATCATACTAGTTTGTATATTACTTAATAGAAGCTTGGGATATTCACATGTATATAACAGTAGTATGCTACTTGGTTTTTCTATCTTAATATGTGAGTATACGTATTGATAGAGCTCTTAGGATCTTTCTTGACTACCAGCGTTGTGATGGCAGTCACACTAGTGGGGGCTGGGTAGTCTACAAGCACATCCTTATTCAGGTCCCTAGTCGTAGGATTATCGAGACAGGGCATCGATACTCCGGAGTAGACTAGTGTATACGCTTCTCATCCCAGTTGGGGAGATGGTCTGTCCCACAGCCGTCAGTACGTCGTACTGGAGATAGTATGCAGGTGCTTGTTAGGTTACGGGTACACCGGACAGGACTCACAGGGAACTGTTGGTTGGTTTTATACCAGTCGTCAGTTAACAGTTCCCAGGTGACATGAGTACAGCATAGTCCGCAGACTTGACACTGCTACTTCGCCTCGAGTGTGTCCCACTGTTCTTAGATTGCTACCCTACCACGGCTCAAAGGAGTCGTGCAAACAGGTAGCAGTTGGGTGCAGTCCCGAGCACTTGGAGGTAGTGGCGGTTAGACAGTATTCGTCTCTCTCGGTATTGGAGGTTGATATTGTTAGTGTATATGCCCTAGAGGCCATTACTGTATCATACTAGTTTTTATATTACTTAATGGAAGCTTGGGATATTCATCTTGTATATACAATCTTGCTCAAAATAGTAGTATGCTAGTTGGTTTGTTTCTACTTCAATGTGTACATGTGTTTATTTTATTATATCATCTATACGCATTAGTGGAGCCCTTAGGATCTTTGCTTGATTACCAGTGTTGTGATGGCAGTCACACTAGTGGGGGCTGGGTAATCTATAAGCACATCCTTATGCAGGTCCCTAGTCGCAGGACTATCGAGACAGGGCATCGATACTCCGGAGTAGACTAGCGCACGCGCTTCTCATCCCAGTGTGGGAGATGGTCTGTCCCACAGCCATCAGTACGTCGTACTGGAGATAGTATGCGGATGCTCGTTGGGTTACGAGTACACTGGACAGGACTCGTCGGGAACTGACCGGTTGGTATTATACCTATCGTCAGTTATCAGTTCCCAGGTGACATGAGTACAGCTTCGTCCGCTAACTTGACACTGTCACTTCGCCTCGAGTGTGTTCCCACTGTACTTTGATTACTACCCTACCATGGCTCAAAGGAGTCGTGCAAACAGGTAGTAGTTGGGTGCAGTCCCGAAGCACTTGGAGGCAGTGACGGTTAGACAGGATTCGTCTCTCCCGGTATTGGGGGTTGACATTGCGCTGTGTCTAGGAGAGCCATTACACGAGTAGTCCCTGGCCAGGGTAAGTGAGATATACTGGTAGGCTTCCAGTGTTATCTCGGGGTGTTTTGGGCTTCACTCCGACACGACTTGTACCACTATTAGGGGATTGACGTTTTCCGCCCCCCAGGCCCGCCATGCGATGTATCAGACGAACAGACCGGACTGTACGGAGACTGTCACATTCAGGCTCAGTAGGAGTTCAGATGGGTTTCACCTCGTCAGTCTTCTTGTCGGCATCTACATGGAGACCGTTACGCACAGCTAGTGCCGCTTGCGGTCTGTGGTTAAACCCACTGCCAGCCTAGTGTCGAGTCTTTAGAGTCCCACACAGAAAGCTATTCGCCTTTAGGCAAAAGAGTAGAGGTTGCATAGTTTTGCGACAGGTCGCATGTTTTGCGACAGGGTTCGGTCACATCCGTGCACTTGTGCACGTACAGTGTCCGGACAGTTAACACTAGCGGGCTTTGGTTTAAACCAGATCCTAGTGTACGTTTTGGGATTGATTTTATCTCGTTTGTATTCGTGTTCCTCGGAACGCGGATGCGGGTATGTATGCACAGTTGACAGAAAGACAGAGGCAGAGTATTCTCATTGGGGTTGTTGAATGTTGACTGTTGACAGTTGACTGTTGACCATTGACTTTTGCTTAACCCTAATGAGAATAAGATATATGATTAACATTAATATTAATTAAGTATTATAGTGACATGGTTGTTGAGGGGTTGACTTTGTTGGCTTGTTGACTTTGTTGACCGGTTGACTAGGTTGGACTAGTTGACCATCATCATGACAATGGCTATCATTCCATGGCAAAGACTTTTGCTTGCTTGTTTATTTATGCAAAATGAGTGCATGAAATGATATAACCATTTTGACTTAAACCATTTACACAATACTTGATTACTATTTTTGTTATGATGGCTTTTAGATTATGAGAGGTGAGAATGAGAAGAGTATGGTTCATTCTATCATTTGCTTTCTCTCTCTTGAGCTCTCTCATTCTCAGGCTCTCCCTCTTCCTCTTGCTCTCTCTACCTCAAGGCAAACCATTCTCATGTGTTGAGACTCATTGCCTTAGTGATAAAAAGACACCAAAACATTCCTCTACTCATTCTAGTTCACAAGGCCTAGCAAGCCAAGTGATCCAGTTTCTTCAAAGTTCGAAGAAGAAGCCAAAGGTAGAAGCTTTCGGATGGATCCATCTTCGGCGCAAGGAGACGACGAGGTGAGGCCGATCCGTACACCGGAAGGAGTCGAAGACGAAGGAGTCGAAGACGAAGGAGTTCAAGAAAGGTATAGCCCCCTAACCGAGTAGGTAAACTCTTGTTAGGTTGTTAGTTAGTAGTTTAACAAAGATCCAGTTTTGAGTCCATGTTACCGCCTCTAGAAAATTGTTTTTCATCAAATTCCGCATGCCCGAAAGTACCGGGAGAGGTAGTATGGACTTACAGTGGTATCAGAGCCTAGTTAAACTCTATCTAACATGTTAGCAAAGTAACTAGAAGATCGATCAAAGAAAAAGTCGCGAAATACACCCCGATGTCTAACTTGCTGTCGATTTTCAAAGTACTGTAAAAGTAATAAATCATGCTTCAAAAATCGACTCAGGATTTTTATAGTCTACTGTAGAAAAACGGTCCAGAGATCTCACCAAACCACCGCGGAAACGCGGCAATAGCTTGCTATTGCCGCGGTTCCGCGGCCGATTAAGCTCCTCTCTGGATCGTCTTTACTGCAGTTTGTTCTATAGGGTATTTTGGGATTTTTGGTATATGTTTTTTCAGCCCAGATTTTCCAGAAAGAAAATTTTGTTTTGGGGGCTTTAAAAACCGTATTTTGATCGAGTTTCTAAAGACTTAAGCTGACGGGTATTTCTGTGATATGATATTTGTATTGAACGTCTGCTAATCGCTATATGTCGATTAGTGGGAGTTATACAAATCTTTGATCTGTAATGTCATTGGAATGTGTATATGAATTCATTGGATTGTCGCGGGTGAATAGCCGGGGGTTGTGAGACGAGAGTTTTCTTTTCTTTCAATTCATGTAAATTTGTAAATTGATGTAATAATTATTTATATGGCCGCACAACCGGGTCGGGGTTGTAGCCGTCATTGTATAATTTCTTTTTACTGTTTTTGCTCCTAGGATAGACCCATGGAGGGGGTGCACAAACTACCGGGTATGCCGAAGTGCCGAGTGGCCTACTCACGGAGTTGAGGGAGGTTGCTTCGCTTCGGGTACTTGGCGGGTAGTTTGCCGCACCCGTAGGGGTCTTGGGTGGGATATTGACTATTCACCGCGACCGTGTAATCTGCTTTTCGTTACAGGCTCGTACGAATTGCGGATTCCTAGTATATCCAATGTATTCATCTGTGATCTGAAATGGCTATCATTGCAATATATCTATATATGATATTATTTAGGCGTTGCTTATGTTTTACAGCCGCGCTAGCCCAGCCCTCGCTCTGTCGTTAGTTAAGTAACCTAACGGGTAATGACGGGGCCCCGTGGCGAATACGAAAGGCATAAGCGTACGTCATATTTTGGTTGTTTTCTGCAATGGTAGGATTAAATGATGGGACGCATTAAAAGAACTAATACAAGAAAAATATGCATTAAAAGAACTAATGCAAGAAAATAAACCAAGTAAAAGTCGTTGGAACACTTTCGAAAAACCACTCGGTTCTTTTCAAAACCAACTTTTAAATGCGGAGCTTGAGCCACTCCTTTTAAAAGCTATCTCGTTCCACCGATTATATCAAGTTCACTACGTTCACGGTTTAGCCAAAACCATTCGTAGCCCTCCAACATTTCAGTTAAATATTCGGTAGTATTCAAGCTATGTATTTTGACCTCACGCCAAGGCATAGTGATTGGTAGCTGCCGGATATTTATTTGTTGCATAGATAGAATGCGTTGGTTTGGAACAGCCGTACTGCCATTTTGGCCTACGTCAAGGGTAGGTACGGGTGGGTTCAAATTAACCTAGATAATGATGGGAAGAACTTGACATGTGACTTATGACATTTTGACCTCACGCCAAGGTCATAAGAGCATGGGGCAAAAATCCACATCGGGAGTTTAAAAAGAACTGAAACTTGCTAGTGTTGCATACCATTTGGAGTGTGATGATTCTGGTAGGATTCCTTCAGTTTCGTCACGCAATGATATTTGGATCGCGATCCTACTGTGAGTATATGCTACTCCTCGGGAAATTTCTCACTTAACGATCAATGCTATAAACCAAGTAGGTATCTAGAAAGGTGTTAGCGGGGCTACGCTCACAGGGAAAAGAGGTTATTTAATTAAGGAACTTCGTGAAAGCGTTGGAAAACCTCCCTCGAAGTACCGACACCAGCCTGGCCGAACGGTTAAGCAAGAATTGTACGGTGAGATTGATCCTGACTAATTCTTCCTTTTTGGTTTGAGGAGGGATTCGAGAGACAGTGGGAGCCATCATGTTTAGATAAACTAAAAATCACTCTAAACTTGCAAGAGCATCATGCTGAGTGTTTCTTCTCTCTCTCCTAATTGCAGCGACCAATCGACATGACTGGACTTAAGTTACTTCTAGATAAAAACATACTGACAGGGCCAAACTACAAAGATTGGCTTAGGAATGTCAAGATGGCAATCACTTACGACAAGCTGGGGTACCTTCTTACCACCAAAGCTCCCCCTGTCCCAGGTCCCAAAACCAGCGTCGCGGATAAGGAAATCCGTAAGACCTGGGAACTAGACTGTGTGAAGGCCAAGTACCTCGTGCTTGCCTCTATGGACAACGAACATCAGAGGAGGCATGAGAATATGGACCTCGAATCCATATTTCTTCATACAAAAGAACTGTATGGAGAGCAATCTCGTATCGCAAGATACGAAGTGTCGAAGAAGTTATTTTCGGCAAGATTGGCCGTCGGATCATCGGTAGCGGAACACGTGCTTAAGATGATTAGCTACATTGAGGAGCTCGCGGACCTTGGGACCACGTTGGAGAATGAGCTCTATACGGACTTGATTCTCCAGTCCCTTCCTTCCACTTACGCCCAGTTTATACTGAACTTCAACTTACAAGAAAAGGAAGTTGAACTTTCAGAACTCCTCAACATGCTGAGGAGTGCAGAGAGCACCCTATAGAAAGGTAGGGAAACATCCACTTTGTTTGTAGGAGGATCTTCTTCTTCTAGGTCCAAGGCGAAAACCAAAGGAAAGAAGAAGAAAGCCCCCGCCAAACCAAGGGGCGGTGTTAGTAAAGTGGATACGAAGGGAAAGGCAAAAGCAACTAAGAAAGTGGGGAAGCTTGTGGATAAGGAAGAATGCTTCTATTGTCATAAGAAGGGATACTGGAAGAATGATTGCAGGGCTTGGAAGGCCAGAACACAGGAACTGAAGCAGGTTGCGGCTTCAGCTTCAGGTGTGTATATTATTGAAAACTGTCTTTCAATAAACTCTACTTCCTGGGTATTGGATACCGGATCAGGATCTCATATCTGTAATTCTTTGCAGGCGTTGAGAAACCGTAGGTTTTTGAAGGCAGGTGACATGACCCTCAAAGTTGCAAACGGAGTTAGCATGGATGCTAAAGCCGTGGGGGACTATCACCTGGGAATGTCAGATGGACATGTTTTGGTTTTGCGTAATTGCTTTTTTGTACCCAACGCAACTTGTAATATCATTTCTGTATCTTTGGTTTCTAAAGAAGGTTATGAATTTGCGTTTGTAAGCAATGTTGTAAACATTCACCTTAATCAAGTTCTGATTGGGTCAGGTACATTGAGCAATGGCATATACGTATTAAACTAACCACAGATTTTCAATGTCCAGAATACACACAAAAGAAAGTCTCCAGAAATCAATCAGACTTTCTTATGGCATTGTAGACTGGGTCACATCAATGAGAGAAGATTGACTAAGTTATATACAGAAGGATCCGTTCGAATATCAATCGTATGCCACTTGTCAATCCTGTCGCAAAGGAAAGATGACAAAGACTCCGTTCACTGGATATGGAGTAAGAGCGAGCGAGCTCTTGGGACCCGTACACAGCGACGTGTGCGGACCAATGTCTACACATGCGCGAAGCGGTTTTTCTTACTTCATTACTTTTACGGATGATTTTTTAAGATTCGGACATGTCTTCTTAATGAAACATAAGTCCGAAGCCTTTGGAAAATTCCAGGAATATAAGAATGAGGTAGAAAAACAAACCGGCAAAAGTATCAAGATTCTAAGATCGGATCGAGGTGGTGAATACTTGAGTGCCGAGTTCCTGGACTATTTAAAAGAGAATGGAATTCTCTCTCAGCTTACTCCTCCATACACTCCGCAACATAATGGTGTATCGGAGAGACGGAACCGAACCCTATTGGATATGGTACGGTCCATGATGAGTAACATTGAGTTACCACGATCATTCTGGGGATATGCGCTAGAATCAGCCGCATACCTTTTGAACCGAGTTCCTACTAAGACTGTGCCTACCACACCATATGAGTTATGGAGTGGGAAGAAACCCTATCTTCAATATCTGAAGATCTGGGGATGTCCAGCTTGTGTCAAAAAGCAGCATGCGGACAAACTCGAGGCACGCTCAATACTGTGCAAGTTTGTGGGATACCCAAAGAACACCAGGGGGTATCTTTTCTACCACGCAGAGGAACAAAAAGTCCTTATTTCTCGTAATGCCCACTTTCTAGAACACCAGTTCTTGGAAAGGGAAATTAGTGGGAGCGCAGTAGAACTGGAAGAAATTCCAGAACCACAGACTATTACTGAAAGCTTAGTAGAACCAAAGGGTTCAAAAGAACAGGACATTCCTACGCCGCTCCGCAGAAGTAGTAGGCAGTCTCATCCGCCCGAGAGATACTACGGTTTTCTCATAGACGAGGATAGAGAGGATTGCATCATAGATTATGATGAGCCTACTAGCTTCCAGCAGGCCGTTCAGAGCGTTGACTCGGTAAAATGGCTGGATGCAATGCGGACCGAAATGGAATCCATGTACACCAACAAAGTATAGACGTTGGACATTGCTCCAGACGGGGTAAAACCCGTAGGATGCAAGTGGATCTTCAAAAGGAAGATTGGTGTAGATGGACAGGTTGAGACCTATAAAGCTAGACTTGTTGCAAAGGGTTTCCGTCAAAGACCTGGCTTGGACTATGACGAAACCTTTTCTCCAGTGGCTATGCTGAAATCGATTCGGATCCTTCTTGCCATTGCTGCCTTCCACGATTATGAGATCTGGCAAATGGACGTAAAGACCGCTTTTCTAAATGGAAATTTAGAGGAGTGTGTCTATATGGTCCAACTAGAGGGTTTCATTCAGAGTGGGAGCAGCGGAAAGGTGTGCAAGTTGCTTAAGTCCATCTATGGACTAAAGCAGGCATCGCGGAGTTGGAACATCTGCTTTGATGAGACGGTCAAAGAATTTGGCTTTATCAAAAATCCAGATGAACCATGCATCTATAGTAGATTTGTAGCGAGAACTGTAGTATTCCTCGTTTTATACGTGGATGAGATTCTCTTAATAGGAAATGAAATTCCTATGCTACAATCTGTCAAGGGGTTCTTGTCACACAGGTTCTCCATGAAAGACCTGGGTGATGCCTCATACATCCTGGGGATCCGGATCCATCGTGATAGATCCAAGAGGATATTAGGACTTTCACAGTCCAGGTACATCGACACCATACTGAAAAGATTCAGTATGGAAGATTCCAAGCGCGGTAATCTACCGGCTTGTCACGGGATCACCCTCTCTAAAGAGATGTCTCCCAAGACTGATTTGGAGAGGGATCGCATGTCTATTATACCCTACGCTTCTGCGGTAGGCTCTATAATGTATGCGATGTTGTGTACCAAACCGGATGTAGCTTATGCACTTAGTGTAGTAAGCCGGTATCAGTCAAACCCCGGGGAGAAACACTGGATAGCGGTAAAGAACATTCTTAAGTACCTGAGAAGGACTAAGGAGATGTTCTTGGTGTATGGCGGAAAAGACCTCCAGATCGAGGCCTTTGCTGACTCCAGCTTCCAGAGTGACAAGGATGATTCCAAGTCCAAGTCAGGTTTTTTCTTTACCCTCAATGGAGGGGCGGTGTGTTGGAAGAGTTCCAAACAGGAAACCGTTGCAGACTCGACGATGGAAGCGGAATACATCGCTGCATCTGATGCCGCAAAAGAAGCTGTCTGGATGAGGAAGTTCTTGAAAGAACTTCAGGTGGTTCCGTCCATTGTTGATCCAATACCTCTGTATTGCGACAACAACGGGGCTATAGCTTTAGCGAAGGAACCCAGGTCCCATCAGAGATCCAGACACATCTTGAGGCGGTATCACCTGATCAGGGAGATCGTGGATCGCCAGGAGATCGAGGTTCGGAGGGTTGCTTCAGAAGATAACACTGCAGATCCATTCACCAAGGCCTTGCCCCAGACTCAGTTCGAGCGGCTGATCGAGATGATAGGTCTTCGATACGCCAGTACATGGCCTTAGTGCAAGTGGGAGATTGTTAGTGTATATGCCCTAGAGGCCATTACTGTATCATACTAGTTTGTATATTACTTAATGGAAGCTTGGGATATTCACCTTGTATATACAATCTTGCTCAAAATAGTAGTATGCTACTTGGTTTGTTTCTACTTCAATGTGTACATGTGTTTATTTTATTATATCACCTATACGCATTAGTGGAGCCCTTAGGATCTTTGCTTGATTACCAGCGTTGTGATGGCAGTCACACTAGTGGGGGCTGGGTAATCTATAAGCACATCCTTATGCAGGTCCCTAGTCGCAGGACTATCGAGACAGGGCATCAATAATCCGGAGTAGACTAGCGCATGCGCTTCTCATCCCAGTGTGGGAGATGGTCTGTCCCACAGCCATCAGTACGTCGTACTGGAGATAGTATGCGGGTGCTCGTTGGGTTACGAGTACACTGGTCAGGACTCGTCGGGAACTGACCGGTTGGTATTATACCTATCGTCAGTTATCAGTTCCCAGGTGACATGAGTGCAGCTTAGTCCGCTGACTTGACACTGTCACTTTGCCTCGAGTATGTTCCCACTGTACTTTGATTACTACCCTACCACGGCTCAAAGGAGTCGTGCAAACAGGTAGTAGTTGGGTGCAGTCCCGAAGCACTTGGAGGCAGTGACGGTTAGACAGGATTCGTCTCTCCCGGTATTGGGGGTTGACATCGCGCTATGTCTAGGAGAGCCATTACACGAGTAGTCCCTGGCCAGGGCAAGCGAGATATACTGGTAAGCTTCCAGTGTTATCTTGGGGTGTTTTGGGCTTCACTCCGACACGACTTGTACCGCTATTAGGGGACTGACGTTTTCCGCCCCCCTAGGCCCGCCATGCGATGTATCAGACGAACAGACCGGACTGTACGGAGACTGTCACATTCAGGCTCAGTAGGAGTTCAGATGGGTTTCACCTCGTCAGTCTTCTTGTCGGCATCTACCCGGGGACCGTTACGCACAGCTAGTGCCGCTTGCGGTCTGTGGTTAAACCCACTGCCAGCGTAGTGTAGAGTCTTTAGAGTCCCACACATAAAGCTATTCTCCTTTAGGCAAAAGAGTAGAGGTCGCATGGTTTTGCGACAGGTCGCATGGTTTTGCGACAGGATTCGGTCACATCCGTGCACTTGTGCACGTACAGTGTCCGGACAGTTAACACTAGCGGGCTTTGGTTTAAGCCAGATCCTAGTGTACGTTTTGGGATTGATTTTATCTCGTTTGTATTCGTGTTCCTCGGAACGTGGATGCGGGTGTGTATGCACAGTTGACAGAGAGACAGAGGCAGAGTATTCTCATTGGGGTTGTTGACTGTTGACTGTTGACAGTAGACTGTTGACCATTGACTTTTGCTTAACCCTAATGAGAATAAGATATATGATTAACATTAATATTAATTAAGTATTATAGTGACATGGTTGTTGAGGGGTTGACTTTGTTGACTTGTTGACTTTGTTGACCGGTTGACTAGGTTGAACTAGTTGACCATCATCATGACAATGGCTATCATTCCATGGCAAAGACTTTTGCTTGCTTGTTTATTTATGCAAAATGAGTGCATGAAATGATATAGCCATTTTGACTTAAACCATTTACACAATACTTGATTACTATTTTTGTTATGATGGCTTTTGGATTATGAAAGGTGAGAATGAGAAGAGTATGGTTCATTCTATCATTTGCTTTCTCTCTCTTGAGCTCTCTCATTCTCAAGCTCTCCCTCTTCCTCTTGCTCTCTCTACCTCAAGGCAAACCATTCTCATGTGTTGAGACTCATTGCCTTAGAGATAAAAAGACACCAAAACATTCCTCTACTCATTCTAGTTCACAAGGCCTAGCAAGCCAAGTGATCTAGTTTCTTCAAAGTTCGAAGAAGAAGCCAAAGGTAGAAGCTTTCGGGTGGATCCATCTTCGGCGCAAGGAGACGAAGAGGTGAGGCCGATCCGTACACCGGAAGGAGTCGAAGACGAAGGAGTTCAAGAAAGGTATAGCCCCCTAACCGAGTAGGTAAACTCTTGTTAGGTTGTTAGTTAGTAGTTTAACAAAGATCCGGTTTTGAGTCCATGTTACCGCCTCTAGAAAATTGTTTTTCATCAAATTCCGCATACCCGAAAGTACCGGGAGAGGTAGCATGGACTTACAGATATCGCGCTGTGTCAGAGAGCCATTACGCAAAGTCCCTGGCCAGGGCAAGCGAGATTTGCTAGTAGGTTCCAGTAGTTTCTCAGGGTGTAATGGGATTCGCTCCAACACGACTTATACCGCTATTAGGGGACTGACGCTTGCCGCCCCTAGGCCCGATATGCGATAGTCTTAGACGAACAGACCGGACTGTACGGAGATTGTCACATCAGACTCAGTAGGAGTTCGGATGGGTTTCCTCATCGGCCTTCTTATTGACATCTACCTGGGGACCGTTACGTACAGCTAGTGCCGCTTGCGGTCTATGGTTAAACCCACTACCAGCGTAGTAGTCGAGTCTCTAGAGTCCCACACAGAGAGTTTCCCTACTCCAGGCGAAACGATATAGAGGTCGTATGGTTTTACGACAAGGATTCGGACGCATACGTGTGTTTACGCACGTACGACATCAGACCTGATGCAACAACGAGGGATGCTCTGAAAAATCTGGAGGCATCCCTCTACACGGATGAGGAGGCTTCGCTCAAGGAAGCTCTGATGGCATCTGTCTCATCGGCTCAAGAGGAACAGAAGCGGTCCAGACGCGAGGCTAAGGCGCGCAGAGCTGCTCTGGCCGCAGGGGCGGGCCCCAGCACTGTTCCTCGCGCTAGTACTCCTTCTGAAGAGCCCCCTGTGGCCCTGTCTACCGCTCGTCGGCAAGTTGCGCGCGCGGTTCGGAACGCCAATGATAAATCCGCTTCAGGTAGTACTCCTTTCAGAGCCTTGTTGTATGACTTGTGAAACTATTGGCTTATACATATCTCATCTTGCAGGGTCAAGTCCAACTGAGGGGGAGGCGGAGACGACCGTCGAACCCAAGGGAGCGGAAGAAGCGGTACTCGCCGAACCCGAACCGACAGTGGACAACTTTATCGGGGCCATGGGGACTGGAGCCGAGATTAAGGAACCTACCGCGGAGAAAATCATTGATGCCGTACCCGAAGCGGTGGCAGATGATATGATTGTCTCGACCGAGCCGCAGGCGGTAGAGGGCGAGGTACTTGAGGCTGGGGACCTCGTGGTGCCGGTGGACGGGGCAGCTGTAATCGCTGATCTTGAGGGAGCAGCAGGTGAGGCGGCCATGATTCCTGAGGACGAGCTAAGCGCTCCTTCTCAGGAATCTGGCAATGTTCCTATCTTGGCCCTCCCTGTCTATGGTTCCCCACCGCCTGCAGAGCTTGAGAGCATAACAACGGTTCCCCTTGAGTCAGGTGATGAAGCTACAGGCGGTGGTCTTCCGTCAGTGGAAGAGGGGACCGCCTCAGTTTCTGCTGGCAGCTCGTCAGGTAAAAATTTTATCACCAGCATTCCCCCCCCCTTTTTTTTTGTATATATCTTGTGATCTCTTCTAACGAATTTGTTCTTGCAGGTGCGGCCAGTACCGATGCTCCACTGCTCGAGGGGGCACCGTCAACTACTGCTTTGGCAGTAGTCACCTCTCCGTCTTCCCTTGTGCCGTCACGGATGTTGGGAGGTATGGATTTACGACTCATGCATTAATCTTTCAAAAATGCAGCTTTTGTACTAACGTTACACCATTGTGCCTTTGCAGGAGTGCTTTTTGATCACTTGTATCAAGTGTTGCTCCCGCACTTTTCTTTCCCGTCCGAACTCGCTTCTCCTTCTAGTGGCGCCGGTAATATCTTTATTTACTTCTTTTTTCTAGCAATGGGATGATTTCTGACTTTTCCTTTTCTTTATTGTAGTTCCACAAATCGAAGGAGGGGATGTAAGCCCCGTCGCGCTACCGGCCCTTCCGGCTCTGCCGTCCGTTGCTGCTGGTATAGTAGATCTCCTTTTTGGTAATCCTTTAACATCTTTTGAACCATCGCTTAACCCTGTTTGTTTTGCAGCTATTGTTCCGGTTCCGGTCCCCTTCGAGGCTCGCGTCCTTTTACCGGCAGGCCCCTTTCTGAGACGTCTGTCTTCAAAGGGTGCGGTGATGAGTCTAGGCATGCTGAGCGGGTATATTGAAGAGCTCAGCATGGACGCTCTCCCTTCTGCTGTCGATTTCGCTGCGGATGTTAACCCAATGTTAGCGGCGCTCGTAACTTTTCATGACGAGGGCGTCGTTGAATCTTGGGTTAACCACTGCAGGGAGATCGAGGCCTTCTTGTATCGGCTGGAGTTGACGCGTCCTGCTCCCGAAGTTTTAGCTCTGAGCGCCCAACGCACAACTTGGCTCGAGCAAAGCACTTCGCACTCCCGCCACTTGGAGCAAGAAGCAGCTCGGAGACTAAGGGAATGCCAAAAGACCTCAAACGAAACGGCCCATCTGCGCGCTGAGGTTGAGGCAAATGCTGCCTAAGTGAAGACTATCTTTGAGGGTCTCCTGGGGCGCATCTCCCACGGGCTAAACTTAAAGCGGAAGCTTGACGTGGCTGAGCGCAATGTCCCCAGTCGGGAGGCCGCTTATCAGGGCGTGAGGGAGCAGCTTGCAGTGGTCTTGCGGCAACGAGCCCAAGTGGAGGCAGAGCTGGCGGTGGTAGCCGATCAAGAGAAGGCATGGAAGGACGTCTGCGAGCGATTGCTGCACCTATGCAAGACGCCTCCTTCCCAATAACTGCCATTGTATCAATATACTTGTAATTTTCTTTTTTAAATAAGATGTATACATTCTTTATTCTTTTATACGATTCGCCATGTACTTGATTGAGTTAATAAATAAAGATACACATTTTTTTGCAATGTCTTGTATTATTTCTTTGCTTTCTCCCTTCTCTTATTATCAGCATGCTGTCTTGATAAACATGTTTGACAGGTAACAGAGTAAGCATTTTGGTTTCTTCAAGATATAACGATGGCTTAGGCCGCAGGTTCAGATCTGCCGCCTAAGACTTTTCAATTCTATGAGCCGTGAGGGTCTCATAGAGATTTTTCTCCCTACGGATCGAGAGGATCTCATAGGTGGATTTTCTCCTTAGGAATCGTGAGGATTCCCAAGTGTGGTTTTCTCTCATAGGTCGAAAGGATCTTATGAGAGAATTTCTCCCTCTTACGAGTCGAGAGGGCTCGTAAGCGGTTGTTTCCCTCTTTGTCGAGAATCGACTTCAGAGAGTGAGACCCGTGAATAGTATGCAAGAGACCATTTAGGATTGACTTGCAGGGTCCCATTGTTCAGGAAGCAAGTTTTTGAATCCTTACTGCCCGAGATGTGAGTCAGAAAAGCTCTCGTCACGGAGTGTTTGTATCCGTGAGTTGAGAAGTTTTGCGAGGGATTATTTGTTTCCCAAGCGCCAAGGATTATTTGTGTCCTTGGGGTTTGAAACGAGTCGATGGTTCCCACGGAGGCGCTGGTGGCTCTGCGAGTCGACGTGGATCAGAAGGCTCTCGTCAAGGAGTGTTTGTATCCGTGAGTCGAGGAAATTGCTGGGATTATTTGTTTCCCAAGCGCCAAGGATTATTTGTGTCCTTGGGGTTTGAAACGAGTCTATGGTTCCCACGGAGGCGCTGGTGGCTCCGCGCGTCGACGCGGATCAGGAAGCTCTCGTCAAGGAGTGTTTGTATCCGTGAGTTGAGAAGTTTTGCGAGGGATTATTTGTTTCCCAAGCGCCAAGGATTATTTGTGTCCCTGGGGTTTGAAACGAGTCTATGGTTCCCACGGAGGCGCTGGTGGCTCCGCGGGTCGACGCGGATCAGGAAGCTCTCGTCAAGGAGTGTTTGTATCCGTGAGTTGAGAAGTTTTGCGAGGGATTATTTGTTTCCCAAGCGCCAAGGATTATTTGTGTCCCTGGGGTTTGAAACGAGTCGATGGTTCCTACGGAGGCACTGGTGGCTCTGCGGGTCGACGCGGATCAGGAAGCTCTCGTCAAGGAGTGTTTGTATCCGTGAGTCGAGGAATTTGCTGGCTTCTTCGGTTGAAATGAACCGTTGAGGTTTGGCTTCGTCATTCGACGGAATCCGTTGGGGAAGTATGGTTTCCTCTTTGTTTGCGCCCTTGGATTGTATACAGGGATCGATGTGATCTTAACTGCAGGGCCGAAGTTTCATCATTTCTTATTTTTGTTATATTTTATTTCCGCGATGCTCTATCATTTCAGCTTTTATATCGCGAAGGTCGCGATTGCCCAATCATTTCGGTTATTTTTCGCGGTGCCCAATCATTTCGGCTTTTTTATTTTATCTTTACTCGTTGCTTTTTATTACGAGTTGCCCGATCATTTCGGCTATTTTGCATGCATACATTTTACTTGCTGCTTTTTATTGCAAGTTGCCTTATCATTTCGGCTATTTTGTATGCATGAGCGGCCTACTGGCTTTCGCCATAAACCTGAAATTGGGCACCGACTTCGGCATCAGCACCGCTGCAACTGGAATATTGCCAGGAGAGAATCATCATTTGCCTCTGTCGTTGTCGAGCAAAGGAGGCTTAGCGACCAGGGTTAGGGTCCTGTCGGCTAAGGCTTTTGACTTCATGAGCCGTAAGGGTTTCACGAAGTTATTTCTCCCTACAAGTCGTGAGGATCTTGTAGGTGTATTTTCTTCTTAGGACTCGTGAGGATTCCTAAGTGTTCGTTTCCTCTGTAAGTCGTAAGGATCCTACAGGAGGGTTTTCTCCTTGTAAGTCGAGAGGACTTATAAGGGTTGTTCATCATGCGAACATATCCCCAGTCTCGGATGAGACTTGATTAGGGAAATGTTTATTCGCGCCCGTGGATTGTATACAAGGGTCAATATTGAGCCACTTGTAGGGCAATATTGGAAGTTTGTGGGGGCTTGCTTAAGCACAGGTTTAGGTTTCTGTAACTTAAGACTTTCAAATCTCATGAGCCGTGAGGGTCCCATAAGAGAGTTCTCCCTACGAGTCGTGAGGATCTCGCAAGCGTATTTTCTCCTTAGGAATCGTGGGGATCCCTAAGTGTGTTGCTCCCTTGTGAGTCGTAAGGATCTCACGCGGGTAGTTTCTCCTTACAGGGTCGAGAGGACCCTATAAGTGTCTTTTAACGAGATTGCGCCCTTTCGGTTTTTCACAAACACTCGCCGGTAGCCCTGCTGTTTTTACTCACGGAGCCCTTTCGGGTTTTCATCCGTGCCCATTTTGCTTATGGACATACCGTTTTTTGTTTTTTTTTTTTTTTTTTTTTTATTTTTTTTTAACGAGGTCGCGCTCTTTCGGGTTTTCACGAACACTCGCCGGTAGCCCTGCTGTTTTTACTCACGGAGCCCTTTCGGGTTTTCATCCGTGCCCTTTTTGCTTATGGACATACCGTTTTATTTTATTTTATTTTATTTTTATATATATATTTTTTTACATCTCGTCAGCCTAGAGGTGCTGCGCTAGTAGTTTCAAGACGTCTCGGTCTGCTATTAGTTTAAGGACATTTCGGTCCGCCGTTGAGAGGGCTGGCTACTGTTTATAAAGCCTGAGCTTAGGAAGATAGCGAGCGGACATAGTCGTCGTCATCTATCATTGACCTAAACTAAGGCTCGTTAAGCGTAGTATTTCTTTAGGAAGCGACCGTTTATTGGCCTGAAAGGCCTTTCACCGTGCATGTCCATGAGTAGATAGGCTCCGCCCTGGTAGACCTTATCAATGATGTACGGTCCTTCATAATTTGGCTCAAATTTTCCCCGCTTGGCGCGATTGGGGACCATGGGCCTTTTGACGACTAGCACGAGTTCGCCTTGGTGGAATGTCCTCGGGCGGCTCAATCTTTCATATGAGCGCGTCATCTTTGCTTTATAAGCTTCCAAATTTTGCTGTGCTAGAAGCCGGATTTCATCAAGGGCGTCAAGCTCTTCAAACCGAAGGTGAGCATTTTCTTCGTCCGTCAACTCGTAATGGACTGCCACTCGTAGAGAGGGTAATTCTATCTCGAGGGGGAGTACTGCTTCTGTCCCAAATACCAACGCGTACGGCGTTGTGTTTGTGGCCGTTTTAAATGTAGTTCGATACGCCCAAAGCGCCTCTTGCAATCTTTCGTGCCAATCTCTCTTATTTCGTGACACCGTTTTCTTCATGATCTTCGTCAAGGTCTTGTTGAAGGCCTCAGCTAGACCGTTAGCTCGGGGGTTATAAACTGAGGAATATCTCCAGTCTATATTGTGCTGTTGTGCGAAGCGGCTAATCTTATGACTTCGGTAGGCTGGCCCATTGTCAGAGATGATCCTTCTTGGGGTTCCAAACCGGTATATGACATGCGTTTTGAAGAAATGGAGGATGTTCTCCGTTTTTACTTCCCTCAACGGTACCGCTTCTGCCCATTTGGAGAAGTAATCAGTCGTCGCCAAGATGAAACGATGTCCCTTTGACGATGCTGGTTCGATGGGACCGACTATGTCAGTTCCCCACATTTTAAATGGCCAACTAGCCACTGTTGGATGCAGTGGATTGGGATGCTGATGGATGAAGTCTCCATGAATTTGGCATGAATGACATTGCCTCGCGTATTCTAGGCAATCCTGCATCATCGTGGGCCAGTAGTAGCCCATCCGCTTTATCTTTAACTTCATCTTAGGGCCTGCTTGGTGGGAACCGCAGAGTCCGTCATGAACTTCTTGGATGACCCTTCTCGCTTCATCAGGTCCTAAGCATCTCAACCACAGAGAATCGAATGACCTCTTGTACAGAGTATCATTGACGAAGGCGAAAGACAGAGCTCGTTTCGTGAGCTGATGTCTTGTGGACGCTTCTTCAGGTATTCGGTGGAACTTGAAGTAATCTATGAAGACTTCTCTCCAGTCTTCGGCATTTTCCCAGTCTTTTATTTGCAGGGTTGTCTCCTCTTTCGCTCCTTTTTCTTCAGACGATTCCGGAGATATTTCCGTTGGGGCAAGCACTCGACGACTTTGCACCACGATTCTAACGTCGTCGAGGTTCTCGTCAGCCAGTTCTTTAGCAAGTTTGGCTAGTGCGTCTGCTTTGCTGTTTTCCGCGCGCGGTATGCTTTCCAACGTGTAAGAGGGAATTTGGGTTAGCAGTTGTTGCACTTTTTCACCGTATTTTACCAATTCCGGTTTACATGTTTGGTAATCGCCGTTTACTTGACTGACGACCAGTTGGGAGTCCCCGTATATGAGGAGGCTCTCAATTCCCATATCAATGGCGATCTCAAGGCCTGCTATCAGAGCTTCATATTCAGCTTCATTATTCGTCCTCGACTCCGTTAAGGAGAAGGCGAAGCGCATTATTCCTCCTTGGGGGGTCACAAAGATGAGTCCCACCCCCGATTTGATCGTTGGCATACTTTGTTTGTGCTTTTTCATAGAAGACGCTCCATCGAAGTAAAGCTCCCAACGGGTATCACCACTGTCGATTGCGTCAAATGCATGTCTGTCTGGCAAATCGCAGTTTAAAGGAGAGTCGGCAGGTATGGGATGCTCAGTAAGGAAGTCAGCGATGGCCTGGCCTTTTACTGCCTTGAGAGGTTGATATGTTATGGAAAATTCCATCAAGAGCAGGGCCCATTTAGCGAGTCGTCCTGTCAATATGGCTTTTGACATTAAATATTTGAGAGGGTCCACTTTTGAAATCAGACGAACCTCGTGCGCCAACGCATAGTGCCTAAGCTTTGTTATTGCGAAGATTAATGCCAGGCAGTGTTTTTCAATGGGAGAATAGTTGCTTTCTGCCCCCAGCAGCACTCGACTTAAGTAGTAGAGCGCCCTTTCTTTCCCTTGATCGTTCTCTTGTGCCCATAATGCGCCTAAGAAACCTTCGAGGGCGGTTGTATAAAGAATAAGAGGCTTCCCCTTAACCGGAGCAGCCAACACCGGCGGGTTCTGCAGGTATTGCTTGATCTCATCCAGTGCGCCTTGGCATTTTTGATCCCAAACGAATGGGGTTCCCTTCTTCATCAGGTGACTATAAGGGCGGCACTTTCCTGAAAGGTTGGCTATAAATCGCCGTATGTATGCGAGTTTCCCTTGGAGAGACCGCAGCTGTTTGAGAGTCCTCGGCGGAGGCATTTCCATGATTGCTTTAATCTTTGACGGATCTATTTCAATACCTCGGTGTCGAACAACGAATCCCAGGAATTTGCCCGAGGAAACCCCGAACGCACATTTAAGAGGATTCATCTTCAGGTTGTACTGCCGAAGGCGTTGAAATACAGTCTTCAGATGCTCGAGATGTTCCTCGTATGATTTGCATTTAACCACGAGATCGTCGATATAGCATTCAACGATTTCGTGTATAAGGTCGTCGAAGATCTTTGTCATGGCCCTCTGATAAGTAGCACCAGCGTTCTTCAAACCAAAGGGCATCACTTTATAACAAAATATACCAAGAGGAGTCCTGAAGGCTGTGTGCTTCTGGTCTTCGGGATGCATTTTTATCTGGTTATACCCCGACGAGCCGTCCATGAAGGAGAAAACCTCATGAGTGGATGTATTGTCTATCATAAGTTCAGTAACTGGCACTGGGAAATCATCTTTTGGGCAGGCTTTATTAAGATCCCGAAAGTCTACGCATATGCGCACTGTCCCATTTTTCTTCATCACTGGGACGATGTTAGCGATCCATTCAGGGTATTGAACTTCCTGGATGAAGCCAGAGTCTATAAGCTTTTTGACTTCGGCGTTGATGCTCATCTCAAGCTCGAGTCGCATTCTCCTCGGCGCTTGTTTGACGGGCTTGATGTCCGGAGATATCGCCAATTTATGTACAGCAATTTCTGGATCTAGTCCCGGCATTTCGGAATAGTTCCACGCGAAGCAATCTTTGTGTTGTAGAAGCACATCCTTCAACGCAGTCACCCTTTTTTCAGATAACAGCTCGCTGATGAATGTTGGTCGCGGGTCATTTTCCGTCCCCAACTCAATTTTCTTGAGATTATCTGCAGTGGTGTGGATTCCATCCTCCAGTTCTTTCGGAGCTGGGGGAAATTCTGAGATTACCTCATCGCTGCTGTTTTCAAAGCACCAAGGGAAGTCGTTCATGTCCTCGGATTCTTCTTTTAATATTGTTACCACGTGGCAAGTGCGAATTTTCTGCCAATCCCAATGCGGAGTTGGTTTTTCTTTTGCAGCCTCGGGTTCGTGCTTCTGTGGTGGTGCTACCCTCCAGTTGTCAGAAAGCGCGAATTTGCCTAACTGATATTGGTCCTCAACCCAATTCTTAAAGGTGAAACAATCTTCAAGCGGATGCCCTACTACTCGATGGTAAGAGCAATAATTTGGGTTGGAGACTTCGCCTGCTTGCTCAGGGTGTTTAGACTCTGGCAGAGTAAGCATTTGATGTTTTAGAGCAAGATCAAGTATTTTCCTTGTTTTGTTCCGAGGAAACGAGTATGCTCGACCCATTTTCTTCATAAGGGCTAGGTCAATAACGCTCGCCTCTCGTATGCGTGGCTTCTTAGCTCTGTCTTGTGGTTGTCGAGCACCTTTTTGGCCCCTCGACTTGTTTTTGCTTTCGCGTCGAACCCTTTTTGTAGCAGGCTGACGTGGGGTAACATCTTCGTTCTTTACTGCCTGTTGAAGGAGACGCTGTGTCTTGGCTTTCTCATAGATTGCCATTTCACGATCGTGATCATCTCGGGCTTTTTGACTCGCATCCTTTATAAATTTGTTCACTGGGTCTTTAGACGATGGACTGGGCGGCTTTGTGTCAGGAACTTTTGCTGATTCGGGATTAGCGTCCTCCCATTGAGCGTCCGCTTCTTCATCAAAGTCATACATGGCATAACAGCTGTTTATTAACTCCCGTTTCTTTGGCCGGATGTACCCGAGCCCTTTTGTTTCCGTTCTCCCGTTAGGCAGTTTGCATTGAGTTCCGGGAACGTTCCAGACCTTGTCATAGAATTTGGCTTTTCTGATGGTCTGTGTGAAGGACATCCCTTGGCGTTTCAGCAGTTTCTTCAAACCTTCGGTATAATATCTGGGAAGACGGATAGGCTGAAGCTTGTTGAGTGTGGGATTCGCGCCCTGCCAAATTTCTTTTTCCACCTTGTTTTCTTCAGAACGGTAGAATAGGATTGCCTTCTCGCCTTTTCTTCCGGGAGGGATATAGAATGTCTGCAATTCTTCTACGCTGTTGGTGTCGAGTGCATCCAGTTCTTTGTAATGTTCAAGCGGCACCATGGTTATCTGCAGACTTCGCTCTTCATCAGTGGAAATCTGTATTGAGGGCCGAGCGGGGAATACAGCATGAACTTCATCCTCTGAGTCACTACCGAAGATCAATGAAGGAACAGATGGTCCTGGCCTGGTGGACTGGGACGGACCTGAATAAATTATATCCTCCTCCTCCTTGGTGTCACTGCCGAAGACAGGGATGGTTGCGTTAGTTTTGTTCTCCGGTTTGTGACATCTTTCCGTGTCTCCGAAACTCGGTAGGAAGTATTTGGCATCTTCATACTTGCGAACTTCATTCACGGAAAATGGATTCAACTCTCCTGCCACTGTGTACTCGAGGCCGTCCCTAGAATACTTCATGCACTGATGCTGTGTAGAAGGGATGATATTGTATTCGTGTAGCCATGGTCGGCCGAGCAGAGCATTGTAGCACGTCTTGGCGTCTATAACATGGAATTTGATGTCTGTGACGAGCACCCCGAAGCGTAGCGTCAATATCACAGATCCAAGAGTCTTTGAGGATTGAGAGTCGAAACCGGAGATGGTGATTTTGTCCCGGGCGAGGTGTTGGACACTCATGCAAATCTCCTTTAACACTCGCACATTGAGTAAATTGACAGACGATCCGTTATCGACCAAGATTTTTCCTATCTTTATGTCATGGCAGTATCCTGAGACATAAAGTGGGCGATTGTGTTCACACACTCCGAGGAGAAGGTCTTCATCACCAAAAGCAACGTCGGCTGTGTGCACCTCTTCCAATTCATCCCTCATCTTTTGTTCGGCTAGGAAAGCTTGGAACTGGTCCGGATCTTGTAGGGCCTTAACCAAAGAATCCCTCGCCTCTTTTGAGAGCAATAGGGCATCGAGAATGCTGAGTTGTGAGGGTAGCTTTCTCAGATGCGCCAAGACATTGTAATCTACTTTATTCCTTTTTGGGGGATTCTTGGCGGTTAACTCTTCCGCAACTTGGTCATCCAAAGCGATGTCTTCAGAGACCTTCTCTTTCCCTTTGTTTTTCTTATTCAAGGGTCCGAGGTTCTTTTCGGGTAATGTTCGATTGCGCAGCTGTATATTCTCGCAGGCCTTTGGTTCTTTTTCTTTTCCCGAAATGGATTCTTCGAAGAGGGGACCAAGCTCTAGCTCTTCATCGGAGTCGCTCCCAAACGTAGGCACTTGTGACCCGGTAGTGTTAACCATGTGACAATTGCCGGCAGTTCTTTCAAGTTCTTTAGTCGTATTTCTTCGCTCTCGGCGAATTTTACATTTTTTCCGTTTAAATCGTTGTCGATTAGCGACGTATCCTTGCCACCATCCATTGAAAGCTTTGCAATCTTGGGTGGAATGCGAGACCTTCTGATGGTATAAGCAATAAGAAGGGTGCATTTCTACCGCGCCAGTAACTTTTTCTTCAGAGGGTGGTAGCTTCATGCCCATCGATATGGCCTTAGCAAATTTCTTTTTTATCTTGAATTGGCTTTTGTCAGTGGTGGAGGCATTTTGCTCCAACGGGATCATTTCAGCTCCTTCCTCAAGTCGCTGACGCTTGGCCCTTTCGAATATAGCCGTCTCGCGTTCTCGATCAGCCTTACTTTTCAACCGAGCTTCATTAAGAAACGCGCTAATCATTTCAACTGGTAACCCTGGGGCTTTTGATTTGGCATTTGCCCCCAGCGTTTCAGTGCCAGAAGTTCCTTCATCGTTCGTGATCGAATGGGAGATCATATGACAGCTTGCTACATATTCGTCAGACTCATCCGATGAACTTTCTCCTTCACCTTCTTTTTGGAAGACGTGATCAAGGAAATCTTGGAGCGTGATGGGAGTTCGCGCCTTTTGGTTATATTCATCCAGCGCATCGATTTGCTTTTGTAAGTCCGTGCGCTTGTCGCCAGGCTTCACGGGCTTCTTAGATTTCTTCTTCTTCTTTTTCGAAGATTTTGACGGCTGGCTATGAACGCTTGAACTACTACCATCGGTCTTCGGAGTCGGTCGTGGCTTCAACATCCCTTCAATAACCTGCGGTTCAAAGGGGTTCTTCCACTTGACCGCTGGGCAGGTTTGAAGATCATTTAGCATTCTCCTCGTTTTGGCCGATAATACAACCTCCCAGGGAGCCTCTTCAATAACGGAGCATGTTGCCCCCGGCGTATTCGTCCCCTTATAGGTGTGGGGCTGCGGAGGGTTCACCTTCCATTTGTCAGACAGCGCAAATTTGCCCTGACGGTATTGATTCTCAAGCCAATTTTTGAAAACGTAACAGTCTTCGATTGGATGTCCCAACACTCTGTGATAAGGGCAGTAATTAGGATCGTTGACGTCATTCGGTTGTGACGGACGTTTTGGATCTGGCAGATTTATGAGCCTGTTGCGCAACGCCAGCTCGAATAGCCTCCTTGTTTTATCACGGGGGAAGGAGTAAGCACGTCCCATCCTGTCCTCAAGGGGTACATATGGGCGTGTATTGTTTGGACGAGCAGCCGGCTTCGAGTCGCTCGGTTGTTGTTGGGCATTGGCGACGATGATCGCTTTTCCCTTTCCTTTATCGTTTCGGGAATCCGGCTTCGGGAGAGGGGGTTTATGGCCCATCTGGTCCATCTGCGCCAATTTGTCGATCAAAGCCTGGAAGGAAGTCGGCTTGAAGAACATCATAAATTGTGAAATAGTTGCTTGTGGATCAAGGGTTCCAACAAACATTCCCACTGCAGGGGCTTCTTCTATGCGCTGTTCACATTTAGACCATAGATTACGCCACCGTATAGCGTACTGAACCCACGTCTCGCCAGGTTTTACCCTGGCATTGATCAGTGCCGTCATCGGGGTACGCTCGCTGGCACTTGCAAAACGTTGGGTAAAGAGCAGCTCCATCTCCGCAAAGGTTTTAATAGAGTCGTTGGGGAGCTCGGAATACCATTCGAAAGCCGTGTCTGATAAGCTTCCAACGAATTGGCGCAGCAAGAGTTTGTCGTCGCCTCCAGTGTTACCACACAGCGCCCTGAACTGGGCAACGTGTTGATGGGGGTTGCCGGTCCCCTTGTAGACATGAAACTTAGGAATTGTGTAACCTGGCGGGTACTTAATTTGATCATACCAGCCCGGATATGGCCGCCCCGTTTTCACGATCTGACCGGCTGCTTCAACCGCCTGATGCGCCCGTATTTGTTGAGCAATATATTCATCCAAATCAGCTTTTGATATGGTATCCTCTTTAGCTGCGGATAGAGCCGGTGGAGGATTCGATGTCTCTCCCCTATCATCTTCAAGAATGATCGGGGAATCTCCAGCAGGTGGATCTGGTTGAATCATCATACCCACCACATCCTGGAACAGGAGGGCCATTTTCTTTATGTTGGCCGCCTGTTCCGCAGCCTCCTTGTCTCTCTTTTCCAGTATTCGGCGGAGGAACTCAGCGTCGGTCTCCTCCTCTTGGCGTTCATCTAAGGACGTCTCAGGATTCTCTTTTGGCCCCGTGAGTGCAGCCATTGTAGTCATCATCTCCTGGAGCTTTTGTTGCTGCTCCTGAGACCTGGTCACTGACCGGGTAAGCGGTCGGTGACCCGTAGAAGTACGACTTTCTTCTTTTCCTGAAGCCATATAGATCGTATGAACTGTTATGCCCCCTGACTTGGGGCGTTTAGGTTCACCATTGTTAACTCTTGCTGCTGTTGCGGGAGCTTTCTCTGGCCTCCTTCTTTTGTAGACCTTTGAGGTTGAAGGAGCCGTTGAAGTGGGCATTCTAGCATTTGTTGCCCCCTGCTGTTTAATGGGGCAGTTTTTGTTATTCTCCACCTTCGCCTTTTTCTGGTGACGCAAGTGGTCCGGATCGATCACAGAGTTTCGAACCCTGCGCCATACTTTATAAATTCTGGACGACAGCCGTTGAGAGGGCTGTTCTTGTTTTGCCTCCGGAGCTTTCTCCACGGGTGGAGGAGATCTTTTCAACACGGCGATTGGGGAGTTCTTTCTCACTTTTCTCAGTAATTCAAAGCTGTTCCCAGTTGGAACAGCAGCGTTGACCTCCGCCATCGGAGCAGGCTGGGTTAGCCCTGAAGGGGAGTTACCTCCTGCTTTCCTTATTCGTTGCCAATGACGACGTCGCGCACGACGAGCCATTGGGACTGGCTCGGAAATCGGGATAGTTTCTTGTTGCCCCCTGTTTGGGTGTGGGGTAACTGCCGGTGTCAGCCTATCAAAGACTGATGCTTTTTGACCAGCTGAAGGAGGAGTAGGAACCGTCAATCTTGTGAAGACTGACTTTCTGATAGGAGAAGCCGCTTCAACGACTTCCGAAGCTGTGGCCGTTGCCCTCTTTGGGACAGCCACTTTATGATCCTGACCTAGCCTGGTGAAAACAGAGGCTGTCAGCTTAGTAGCGGGCGACCCTTTGACAGGGGTCGTGGTAGCAGTGAGCCGGTCGAATACCGACTTCTTGTTCGCTTCTGGTGCGGATATCGGCATAGAGAAGCTTGCAGGGGGGACCATGGTCCCGAAAAACAGGCCGGTGGTGGCCTGGGTCACCTGGCCTACCGGCAGAGTAAGGAAAGACGCCGCTTGGGGCCCATACGTCACCCCTCCTGGTGAAGTGGAGCGTTTGTTGCAGTGGCATCTCGAGCAGCTGGTGCAATTGGAGGCCATTGAATCTCGAATTCTGCGCCAGATAAAAAACCAAATCTTAGCAACTTGAAATCTGAGGACAACCATTTAACAAACCGCGATTGATTCGCGAAGACGACACACGAAGTGTGGAGTGGAAAGAGGAAAAGGTCCCACCGGGCGTGCCAGAATCTGTTCCCCTCCGAACGGCGGCCTGCGACGTTGGGACGTCACGTAACCTGGGGTTCGGGGCAGATGCTATTTGGTTTTTATCCGTCCACCTCTCCGAAGATGCCAAGTTGATTTATGGCACCGTGTATCGAAGGTTTAGACGGATGCGGCCGATGTAGCAGACTTTGTCAGATTCCCCCTCAGGGTGAGGGGTTTTTGATTGTGGGGACGCTCTTCCCTGCAGGCGCAAGCCCCTGCAGTTAATTACGCTATCGCGTTGCGATAACAACTTTCTCCTTCTCCAGAATTTCACTTCGTGTCGTGTATGTTTATTTTATTTGTGGTTGCCCGTGGATTGTATACGGAGACTTAGTGATGTCGTCGCCCGTAGGACGTGGATTAGTCCAAATCCGTGTTTGCTTAGATTTGAGTTTGGTGTTTTTAGTTTAAGGATGCATTGGTCGCGTTGCGACTAAGATCAACTTAAACGTTCATCGAGGATACGCTAGTCCTGTTTTGGACTAAGATCGACCTGACGTAGTGATTGATTTAATTATCCGGCCGTCGGGACTCGTCACCTCTCTGACGTCATTGAGGGATTACAACGACATACGTCTGAGGAGTTCCGAGATGTACCCTTGAACCAAAGTTGGTTTGGGATTTCATTGTTTATTTAGATGTCTAAGGACACGTTAACCGTATTTGGGGTTAAGATCAACTTAGGCGGGACCGTTTAGATCCGACAAAAGAGCGTTTGGGCCCTATTATGTCAGTTTAGGGATGTAGCGGTCCATATTCCAATTTAGGGACGTGGTGGTCCATTATTAGTTTAGGGACGTTTCGGTCCGATATTAGTTTAGGGACGTTTCGGTCCGATATTAGTTTAGGGACGTTTCGGTCCGTCGCCAGTTTAGGGACGTAGTGGTCCGTCATTAGCTTAGGGACGTTTCGGTCCGATATTAGTTTAGGGACGTTTCGGTCCGTCATTAGTTTAGGGGACGTTTCGGTCCGATATTAGTTTAGGGACGTTTCGGTCCGATATTAGTTTAGGGACGTTTCGGTCCGATATTAGTTTAGGGACGTTTCGGTCCGATATTAGATGAGTGGTCGTTGGGACTCGTTACCTCTCTGACGTCGCTGAGGAATTACAACGACAGATGTCAGAGGAGTTCGGAGATGTACCCTCGAACCGGTCATGACTTGGTTTATGAGGGGCATTTAATTTAAGGACTTACAGCCAGGATTGGGTTAAGTCCAATTTTTATTTTAGGCTTTGCCAGATTAGAAGAATCAATCTAAACAGGGCTTTGCCCCTTTCATTATTTTACAAGTCTGATTTGGGCCAGGCCCTTCTAATTAATGAGTTACAAGGACTCAGGAATTCTCCAAACAGGGCCTTGCCCTTTTTATTTATTTTTTTTTTTTCTGCAATTGGGCTAGGCCCTTTTAAATAATGAGTTTCAGAAACTCAATAATTTTCTTGAGTTGGGCCAGGCCCTTTTAAATGATGAGTTGCAGGAACTCAAGAGATGTTCTGTAATTTAATTTGGGCCAGGCCCTTTTAATGAGTTTGCAGAAACTCAGGAATTTTCCCAACAGGGCCTTGCCCTTTTATTTATTCTGCGATTTAATTTGGGCCAGGCCCAAAACAAGGGGTTGCAGAAACCCTAGAAACCTTTAGGTTTAAGAACACAAGTGCATGGCACTTTTGATTTGAATTTGGATCTAAGAAAAACAAGTTCTTGTTTTTTCCTGATCATACAGAACCAAGGGTTCATATCAAGTGCAAGGCACTATTATTTTTTTTATTCTCTTATTATTTTATTATTTTTTTTTTTTAGAACCAGGGGTTCATATCAAGTGCAAGGCACTATTTATTGTTCTTTTTATTTTTCTTATTTCTTTTCTCTTTTCAGAAATTCTACCTCTTTTCTTTGTTTCTTCTTCTCTGTTCTTAATCTTCACCAGCTCTCTTTTTTTCTCAGAAGTTGATGCCTTTTTAATGAGGTCAGGGTCTTATTTATAGTGTCCGCAAAGTTGTTGGATTTGTTAACAAAATCTTTCCTGAATTATTTTGGGAATTTTCCCACCATTGGATCAGAGATCCAAGGGTCCCTGTTTTACAGGAGAACAGAAAAGATCCACTTAAATTTTCATTCAGTTGCTGCGCAACTCACCAGTGCGTGACACGTGTCACGTATCTGTGCGCTTGCGCAGTTGCGGTTGCGCAACTGCGCAGACACGTGTTTTTGCATCCGAGCGCTTGCGCAGTTGAGATTGCGCAACTGCGCAGACACGTGTCACGCATCGGTGCGCTTGCGCAGTTGCGATTGCGCAACTGCGCAGACACGTGTCACGCATCTGTGCGCTTGCGCAGACACGTGTCATGTATCTGTGCGCTTGCGCAGTTGCGATTGCGCAACTGCGCAGACACGTGTCACGCATCTGTGCGCTTGCGCAGACACGTGTCACGCATCTGTGCGCTTGCGCAGTTGCGATTGCGCAACTGCGCAGACACGTGTCACGCATCTGTGCGCTTGCGCAGCCACGTGTCGCGCTGCCATGCATTTGCGCAGTTTAAGCCTTAATTTTGTTTTCTGAAGAGCCTTGCTCTGATGGGACGCACTGTCTCGGGCGTTACGCCGCCGAATCACCTTCTGCCACGTGGCAAATTGCGCGCTGCGCACGGAAACCGAAGCGTTGCTTCAAATTTTGAATTTTCAAAATTCAGTAGAGCCTTGCTCTGATTGGGGGAAACAGTTATCATTCCAGGCTTCAAAGGTGACATGGATGACAAAGTGATTGTCAGAGTTATAGTTTTCCCTTTGACGAGGGACAGTATTATGGACAGGTGGTCTAAGAGGATACTGTGAGAGGCCTGGTGCTGGATACTGATTAGGTTCAGTTATCGATACAGTCTAAGAAGTTTGGATTTGGAGTTCATTTATGAACTAGGTCCCATCAGATATCCAGACATATTCTAAGATAGGTATTACTCGATTCGGGAGATGGCTTTCTCCGCGAACTTGAGATTAAGAGAGACATAGAAAGAAACATCAGGGCGGATCCACTCACTGAGGCTATTTCTCGAACACAAGAGTTTTACAAACTAGCTTTGTGAAACTGATTAGTAGAGGAGTTGAGTGTTCGGTATCACACGGGCTGTGAGTATGCGACATCGCAATAATTAGCCTTAAGTGCAAGTGGGAGATTGTTGGAGATAGTGCCCTCAAAGTCAATTATTGGATCGCGGGTACGTGATTGCAATGATTGAGGCAGGACCTATACCGATATGACAGTCTTGCTCGAGATGATAGTTTGCTATCTAGTTTGTCTTTATCATCGTATACATGCTTTAGTTCGCTATTGCATGATGATAGAGCCCATATGATTCTTGCTTGACTACCAGAAGTTTGATGGCGATTATATACGTCGGTACTGGGGTCTGTAAGCACATCCTTAAAGTGTCCCTAGTCGTGGGAGTTTCGAGACAGGGCATCGATACTCCAGAGTAGACTAGTGTATACAGTCGAGACCCCGACGAGGGGCGGTGGCCGGTCTCACAAGCCACTGGTGTCAGTTGGATCACCTAAGATGTATACAGGTGCTCATTGGATTATGAGTACACCGGACAGGACTCACCGGGAACATGCTAATTGGTATTATACATATCGTCAGATAGCAGTTCCCTGGTGACATGTGTACAGGTTAGTTCATCAACCTGAGGTCTTTATTTGTCTCGTGTGAGTTCCCACTGTGCTTTGATTTCTATCCAACCACGGCTCAAAGGAGTCATGCTAACAGGTCTTTTTTGGGTACAGTCCCGAGCCACATGGAGGCAAGTGAGCGGATCGGCAGGGGATTCGTCTCTCCCGGTATTGGGGGTGAGATCGCGCTGTGTCTAGGAGAGCCATTACACAAAGCCCTCGGCCGAGGCAGGAGATTTACTGGTACGTACTCCAGTAGTATCTCAGGGTGTTCTGGGCCACTCTCTGATACGACTTATACCGCTATTGGGGGTCTGACGTTACCAGCCCCCTAGGCCGATATGCGATACTCAATAGACGAACGGACCGGACTGTATGTATATTGTCACTATTAGGCTCAGTAGGGTTTATGGATGAGTTCGCTCGTCGGCTTCCCTTCCAATCAATACATAGGCAACCGTTATGTACAGCATGTACCTCTGACGTGCTAGTGGTTATACCCAGTGCCAGTGTATTGATGAGTCATTAGAGTCCCCCACAGACCGTTTCCTAAGTTCGGGCGAAACGTTGTAGAGGCCGTATAGTTTTATAGCAGGGTTCGGAAAATGCACGTGCGTTTACGCAGGTGTCATTTTTCGGGCAGATAATACTGGTCGGCTTTGGTTTAAGCCGGATCCGAGTATTATACTGTGTAGATATAATATCTTTGTCTCAGATGCATTTGTATTCGGTCGTAATACAAATGCGGGTATGTTTATACCATTACGGGGTTATCCTGAAATTCGTTTCAGGATCACTTTGGGAATTTGCCAGTTTACAGTTTTCTATCACCCGTATTTTACATTCGGTTAAATGCGGATTTATCTTTTCTTGATGAGTGTGGAAGGTTCTAGAAGCATCTAGATGGTGACTAGGATGGTGAGGTGGCTTAGTGCATTAATGGAGCATTTATGTGTTGATGACTATTGTTAGAAATATGTATGCCCTAGAGGCCATTATATAATAGTGGATGTATTTGTACATGTATATATATTCAGTATACATTCTTGCTCGACATGATAGTATGCTATCTGGTTTTTCTTTATCTGACATGTTGATTTGATCATGCTTTTATTCATTCATACATGTTGATAAAGCCCTGAGGATATCGGCTTGACTACTCTGATTATGATGGAGATCATACTGGTGGGACATCTGTAGTCTATAAGCATATCCTGAAAAGTCCCTAGTCGTAGGTATATCGAGACGGGGCATTGATATACCGGAGTAGACTAGCATATATGATACTTTACCCATACGATGGGCGATGAATGTTCCCACATTCATCGATGTTTGACATCAAGATCATATACGGGTGCTCAGTGGTGACTGGGTACACTGGACGGACTCACCGAGAACTCCAATATGGAATTATATCTATCGTCGGATAGCAGTTCTCAGGTGACACTGGTACAGGTTAGTCTGAAGACCCGAGATCGTCATAAAGTCTTGTGTGTTCTCCCACTGTACTCTGATTGCCACCCTACCACGGCTCTACTGAGTCGTGCAAACAGGTGGCCGTTGGGTACAGTCCTGAGACACACAAAGGCGATGAGCGATAGGAGGGGTTTCGTCTCTCCCGGTATTGGGAGTTGATGCTGTGCTGTGCCCGACTGGTTATATCAGTAAGTCCCTGGCCAGGGCTACTGAGATTTGCTGATAAGTGTTATCAGTAGTATCTCGATCTGTTATAGACCATTCACTGGCACAACTTACTGAGTTATTGGGGTCGACATGACCATCCCTAGGCTCGATATGCAGCATATCTGACAAAGAGACCGGACTGTACGGTAGTGTTGCCAGTTGGCTCGACGGGAGTTGTAGCAGGTTCGCTTGTTTTCTTCTGATCGCTCAATACCCGGGTGGCCGTTATGTTTAGCTGACCGCTTGCGGCTTGGGGGTGCTTGATATGATCATCACCCACTGCCGGCGTATTGACGAGTCTTAGAGTCCCACAAAGGAGTTACCTAGTCCAGGCGAAACGTTGTGGTGCGCGTATGCGATATGCGCATGGACCCGATTAAAATGCGCGTATAGGATACCGTATATTGATCGGGCGGCTTGCTTTTGGTGGGGTCATATGTGATATGGCCGGATTGATAAATCAAGTGTTGATTTATCATTTAACCATTAGTTTTCTCACTTGAAATCCTTTCTTGTACATGATGGATGTATGCATGCATGCATGTTTTCTTTCTTTTAGTTTCATGCACATATGGATGTGCATACATACATACATACATACATACATCATCTATCATGGTTGCTTATACAAAGAAAATGGTGGCAATATAAGACTCACACCATGAGTTTTTGATATGGATTATTGTTGTATTTATACTAAAACAAAAGGAAAGAAAAAGGGTTGATTATTTGATTGTTTCTACACTCTTCTTCATCTTACCATGCTCACCCACTATTTAACCCTTGGTTATTTTTCCTTAGGTGTTTTAAACTATGATACAATAATATCTTTATATTCTAACCATGGTTTGAGATGAGAAGAAATAAATATATATAGATATATTTTCATTTCTTTTTATAAGTAAATCTTTTCTCTTCATCTAAAAGAAAAACCATCATCTTCTTCCTCCTTCTTCCTTTGCTCTCTAGTTTTTTATAGTGAGAAAAACACACATCAAGAAAGGTTTTTGAAGTGAGAATTAGAACCACAACATCATTCTACACAAGTCTAGCCCACTTGTTTAGAGTGTTATCTTCTTTTCTTCTCTTGGAAAGTGAAGTCGATAGCTTGGACGAAGGAGCTTCGGGTGGATCGTCGTGGACACTAGAAGACTTCAAGGGAACCTTCCTCCAACATCCAAGAGGCCAAAGAGTCTAGCAAAGGGAGCTACAAAGGTTGTACTTTCGAAACCCTAGTCTTTGTTGCCTTTAATATTTAGAAACCCTAATTTTCTAGGATCGATCCTTTGTATGCTTGCTTAGCACCATAAAAATTTGAACTTTGTGACATGTGATGCTTCCAAACTCTACATAAGGTGCTAGGTAAACCTAACATTGGTATCAGAGCCGACCTAGAACATTAGGCGATACTTTTACGAAGTAAAAACTCCGATCGAACCAAAATACGACGTTTCGAGACCTTCTCTGGACATTTTTTAAAATCTGATATTTTTCAGAATTAAAAATACTTAAAAAATACAGCAGGAAAATATAAGAAATACTGTGAAATACGAACCCATGATCCGTACAAACCGCCGCGGAACCGCGGCAAATCCTTGATTAGGTCGCGGCTTCGCGGCCGTACAGAGGCTTCATGGCTTCGTTTTTGCACAGTAATTCCTACAACTGCTTGTATAATTGTTTTAGGTATGTTTAATCTGAATCCAGTACTGTAAATTCTGGAGATGGTTTTGGACTCGACGATTCGATCGGAATTTTCATTTCGTTGCTTTTCCGGGTAAATTAGAAAGTATTGAATTGTTCGAACGAGTGTTGTTTGCTCACTTTTCATGGGGTTTAAATCTTTCGGATACATGTGCAAGTTTTGTTGTGGACCCTCTAGAAGACAAGAAACCTTAACTCGATTATGTGACCGTCTTGAACTGCCCTTTGAACCTTAGGGTTTGGGGCAGTATGGCGTGCCACATGTGAGGCGTTGGCTTGACCCTTCTACGGCTGGACCGCTACTACTGTGTCACACTCCGAATTTTTTAAACTCCGCTCAAGTGTTGAGCTTTAGGGAATTTTGGGTATTTGATCATTCGGTCGAAAACTTTAATACTGTCTATTTATCTGGAATGTGATACAATATGTGTAATTCATATAGTTTCGGCATGAAATACGAAGTATGTGATATTTCGCATTTATAATGTCTAAAGAGAATGTGGATTCCAAATATTGTAGTTTTACACTTTCTTTTCTGTGACCGTAAGTGTAGTATGCTCCATATCGCCGGTTTCGTTGCTATACATTAACGACAATTGGGGTACGCATACTTACTTACGTTGATGATATATGATATTATGTATTGCTGAGATATGATGTACAGGATTGTCGCAATCGAATAGCCGGGGTTTTTTTTATGTGAGATGAGAGTTTTATATTTTCATTCATGTAAATTCAAATGTAATGTAATATTCTTTTATTTGGGGCACTTCCGGGTTGAGGTTGATGTCACTAGTGTTGTATATTATTTACTTTTCCGCATTAGGATAGACTCAAGGAGGGGAGCACAAGTGACCGGGTTCTGGGGTTCAGTGGGAGGCCATCTCGAGGAGTCGAGACCGGGTCTCCTAAACTCCAGGATTGGTAGGGTCGCTTGCCGCTCTCGTAAGGGTCTAGGGGTGTGGGCTTGGCTATTCATCACGACTGTGGAATCCGTATTTCTATTGTTGGCTAAATACTAAATACGGACGTCCTAGTATATCCCACATTATATATATGTTTCTGCTGCCTGTGTTCTGTGATATCTGAGACGAATAATATATTATATATGAGATATATAGTAGACGTTGCTTATGTTTTGCACCCGCACTAGTCCCGTCCCGGTATGCCGTTAGTTAAGTAACCTAACGGTGCATAATGGAACATTGCGGCGAATGCGGATGGCATAAGCGTACGTGTTATTTTCGTTTCTTTTCTGTGATTGGCTTAAGGACTTAAATGATGGGATTACATTAATGTGATTAATGTAAAGAAAATAAACCTAAAAAGATGTTGTAGAATCGGATTTGAAAACCACTCGGCTCTTTATGAAAAAGCTATATTTCAAAACTGCGGAGCACAAGCCACTCCTTTTAAAAACCATTTGATTCTACAACGATATCAAGTTCAAAGCGTTAAAGATTTTCTTAAAAATCATCCGCAACCCTCCGTCATTTTAGGAAGTAGAGTACTTAGTATTCGTGCTACGTTTGTTGACTATAGTTAAGGCGTAGTGTACGGTAGCTAAGTGATGTCTTCCTACACTGCATATGATGCAGATTAATTAGGACATTCATACAACTTTGTTGACCATAGTTAAGGGTCATATGGGTGGGTCTAATTGATCAAGAAATGATAGGTAGAACTTGACTGGTATTTATGATTTGTTGACCATAGTTAAGGTCATATGTACAAGGGGTAAAAATCATATCGGGAATTTCAAGTGTTGAGATTTGCAATGAGATTGCATACCTTCCATATGATGGTTGGATCCCGATCCCAATATGGGCAATAGTTGCTCCTAGGAGAGTTTTACAGTTTACAATTAGATAACTCATTAGGTGTCTAGAAAGGTGTTAACGGGGCTCCGCCTCTGGGAAAACGAGGTTTACTCTAATTAATCCTGGCTGAACGGTTAGCGAAGTTGTAGACTGTAATTAATCCTGGCTAGTTTTCTTTTTAATGTTTGAAGGAAAAACTTGATTAAAGCAGTGGGAGACATCGATTAGACAAGATAATAACAAATCTGATCTATGCAAGAGCTTTCGCTGAGTGTATTCTTTTCTCTCTCTTAATGGCATATACCAATGACTGGACTCAAACTTCTACTAGATAAAAACAAACCGAATGGGACCAATTATAAAGACTGGCTGAGGAATTTGAACATTGCCTTGACATATGATAAGGTATCATATGTCCTCACGGCTCCAGCCCTGCCCGTCCCAGGCCCAAAATCTTCAGTTGCGGATATTGAAGTCCGCAAGACATGGGATGCTGACTGTGCCACGGCCAAATGCCTCACGCTTGCATCGATGGACATGTTCATATAATAATATTGCATTATTATATTCCCCATTCTTATTCTTTTTACAAATAAACAGGTGCTTTTGACGTATGTCTGCCACATATTACAGGTTACAGGTTCTTGGACAGAAAACAGTGAAAATGATGAAAAGACGATGCAAAAGTGGACTTTGAACAACAAACAGAAGACTCTTGATCAAGCCTACATCAAAAATAAAATTCACAAAGTACAAGGCAATACAAGGTCCAAGATTACAAAGCGAACGGTTAAAAGTCCATCGCAATTATTCACTGGAGATCTGGAAGAAACATAGAAGCTATTTTAATAAAAGAACCAAATAATAAGGAAGCCCAAAGACAGAAGAGCCCACAAAAGATTCAAGGCCCAATACTTTCTTTTAAAGAGACAGAGACATAAAATTTTACCAAAGCATGAAGTCTACTTTGACTAGGTCTTCCTAAGGATATTTTGGTAAATGTAAACATGCGAATCAATTGTAACCTAGGGTTTCCTATCCTTTATAAATAGGAACTCTAAATCATTGTAAAGGCTATGCCTCCTTTTAATAAAAATTCCAAAATTCTTTATGGAGAGCATCGGTGTCTCTCTTCAATTCATCTATTCAGATCTGAGAACCCTGCGTAAATGGTTGGAGAGATCCATCTGTAAAGTAAGTAGATTTATTTATTTTCTTGCCCTAGATAATTTCAATTCCTGCCCTAGATTAAATTTATTTTCCTGCCCTAGTATAGATTTTATTTATCTGCCCTAGTTATAACTTTCAATTAATTGCCCTAGGTAGAATAATTAGGTTTTTAGATTTAATAACCAATCCGAACACCCTTCGGAATTAACTCGTTAGCGCGATTAGGAGATTCACAAAATCCCTGTGGACCGACCCGTACTCACCGGCTAGCTTCATGCGACGCCGTTCTTGATTGCGGTTTAGAGATAGTTTTTGACATACAAATCAAATGGCGCCGTTGCCGGGGATGGCATAGTAATTTCCTTTTTGCAATTTCAGGTTAATCAAAATTAAAAAAAAATCATAAAAATCTGAAAAGTCAAAAAATATAAAAATATATCATCTGTTATTTTTGGAAAGGGTATCTTTGTGTGAATTTTGCAGGATCTACGCACAAATTCGGATCTGGAAATCTACAGAAAGCGAAACAGCAAATAGACGATCCTATCAACAGAAGATTGCAACAACAGAGGAACAGAAAAAAATTTAGAGTACCGAGTCAACAAGTCAACTTCGCGATCTGGTGCAGCAGCAAAAAAAAAAAAAAAACCCCGGCGGCTCTTTCCGGCCGCGGAACCGCCGCAGGACACCACTTCTGGCCACGGAACCGCCGCGGCCTGGTCGGTTAAAAAAAAAAACAGGAGTCAGAAGCGCGGTAAAAAAAATAAAAAAAAATATGTAAGTCTTCTGATCTCCTCCTCTGCAAATCTCCGATATATCTTCTGAAAAATCTCCTGCAGAATTCTTTGCGCTTAAAAAAATCTTTTCCTTTCTAAATAACAAATCTTATGCAGGATTCGTTACGCTATTCTTAAAATAATAATTGATTGCAAGTGATCTTTTCTGATTTGCATATCCTTAATTTTTTTGCTAAAAATATCTTTCCAAATAAAAAGCAAAAGAAAAAAGGAAAATTTTAATTAGAAAACTTACAAACTTTGAAATTCAGAAAAAAAAAGAAAAAGATTTGATTGCGATGTGATTTACTGTTTTGCATATTTTTAATCGGACTTTAAGGGGCTTTTGACCAATTCAGATTGGGTGGGGATTTCATCACCCTTCCAGGACCCCAGAAATCACATAAAGCATTTGCATTGACCAATCTTTAATTAAAAAATACTAGACTCGGCCCTAAGGACTTCGAGCTCAATAGGACAGAGGACTAGTATAGGCATCGGCCGTTTATCCTAACCTGACTTTGCGGTGCCTAGGCAAGTGTGTCAGAGGCTAGTGGTTTTTAATTAGGCCCACAGTGTGGTTCCTTCCCACTTACCTGGCCGCAATTGGCGGTGAAGAGGCGGTTTGAGGTCCTATTTCTAGCCCTTTGGAACAGTTAGGAGCTGTCTAGCTGACCTAGGTGACCCTAGATCTAGGACTGATTGTGCATTTCTGGTTATTTGTATTTGTGTCTTAGCCCTTTATCGAAAATTTTTGCAAAACAAATAAAAAAGAATAATAAGAGGAATTTTTTTTTAAAAAGACTTGCAACTTTTGTCGCTGAGAAATCCTTGCACCACCTACCTTCTTCATCTTCTCTTTCTTCTATCATGGGTACCCCACATCATAAATCACTTGCCGAACTTTGGTATCCCGAACCTAATTTTGCGTCGTACGTCAATTTGTTCGGCCAATTTAAAGACGATCCTTCCTTGCCTAAAATATCTTTGAAAGATCAAATAGAGGCGTCTAGGAGAAGCAGTTTGACTTTTCAACCCACTTTGTGCCAACCAAGTCAATTTTTACCACCTCCATATGTTGACACCACTTCTTTAAGTCCTTCTGTCACTACTAAGCCGATGTCCATTGCTGAGCATATTACTCAATCTCGCAGCCGATCTTTCACCCCTCTCCACTTATCTAGTTCTAGGGATCCGCACGATTATTCACCTTTTTATCCACATGTTGACCCTACTCCTGTCCAACCACCCACTTCCTACCAGTCCTACCCGACCTTACCACCTTCACTAGACACTGCTTCGACACAGCCATTAGGGAGTTTCACATATCCAAACAATTTCGAATTTTTTATCGAAACCCCCTTACCACCCAAGTCTAGTTTGGAAGAGTCGTTGGAGGCTTATATCTTAGCAACAAACAAAATAACTGGGAATGTGGAAGCGTCCGTGGCCGCCCTTATGCAACCTAGTGAACCGGTAGCTAGTTTCCAACTAGCTTCAAATTTTTCAATGTATAAGGAGGCGGTTGGACAGAGTGAGAATGTGAGAGGATTTCCAAATCAAACCTACCCCTACCCAATTGAAGCCCACAACTCCTGTTTTCCATCGAATATTCTAAATGATTCACAAGTTCAAAATAAAAACGAGTTGTGTGATTTTGTAGTGTTTGATTTGCCAAATTGTGAGGAACCCCTTTCGAGTGAAACCGCACCTAATCCGTTTGACCTTTACACCTCCACTATAGAACCTGAATCAATAAATATCCATGCTTGTGATGAGGTGTCAGAAAAAATTGATTTTCACTTGATTGAGGATACAGACGCCGGGAATATTTCGGATGATGAACCTGTCGATTTAATTGAAATTTTATGTTCAAATCATCATCCCGAGTTATTAAATGTTTCTCCCGAACTTCATATGCGTCTTGATGTTGATGATAATGGCATGGATGAGTTGAATCTTAAGGAGAATTATAAGGATAGTATTAAGGAGAGTCTTGAGGATAATATTGAGGTTGCATCATTTTTGTTTGATGTGTCTGATTTTCCAATTCATCCTCCTGAACCTTTGACTGTTATATCACCCTCCCTCCTTCCCATCGTTCCGACCCCGCTTGAAGACTGTGAGCTTGAAAATTTTTCCTTTGAATCTAACACAGTTCTCACAGACGATAACACCTATGAGTGTTTCAATTTTTCGGACGATGTTGATGACTCACCGCCCGAGTTTGAGTCCTTTACATTTTCAGATGGGTTAGTTGAACCATCAGACTCTGTTGATTATAGTAGTTTCGAATCATTAATGGAATCTTTCAAGTTCGAGCCAGTTTACTACGGTGAGAATGAGACTATCCCTAATTCACTTCCTTTCGTCTTTCCCATTGTTCCGACCGTACAAGAGACCGTTACGCCTTCATCTCCTATACCAAGTTCGGCGTACCCATGTTTTCTTGCGAATCTTGAGGGATTTGACCCCATTTCCCGATGGGTTGATAGATTAGCGCAATCGCTTATAACATATCGATCATCACATATTGCGCTAATTTATTCACTCGATTTACACCCTCAAGTTCACGCGATCCTTCTTTCTCCTTTCCGCCCTTCTTTCCCCCCACCGAGACCATATTCTACCATTCTTCTTTCCACACGGTCTCGCGTGTTTCTCATTTCTTTCATCTCCATCCTATTCTTGCACCGACTATACCTTTACCATGATAAGATTTTTGAATGGTTGGTGCTAACATTTGGCTTGTGTAAGGCCAAGCTTAAGTTTGGGGGGACCTTTGTATATATGTACATATTTTTTTTTTCTTTTTATAAAAAATGAAAAAAAAATTGTAAATAAATAAACATGGGAGTATCGGCATTTTGACCCTCTTGGTTTAGTATGACAGTAAGGACACTGTCAAGTTCAAGTTTGGGGGTATGCTCGGTACGTCTTCTTCCTTCGCATTCATTTGTACATATTTTTGCATTTGCATATTTATTTGAAAACCCATAAAAATTGAAAATTTTCAAAAATTATAAAAATTATTGTATTCAATTTTGGCTATATTTGACTTGAGTTTGACAAATAGGTTAACCGGCTAGGAAAAACTAGATTTTAGACTTAGTAAATTAAAAACCCTAAAAATAACCTTCCTTAAAGTTTAACGGTAGAAAGTATATGTCTTTGTAGTTTATTTAGAAATAGGCAAATTTTGAGTTCACTTTTTGGGCTAAGTCGAAACGAAGGAAAAGTATTGGTGTTCTTATTAGAGTATAAGTTTGAAAAATAATTCCTAGCTTAAGTCTAGATTCTGAAAATGTATACCCTACAAAATGCACAATCACGCACCTTGAAACTTGGAATAGTAGAAGAGACCTTGAAATGCTCTTGTCTAAAGTCCTTAGTACAATGCAAAAAAAAAAGTGAATAAAGAAAAAAAATGAACACTGGTTTTTGTGATTACTTAAGGCTGTGAAAATAGAAAAATATTTAGCGAGGGTGCTTCATCACCTAGTGCCTTAGACCAACTGGTTTGGGAGTCACTGCTAAAGCCTTGGGTGTTACAAGACTAGGAATTACGTTTTAATGTGCAAACACATCTTGTAATTGGTTGTTGGTACCTCAAGAAGTATTAACGGTCGCATGAAGGATGTGTAAGCAAAATTCAATTAAAAATTCACCTATTAATAAGTACTTTGGACAACGGACGGGAGTATGATTGCTTGATTTGAATTTCCAAGTGTAGGGGTGATTTATACACACACGTGGGGGTATGTAATTAGAGTTTAGATGAGAGAAAGGGATGAAGAATAGAACTTTTATCTTTAGTAGAGTTGATAGAAATTCCTACGTGGAGATGGAACTTTAGAAGGAAAACTCAAGAAATGCCGAAAGCTAAGTAGGTCTACATAACATATATAATCTTAAGTTAAATAATGAGGAAGTGTGAAGAATATGGGTGGATAGTTTGCGAGTCAAAAGATAATAGAATTCCTTGTTAGAAAACCTAATTGGAGAATTAAAGTCAATGGGCCGAGTTGATAGGATTTTATGGGTGTAATCCGCTGAAAACCCTCAGGAGACAACACTCCTCCTACTAGGGACACCTAGAGGTTTAACGACTTGTTGCACGTGCTCAGTGCAATCGCGTTTCCCTGCGAAAGTGTGGTTAGGATTTTAGTGAATAAAAATAAGTTTGCTCGAGGACGAGCAAAAGATAAGTTTTGGGGTATTTGTTCATATCATAATATTGCATTATTATATTCCCCATTCTTATTCTTTTTACAAATAAACAGGTGCTTTTGACGTATGTCTGCTACATATTACAGGTTACAGGTTCTTGGACAGAAAACAGTGAAAATAATGAAAAGACGATGCAATAGTGGACTTTGACCAACAAACAGAAGACTCTTGATCAAGCCTACATCAAAGATAAAATTCACAAAGTACAAGGCAATGCAAGGTCCAAGATTACAAAGCGAATGGTTAAAAGTCTACCGCAATTATTCACTGGAGATCTGGAAGAAACATAGAAGCTATTTTAATAAAAGAACCAAATAATAAGGAAGCCCAAAGACAGAAGAGCCCACAAAAGATTCAAGGCCCAATACTTTCTTTTAAAGAGACAGAGACATAAAATTTTACCAAAGCATGAAGTCTACTTTGACTAGGTCTTCCTAAGGATATTTTGGTAAATGTAGACATGCGAATCAATTGTAACCTAGGGTTTCCTATCCTCTATAAATAGGAACTCTAAATCATTGTAAAGGCTATGCCTCCTTTTAATAAAAATTCCAAAATTCTTTATGGAGAGCATCGGTGTCTCTCTTCAATTCATCTATTCAGATCTGAGAACCCTGCGTAAATGGTTGGAGAGATCCATCTGTAAAGTAAGTAGATTTATTTATTTTCTTGCCCTAGATAATTTCAATTCCTGCCCTAGATTAAATTTATTTTCCTGCCCTAGTATAGATTTTATTTATCTGCCCTAGTTATAACATTCAATTAATTGCCCTAGGTAGAATAATTAGGTTTTTAGATTTAATAACCAATCCGAACACCCTTCGGAATTAACTCGTTAGCGCGATTAGGAGATTCACAAAATCCCTGTGGACCGACCCGTACTCACCGGCTAGCTTCATGCTGTTTGCGGTTTAGAGATAGTTTTTGACATACAAATCAGGACACCACACATCAAAAGCAGCACGAGAATATGGACATTCACGCCATATTGCTCCATACAAAGGAGTTGTATGGAGAGCAATCCCGCGTATTACGATACGAAGCATCAAAGAAATTGTTTCAGATGCGAATGGCCCCCGGCACACCAGTAGGAGACCATGTTCTGAAGATGATAGCTCTTATAGAAGAGCTTGAGGACCTTGGATGGACTATGGACAATGAACAATATACATATATTATTCTGCAGTCCCTCCCCTCCACCTTTGCTCAATTCATAGTTAACTTCAACATGCATGGCATGGAGAAGGAGCTACCTGAACTCCTTAATATGTTTAGGAGTGCATAGAGCACTATGAAGTCAGTAAAAACTCCCGTTATGACTGTTGGACAATCTTCCTCTTCTCGCCCAAAAGCTAAGGCCAAAGGAAAGAAAAAGAAGAAACCCACCAATCCTAAGGGTGGAGTTAAAAAGGTGAAGGGAAAGGAAAAGTCCAAAGCTGGAGACTCGGGGAAAGGCGAATGTTTTCATTGCCACAAGACAGGACATTGAAAGCGCAACTGCACGGAGTACTTAAATCTCAAAGAAGAAGCATGGGGATGCTTCTGCTTCAGGTGCGTTTGTGACAGAAAACTGTTTTTCAATAAACTCTGCTTCCTGGGTATTAGATACCGGTTCGGGTTCTCACATTTACAATTCTATGCAGGGGCTGAGAAATAGCAAAGTTTTGAAGACAGGTGACCATACTCTCCGCGTTGGAAATGGTTCCAATGTACATACAGTCGCAGTGGGAAAGTATCACTTGGGGTTTCCATCTGGATATATTTTGGTTTTGAATCCTTGTTATTTTGTACCTAGTATGCTTTGTAATATAATATCCATTTCTTTGTTAGACAATGAAGGATATAATTTTGTATTGCAGAACAATGTTATGAACATTCACCTGAATCAAATGTTGGTTGGGTATGGTACGCTTAATAACGGGATATATGTCCTAAATCAACACACAGTTTTCAGTATACAACGCACTAATAAAAGAAAACTTTCAGAATTAAATGAAGCTTTTCTTTGGCACTGTAGACTTGGTCATATTAACGAAACAAGACTAAACAAGTTACACAAAGATGGATATTTAAACTCTTTTGAATATAAATCTTATGCGACTTGCCAGTCTTATATCAAGGGTAAAATGACCAAAACTCCGTTTACCGGACACGAAGAAAGAGCTACTGAGCTCCTAGGCCTCATACATAGTGACATATGCGGGCAATGTCTACACAGGCTAGAAGCGGTTTTTCATACTTCATTACATTCACTGACGATTTCTCAAGATTCGGTCATGTATTTTTATTAAAGCACAAGTCCGAAGCTTTCGAGAAATTCATTGAATATAAACAAGAAGTAGAAAAACAAACCGGCTTGAGTATCAAGATGCTTCGATCAGATCGAGGTGGTGAGTATCTCAGTGCAGAATTTGCAAACTTCTTAAAAGAGAATGGGATTCTCTCTCGGCTCACTCCTCCTTACACACCACAGCACAACGGTGTGTCAGAACGACGGAATAGGACCCTATTAGATATGGTCCGGTCCATGATGAGTGACGCTGAGTTACCCGTCTCCTTTTGGGGGCATGCATTGGAGACTGCAGCGTTTCTACTAAACAGGGTTCCAACCAAAACCGTGTCTACCACGCCATATGAGATATGGCATGGAAAGAGACCATCTCTTAAGAGAATTAAGATTTGGGGTTGCCCGGCCTATGTTAAAAAGCAGAATCCGGACAAACTCGAGACACGGTCAGTCATGTGTAATTTTGTAGGGTATCCAAAGAATTCTTATGGATATCTATTCTACCACAAAGAGGAACAAAAGGTGTTTGTTTCTCAGTATGCCACATTCTTGGAAAAAGAGTTTTTCACAGATAAAGATGATGGCAAAGTGGTGGATCTAGAAGAGGTTCTAGAGACACAAACTACAAATGACGATTTGGTTGAACCGGCTGTTGCAATAGAAACTGAGGAACCTCGGCCACTCCGAAGGTCTGGTAGGACTTCTCGCCCACCGGAGAGGTACTACGGTTTCCTCATTGATGGTGACAGAGAAGACTGCATCATGGATGATGATGATCCTACCAGTTTTCAGCAAGCTATCACGAGTGGAGACTCTGTGAAGTGGCTGGATGCCATGAGATCCGAAATGGAGTCTATGTACACCAACAAAGTATAGACTTTGGACATTGTACCCCCTGGGGTAAAACCTGTGGGATGCAAATGGATCTTTAAAATAAAGATTGGTGTAGACGGGCAGGTAGAGACCTATAAGGCAAGACTTGTGGCGAAGGGTTTTCGTCAAAGACCAGGTTTGGACTATGACGAGACTTTTTCGCCCGTAGCCATGCTTAAATCCATTCGGATCCTACTTGCTGTTGCTGCTCACAACGACTATGAAATCTGGCAGATGGATGTTAAAACAGCATTTCTAAATGGAGATTTAGAAGAATGCGTTTATATGAATCATCCAGAGGGCTTCATTGACAGTGGGAGCAGCGGGAAAGCATGTAGATTGCTTAAATCCATATATGGGTTAAAGCAGGCATCTCGGAGTTGGAACATCTGTTTCGATGATGTTATCAAAGAGTTTGATTTCATCAAAAATCCAGATGAACCTTGTGTTTATAAGAAAGCTGTAGGGAGAGCTGTCGCATTCCTCGTATTGTACGTGGATGACATTCTTCTGATAGGAAATGATATTCCTATGCTACAGTCGGTCAAATCTTTCTTATCACTAAGGTTTTCCATGAAGGACCTGGGTGATGCCACATACATCCTGGGCATAAGGATCTATAGGGATAGATCCAAAAAGTTATTTGGATTGTCCCAAACCAAGTACATCAACACCATCCTAAAAAGGTTTAGTATGGAAGACTCCAAGCGGGGTGCCTTAACCGCTTGCCATGGGGTCACTCTCTCCAAGGATTCTTGTCCAAAGACCAATGAAGAGAGAGCTCGCATGAGCGTTATACCCTATGCTTCGGCAGTAGGATCTATAATGTATGCGATGTTATGTACACGCCCAGATGTAGCTTATGCACTTAGTGTTGTAAGCAGGTATCAATCCAACCCAGGGGAGAACCACTGGACAGCTGTGAAGAACATTCTTAAGTACTTGCGAAGGACTAAAGAATTGTTCTTGGTATATGGTAATAGAGATCTCCAAATGGAGGCCTTTACCGATTCAAGCTTCCAGAGTGATAAGGACGACAGCAAATCTATCTCAGGGTTTGTATTTACCCTCAATGGAGGGGCGGTAAGTTGGAAGAGTTCCAAACAGGATACCGTTGCAGACTCTACGATGGAAGCTGAGTACATTGCTGCGAATGATGCCGCCAAGAAAGCCGTCTGGATGAAGAAGTTCGTCTCGGAGCTAGGAGTAGTTCCAACCATTATTGATCCAATACCTTTGTATTGTGATAATAATGGGGCTATGGCGTTAGCCAAGGAGCCCAGATCCCATCAGCGGTCTAGACACATCCTGAGGCGTTTTCATTTGATCCGGGAGATTGTAGATCGCCGCGAGATCGAGATTAAGAGAGTAGACACAAAGAATAACACCGCGGATCCATTCACCAAGGCCCTCCCTCAGCCGCAGCATGAGCGACTTTTTGAGATGTTGGATATGAGATACGCCAATAACTGGCCTTAGTGCAAGTGGGAGATTGTTGGATATATGTATGCCCTAGAGGCCATTATATGATAGTGGATGTATTTGTACATGTATATATATTCAGTATACATTCTTGCTCGACATGATAGTATGCTATCTGGTTCTTCTTTATCTGACATGTTGATTTGATCATGCTTTTATTCATTCATACATGCTGATAAAGCCCTGAGGATATCGGCTTGACTACTCTGATTATGATGGAGATCATACTCATGGGAAATCTGTAGTCTATAAGCATATCCTGAAAAGTCCCTAGTCGTAGGTATATCGAGACGGGGCATTGATATACCGGAGTAGACTAGCGTATATGATCCTAGACCCATACGATGGGCGATGAATGTTCCCACATTCATCGATGTTTGACATCAAGATCATATACGGGTGCTCAGTGGTAACTGTGTACACTGGACGGACTCACCGAGAACTCCTATATGGAATTATATCTATCGTCGGATAGCAGTACTCAGGTGACACTGGTACAGGTTAGTCTGAAGATCCGAGATCGTCATAAAGTCTTGTGTGTTCTCTCACTGTACTTTGATTGCCATCCTACCACGGCTCTACTGAGTCGTGCAAACAGGTGGCCGTTGGGTACAGTCCCGAGACACACGAAGGCGATGAGCAATAGGAGGGGTTTCGTCTCTCCCGGTATTGGGAGTTGATGCTGTGCTGTGCCCGACTGGTTATATCAGTAAGTCCCTGGCCAGAGCTGCTGAGATTTGCTGATAAGTGTTATCAGTAGTTTCTCGATCTGTTATAGACCATTCACTGGCACGACTTACTGAGTTATTGGGGTCGACGTGACCATCCCTAGGCTCGATATGCAGCATATCTGATGAAGAGACCGGACTGTACGGTAGTGTTGCCAGTTGGCTCGACGGGAGTTGTAGCAGGTTCGCTTGTTTTCTTCTGATCGCTCAATACCCGGATGGCCGTTACGTTTAGCTGACCGCTTGTGGCTTGGGGGTGCTTGATATGATCATCACCCACTGCCGGCGTATTGACGAGTCTTAGAGTCCCACAAAGGAGTTACCTAGTCCAGGCGAAACGTTGTGGTGCGCGTATGCGATATGCGCATGGACCCGATTAAAATGCGCGTATAGGATACCGTATATTGATCGGGCGGCTTGCTTTTGGTGGGTTCATATGTGATATGGCTGGATTGATAAATCAAGTGTTGATTTATCATTTAACCATTAGTTTTCTCACTTGAAATCCTTTCTTGTACATGATGGATGTATGCATGCATGTATGTTTTCTTTCTTTTAGTTTCATGCACATATGGATGTGCATACATACATACATACATACATACATACATACATCATCTATCATGGTTGCTTATACAAAGAAAATGGTGGCAATATAAGACTCATACCATGAGTTTTTGATATGGATTATTATTGTATTTATACTAAAACAAAAGGAAAGAAAAAGGGTTGATTATTAGATTGTTTCTACACTCTTCTTCATCTTACAATGCTCACCCACTATTTAACCCTTGGTTATTTTTCCTTAGGTGTTTTAAACTATGATACAATAATATCTTTATATTCTAACCATGGTTTGAGATGAGAAGAAATAAATATATATAGATATATTTTCATTTCTTTTTATAAGTAAATCTTTTCTCTTCATCTAAAAGAAAAGCCATCATCTTCTTCCTCCTTCTTCCTTTGCTCTCTAGTTTTTTATAGTGAGCAAAACACACATCAAGAAAGGTTTTTGAAGTGAGAATTAGAACCACAACATCATTCTATACAAGTCTAGCCCACTTGTTTAGAGTGTTATTTTCTTTTCTTCTCTTGGAAAGTGAAGTCGATAGCTTGGACGAAGGAGCTTCGGGTGGATCGTCGTGGAGACTAGAAGACTTCAAGGGAACCTTCCTCCAACACCCAAGAGGCCAAAGAGTCTAGCGAAGGGAGCTACAAAGGTTGTACTCTCGCAACCCTAGTCTTTGTTGCCTTTAATATTTAGAAACCTTAATTTTCTAGGATCGATCCTTTGTATGCTTGCTTAGCACCATAAAAATTTGAACTTTGTGACATGTGATGCTTCCAAACTCTACATAGGGTGCTAGGTAAACCTAACAACTATGTGTTATGAATCATTGTTTCATTAAATGAGTTCATACTAGGTTTTTAGATGACTCATTTCTTCATTAATGTTATGGTCACTCCCCCCTTCCTACACTCACCTCTCTCCTCCATAAAAGTGACCAGCCCTCCGCTCCTCTTCACTCTCATGGTTGTTAGAAAAAAGATATAGTTATTTGGTTCATGGAAATTAAGCATACTCATTTCACATTTCCACCCGATCCAAAAGGCAACTTCATTAACCATTCGTCCATAGCTTTGGACGTAACGAGAAAAAGTGTTCTACTCATTCTCTACATCATCTTGGTCGTCTCTTTTAGCAAACTTGACGACCGAGTTGCCTCGGTTCAGAGGCGGGAGCCCGTTTAAAGATCCGTCGACGTGGTGCCGCCTGGACGAGAAGACTGGAGATCGAGGAGATCGGAGCAGCCGCGACAAAGCGTGGGATGATGGTTGAAGACCGAAGGACTCGGATCGTTCGGTATAACATTTCTACCTACTTTGTAGTTTGTTAGTTTAGCTTTAATGGCAGATCCGGGTTATAGTACGCGATAGCGCCAGTTGTAAAAGTTTTTGTTCCGCATTTGGCGTCTGTTAGACGGCCGGGGCACTACCGTGGACGTACAGCTGATTCCGTGACTTCTATAGGCTGGCCCGTTATCGAAGATAATCCATCGCGGAGTGCCAAACAGATAGATGACGTGTGTCTTGAAGAAATGGAGGATATTCTCCGTCTTCACTTCTCTTAGCGGTACTGCTTCTGCCCACTTAGAGAAGTAATCGGTTGTCGCCAATTTGAACCGATGTCCTTTGGACGATGCTGGTTCGATGGTCCCAATTATGTCGGTTCCCCATATTTCGAACGGCCAGCTTGCCACTGTTGGGTGCAGCGGGTTTGGATGCTGGTGGATGAAGTCTCCATGAATTTGGCATGCATGGCATTGCTTCGTGTATTCAAGGCAGTCCTGAATCATCATGGGCCAGTAGTAGCCCATTCTTTTGATCTTCAACTTCATCTTTGGCCCAGCTTGATGAGAACCGCAGAGTCCGTCGTGAGTTTCTTGGACTACTTTCCTTGCTTCTTCTGGTCCCAGGCATCTTAGTCACAGAGAGTCGAACGATCTCTTATATAGAGTATCATTGACGAAGGCGAAAGACAGAGCTCGTTTCATGAGCTGATGTCTTGAGGACGCTTCTTCAGGTGTTCGACGGGATTTGATGTAGTCTGTAAAGACTTCTCTCCAATCCCTAGCCTTTTCCTAGTCTTTTATTTGTAAGGAAGCTTGCTTGGTCGCTTCCTTCTCTTCAGATGACTCCGGAGATATTTATGCTGGTGCAAGAACCCAACGGCTTTGCACAATGATCCTCACGTCATCGAGGTTTTCGTCAGCCAGTTCTTTAGCGAATTTGGCTAATGCATCTACTTTTCTATTTTCCGCACGCGGTATACTTTCCAGGGCGTAAGAAGGGATTTGAGTCAGCAATTGTTGCACTCTCTCACCATACTCTGGTTTGCATGTTTGATAGTCGCCATTTACTTGGCAAACGACCAGCCGGGAGTCTCCGTATATGAGGAGATTTTCGATTCCCATGTTGACAGCAATCTCAAGACCTGCTATCAAAACATCATATTCCGCTTCATTGTTTGTCCTTGGTTCTGTTAAGGAAAAGGCAAAGCGCATAATCCCTCCTTATGGAGTCACGAAGATGAGGCCTATCCCATATTTGATTATGGGGGAGCTGTGCTTTCGCTTCTTCATGGAAGATGCCTCATCGAAGTAGAGTTCCCATTGGGTTTCACTCTCTCTTCTCTCCCCGTCGATCATGTCAAACGCATGCCCGTCTGGCAATTCGCAATTTAGGGGTGAATCGGCAGGTATTGGACTGGGAGGGACGTAAAATGTCTGCAGCTCTTGCATGCTATATGTCTCAAGCGCATCAAGCTCACTGTAGTGCTGCCGCAGAACTATGGCGATTTGCAAACTCTGATCATCTCTAGTGAAGGCCTGCAGTGATGGAAGGACCGAGAACACTGCGTTGATTTCGTCTTCAGAGTCACTGCCGAAGAACAGAATAGGGGTAAAAGATCCCGAATAGACTATCTCTTCCTCCTCCTCGGTATCACTCCCGAAGACCAGAATAGTGGTGATAGCTTTTTGCTTATTCTCCGGTTTATGGCATCTTTCCGTGTCTTCAAAGTCTGGTAGGAAATAATTTGCATCTTCGTACTTTCGGACTTCATTCACGAAGAATGGGTTCAGCTTCTCTGTCACGATATACTCGAGACCATCTTTGAAGTACTTCATGAACTGATGTTGTGTATAAGAGATGATGTTGTACTCGTGTAACCAAGGCCTGCCGAGCAAAGCGTTGTAGCAAGTCTTGGCATCAATGACATGAAATTTGATGTCAGTGACAAGCAGCCCAAAGCGTAACGTCAGTATCACAGACCCGAGCGTCTGTGATGACTAGGAGTCAAACCCAGAGATAGTGATTTTATCCCGAGCGAGGTGTTGAACACTCATGCAGATTTCTTTTAGCACCCTCACATTTAGGAGATTGGCAGAGGATCCATTATCAACTACGATCTTCCATATCTTAATGTCATGGCAGTAGCCAGTGACATATAGGGGACGGTTGTGCTCACACGTTCCGAGGAGGAGATCTTCGTCGCCGAAAGTGATGTCAGTTATGTGTACTTCTTCCAGCTCGTCCTTCATCTTTTCTTCGGCAAAGAAAGCTTGGAATTGGTCGGGCTCTCGTAGTGCCTTGATCAGAGAATCTCTCGCCTCTTTAGATAGCAGAAGGGCATCGAGAATGCTTAGTTGCGAGGGTATCTTCCTCAGGTGTGCTAGAACATTGTAATCCACCTTGTTTTTCTTGGGCGGGTCCTTAGCTGTCAGCTCTTTGACGACTCGATCATCGAGGGCGATATCTTCAGGGACTTTTTCCTTCCCCTTATCTTTTTTATTCGATCCCTTGTTTGTAGGTCCAAGATTCTTTTCAGGCAACGTACGGTTACGCAGCTGAATATTCTCACAGTTCTTTATCTCCTCCTCTTTTCCTGAGGTGGATTCTTTGAAGAGAGGGCCGAGGGCTATTTCTTCATCAGAATCATTTCCGAAGGTAAGAACTTGCGATCCTCCGGAATCAACCATGTGACAGTTACCGGCAATTCTTTTGTGCTCATCGGTCGTGCTTCTCAGTTCTCGACGAGCCTTGCACTTCGATCGCTTGAAGTGTTGTCGGCGGGCAACATATCCCTGCCACCAGTTTTTAAAGGCATTGCACTCTTCGGTAGGATGCACAATCCTTTGATGGTATAAGCAGTAGCCAGGATGTACATCCGCTTCGTCAGGGTGTACACTGCCAGGAGTATTTCCTTGGGAGATGGCAGCTTCATTCCCATTGACAGGGCTTTAGCGAACCGTTTCCTCGTTTTAAGCCTGCTTTTGTCTGCCGCAGGCGTGCTTCGATCTGGTTAGAGTGCTTCAACCCTTTCGTTCAGTCGTCGACGTTTGGCTTTTTCGAATATGACCATTTTGCGCTCTCGATCAACTTTGCTCCTCTGACGGGCTTCGTTCAGCAACATGTTAATCATCTCGTCTGACGGTTCCAAGAGTTCCGGTTCTGGATCTGCCCCCAGTTTCTCTGCATCAGGAGCTTCTTTACCATCCATTGCCGAGTGAGAGATCACGTGGCAACTCGCTACATAATCCTCGGGCTCTTCTGAAGAATCGTCTCCTTCATCAGCGTTATCGTCTTCATTCTCAAGAACATGTTTGAAGAATTCGTCCAATGTAATTGGGGTCCGTGTCTTCTGGTTATATTCTTCCAGTGCATCAATGTATTTCTGCAAACCTGTACGGCTGTCGTCGGGTTGGACGGGCTTCTTGGCTTTCTTCTTCTTCTTTAAGACTTCGGAGGCTTGGCCCGAAGGTTCTGTCCACCATCACCAGCTTTTAGCGTTGGGCGCTGCTTCAGCATCCCTCGATAATCTCAGTCTCCAGCGGGCTCTTCCACCTAATCGCCGGACATGCTTGAAGGTCCTTCAGCATTCTTTTAGTCTTAGCTGGAAGGGCCACCTCCCATGGGGCTTCCTCTATAAGTGAGCATGATGTGTAGGGTTATTAAGCACTCTAATAAGGTTCTACAGGGCATCAACCATTCCCGATTAAAATTTTAGCCATGCCGAACAACCCTAAATAAGATCTTTAAACTAGAGATTAGGGGAAACAAAGCATGTTAAACACTTTAACATCTAAGAGTTTGGGATTACAACCTTTGTAGTCCGGTCCTTCACTTCATAAGCTCCGAGTTGTGGTCCCTTCGCTGCGATCATCAAGTTCCGGACTCTCGAGAGGCTCCACGAAAAGAAAGACGCAAGCTTGCTTCCGATCTTCGATAACAAAGATGATCTACCTTGAAGTTTCATTAACACAAGCTCTCACTCACTAAATGAAGTGAACACCCTAATCTAAATTGCTAGGATAGATTAGGATGATGAAGTAGGATTTTAGCTCTCATTTATTTTCATTAACTCACTCATTTTTATCACTTCATAAAAAGCTAGAAAGCTTTTCATGAAAGAAAGAAGAAGGAAGAAGAAGAACAATCAACCCTTTTGTGATGAATAATGAAACTCATATATGAGGTTAGAAATGCAACCATAGTTAAGAAAGAGAAGACTTAACCATTGTAGAGAATGAATCATAGTTAAAGGTTTGGATTTGGTTAAGGAAATATCTACAAAAAATATCTTTACAAGAAAACAAAAACAAAGCTTCTAGAAGCTACTAGAAGTCTTAACCCTAATCCCAACCCTAACCATGTTTAAACTCCACAAAACATATTGCATTAATAACCATATCATGTTACAATATTATATATCACATATATAATATTTATTGTAACAAAATAAAATAATACAATTAACATATATCGCATATATATCAATGTATTATCCGAGTGAGAAAAAGAATCTTTTAGTGAGCTTATATTAGTTAATGTAATTTAATATATCATATATATAATTATACATTAAATCATCGAATCAACACTTGATCCGATAATCCGGCTATATCGCATATAACCGACTAATATATCATTTGCCGATTCATCGAATCAACAATTGATCCGATGAGCCGGATGATATCAAATATCGTGAGAATCTAATACGGTATCACATACACGTATTGTTCTCGGTCCCGCACATATCATATATGTGCTCCTACTCCGTTTTGCCTGAGCCAAGAAACCTCTGTGTAGTACTCTAAAGAATCGTCAATACGCCGGCAGTAGGTGATGATCATATCAAACACCCACAAGCTGTAAGCGGTCAGCTAAACGTAACAGCCACCCAGGTATTGAGCTCTCAGAAGATCAACAAGCAAGCCTGTACATTCTCCTGTGAATCCAGTCTGTAACACTCCCGTACAGTCCGGTCTCTTCGCCTGATATGTCGCATATCTCGCCTAGGGGTGGTAAACGTCAAACCCCAGTAGCTTGATAAGTCGTGTTGATATGAGGTCTATAACAGTTCGAGAAACTACTGATAACACTTACCAGTAAATCTCAGCAACCCTGGCCAGGGATTTCCAGTTATAGCCAATCGAACACAGCACAACATCAACTCCCTATACCGGGAGAGACGAATCCCCTCCTATCTCTCATTGCCTCCATGTGATTCGGGACTGTACCCAAAAACCACCTTTTTGCAGGCCCTCTTGGACGTGGTATGATGGAAATCAAAGTACAGTGGGAATCACACAAGACTCTATGACGATCTCGGGTCTACAGACTAACCTGTTCCAGTGTTACCGGAGAACTGCCATCTGATGTGAGGTATAATACCATCTGGGAGTTCTCGGCGAGTCCGTCCAGTGTACCCAGTCTCTACTAAGCACCCGTACACCATCCTTGATGTCAAACACCGATGGATATGGGATCATCCATCGCCCATCATATGGGTCAAGATGCGTATACGCTAGTCTACTCTGGTGTATCAATGCCCTGTCTCGATACACCCTCGACTAGGAACAGTTATAGGATGTACTCGTCGACTACCGTAGCCCCACTAGTATGATCTCATCATAGTCCTAGTAGTCGAGTACATATCCTAAGGGCTTTATCAACATGTAATATAGAGACAATCAGAGTACATGTTAAGATAAAGTACAACCAGATAGCATACTATCATGTCGAGCAAGAAAGTCCTCCCTATATATGTCCTAGCATCCACCACAATATACATCGTATGTACAGTAATGGCCTCTAGGGCATATATATAACTAACAATCTCCCACTTGCACTAGGTCCATCTGTTGTGGTATCGCATACCCAACAATTAGCTGTGGTTGAAGTATCTCATACTCAACCTTCCCATAAAAGTCTCTACTGGGAAAAAGGCCTTCGTGAGTGGATCCGCGCTGTTGACCTCTGTGTATACTCTCCTAACCTCGATCTCCCTGGAGATCAACCATCTCAATGATCAGGTGATACTGCCTAAGAATTATATCTGGATTTCTGATGGGACGGGGGTTCCTTGGCATAAGCCACAACTCCATTGTCACACAATGGTAGGAACGAAGTTCATCTCATGAACTTATATATCTAGACTACCTCTTTGGTAGCATCCTTAGTAACGATGTATCTTACCTTTAATCGTCTAGTAAGTCACGGTATCTAGCTTGGAACTCTTCCAACATACCGTCCCTCCACTGAGGGTAAAGACAATGCCTACGACTGACATTCAGTCGTCCTTATCACCCTGGAACTTTTCCAGTGGTTCTCCCCAGGATCGTTTGATACCATCTCACTACAACTAGTGAGAATCCTAACATCCAAATAGATCTATCTCATAGATACATAACCCAGGATTTAGGAGGTATCACCTTGATCCTATATGTAGAATCCTTGTGATAAGCGGAGATTGACCGAGCGTAGCATAGGAAACTCCTTTCCTATCAAGAGTATGCCATCCACGTACTCTACGAGGATCACTACTATACTCTCTACTACCTTTTTGTATATACAAGGTTCATCTACCATTTTGATGAAGTCAAACTCTTTGACTACCACATCAAAACAGACGTTCTAACTCCGCGATACCTGCTTTATCAACATAAAACATTTTGCACGCGTTTCCGCTGCTCCCACTATCTACGAATCTCTCTGGCTGTGTACTTATAGACACTCTCTTCCAAATCATCATTTAGAAAAGGCAGTCATGACACCCAACCACCGATATCGTAGTCATGGTATGTAGCAGTGGCAAGTAGGATCTGGATGGACTTAAGCATAGCTTTGAAAGTCTCAACTTTTCCATGTACACCAAGTAATCTTCTCAAGATATACTTGCTCCTGATGGGGATTTAACCCTTCAGATAAAGCAACCAAAGTCCATACTTTGTTGGTGTATAAGGATTCCATCTCAGATCGCTAAGCATCCAGCTATTCTTACAGAGTCCCACTCCTGATGGCCAGCTCGAAAACAGTTGGGTCATCATCTCATGATGCAATCCTCGCTCCTACTGTCAAAGAGAAACTGAAGTATCTCTCAGGTGGGTGAGGAACCCTACTAGATCGGCGGAGAGGCTGAGGTTCGTTGGAAACTATTGAATCCTTTGGTTCTACCAAATCATCAGCTGCAGTTTGTATAGCTGGAACTGTTTCCAGTTTTACCTCATGACTACTAATTTCTTCACAAGAAATTCCCTTTCACAAAGGTGGCATGTTGAGAAACAAAACATCTTTTGTTCCTCGGTTAGGTAGAAGATATTACCTTGCGAAAGCTTGGGATATCCAACAAACTTCTACAGAACTGACTTTGCCTTGAGCTTGTCCGGATTTTGCTTTTAGACATAGGCCGGACAACCCCAAATCTTAACTTACTTAAGATATGGGCTCTTCCCATTCCATATCACATATGAAGTGGTAGGCAATTGATTTGATTGGAACCCTATTCAATAGGTATGCAGCTTCACAAGTGTATAACTTCCAAAAGGAAATAGGAAACTCAGTACTACTCATCATAGAGCACACCATATCACATAGGGTGCGATTGCTCCGCCCCGATACAACGACGTGTTGTGGTGTATACGGAGGAGTAATGCTGAGAGAGAATATCATTCTCCTTTAGAATAGTCCAAGAATTCCGTGCTCAAGTATTCTCCTTCTTGATCTCATCAATGGACATAATACTTATACCCGTTTTTGGTTCTCTACTTCCAACTTATATTCTGTGATTATCTCAAAAGTTTCGGACTTGTGTTTCAACAGGAACATATGTCTGAATCTTGAGAGATCATCAGTGAATGTAATGAAGTACAAAGAACCGATCCTGGCATCTGTAGACAGGGGACTATCATACATCAGCATGTATAAATCCCAAGAGTTCACTAACTCTTTCTCTGTTTCCAATAAACAGAGCTATGGTCAACTTATCTTTGTGACATGACCGGCAAGTTTCACAAGATGTAAATTCAAACTAATTTAAATATGCATCTAAATGTAACTTCAGCTAGTCGGGTCACATTGATATGACCTAGTCTACAATACCTCAAGAAGGATTCGTTCATTTCTGAACTCTTCCTCTTGTATGTGTTCTGTACATTAAGAACTGTGGTTTGATTTAGAACGTCTATGCTTTTAGATAACGTGCCTGAACCGATCAACTCTTGATATAGGAAATGTTCAAAACATTATCAAACAATACAAAATTATATTCTTCTTTACTAATAAAGAGACTGATATGATGTTGTATATCAGGTTCGGTATCTAATAGCATTCGTTCCGAATCAATGTATTCTGATAATACAGGGTGATAACTGCCAACAGAATTGGCTGCAACACTTGCACCGTTTCTATCTCATGAAACTTATCAGCCGTTCTCAGTTCTCTACCTATCTGTAGCCCATGTAACATATTACATATCTGGGATCCTGATCCGGTATCACATACCCAGGACGTAGAGAATACTGAGAAACAGTTCTCGGTAATGAACACACCCGAAGAAGATGCATCAGCATGCACTTTCTTCGTTTGGGTGGCACGGGAATTCTGGTAATCCCCTATTTCCTGCTCTGTCTTATAACAATTATAAGTTGGAGCGGGACCAACGTTCCTTAGCGCAGTATAACAAGCGGGTTCGGTCAATACATCCGTATTATTATCTTGATTAAGGCGTGACATGGTCGCTACCTGGAGAGAGAGAAGAAAACACTCAGCGTGCGCTTTTACAAGATTAGATTGGTTATCAATTTATCTAATCAGGATGTCTCCCACCGTTTTAGTCAAATCTTCCTTCAAACCCTAAAAGGAAAGACTAGCCGGGATTAATTACACGCTACAAGTTCGCCAATCTTTCAGCCAGGCCAGTGCCGGTACTTTGAGGGAGGTTCCCCGTGCTTTCGCACGGACCTAATTAAAATAAACCTCGTTTTCCCAGGGGCGTAACCCCGTTAACACCTACTTGATCAGCTAATTGTAATGTGTAAAACTTTCCCAGGAGTAACTCTTACTCGCAGCGGGTATCGGGATCCAACTATCTTATAGAAGGTATGCAATCTCATTGCAAATTTCAACACTTAAAATTCCCAATAATATATTACTACTAGCGTCCTATGACCTTGACGCAGGCCAACAAACTATAGTCCGCTAGTCAAGTTCAACCCGTACATTTCCTGATTGAATTAAACCCACCCGCACGACCCTTGACGCAGGCCAACAAAGTCGTACGACTACCCTAATCCAATCGCATTGTATGCTGCAGATAAGTACTAGTTAGTTACCGCACACTACGCCTTGACGCAGGCCAATAAACGTAGCACGTATACTAAACAGTCTTTATCTGAAATGACGGAGAGTTACGCAGGTTTTTCAGAAAACCATGAGCGTAATGAACTTGATATCATTGTAGAATCGAGTGATTTTAAATGGAATGTTTTTTAGGCCTTTTCTAGTTTTGCTAAAGAGGTCGCTCCCGGTGAAGGGATCATCGGCTCTTTCCTCATCGAATAAGGTGCAGGATATTTCACAAATATAACTATGCAAAGCAAAAACTATAGAAACAATCAAAAGACAAACCGAGTTTGTAGCATCTGCTAGTTTCTCTAAAGAGGTCACTCCCGGTGAAGGGATCTCGGCTCTTTCCTTATCGAATAAGGTGCTGGATGTTCTACAAGGAACACCGCTATGCATAGCAAGAACTAGAGCTACCAGTTTTTAAACAAGTTTCTACAACATCTTTAGGTTTCTTTTATTTCATTAATCTCATTAATGAAGTCCCATTTTAAATTATGCTTCACAAGCATCTCATTTGAAACGAAACCTGCAATATAACATATATCTCATATATATAATATAAACATTCGTCTCAGGCAGTACTCATCACAGAACATTGCAGCAGAAGAACATATATGAAATAATGGATATACTAGGAGGTCCGTGTTTTTAATACGAGCCTGTATAAAACACGGATTCCACGGTCGCGATGAATAGCCAAACCCACATCCCTAGACCCCTGCGAGAGCGGCAAGCAACACTGCCAATTCTAGGGTTAGGAGACCCGGTCTCAACTCCTCGAGATGGTCTCCAACTGGACCCCAGAACCCGGTTACTTATGCTCCCCGCCTTGGGTCTACCTAATGCGGAAAAGTAAATAATATACAATGGTGACATCATCCTCAGCCCGGATGTGCCCCAATAAAAGAATATTACATACAAATGAATTTTATATGAATGAAAAAGAAAAAACTCTCAACTCACATAAAACCCCCGGCTATTCAAAACACGACGATCCAATATAACATATCACAGCAACACATAATATCACATATCATCAACATAAGCAAGTATGCGTATCCCGATTGTCGTTGATGTATAGAAACGAAGCCGGTGATACACCACATACTACGCTTACGGTCACAGAAAAGAAAGTGTAAAACTATAACAGTTGGAATCCAACCTCCTTAGACATCGCATGCCTAACCAAATGAATTCCTTAGACATCGCATGCCTAACAATTATAAACCCCGCATTTTAGTCTCGATCTCGAAAACACTTTTCAATATCTAGTCGGGCAATTCAACAAGATTCCCGACATCCTGATTGAATGCTCGTCGCGAACTTTAGTAGACGGCCGTACCCCCGATGCCGTCAACGAAGTGCACTAAGGCGGAACACCGCTGCCACGAGCACCCGAACGGATGCTTTTGGCGACGGGGTTCTCCTACAGTCACTTGGTCAGGGCTAGGCGTGGTTGTCTGTTAAGTTTACCCGGCGAGTATCCGCGTACGCTACGTGATTGCGACGGACTTTCGATCGCATCAAAATCCTGTGGCAACCGATCATCTGAGACTAAACCGCTAGATTTATAACATTCAAATTAGTTATCTCATAACTACTTGTGAATTCCAAATATTGTATCACATTCCAGATAAATAGACAATGTTAAACTTTCCGATCAAATAATCAAACACCCAAGTTTTCCCAAATAGTTCTCAACACTTGAAATTAATTTTAAAACATCCATCACATGCCACAGTACTAATGGTCCAGCCGTAGAAGGATCAAGCCAACGCCTCACATGTGGAACGCCGTACTGCCCCAAACCCTAAGGTTCAGAGGCGGTTCAGATGGTCACATAATCGAGTTAAGGTTTGTTGTCTTCTAGAGGGTCCACCGCGCTACTTGCACGACTTAGAATATTCTTAAACTACAGAAAAATCCAATACATGGAAATTTTCCGATAGGGGAAAAAGTGAGTTATTGATATCCGTTCGAACTTTAGCCGTACCGAACAACCCTAAATAAGATCTTTAAACTAGAGATTAGGGGAAACAAAGCATGTTAAACACTTTAACATCTAAAAGTTTGAGATTACAACCTTTGTAGTCCGGTTCTTCACTTCATAAGCTCCGTGTTGTGGTCCCTTCGCTGCGATCATCAAGTGCCGGACTCTCGAGAGGCTCCACGAAGAGAAAGACGCAAGCTTGCTTCCGATCTTCGATAACAAAGATGATCTATCTTGAAGTTTCATTAACACAAGCTCTCACTCACTAAATGAAGTGAACACTCTAATCTAAATTGCTAGGATAGATTAGGATGATGAAGTAGGATTTTACCTCTCATTTATTTTCATTAACTCACTCATTTTCATCACTTCATAAAAAGCTAGAAAGCTTTTCATGAAAGATAAAAGAAGGAAGAAGAAGAACAATCAACCCTTTTGTGATGAATAATGAAACTCATATATGAGGTTAAAATTGCAACCATAGTTAAGAAAGAGAAGACTTAACCATTGTAGAGAATGAATCATAGTTAAGGGTTTAGGTTTGGTTAATGAAATATCTACAAAAAATATCTTTACAAGAAAACAAAAGCAAAGCTTCTAGAAACTACTAGAAGTCTTAACCCTAATCTAAACCCTAACCATGTTTAAACTCCACAAAATATGTTGCATTAATAACCTTATCCTGTTACAATATTATATATCACATATATAATATTTATTGTAACAAAATAAAATAATACAATTAACATATATCGCATATATATCAATGTATTATCCGAGTGAGAAAAATAATCTTTTAGTGAGCTTATATTAGTTAATGTAATTTAATATATCATATATATAATTATACATTAAATTATCGAATCAACACTTGATCCGACAATCCGGCTATATCGCATATAACCGGCTAATATATCATTTACCGATTCATCGAATCAACAATTGATCCGATGAGCCGGCTGATATCAAATATCGTGAGAATCTAATACGGTATCACATACACGTATTGTTCTCGGTCCCGCACATATCACATATGTGCTCGTACTCCATTTTTCCTGAGCCAAGAAACCTCTGTGTAGGACTCTAAAGAATCGTCAATACGTCAGCAGTAGGTGATGATCATATCAAACACCCACAAGCTGCAAGCGGTCAGCTAAACGTAACAGCCACCCAGGTATTGAGCTCTCAGAAGATCAACAAGCAAGCATGTATATTCTCCTGTGAATCCAGTCAGTAACTCTCCCGTACAGTCCGGTCTCTTCATCTGATATGTCGCATATCTCGCCTAGGGGTGGTAAACGTCGACCCCAGTAGCTATTTAAGTTATGTTGATATGAGGTCTATAACAGTTCAAGAAACTACTGATAACACTTACCAGTAAATCTCGGCAACCCTAGCCAGGGATTTCCAGTTATAGCCAATCGAACACAGCACAACATCAACTCCCTATACCGGGAGAGACGAATCCCCTCCTATCGCTCATTGCCTCCATGTGATTCGGGACTGTACCCAAAAGCCACCTTTTTGCAGACCCTCTTGGACGTGGTATGATGGAAATCAAAGCACGGTGGGAATCACACAAGTTTCTATGACGATCTCGGGTCTACAGACTAACCTGTACCAGTGTCACCGGAGAACTGCCATCTGATGTGAGGTATAATACCATCTGGGAGTTCTCGGCGAGTCCTTCCAGTGTACCCAGTCTCTACTGAGCACCCGTACACCATCCTTGATGTCAAACACAGATGGATATGGGATCATCCATCGCCCATCATATGGGTCAAGATGCGTATACGCTAGTCTACTCTGGTGTATCGATGCCCTGTCTCGATACACCCTCGACTAGGAACAGTTATAGGATGTACTCGTCGACTACCGTGGCCCCACTAGTATGATCTCATCATAGTCCTAGTAGTCGAGTACATATACTAAGGGCTTTATCAACATGTAATATCGAGACAATCAGAGTACATGTTAAGATAAAGTACAACCAGATAGCATACTATCATGTCGAGCAAGAAAGTCCTCCCTATATATGTCCTAGCATCCACCACAATATACATCGTATGTAGAGTAATGGCCTCTAGGGCATACATATAACTAACATGATGCCCCCGGCGTGTCCACCTTTTTAGGAGCGTGCGGTTGTGGTGGGTTCACCCTCCAGTTTTCGGACAGCGTGAACTTGCCTTGTTGGTATTGGTCTTCGATCCAACTTTTGAAGATGTAACAATCTTCAATTGGGTGATCCAATATTCGGTGGTAAGGACAGTAATTGAGGCAGTTAACGTCGCCTAATTGTGTTGGGCGTCTCGGCTCTGGCAGAGTGATGAACCTGTTGCGCAGCGCTAGCTCGAATATGTTAGTTATATGTATGCCCTAGAGGCCATTACTGTACATAGGATGTATATTGTAGTGGATGCTGGGACATATATAGGGAGGACTTTCTTGCTCGACATGATAGTATGCTATCTGGTTGAACTTTACCTTAACGTGTATACTGATTGTCTCTCTGTTACATGTTGGTAAAGCCCTTAGGATCTGTACTTGACTACCTGGACTATGATGCGGATCATACTAGTGGGGACATGGTAGTCCATAAGTACATCCTTCAAAGTCCCTAGTCGAGGGTGTATCGAGACGGGGCATCGATATACCAGAGTAGACTAGCGTATACCTTCTCGACCCATACAGATGGGCGATGGATGATCCCATATCCATCGGTGTTTGACATCAGAGATGATATACGGGTGCTCAGTAGAGACTGGGTACACTGGACGGACTCGCCGAGAACTCCCAGATGGTATTATACCTCACGTCAGATGGCAGTTCTCTGGTGACACTGGTACAGAGTAGTCTGTTGACCCGAGATCGTCATAGAGTCTTGTGTGGTTCCCACTGTGCTTTGATTTCCATCTTACCACGTCCAAGAGGGCGTGCAAAACGGTGGTTTTTGGGTACAGTCCCGAGTCACATGGAGGCAATGAGCGATAGGAGGGGATTCGTCTCTCCCGGTATAGGGGGTTGATGTTGCGCTGTGTTCGATTGGCTATAACAGGAAATCCCTGGCCAGGGTTGCAGAGATTTACTGGTAAGTGTTACCAGTAGTTTCTCGAACAGTTATAGACCTCATATCGACACGACTTATTGAGCTATTGGGGTCTGACGTTTACCACCCCTAGGCAAGATATGCGACATATCAGACGATCAGACCGGACTGTACGGTAGTGTTACTGGTCGGATTCACTGGAGTGTGAGCGGGCTTGCTCGTCGATCTTCAGATCGCTCAATACCCGGGTGGCCGTTACGTTTAGCAGACCGCTTGCGGCTTGTGGGTGTTTGATATGATCATCGCCTGCTGCCGGCGTATTGACGAGTCTTTAGAGTCCTACACAGAGGTTTCCTGGCTCAAGCGAAACGAAATAGGAGCGCATATGAGATATGTGCGGGACCGAGAATAATGCGTGTATGTGATACCGTATTCTATTCTCGCGATAAATACATCGAATGGTTGTATGCGATATAACCTAGTTATCGATTCAAGCGTTGATTCGATAAGCCGATATATTGTATACTAGTCGGTTGTGTGCGACATAACCGGGTCATTGAATCAAGTGTTGATTTAATGATTTAATGCGTATTTATATATTTGATATATTACTTTGCATCAACTAGTATCGGTTTACTTAAGATGGATTTTCTCACTCGGATGGGCGCATTGTATATGCGATATACTTTTGTGCACTTGATTGTATCATGTTTGATGATACATGTTTACTTGGTTAAGTGCAAAGAATTAAACCATGGTTAAAAGAATGGCTAGGGTTTCATTTCCTTTATTTATTCCTTTATTTATTTATTTATTCATTTTGGAAAAGAAGAGAAAAGAATGGTTGCTAGATTTGGAGTTTAGTTGAAGCTTCATGAAGCTTTGATAAAGTCAACCATACTTATCTCATCCTTAACCCTAACCATTCACACTAACCATGATTCATTCTCTACACTTGACCATGGTTAAAATTATGATAAGAATTCATTTTCTTTTCTTATTCTTTCAACTTATCATAACATTTTTTCTTCTTCTTCTTCCTTGCTTCAAGTGAAGAAGCTTGAGGTCATCAATGGTGGATTGATGTTTTGAGTGAGAAATCCAATTCTAAAGTTAACCCACTTCCTATTTCTTCATCCTCTACCTCTTGCCAAGTAGTAGAGAGTGTTTACTTCACAAGTTTCTTGACTTGGTGAAGTCGGAGCTTGATTCATCGATGCCTCGACGTAGATCATCTTCGGCATGGACATCGACGACCTAGCTCACTTATTCTCCGATGAAGTCGACGCTAGAGCCCGGATTCTTTTTGGACAGCGGAGAGGACTTCGTTGCGGAGCTATGGAGGTGGAGCACCGGATCTACAAAGGTTGTATTTCCGTATTCTCATTAGTTAATTTGTTAACTAGTTCTTTTCGCCTAGACATCTAGTTATCGATCCGTAGTTTAGGGTTTGTAGGCACCATAATTTTTGAAATTGCCATGGTTGATGGCTTGGGAGACCTCACTAGTGTGCCTAGGAACCCTACAGTGGTATCAGAGCCTAGCTAGAGCCTTAGGCGAAGTCTAGACGGAAATTGAAGTCCGAACGAACCCGAAACCCCGATTCAAACATGCTCTCTGTCCAATTTTTAAAATCTGGTCTTTTTCCACATTAAAAATATTCAGAAAAATAAGCAGGTTAATATATGATATACTGTGAAATTCGTGCCCATAATTCCTTCATCTTGCCACGCTTCCGCGGCACGAGCTAGCCTCGTGCGGCGGTTGCGCGGCGGTACGGCCATTTTGTTTAGTAATATTTACACAGTATCTCATAATTATTAATGCTGGTTTTTCTGGGAATTTTTAATATTTATTCCAGAGTTGAATTTTTCTGAGTTGATTTGGGGATTCGGTATTTCGATCGGGGTATCAAATTTTGTCTGTGTGGCTTTCCGGATAAATTTTAGGATATGTTAAAAAGTTCGACCGGATATAAATACCCAATTTTTCCCCTGTCGAGAAATTTCCAAGTGTTGGATTTTTCCGTAGTTTAACGACGTTCTAAGTAGTGCAAGTAACGCGATGGTCCCTCTAGAAGACACAAACCTTAACTCGATTATGTGACCGTCTTGAACTGCCCTTTGAACCTTCGGGTTTGGGGCAGTACGGCGTGCCACATGTGAGGCGTTGGCTTGACCCTTCTACGGCTGGACCGTTGGTACTGAGGCACGAACGGAATGTTGTTAGACTTGTTTCATGTGTTGATCTGTATCGGGAAAACTTGGGTGTTAGAATGTTCGATCGGAAAGTTTAACATTTTCTATTTATCTGGAATGGGATACAATAATTGGAATTCACAATAAGTTATATGATAACTAAATGAATATTATAAACGTAGCAATTTAGTCTCACTTGATCGGTTGCCACGGAATTTTGATGTGATCAAAAGTCCGTCGCAATCACGTAGCGTACGCGGATACTCGCCGGGTAAACTTAATAGACAGCCTCGCTCCATAGCCCCGACCAAGTGACTGTAGGAGAACCCCGTGGCCGAAAGCATCCGTTCGGGTGCTCGCGGTAGCGGTGTTCCGCCTTGGTGCACTTCGTCGACGGTATCGAGGGTGCGGCCGTCTACAGAAGTTTGCGACGAGTATTCGATCAGACTGTCGGGAATCTTGTTGAATTGCCCGACTTAATATTGAAAAGAGTTTTCGATTTTGAGACTAAAATGCGGGGTTTATAATTGTTAGACATGCGATGTCTAAGTAATTCATTTGATCAGGCATGCGATGTCTGAGGTGGTTGCGGATTCCAACTGTTGTAGTTTTACACTTTCTTTTCTGTGACCGTAAGTGTAATATGTGATATCGCCGGTTTCGTTGCTATATGTCAACGACAATTGGGATGGACATATTTACTTACGTTGATGACATGTGATGTTATGTGTTGCTCGATATGTTATATTGGATCGTCGTGTTTGAATAGCCGGGAGTTTTTATGTGAGATGAGTGTTTTTCATTTTCATTCATGTAAAAACTTGTATGTAATATTCTTTTATTGGGGCGCTTCCAGGTTGCGGAAGTTGTCACCTGTTGTATATTATTTACTTTTCCGCACTAGGATAGACCCAAGGAGGAGGGCACAAGTAACCGGGTTCTGGAGTCCAGTGGGAGACCAACTCGAGGAGTCGAGTCCGGGTCTCCTAACTCTAGAATTGGTAGGGTTGCTTGCCGCTCTCATAGGGGTCTAGGGGTGTGGGTTTGGCTATTCATCACGAGCGTGGAATCCGTGTTTTATACTGGCTCGTATTGAAAACACGGACGTCCTAGTATATCCAATATTTCATATGATTCTTCTGCTGCGATATCTGTGATGTGATCATGTGATGTTCTGTAATGGATATAGTATATAGTATATATGATATATTATATAGATGTTACTTATGTTTTACACCCGCGCTAGCCCTGCCCCGCTCTGCCGTTAGTCACCTAACCTAACGGTGCACGAGGGGACATCGAGGCGAATGTGGATGGCATAAGTGTACGTCGTATTTATCTGTGATGTTTAGGTACTTAAATGATGGGACTTCATTAATGTGATTAATGAAATAAAATAAACCTAAGATGTTGTAGAATCGAATTTCAAAATAAAACAGGTAGCTACAGTTCTTGCTTTGCATAGCGGTATATATGATATATCCTGCACCTTATTCGATGAGGAAAGGACCGAGATCCCTTCACCGGGAGTGACTCCTTTAGCAATAACTGGCAGATGCTACACACTCGGTTTGTCTTTTGATTGCTTTTAAGAGTTTTTGCTTTGCACAGTGATATATATGATATATCCCGCACCTCATTCGACGAGGAAAGGACCGACGATCCCTTCACCGGGAGTGACTCCTTTAGCAAAACTGGAAAAGCCTCAAAAGCACTCCATTTTAAAATCATTTGATTCTACAACGATATCAAGTTCATTACGCAATAGGTTTTCAGAAAAACCTGTCGTAGCCCTCCGTCATTTCAGATAAGTAGTAGTTAGTATTCGTGCTACGTTTGTTGGCCTGCGTCAAGGCGTAGTGTGCGGTAGCTAACTGGTGCTTATCTGCATAAGCATATGATGTGATTGGATTAGGGTAGTCGTGCGACTTTGTTGGCCTGCGTCAAGGGTCGTGCGGGTGGGTTTAATTCAATCAGGAAATGACGGGTTGAACTTGACTAGCGGACTATGGTTTGTTGGCCTGCGTCAAGGTCATAGGACGCTAGGGGCAAAATATTATCGGGAATTTCAAGTGTTGAAATTTGCAATGAGATTGCATACCTTCTATGAGATAGTTGGATCCCGATACCCGCTGCGAGTAAGAGTTACTCCTGGGAAAGTTTTATACATTACAATTAGCCGATCAAGTAGGTGTCTAGAAAGGTGTCAACGGGGTTACGCCTCTGGGAAAACGAGGTTTACAGTAATTAGGTTCGTGCGAAAGCACGGGGGACCTCCCTCAAAGTACCGACACTGGCCTGGCTGAAAGATTGGCGAACTTGTAGTGTGTAATTAATCCCGGCTAGTCTTTCCTTTTAGGGTTTGAAGGAAGATTTGATAAAAAGCAGTGGGAGCCATCCTGATTAGATAAAATAATAACCAATCTATTCTTGCAGAGCGCACGCTGAGTGTTTTCTTCTCTCTCTCTCCAGGTAGCGACCTTATCACGCCTTAATCAAGATAATAATACGGAATATTGACCGAACCCGCTTGTTATACTGAGCTGGGGAACGTTGGTCCCGCTCCAACTTATAATTGTTATAAGACAGAGCAGGAAATTGGGGAATACCAGATTTCCCATGCCGCCCAAACGAAGAAAGTGCATGCTGATGCATCATCTTCGGGTGTGTTCATTACAGAGAACTGTTTCTCAGTATCCTTTACGTCCTGGGTATATGATACCAGATCAGGATCCCAGATATGTAATCTGTTACATAGGGCTACAGATAGGTAGAGAACTGAGAACGGGTGATAAGTTTCATGAGGCAGAAAACGGGGCAAGTGTTGCAGCCAAGTCTGTTGGTCACTGTCACCCTGTATTACCAATACATTGATTCTGAACGAATGTTATTAGATACCGAACCTGATATACAAAATCATATCTATCTCTTTATTAGTAAAGAAATGATAAAATTTTGTATTGTTGGATAATGTTTTGAACATTTCCTATATCAAAAGTTGATCGGTTCAGGCACGTTATCTAAAAGCGTTAATGTTCTAAATCAAACTACAGTTCTTAGTATACGGAACACACACAAGAGGAAGAGTTCAGAAATGAACGAATCCTTCTTGAGGTATTGTAGACTAGGTCAGATCAATGTGACCCGACTAGCTAGAGTTACATAAAAATGCATATTTAAATTAGTTTGAATTTACATCTTATGAAACTCGCCAGTCATGTCACAAAGATAAGATGACCATAGCTCCGTTTACTGGAAACAGAGAAAGAGTTAGTAAACTCTTGGGATGATACATGTTGATGTATGTAGGTCCCCTGTCTACACATGCCAAGACCGGTTCTTTGTACTTCATTACGTTCTCTGATGATCTCTTTAGATTCAGACATATGTTCTTGTTGAAACACAAGTCCGAACCTTTTGAGATATTCACAGAATATAAGTTAGAAGTAGAGAACCAAAATACGGGTATAAGTATTATGTCCTATGATGAGATCAAGGAGGAGAATACTTGAGCACGGAAATACTGGACTATTCTAAAGGAGAATGAGATTCTCTCTCAGCATTACTCCTCTGAATACACCATAGCACGATGGTATATCAGGGCGGAGCAATCACACCCTATATGATAAGGTGTGCTCTATGATGAGTACTACTGAGTTACCTATTTCCTTTAGGGAGTTATGCACTTGAGAAGCTGCATACCTATTGAATAGGGTTCGAATCAAATCAGTTGCCTACCACTTCATATATATGATATGGAAAGGGAAGAGCCCACATCTTAAGTTAGTTAAGATTTAGGGTTGTCCGGCCTATGTCTGAAAGCAAAATCCGGACAAGCTCGAGGCAATGTAAGTTATGTAAAACTGGAAATGTTCCAGCTATACGAACTACAGCAGATGATTTGATAGAACCAAAGGATTCAATAGATACCAACGAACCTCAGCCTCTCCGCCGATCCAGTAGGGTTCCTCACCCACCTGAGAGATACTTCTGTTTCTCTATGACAGTGGGAGCGAGGATTGCATCATGAGATGATGACCCAACTAGTTTCGAGCTGGCCATCAGGAGTGAGACTCTGTAAGAATGGCTGGATGTTTAGCGATCTGAGATGGAATCCTTATACACCAGCAAAGTATGGACTTTAGTTGCTATATCTGAAGGGTTAAATTCCCATCAGGAGAGGTATATCTTGAGAAGATTACTTGGTGTACATGGAAAAGTTGAGACTTTCAAAGCTAGACTTGTTAAAGCTTTTCGTCATCGACCAGGCGTGGATCATGATGAAACCTTTTCAAGTGACTATGCTTAAGTCCATCCAGATCCTACTTGCCACGGCTACATACCATGACTGCGATATCTGGTTGGGTGTCTTGACTGCTTTTCTAAATGATGATTTAGAGAGCGTCTATAAGTACACAGCCAGAGGGCTTCGTAGACAGTGGGAGCAGCGGAAACGTGTGCAAGATGCTTTATAGGATAAAGCAGGCATCGCGGAGTTGGAACATCTGTTTTGATGGATTAGTCAAAGAGTTTGACATCATCAAAATGGTAGATGAACCTTGTATAAACAAAAAGGTAGTAGGGAGTATGGTGACGATCCTCGTAGAGTACATGGATGACATACTCTTGATGGGGAAGGAGTTTCCTATGCTACGCTCGGTCAATCTCCGCTTATCACTAGGATTCTCCATAGAGGATCAAAGTGATACCTACTAAATCCTGGATTTTGGATCTATGAGATAGATTTAATTGGATGTTAGGACTCTCACTAGTTGTAGTGAGACGGTATCAACCGATCCTGGGGAGAATCACTGGAAGGGTTCCAAAGTGATAAAGACGACTGAATGTCAGTCGCAGGCATTGTCTTTACCCTCAGTAAAGGGACGGTATGTTGGAAGAGTTCCAAGCTAGATACCGTGACATACTAGACGATAAAGGCACGATACATCGCTACTTAAGATGCTACCAAAGAGGCTGTTTGGGTGTATATTGGTTCATGAGATGAACTACGTTCCCACCATTGTGTGACAATGGAGTTGTGGCTTATGCCAAGGAACGCCCGTCCCATCAGTGATCCAGACATATTCTAAGGCAGTATCACTTGATCATGGAGATGGTTGATCTCCAGGGAGATCAAGGTTAGAAGAGTAGACTCTAAGGACAACACAGCGGATCCACTCACAAAGGCCTGTTCCCAGAGAGAGATTTTTATGGGATGGTTGAGTATGAGATACTTCAAACCACTGCTACAGATGGCCCTAGTGCAAGTGGGAGATTGTTAGTTATATGTATGCCCTAGAGGCCATTACTGTACATAGGATGTATATTGTAGTGGATGCTGGGTTATATATAGGGAGGACTTTCTTGCTCGACATGATAGTATGCTATCTGGTTGAACTTTACCTTAACGTGTATACTGATTGTCTCTCTGTTACATGTTGGTAAAGCCCTTAGGATCTGTACTTGACTACCTGGACTATGATGCGGATCATACTAGTGGGGACATGGTAGTCCATAAGTACATCCTTCAAAGTCCCTAGTCGAGGGTGTATCGAGACGGGGCATCGATATACCAGAGTAGACTAGCGTATACCTACTCGACCCATACAGATGGGCGATGGATGATCCCATATCCATCGGTGTTTGACATCAGAGATGATATACGGGTGCTCAGTAGAGACTGGGTACACTGGACGGACTCGCCGAGAACTCCCAGATGGTATTATACCTCACGTCAGATGGCAGTTCTCTGGTGACACTGGTACAGAGTAGTCTGTTGACCCGAGATCGTCATAGAGTCTTGTGTGGTTCCCACTGTGCTTTGATTTCCATCTTACCACGTCCAAGAGGGCGTGCAAAACGGTGGTTTTTGGGTACAGTCCCGAGTCACATGGAGGCAATGAGCGATAGGAGGGGATTCGTCTCTCCCGGTATAGGGGGTTGATGTTGCGCTGTGTTCGATTGGCTATAACAGGAAATCCCTGGCCAGGGTTGCAGAGATTTACTGGTAAGTGTTACCAGTAGTTTCTCGAACAGTTATAGACCTCATATCGACACGACTTATTGAGCTATTGGGGTCTGACGTTTACCACCCCTAGGCAAGATATGCGACATATCAGACGATCAGACCGGACTGTACGGTAGTGTTACTGGTCGGATTCACTGGAGTGTGAGCGGGCTTGCTCGTTGATCTTCAGATCGCTCAATACCCGGGTGGCCGTTACGTTTAGCAGACCGCTTGCGGCTTGTGGGTGTTTGATATGATCATCGCCTGCTGCCGGCGTATTGACGAGTCTTTAGAGTCCTACACAGAGGTTTCCTGGCTCAAGCGAAACGAAATAGGAGCGCATATGAGATATGTGCGGGACCGAGAATAATGCGTGTATGTGATACCGTATTCTATTCTCGCGATAAATACATCGAATGGTTGTATGCGATATAACCTAGTTATCGATTCAAGCGTTGATTCGATAAGCCGATATATTGTATACTAGTCGGTTGTGTGCGACATAACCGGGTCATTGAATCAAGTGTTGATTTAATGATTTAATGCGTATTTATATATTTGATATATTACTTTGCATCAACTAGTATCGGTTTACTTAAGATGGATTTTCTCACTCGGATGGGCGCATTGTATATGCGATATACTTTTGTGCACTTGATTGTATCATGTTTGATGATACATGTTTACTTGGTTAAGTGCAAAGAATTAAACCATGGTTAAAAGAATGGCTAGGGTTTCATTTCCTTTATTTATTCCTTTATTTATTTATTTATTCATTTTGGAAAAGAAGAGAAAAGAATGGTTGCTAGATTTGGAGTTTAGTTGAAGCTTCATGAAGCTTTGATAAAGTCAACCATACTTATCTCATCCTTAACCCTAACCATTCACACTAACCATGATTCATTCTCTACACTTGACCATGGTTAAAATTATGATAAGAATTCATTTTCTTTTCTTATTCTTTCAACTTATCATAACATTTTTTCTTCTTCTTCTTCCTTGCTTCAAGTGAAGAAGCTTGAGGTCATCAATGGTGGATTGATGTTTTGAGTGAGAAATCCAATTCTAAAGTTAACCCACTTCCTATTTCTTCATCCTCTACCTCTTGCCAAGTAGTAGAGAGTGTTTACTTCACAAGTTTCTTGACTTGGTGAAGTCGGAGCTTGATTCATCGATGCCTCGACGTAGATCATCTTCGGCATGGACATCGACGACCTAGCTCACTTATTCTCCGATGAAGTCGACGCTAGAGCCCGGATTCTTTTTGGACAGCGGAGAGGACTTTGTTGCGGAGCTATGGAGGTGGAGCACCGGATCTACAAAGGTTGTATTTCCGTATTCTCATTAGTTAATTTGTTAACTAGTTCTTTTCGCCTAGACATCTAGTTATCGATCCGTAGTTTAGGGTTTGTAGGCACCATAATTTTTGAAATTGCCATGATTGATGGCTTGGGAGACCTCACTAGTGTGTCTAGGAACCCTACAGAATAATCTCTTCATCTTATCCCGAGGGAACGAGTAAGGGCGTCTTATCTTTTCTCCGAATGATCGCTGTTTATCGTTTTGGTGAGCAACCGGCTTCGGGCCACTCGGTTGTTGCTGAGCATTGGCGACGAAGGTCGATTTCCCTTTCCCCTTTTCATTTCGAAAATCTGTTTTCGAAGAGGACGGTCTATGTCCCATCTGGTCCATTTGGGCCAGCTTGTCGATCAGGGCCTGAAAGTGGTCGGCTTGAAAAACATCATAAATTGGGAAATGGTTGCCTGAGTTTCAAGGGTCCCCATGAACATGCGCACGGCTGGAGCTTCCTCTATGTGATGTTTACACATTGACCATAGATTCCGCCACCGAATGGCGTATTGAACCCAGGTTTCTACAGGCTTCACTCTAGCGTTGATCAATGCCGTGATTGGGGTATGTTCGTTGGCGCTTGCGAACCTTTGTGTAAACAGTAGCTCCATTTCTGCAAATGTCTTGACAGAGTCATTCGGGAGCTCGGAGTACTATTCGAATGTTGTCTCCGACAAGCTGCCAACAAACTGGCGAAGCAGCAGTTTATCGTCACCACCAGTATTACCGCGCAAGGCTCTGAATTGAGCAACGTGCTGGTGTGGATTACCCGTCCCCTTATACACGTGGAATTTAGAGATCGTGTATCCCGACGGGTATTTTATTTGATCATGCCAACCCGGATTGGGTCGTCCAGTTTTGATGATTTGGCCAGCCACTTCGCTCGCCTGATGAGCTCTTATCTGTTGAGCTATGTATCCATCGAGTGCGGCTTTACAGATCATCTCCTCTGTGGCTGCTGATAAAGCCGGAAAAGGGTTTGATGTCTCCCCTCTGTCGTCTTCAAGGATAATCGGAGGGTTTTCAGCTGGGGGGTCTGGCTGTATCATCATCCCGACCATATCTTGAAACAGAAGCGTCATTTGCTTAATGTTAGCCGCTTGTTCCGCGGCCTCTTTGTCTTTCTTCTCGAGCATTCTTCGGAGGAATTCGGCATCGGTTTCCTGCTCTTGGTGCTGCTCCGACGATGTCTCCGGGCTTTCTTTTGACCCAGTGAGTGCGGCCATCTTTGTTAGCATCTCCTGGAGCTTTTGCTGTTGTTGCTCCTGAGTCTTAATTACTGATCGCGTAAGTGGTCGATGACCAGTGGAGCTACGGCAATCCTCTTTTCCGGATGCCATGTAAATGATGTGCACTACTATGGCCCCAGACTTGGGCGTTTGGATTCAGTGCCCTTGAGCTTTGTCGCAGACACAGGGATTTTCTCCGGCCTTCCCCTTTTATGGACGGCAGAAGTTGAGGGAGCTGTTGCAGCCGATGCTTTCCATGGTACGACGGCGGTGAGATGGTCCTCCTCTTGCCGAACCTTCATTTTCTTCTGTCGGCAGGAATAATCTTTGTCAATCACAGAGTCTTGGACTTTTCGCCAAACCCTGTGGATTTTGGAGGACAGCCGTTGAGGAGGCTGCTCCGGCTTTGCCTTTGCGACGTTCTCCACAGGTGGATGAGACTTTTTCAACACGGCAGTTGGAGAGTTCTTGCGCACCCTCCTGAGTGGCTCAAAGCTGTTCCCAGTTGGAACAGCGGCGTCAATTTCCACCATCGGAGCTGGTGGAGTCAGTCCAGAGGGAGAGATTGTAACGTTTTGAAAATCGTTTCGGTGAAATTTCGGAAAAATCGGTAAAATAATGGGGTTTCTGTAAAAAGTCAAAATATAAATATCTTTATTATAAAATTAAATATACATATTCTAGCTATGTAATTGCTAGTATTTGGTGTTTATTGAGCCACTGGTAAAATTTCTAATTTTCTGAATTTTTTTCCGAAATTAATTATTTTAATATTATTTTAAGCCGTCACTAATACATTTAATTAGGGAAAATTACAGATTGGAATGGGTTGAAACAAATTTTGTGCATCATACCAAATTAAACAAAATTTTAGCATGTTGTTTTTGGAATGATTTGAAGTTGTATAACGGTTTAGAAAATGTAAAAGAAAAAGGCTAAAATTTGAAAGTTATTTAAAGTAATTGAGGTATGGGGGTATTTCCTCACTTGGAACTTGCTACACCCACACCCACACTCACACCCCCCATTTTTCCTCCCCTTTTGTGGCTGAAATTCAGCTGCCTCCCCCCATTTCCCCACTCCATTTCCATGAAAAGAAAAGAAAATTTAGAAAGAGAATAGATAAAAGTGTGGGCTTTGTTGACTTGGACAACTTTGTTGACTTTCAACACCTCTCTCTCTTCTCATCTCCCCCTCAAAGTGGCCGAGCCCCCCTTCCCCAAAATCAGCAGCAGCCCGTCCATGTTCACCTCTCTTTTCTCTTCAAAAAAATTCATCAAAATGCCTCAAAATCCATGCAAATTCAAAGCTAAATCCAAATCCAACTCTTACCCATTTTTCCTTACCCTAACATGCATGGACTTTGGTGAAAAAAGAGCAATTTGGAGGCCAATATTTTCATGCTAGATCTATGGTTGTGAGGTATAAATCCTAATCAAGTTACTTAATTGTTGCTATCATACTTCAATTGAGGCTAATTTGGTGTTTAATTTGATTTCTATTTCAAGACTTGAATTTTCAAGTGAAGGCTTTGAATTAAAAAGTTAGGGTTTGGATTCAATTAGAGTGGTTGTCTCTTGCTTAAGGTTACAATGAGTAGATTAACATGTTAATGTTTGCTAAATCAAATCAAGTTGCTAGTTTGCATTCTTGTTAATTTAAATTGTGATAATTATATAAATTGCAAACTAGGTTTTAAAAATATTTATATTTTGGTGAGATAAAATTCTAATTAGGGTTTCATGGCATTATTAACATTATAATTTATGGTTGAATACTTTAGTATATGCAAAACCAAGCTTAATTGTAAAATTGTGAATTTTACTTTAAAAAGAGTTAAAATCGGTTTTTTTGCAAACTAGGAATTTGGAATTTATACAAATTGATGAGTTTAATTTATGAAAGTGATTTGTATGACCTAATTATGTTATTTAATGAGCATTTTGGCCATTTGAATCGTTAAAATTGGTAGATTGGTTAAAACATCAAGTTTTTAACCGAAATGAGAATTTGTGCTAACTAGGTTTTTGGAAAACAAAACGATTGGTCTAACTTTATGGTTTTGACGAATTAAACCCTATTTCTTATGCAGTTAGTGAGTTTTGAAACCATGATTGGTATGTTTGGTATTTTTCTTGATCAATCAACGTTTGTACGCCGACGTCGAGGTTTTTTGGGTTGATTTGTGAAAGCAACCATAGGTTTTGACCTATGTGGGATTCGTGTGTCGTTTTGGTCATGAGTCGGATTTTAATGTGATACGGTGCATTATGATATGTAGGTACCCCATGTAGACTTCGAGACGACAAGCAAGCACGTGGCGACGTCGGCACCGGCGAGCGAGGACCAGGTGAGTAGATTTATATCTACGAGGAGAAGTCGGGTGGATGGCGTATAGCACCCACGCAGTTCGTGGTGATGTATACGAATACGTATACACACATATATATTGATTATATATTGTTGAGTTCATTGATGATAAAGATAGATTTTAGGTGTGATTGGATAGGTTTAGTGTTGCGAAACCCTAGAGTAGTGGTTGCACCACACATACACACACACCCATACTTGCATACATTCTTCTTTCATTTGTGCTTATACGAGAATATGTATTTATGTGTTCACATGGGTATGGGACTATGTGTTCACATACTGGATTTGAGGATAGTATTTGTGATTTGAGGTGAGTCGATGAGATTGATTTGAGACCGTGAGATCGGTGATATAGCAGGATTCGTATTTGAGATACGTCATGATGTCATAGCGGATCTTTGGACGACGATACCATGTGAATAGTGATAATAATGAAATGATCGACATGTGATCGTGTTATGAGATATGACATGTTAGGATGTTTATGATAGGCCGCATTGGACGATGTATACTTCTTTATGACGATATATGATGATGATATCGGTTTGTATGAGGCTGTAAATCAGCAGTTAGATCATGATTAGATTGATGATATTAGTATTGTACTAGATATAGATCAGTACCCGGATTATGAACTTGATAAAGAGGATACCAGATGAATAATATGATGAATGTGATATTGACCGTACCCAGATTTAGGATGCCGTACGACGGATTTACGTACGAGCTATATATTGATATTTGATCCGCACTCTTGACATGGGAATATTGATTATAGATATGGTATCGGATGTGATATTATCGAGGCGGGATCACCGATTAATATATATATATATATATATATATATATATATATATATATATATGTATCGACTCAGATGTTAGGCGGTTTCCTTATCTTTAGTTTAGCTTGTTAGCTCGGCCGTATATTTAGTGTAGTTGTTAGACTAGATTTATATTAAATGTAGATTTGTTATCGTTGTGTTTAGTATTTAGCTCCCGCTCATTATTGCTGTTGCTCCGCATCGCATACTTATTGTGATTCATATTCCATTATTGATATCATGCTGTTAGGACACCAGCACCATTACCGATGATGCGTATGTACCACGTACACTTACTTGCCGGCTCACACACATCTTCATCGATAATTGCCATGTCACGTACACTTAGAAAATATTATTGATTGACTTAGCTTGTTAGATAGTAGTTTTGACATGATATTAATGTACTTGCCTTATATACCAGTTTAGACATTGTAGTTATTACTTGTCACTTCATGCATACTGTTATTCATTGTTATGCCGCGTTCATGGATTCTCATGCATAGATTCACTATTTTACGTGCTATTGAGGTTTTGGATTCGGATTTCCATGAGATTTTCTGGATTTGGGGGAAAACCGCAAAACTTATACAAACTTCTTCTCTCTCTTTTTAAATGAAAAGCGCGGTTTTCCCATAACGTATGAGTCGTCCACCATGAGTTTGCTGATGGATTTCGAGACCCGATTCGAGGAGACGGATGAACCGTTTCGGGTACATGGTGGACCCGGTAAGGTACCCCGAGGCAAGAAGCGCGTGGTGATAACGATGTGAGCCTGGCAGGGGAGCACTACCTACCGGTGATTTTACCCGACGCGTCGGATATCCGGAGGATACCGTCGTGGCCTTGAGATGGATATTAGGGGCCGGTCTGGACTGACGGCGCCCTAGATAGTGAGATTGAGACATACAGAGATATTTGAGATATTGAGGTACAGAGATTGCGACACAGAGATATCGAGATATTTGGATACTTGTTTTGTGTCGATGCTAGACACTGTTTATGCTGATTTCATTAAGATACCTCATTTTAAATATACAAAAATCTCACTAAGTTATGAAAGCAGTTTCTTCAGTTTCATGTATTCTGTTTTCATGCATTCATACCGCATCCATATGATATATTGCTGCCTGAGGCACTGACACAGGCATATGGGATTACACTTGGGTTAGATATTTACCCTAATCATTGTTATAGGCTGCAGGTTTTATATTTGAGGATTATATATTATAATCGTATGACCTAGGATTGCGTCATACATGCGATTCCTATTCGTAGATGCATTCTATTCATGAGTTGGCAACTCACCCCCGTTGTGTCACAGTTCTTGCAGGTTTTGCCGTACAGGTTTCATTACGGCTTTGCCAGCACTGCTTCTTTTCGGGTGACTTGCTAGTAGGTGGGTTTATTTGTATCGTACTCATCATTATACCTTGTATATTATTATTATTTTGTTGCATCTAGAAGTTCCATCAACCAAACATGTATTTATTTCAGAGATAGAGACCAGTGATGTTTATTCTTTCGACCTTAGAGTCGCGCGTTGTATTTCGATGGATTTCTTGCTGTTTTGAGTTTCCTTTTGAGTTTTGATCCTCGCCCTTGGCGTTGTATATTATATTGCTTGCGTGGTTGTGACCGTCGATTGACGAAAAGCTAGCTCCCGCTTGGAGATGCCTTTTTATTCATTTCGTATACTATTCATGTTGTATCCCGTTTGGGGGCCAGTATTTATAAAGGAGACTCTGCCGAAATTTTCAGGAAATATTTGATGTTTTTAAAAACGCATAATTCGGCTTATTCTTTTAAAACTACTTGCTTTAAGTTGGTTTTTCCTTCACTCTACTGCTTCTTTGGTTTTTGATTTCTGGGTTTTGGCTTACTTAGATTACGTACGCCTCGAGACGTCCGTAATTTAAGTGCCGGTCATGTTCTGTACTTTTCGGGTCGTGACAGAGATGCCCCCAGTTCTCCTCACTCGGCGCCAGTGGCGACGTCGAGCGTGTCTTGCAAATGGTATTGGGTCAACTACGGGGGTGGCTTCATCATGCCCCCTGTCCTGGTGAAGGGTTGATGTTGGTGCCAGCCTATCGAAAACTAACGTCCGTCGAGAAGAAACGTCCAACCTGTCGAAGACTGACTTTCGGGTGGCGGGAAGAACTTGTAACGACTTCACCCGCAGTGGGAGTTAGAATGGCCAGCCTTGTGAAGACCGACCCCTTAGCAGGAGAAGCCCCTCTGATGACTTCATTTCCCGGAGCTGGAATGGCTATCCGCGTCGGGATAACTCCTTCGGGTATTGCAGGCTTCTTGACGGGCCCACTTGAGCTTTAGCCTAATCTGTTAAAGACCGAGGCGTTGGATTTGGACGATCCATTGAGAGGGGTCGTGGCAGTTGCTAGCCGATCAAAGACCGACTTCTCTGGAGCTTCTTGTGACGGCATTGGGACGTTGAAGCTTGCCAGTGGGATCATGGTCCAAAAGAACAGTCTAGTGGTGGCCTGTGTCACCTGTTCCACTGGCATGGCGAAGATGGAGGCCGCTTGGGGCCCATAGGTCACTCCTCCGACAAGGACGGGGTAGGAGTTGTTGCTGCAGTTGGTGCAGCTGAAAGCCATTGATCTTATTTTCTCTGCATGGGAGCAAGCCACCAAATCTTAGTACCTCGAATCCACAGGCTACCATAACAAACCGCGATTTGTTCGCGAAACACGACACACAAAGTATGGAGTGGAAAGAGGAAAATGTCCCGTCGGGCGTGTCAGAATCTGTTTACCGCCGAAAACGGGAGACGAGACCACGTAGGTCGTCTTGCCTGAATTTGGGGGCAGATGATATTTGGTTTTATCCGTCCACCTCTCCGAAGATGTCAAGTTGATTTATGGCACCGTGCATCGGAGGTTTGGACGGATGCGGCCGTTGTAGCAGATTTCGTCAGATTCCCCCTCATTGTGAGGGGTTTTTTGATTGTGGGGACGCTCTTCCCTGCAGACGCAAGCCTCTGCAGTTAATTACGTTACCGCATTGCAGTAACCACGTTCTCCTGCTCCAGAATGTCACTTCGTGTCGTGTGTGTTTTTTTTATTTTTTGGTTGCCCGTGAATTGTATACGGAGACTAATTTATGTTGTCGCCGGTAAGACGTGGATTAGTCCAAATCGGTATTTTCTTAGATTTGGGTTTGGGTTTGATTTAAGGCTCGTTAACCTCTTTTGAGATTAAGAACAACTTAAGTATTTGTTAAGGATACATTAGTCTAATTCTTAGACATAGATCTATTTAAAGGATTTTGGGATCATTTAGATCCAACGAAAGAGTATTTGAGCTCTATCATTTTAGTTTAGGGGCGTTACGGTCCAAGGGGTTTAAGGGCATCGTAGTCCATGAGTTTAAGGACCTCATAATCCGTAAGGTTTAAAGACATCGTAGTCTGTATGGTTTAAAGACATCATAGTTTGGTTTAAAGACGTCATAGTCTGTAAGGTTTAAAGACATCATAGTCTGGTTTAAAGACGTCATAGTCTGTAAGGTTTAAAGACATCATAGTCTGGTTTAAAGACGTCATAGTCTGTAGAGTTTAAGTTTGACAGTTTGGGGATGCGCCAAAAGTTATTGATTATTGGGACCCTCCATCTCTCTGAAAACGTTGAAAAATTGCAACGACATGTATCAGAGGTATAGAGAGATATACGCTCGAACGAATGTCCCGACTGGGGGGAATGGGATGAACATAAGTTTAGATGCCATTTGTAGGGATCTCATTAGTTGTCTTTGGGACTGAGATCGGTTTTGGAGACCCTGAGCATGAGGGGCTCAATTGATGGTCCTCGGAAAATTTGGTCTAAGTTTGGCTAATATTGGTCTTTCATAGTGTTCAACACTAGTATATATTCAACGCTCACGTGCCCCTACGTGAGGTTTGAAATAGTGTTAAACACTAAAATTTTGAGGCGCTCACGTGGGGTCACGTGAGGCGCTTGAAGTAGTGTTAAACTCTAAAAATTTGAGGCGTTGTTTCTTCGGGTTTATTCCCTTGTTCTTTTCTGAGCGCTGAGCGCTATTAGGTCACGTGAGATCACATGAAGCACCCCAATAATGGAAACTTCCTTTGATTTATTCTCTTTTTGCTTTGTAAGTGCTAAGCACTACTTTGGGGTCACGTGTGATCACGTGAGCCAATCTCGGTTATCCACTTTTGTTCACCAAAGGTGCTCACGTGGGAGCACGTGATCGCTGTTATCATGTTAGGTGCCAATCCTTTTACGTGCATGGAGATCCTGAGTTTCGAGACATTCAAGCCCACTGTTCTGTAAGAATTAAATTCTCAGGACTTGGTTTTTCTCTTAGGTTTGAGATCTACATCGCAGAATCTCCCCGATGAGAATTAAATTCTCAACTTGTAGGGAGATCTGCTTCTGCAGATCTTTCACTATAAGGAAGAACTAAGTTTTTATATGAAGGGTTAAACCCTTGTCTTATCAGAGGAATTAAATTCCTTTATACTTTTTTGGGAGAATTAAATTCTCTGAAATTAGATCTGCCCCTAGGTTTTGGATCTGCATGGCAGAATCTTCCCGATGAGAATTAAATTCTCAACTTGTGGGAAGATCTGCTTCTGCGGATCTCAACTAGAAGAAGAACCAAGTTCTTTTTAGAAGAGTTAAACTCTTATGGAGGTCAAAAGGAGATGAGATATTATCTGTGTTTTGTTCCTTCTCTTACCTTGGATTTTTCTTTCTGTTTTCACTCTTTTAGCTTGAAGTTTATGAGGGGGTTCTCTCCTTTTTCTTTTTTCTTTTTGGCTCCTATTTATAGGAGAAAGAAAAGAATCAGTTTGTTCCGAAAATCTCTTATTAAGAGATTTTGATTGATTTTATAATCATCTAAAATGATCTTTTAGATCGATCAGAGAATTTTATTCACCATTGGATTTTTAATCCAAGGACTTCTATTTTACAGAAGATATTTCTCACAAGATTAGGAAAATATTTCCTTATACGAAATCTTCTTCTGTAAATTGGTGATTTTTAATCACCATTGGATTTTTAATCCAACGGCGCTCTACTTTTAAGAAGCGCAATCTTTCTTATTTAGAAAGATCTAAGGAAATGTTTTCCAAATAGGGCTTTGACTCCTTTTATTTTAGAATTTAATTCTATCGGTTCAGAAGGCATAGGGGCCATCACGTGTAGCACGTGACACTTCACAGAATTATCTTGGTTTGTTTGTATGCAGCAGTCCAAACAGAGTGAAGGCATCACATGGTAACACATAAGCTTCTTTGCTCTTTGTTTGTTTTATAACTGGGTCCTACACGTTTTGTGTGAAAGACGATCACGTGCTTACACGTGAGGCATTAATTGCCGCTTACTAAGTGGAGCCGCTTACTCTGTATACAGATGCATCACGTGCTTGCACGTGATGCTCCACTAGCGGGAAGTTTTTCTTTTCCCTCTCTGAGTCTCTTTGTAATGGATTGATGATCACGTGCTTACACACGATGCTTCCATTAGTAGGGAATTTTCCCTTCCCCTTTTCTTTCTGAATTTTTATAAGGGAACAAGCCAACACCAAGAAAAATGAACCATCCATGGAGAGAGAAAATGAGATGGCTGGGTTTTGTAAAACATATTTCTCCAATTTAATATCAAGCCCATACTTGAATAGTTTGCACAAATGAATTAATAATTCATTTGTGTACACTATGCAAGCATGGTTCTCACCATACTCCCCTCTCTCAAATTTCCACATCATTTCTATTTATAAATAAACGGTCAAACCCAAAATGAGGTGTCCACCTTCTAGAATGTTATCCGTAAAAAATACGGATTACATTCTACTGTATATACATACCAGTATTCGTACTGAAATACAAATACCCGAAGAGATAGAATAACACAAAGAACATAATACTAGAATATACATATCGAAATACATATATGTAAATTATTTAATCAATACCTAATTTAATAATCCGGCTCAAACCCGTGCCGGCTAGTATTATCAACCGTCCGATCGAAAGTCCGGATAACTAGCACACTAATTCGATCGAAAGTCTTGATAAGTATACACTAGTCTACTCCGGAATATCGATACCCAGTCTCGATACTCCTTCGACTAGGGACATTTAAGGATGTGCTTATAGACCACCAGCTCCCACGTATATGATCGCCATCATATTACTGGTAGTCAAAAAAGAATCATATGGGCTCTATCAACATATAATAGTGATCTGTAATACCATATAATGCATGTACATGATGACAGAGACAAACCGGATAGCATACTATCATCTCGAATAAGACGGTTCTATCCGTATAGGTCCTCCCTCAATCATCACGATCACGTGCCTGCGACTATAATAATTGACTTGAGGGCACTATAGACAACAGCACGATCTAAGCTCAAATCAACCGTAGTCGTCGATTTTCAGTTTTACCCTGATTTGTTTTCAGGCTTGCCCAATCAGCTTCACCGCTCGTTGTCCGCAAGCTCTCGCGCTCAAATCCAATAAAATCCGAACACTCTCGATTGTCTAATACAAGATCCGGTTAACCTCTCCGCTGGTATCTCTTTGATCGATCTAACTTTAACAACATCCAATTCGACGCTCCGTTGGTTCAAATCTTTTTCTTTATGATTCCTCCGCGTTCCGACTTTACATCACATCAATCATCTCATATAAGATCCAGTCTCTAAACGCTTCCGCTGGTATCACCTTGACCAATCTAATATTGACAACCGTCAATCCGACGCTCCGTTGGATCAAAACTTTTTCTTTATGATGCCTCCGTCGTTGTGACTTAACACCACATATATCGCTATGTCACGAACTTGAAATTCCGATCGAACACCATGAACTCTGATACCACTTGTTGGGAATTTTCCCCTCCTATACCTATCGTCGAGGGAAAATTCTTGTCTTTAACGTTTGAGCACGCAATCCAACAATCCATAAAAAGAAGAATCAACACAAGAATTTTAACGTGGTTCGACTGACCTGCCTAATACACAGGGCAAACTTGTTCTTTTGATCATCTAAAATAATAGTATCTCTCAAATCTAGATTAGAAGTCTAATATCTTAATGAAAATAAACTTTACAAGATCTCACTTATCTCAACTCTTTTTTACATCCCATCTCCTCTCTCTAGATCTCACCTCAAAAGAGGGGAGTTACAACCCTCATAAATTTAGAGACTACATCTCTATTGTCTTAGCCTTTCCTTGCCAGGGCTTTACCTTGTTGTGCCAATTCTTCTTAATGAAAGTCTCTTTTTATTTATAGTATAGACTAATTCATCTCCTACTTAGATTAGGATCAACATAAATTTTCTTTATTTTTATCCAATAGAATATTTCTAAATATATATTTAAATAAGAGAGTTATTTTAATTCTATCTATAATAACAAACTTTTCAAATTTAAATTAATATTAACAACATAGACAAAATGCTAACTTTCATGCATATGCTGATGTTCCGTGGCATAAATGGAATAACGTTCGATACATTGTGCTCTTAGATAAATACTGCTATTAGATAAATAAATTGATAATTTTCTAGACCCGCATGCCTTAATTCCCTTGTTATTTACTCGAGTAATGTCTTAATCCTTTGAAGGACAAATGCCCAACTTTGGAATATGCCGATGCCACTGCCACTGCCAGTGCCACACCCACCCAAAAAAGTCATCAATTGCATGGACATATTGCTCAGCAGCTGTAACCAGAGCAGAGCCCAGAACTAACGTGCATCTGCTGGCGCAGGGCCCACCTTTATCATCCTCAACTTGACCCTGGCCTGTAGCCATGACGAGTCCATGAACGTGAAAAAGATCTCTCGTTTTGTTCTTACTATTAAATCCAGAACATCTACTGTTACTCGTGTATATAGCAGTAGTTTGCATCGCACGTGGAATCTGAGTTCCGGATGTGCGAATTATTATTCTTATATAATGATAGTGGCAGAACTTGAACCTATTATTAGGTAGACCAAACAATTATACTATAACCATGACGAAATTGTCACGACCCAAAGTTCGGTCCGTGACCGGCACTTAACCACGTAACGTCTACAGACGTAACGTGACTAAGTAAGCCGAACCCAGAAATCAAAACCATTAAAATATGGAGTGATAAAAATATTTATTAAAATATTTATTAAAACATTTAGAAAACTTTAGGTTGTTTAGTAGAAATCCTTTTTAAGTTCAAGTTATTATTAAATAATTTTGGCAACATTTCCTTCATAAAATTTGTCCCGAAATCGGGTAAAAGGCGAGATATAAGTAAAAGTAACATGTGAAACGAATAGAGCATCCTAATGGGAGAATCGCACCCAACGGCGGAACAATCACCACAATATAATATACGACGCCGAAGCGAAGAATGAGCAGTAAAGTGAAAACAAATATCATAAAAAATAAAACTGCATAAATAGAGTCGGCTCACAACGAGCTCGACACCAGAGTACAAAATAACATATATCGTCCTCACAACTGTCTCTAAGTCAATACATGAAAATAAATGGAGAGTAATAGATACATTAAGATGCAACTGAAAAGTAAACAGATACCGTACAAAAACCCACCTAATAGCAAAAGGGCTAACACGCCTCTACAATGGTATCTGTGTCAAAAGTGCGGTAAACAGCCAGCCGCGACTACTCCCAAGGGCAACCTGCAAGCACTATGGCACAACGGGGGTGAATTGCCAACTCGTGAGTAGTAGGTAACATATAAAGGTAATCGCGAGTATATACGTGCTGCGATACTCTAACCTATGCCAACAGGTAACATCTATATGATCAACTGGATGCTCAATATCATGCAACAAGTGCGATCTAATAACATCTGTAATACCCCAGGTGGAGTTAGGGCTGAATATCACCTACCCCGTGAGAAGTGTGATGTTATCCGGTATCGAGGTGGGGATGTAACCGATACGGATGCACACGGGGACCCACCAGAACAATGGGAAGTATCGAATTCCATTCCGAAAGAGGGCACGATCTGAACTATAAATGGAATGATACCATATTTATAACACAGAGGCGCCTTTTGGATGAATCGGAACTCCGGAGTTTGAAGAACTCCGTAGTTAAGCGTGCTTGAGCCAGAGAAATTCTGGGATGGATGACCTACTGGGAAGTAGCCCCGGGTTCATTCAAAAGGACAAAACCGTGCGGTTTCCGCCAAAGCGGACAATACCATTTGTGTTTGGGTGTGGGTCGTGACAAGTATGGTATCAGAGCCGGTCCCTCAAAAATAGGTCTGTGGTTCGAGGACGAACCATTGTTCTAAGTGGGGAGGAATGTAATACCCCAGGTGGAGTTAGGGCTGAATATCACCTACCCCGTGAGAAGTGTGATGTTATCCGGTATCGAGGTGGGGATGTAACCGATACGGATGCACACGGGGACCCACCAGAACAATGGGAAGTATCGAATTCCATTCCGAAAGAGGGCACGATCTGAACTATAAATGGAATGATACCATACTTATAACACAGAGGCGCCTTTTGGATGAATCGGAACTCCGGAGTTTGAAGAACTCCGTAGTTAAGCGTGCTTGAGCCAGAGAAATTCTGGGATGGGTGACCCACTGGTAAGTAGCCCCGGGTTCATTCAAAAGGACAAAACCGTGCGGTTTCCGCCAAAGCGGACAATACCATTTGTGTTTGCGGGTGGGTCGTGACAACATTTCTATATAATGAGCAAGATATGTGATAATCAGGCATGGCAATGTAGTATGGGAAGTGCTAATGTCTTCACGGAATATCAACGTGGAAAAATAACTGGTGTCTATCAATACACCCAAATCCCAGTACAACTCAGGCGACGTCATCCACATCGGCCCTCAAATCCTGTAATCTCATAAAATCATGAGTGCCCAACATCGGCACCCAAATATCAAGAAAACTCGTGTCCAGTATCGACACGCAAAACCTCATATCTCGGGCATCCGTCAGTCCGGGTCAGCCCACGGGCTCTGTCTGCGGTATCGGCCCTCGGCCCCGGCAGTACGAGTCGTCCCGTATCCATCTCTCGACACTCTGGTCAGTATCCTCCGGATAACCGCCAGGTCCAACCAATTACCGGTAGGTAGTAGTCCCTCTGCCAGGCTCACCGTCTACTGCACAGCGATCCGTTCTCGCCCCGGGATACCATACCGGGTCCACCATGTACCCACAATCGGCCTCGTCCAGCTCCTCGATTCGGGTTCACATATATCACTCTAGAACCGAGAAAACACATGGTGGACGCACTGAAATGTCATATCAAGAGAAACCGGGTTTTTAAACAGTGCGTATCTTCTTAAAATAGTACTCCGGTTCCCAAATCCAGAAATCACATAAATCAAATCTAATGCGTAAATCCATGCAATGCATAGTATGACACTAAGAGTAAAAGAAAGGGAAAACCGCTCCTTTAAAAGATCCAGTTTTGAAAATATCACATGCGATCCCTTAGTTTTAAATCAAGTCAATGCCATCCATGTATGTAACCTATGAATATGAGTATAGGTATTGATGTGCGAAAAGATAAGTATGCTAAGTGAATGTAGCAATATACATGTACACTAAAGTGGACATATGATGTATATGTATCCATGTACGAATAGATGATATAGGTGGCACAAGCATGAATATGTGGTGTATCTGTGCCAAGCATGAATGTATGTGACGTATAGGACACAAGTATGAACATGTGATGTATCTGTGCCAAGTATGAATATATATGATGTATAGGGTACAAGTATGAACATGTGATGTATCTGTGCCAAGTATGAATATATGTGATGTATAGGGCACCAGGGTATATATATGCACTATGACGAAATATAAGGGTACATGTGCACAGGTAGTGATATATCAATGAAGGTATGCACAACCGTAAGTATATATTGTCCATGGTATGAATATAACCTATGCTGATATGTAGTAAATCATGACAACGTCAGTAAAACGGAATCAATATAATATATCATTTCTAGCAATCATATACGGTGAGTGTCATGGCAATCACTAACGGTGTGAGTGTAGCATATAAATCGTGCTCGTGCAACTTGTACCGTTAGTGACAGTGCAGTGTTCTATACTACCAGTTCTATATATAACAAAAGGTATGCTACTCTAGTATGAACACATAAAACTAAATATTCGATTACGCCCTGACGCTTAACGCCATACGGGTGATTTTCCCGTAGATGTTAAATCTACTCACCTGGTCGCGTGCTAAGTATAGCCGACCACCTGCTTCCCTTTCCTGGCGGCGTCCGACGTACCCGCCTGCGAATCTGGAATTTACACAAGAATCCGAATATAATAAAAAATCTCGCAAAACGCGATATCAAAACAAAGCGAGAAACCCGCGTTGCGAATTAACGCGCGTGTGTGCGATACGCTGAAACGTGCGTGTATGTGCCTAACGCTTAACACGACACGCCACGATACGCTGAATCACAGAACCCACTCGCGTATCGCGCAAACTAAAAGCACCAGAAAACGATATACTGCCCCGGATTTTACCCAGATCAAAATATTACAAAACTATATATACCAGAGACCTACAAAATGTAGCAGACACCTACCCTGAAAACCCTGGGACCTATCTCCCTAGTCTGGCCGCAATTTGCGGCCAGAATGAATATTTTGGCGGCCTGGGTTTGGGTTGGTAGGGTCGGGCTCTGGTGGTGTGGTCAGGACATCTATAATAGGCCACAGTCCACTCAAATTCATCCTGAACTCACCGGGTCTAAAGCAGATTTTAAAAAGCTAAGTTTTGCTCAAAAATGTCAAGTTTTGCGCCAATTTGAAAACTCGGGGTATTTTATGTAATCTGGGGTTTACCTAGGTTAACTTGGCCCTAACAATACCTAATTAGGATAGTCTAACTAACACTAATATCGATTTAACACAAATTCACACAAATCACCAAAATCGTATAATTATCGCTAAAAGGATACGCGTGCGTGAAACTAAACGCGCGTGCATACGACACGTCGCGACGCGCGCGAACTCACCAGAACCAACTTTGACGCGCTGTGTCGCGCAGCGCGCCACAGAACCATGCGGATCACGCGCGTGTCGCACAAGTTCTAAAACATCGATAACTCGTTTATAGCTTCAGATTTTGCCTCTGGGCCAAACTCAAAAAGTTACAGATACCGAAACCCTAAGCTACCTAGCAGAACCCCACGGCCAAAAACCCAACACCCCAGCCCCTGTTCTGTCCACAATTTGCGGCCAGATGGAATAAACCGGCGGCCTCATCTTGGAGGTGGGTCCCCGTGCTCTGTTTGTGTGTGTCTGCTAAGGTCACGGTGCTGATATCTTCTCAATTTTATGTTTAAAGGTTCTGTCAACAACAGATCTTACAGAGGCTATAAAATCGCTAATTTACGCCAAGTCGGACAAATCGGGTATTCCGGTGAAATCTGGGATAAATCTTGGTTTCACTAGCCTTAACAGCACTTACTAAGGTTATACTAACCATTAAAACCATTACTTGACTAAATCTCACCCAAAATCACTACAACTAGCACTAAACTACATAATATAAACACTAAACTACACTATAACCATAACTTTAGCAAAGAGAAGTCGGGTTAAGGGAATTATACCTCTAGAGACCCTAGAAGAAGGAGAGGAGAAGAAGAAGAGGAGTGTTGCAGCTGCAGAAGTGCTGCTCCTACAGCCCAAGTGCTCAATTCTCGTTGTAGTGGCTGTTCTGCTTGATGCAGAAGCTGTTCTGTCTGCTGCTGCTGTTTTCTTTGCTGAAGGTGCTGATGTTGTGTTGTTGTGTTGATATTGTGTGTAGCTGGTGTGGTGTTGTGGTGCTGGTATTAGGGGTTAAGTAGCTGTTGTATTGTGGCTATAGGGTTTGGTGTATATGAAGTTGATGATGGTGTTGCTGCTGATGCAGCTACTGCTGGTTTGGGGCTGAAATGGGCTGAAATGGGCTGATGTTTGGGGCTGATGTGAGTGTATGTGTGAGAGGGGGAGATGTGAAAGAGAGTGTGAGAGATGTGTAAAAGTTTTGAAAAGAGGTGAAGGATGACATAACCATAGCCGCCATTCTCACTCCCTCATTAAATGCTTGCATGACACCCATCATAATCTCTCTTTCACCTCAACACAAGTCAACCTTAAACCCTAATCACCCTTAATTAAAACTAATTAGCTCATAATCAACATAATTATCTTAATCAAAGGCCTACCCCATCATGGTTGGCTAAACATGGTTAACCCACCACGCACACCTAACTTGGCAACCCTAGGTTTAACCCACATTAACATGGACAAGTGTGTGCAGTCAAGATAAAAATCTAATAAAATATCCATAAAACCAGATAAATTATCAGAAACCCGATTTGGTAAACTTTTTACCAAAAACCCTACATTAACACACTATTACCACTAACTCAAACTCAGGTGTTACAGAAACAATGAATGAACATAAAGCGTGCCAAAAATTTAAGAATTTAAAATTGCTCATGGTCTACATTTAAAGTTTTTGGGTTTGATCTCATTTTCTTTAACTTGAAACAAGAATGATTGTTCATTATAAGATTTTTTTTCCTTTTTCTCTCTTTTTGAATATGTGAATCCTTCAATCGTCCCTGCGGCCTCTCATTTTGGAAAAGAAATTCTTACCGCATGAATTTCATTAACCTTCTTTTTAAATAAAAATCTTATGTAAAGAATTTATAAATAGAAAAAAAAACACTTGTAAAATTTTGCAAAAACAAAATTTATATGTTTAATCAAAATAAATATTTAAAGAAATTTTCACTCAAAAACTATTCCCTTTTGCAAATATATATATATATATATATATATATATATATATATATATATATATAACAAGATGAAGTTTTATGGAAAAGAATATCATAAAGTTAGGTTGTTACATTGATGCTTTTATCTTGGATTGTAGGCAAACCATTTAAAAGCATCTTATGCAAAGTAATTTATTAAGAGATAAAAACACCAATTGTAAATAGTTTGCATCAAATTTGATTATCCATTACAAACATATAAAACATTGTATAGCTTAGTGTAAAAGTGTATAAGTACATAAGCTATATTTTAAATTCGTTGGCCTTGCATGTTTATGGAAAAGAGAAAAGATTTGAAAACCAAGCAGCCCTCACAAAATTTCAGCCTCGCACACATTGATAACCTTTTAATGAAAATAATTTTGGTTAGCTACCCTATAAGGATTCGCCCCTGTAAAGATATATTTTTAAAATTTATAAACATAGTTGAGAAAGATGTTTTACTTCGAGAGAGATAATATTTGGAAAAGAAGATTTTTCTTGGAAAGATAGAATATGATTTAAAAATTTTAAATATTAAAAGGTTGAATAGGTTTCTAAAATTACAATAAATTCTGAAGAACTTTTCCTATTTTTAATAATTTTTTTTCAAGGAAAAAGAGGCCATCATCTTAGCTTCGCAATTGATTGTAAATTTTGTAGGGCTCAAATGAGTTATCCTTATAATATTAGACATTAGACATGCAGATTAAGATGAATTGCCAAAACAATAATTAATTAACAAAATACATGATGGTTTCATAGAAAGATAATCCCAAAATGTTTGTTAAAAAATCACGACTGATTATAGAATATTATCAAACATATTAGGAGTAAATGAATTTGAGTTGGCGATTAATTAATTAGAAGTAACAAACAAAAATGGAAATGTTCAAATATTTCCTTACGATTTCAAGAAAAAAATATATAGTTTGGATTTTGTCATTTCTAATTGCCTTTGTTTTCCTAACCTAATAAAAAATTTCAAATCTGATAAAAACCGTCAAATAAAGAATGATTTTTATGATTTAATGATTATTAAGATGTAAATAAAATAGTAATTTTTGCGAGTAATTTAGGAAAACAATATATGGTTAGGTAAATTCAAAAACACATGAAATTACAATCTACACATTGTCAATATTTACAATTATCAAAAATATGAGAGCAAATGGGATTAAAGGATAATTTTTCGGGAGAGAATTTTATTAAACTAAACATTAGAAAAGAAAAGAAAATAAAGAGATGAGGAAGAAAATAGATCATAGAATAAACCTGCACTTCTTCTCTTCTTCTAAGTTTGGTTCGTTTTTCTTTTGCCTTTATTGTAAAGAGAAAGATAATGGGTTCAATTGCTATTTTCTCTCTACGGTTTCTTGGATGAAAATTTAGTTTTTATTTTTAGGAGTGAAATGATTGTAGAAAACCCAAGAAGTTCATCTCAAATTTGAAAGTTGGAACTTTCCAAAATAATCATTTGCTTGGGAAAAAGGGTAAACAAATAGATATTTTTATTTAAGGATGAGATGAATCGTCTAGCATCTCAACTTTACTTCTAGAATTTTTGTTCTTATTTCGAGATTTTCCTTCCAAAAATTAACATAATGCCGCGTCACAACCCAAGAGCTGGGGTTATAATAGTAAAGATGCAAATCAAGACAATGGTCACATTGAACAGAAGCTTCTTCTAACTTGAGTCTTGACTTTGACACTCCATAATCCACACACATGAAGAATCTTGAACCAAATCTCACACCAAAGTCCCACAACCACTATTATAACATTATTATTATTTATTAACAAAGATTACCTTTGTTATTACTATTATCTAGCAATAACAACACTTGATTACCAATAAAAAGAAGGCTGATTTACAGAAAACCCCATTCACTTTCGTCAGTTTAGCAGGAAATCACTCTCTGAATTCAAGAGGAGAAAAGAGCTGCAGCTTGACTCTCTCGATTGTGACACCGTTAACCACTTCCGTTACGATAGCCAAAGTACCCTCCATCAACAAATTTTAACTGTGGATATTTTTACTTATTCTTTTTACTGCACTAAACTACCTTAAATTTTAGTTTTAAGAAAGGACTTATTTCACTAAACTCCCATTCACTTTTTTTATTTTACCACACTAAACTCCCTTAAATTTTGGTTTTAAGAAAGGACTTATTTCACTATACAACCCTTAATTGGAAGGCAGCACTTAAGGGAGCTTAATGGTGCAAGGATGGTTTATTGTAATCTAAAAGCCTTTTCTTAATTCAGAAACTGGTTTTATGCTAACTGGACATACCATGAAGGGGGTTTTCTGCAAATCCAAACCAAAACAAAGATCATCAAACCAAACTAAGCTAGTGCACCCCAGCCGGAGACGGGCGGCGCGGCGACCTCCGGGGACCCCCAGCGCCGTAAACCCGTTTACAAACCCAATCCGGCTTCTGCACGGGCGAGCACATGGCGACGGATCTGGGACAACTCTCAAGGCAATTGTCCCCAAAGCTCCCAGCCACCAACTCACCATCGAAAAACCCATCAGGGATCCCCCCATTCAAGAAGTTCCCATCCAAGAACAGCCTCTTCAGCCTCTTCAGCTGCCATGGGATCTGCCCCCTAAGCCTGTTATGCCTCGCCGAAAGCGAGGCCAAGGAAGGAAACTTTGCGAAATCTGGAGGCAGCGCTCCCCCGATCTGATTAAAGCTCAAATCCACAGCGACGAGCCTCTCTCCTCCATCAGCCGATCCCCTTCTCGACACGTCGAGTGAGGTAATGCTGTTGTTGGCCAGGTCTACCTGCTGAATAGACGGCAGGAGAAAGAACCAGCCCTCGAGGCTGCCGTCGATCCTGTTGGCGGCGAGCTCGACCACCTCCAAGAACCCGAGGGGCTCGAAGGTCGGCCTTCTTATGGACCCGGTAAGCAAATTCCCGCGGAGAGCGAGCTCGACGAGATTCGGAGGCAGAGAGTCGGGGAGAGGGCCTGATAAGGAATTGAAGCTGAGATCAAGAGAGAGGAGGTTGGGGAGGGAGTTGGGAGGGAAGGTGGGGACGGGGCCGGTGAATTGGTTGCGAGAGAGATCAAGAGTCTGGAGACTGGGAAGGCGAGAGAGGGAGAGAGGGATGGGGCCGGAGAAATGGTTGGAGGAGAGGAGGAGGGTTTGGAGGGAAGGGAGGGAGGAGAAGAGGGAGGGGGCGATGGGGCCGTGGAAGGAGTTGTCGAAGAGGGAGAGGTGGGTCAGGAGGGAGAGCGCGGAGAGGGAGGGCGAGAGGAGGCCCGAGTAGCCGGCGGGGTCGAGAGTGATGGCGGTGACGCGGCAGGAGGCGCAGCTGAGGCCGCAGGTGAAGTGGGATGGGGTTTGAGGGCGGCAAGGGTCGGAGGAGAAGTTCCAGGTGGCGAGGCAGGACCAGGGGTTGATGGAGGAGGCGGAGATGGCCGACTTGAACGCCTTCAGAGCCACGATGTCTGATGGAGCTGTTCTACATGAGACTGATGATGATGATGACGATGATGAGCAGGAGAAGAGGAGGAAGAGGAAGAGGAGAGGGATTGTCATGGCTTAGTGTTTGATTTTGTTTAATTCGGTTACTTTTTTTGGTTTGCTTGATTTTGGGGTGGTTTTGATGGATGTGGGGTTTTGTATATGGAAAAGGGAGGAAATGTGGCGTTAGGAGGAAGACTTTGTGAGCTGGAAAAATGAAGATGATGGTGATGATGATGGATTTTGGTAATCTTATGTTATTTCAGATTTTGGGATTCTTAATATTTATACATTCAGAAACACACCTGATGTTGATGTTGAATCAAAGGCTAATGAAAGTTACGAATAGATCCTGCGGTTGGAATTTCCTCCTCAAAATTAAAGACATGCAGAAGAGAAATATGTTGCCTGGTATCTATCAGCTTCTATCACATGGTATCAGTTTTTATCACATGGATACATATGAATATGGGTTAATAATGGATGGAAAAAGTTTTGTCGTAGAAAAATATCATTCTATCAATCTAATCGACTGACCGTTAGCGTTCAATATTTAGTATTCAAAGTCATGCACACATCTCCTTAAGTTTGATGATAGGGAAAGGGGAGCACAAACTATCCTCCATGAGTTTTCTCTCTTAATGGTTTATTGCCGGCCTACGAGAAGTGATCAACTTGATCTTGAATACCGAAATAATAATTAATTTGCAAGCCATACAAACTACAGGTCATTATGCAAATCAATTACTATCATTAGTAAAGAGCCGGCCAAACGGCTGATACTACATGAACATTAATAGCATTGCTTGTCCGTACGGTGATAACAATATCACCTTAAGGGCTTGTTTGGTTGCAGGATTATGGATTTGGATTTACTGTTTGGATTGTGGAATCGTAGGATTCCATAATTTTGTATTTGGTTGGAGCATTAGGATTTCTAGGATTCCTTTGTTTTTTATGGTGGGCCCACTACAAAACAAGGATTCTTGAATCCTAAAAAATTTCAAGAATTTTCAAGGATTTGACACTATTCATTGTATTTTTAGATGGGATCCCTGTATTTTATTTATTTAATAATCCTCTCTCTCTCTATCTCTCTCTAAAATTCTCAAATCCAAATCCCACTTTTTTCACCAACCAAACAAAGATTACAAGGATCTACAAATCCAATACTAGGAATCCAAAACCAACCAAACAACAAATTACCAAATCAAGAAATTTCAACCGTACTATTTTGGAATCCAAATTCCATAATCTTGCAACCAAACAGGCCCTCACCAAAATTGACGTCCAATGCCGGTTCATGGGATAATTACATATATCGGCCAATAGACCGCTTTACATACAGACATACACTACACATGATATATCAATCGAAGGCCCGAATTTCATGTCAATGCTCTTCGATGGAGAGTTAAACGGTAATTGTAACATATCGTGATGGAGGTCGGTTTCTCCCTCAAATGTTGTCCTCCGTCAATTTTTGCGGCCAGCGGTGTCGAACGGTTGAGATTTAAGATGAGGGCTGAGCGTCTGGATCTCAATGGATTGTTGGTTGTTGATGCCGGGCTACCTGTAAGGGACTGTAAGTCGATGTCGCACACCTCACGCACTTGTGGGAAGGCGGAATACACAAAAAATGATTTTTATACTTGCAACATCGACCTATTTACAGGATCTTTTCAGAAACCTTAACTAGCTAAACTACATAGAGTTCTAAATTACTATATAAGTGTTTTATACCTTGTTGAATCTAGTCCTTCGGGTCATCTTCTCCTTTCCTTGAGCTCCTAGAAGTTGCGGATCTAGCTCGGTTGTCAGCCTTCTCGTGTCGAAGACGATCCACCCGAGAGTTTATGGTTCAAGCTCCAAGCTCTAAATCGAGATAACTAAAGTACCTAGTTCGCTAAACAATGTAGCTTAGAAAATGTAGAGAGTTAATTGGAGTGTTTTTTTTTTTATCTCAAAGGACCCTATGGTTCACAACACATGTGAGGGTTAGGGTCTTGAGGAAGAAGGAGAAGGAAAAATTGAGAGAGAAAGGAAAAATATGCAAATGAGCAAGTGTTGAGGCTAGTGAAGAATGACTCATTCTTTTCTCACATGAAGCATGCAATAATTTTCAATAGAAAATTGTAGCCATGCTTCAATGGTAAGTCCAAACCAATAAACAAAGAATTAGTCATGCTTCACTCATGCCACAAATATCTCCATTTTCCACCTCATTAATCTATTTTCCAAAATAGATAAATCCAATAATGAGGTGTCCCCTTCTAAAAGCATCTCTTGTAAAATTATAAGAATGCCCTCACTGTATATACATACCTGTATTCGAACTATAAAAATACGAATAGGATGAGATAAAAATAATCCAATAATATAATACTAGAATCCGGTTTAATCCAAAGCCCACTAGTATTATCCGTCCGAACAACATCCGTATAGCTAGTACATGTATATGATCGAAACTCTGCACGTAAAACCATACGGCCTCTACATCGTTTCGCCTGAACCAGAGAAACCCTTTGTGTGGGACTCTAAAGACTCAACAGTACGCTGGTAGTGGGTTAAACCAAAAGTCCGTCAGCTGCACTAGCTATACGTAACAGCTACACAAGTATCTGTCGAAAAGAAGGCCGACAAGCAAACTCATCCGAACCTCTACTGAGTCTATTCGTGACAATCTCCGTACAGTCCGGTCTGTTCGTCTAAGAGTATTACATATCGGGCCTAGGGAGGTGGTAAACGTCAGACCCCTAATAGCGCAATAAGTCGTGTCAGTGTAGAGCCCAATACACCGTGAGAAACTACTGATGTACTTACCAGTAAGTCTCACATGCCCTAACCAGGGACTTTGTGTATTGGCTATCCGAACACAGTGCGATATCAACTACCAATACCAGGAGAGACGAATCCTTTCTATCCACTATTGCCTCCAAATGCTTCGGGACTGCATCCAACCACTACCTGTTTGCACGACTCATTTAAGCCGTGGTAGGGTAGAGATCTAAGTATAGTAGGAACACACTCGAGACGAATAGTGATGTCGAGTCAACAGACTAATCTGTACTCATGTCATCCGGGAACTGCTAACTGACGATGGGTATAATACCAACCAGCAGTTCCCATTGAGTCCGCCCAGTGTAATTCATAACCCATTGAGCACCTGTATACTATCTCTGGTACGGCATACCAATGGCTGCAGGACAGGCCGTCTCCCCTAACTGGGATGAGAAGCGTATACAATAGTCTACTCTGGAGTATCGATGCCTTGTCTCGATAATCCTATGACTAGGGACAAGCTTAAGCATGTGCTTATAGACTACCCAGCCCCCACTAGTATGACTTCCATCACAACACTGGTAGTCAAGCAAAGATCCTAAGAGCTCTATCAATATGTATTAGCGATATGCTAAGAGAAACATATACACATATTAAGATAGAATCAAACCAGATAGCATACTATCATATTGAGCAAGACTGTTATTATATCTGTGTATATCCCAAGCTTCTAAAATGTAATATACAATTCAGTACTATACAATAATGGCCTCTGTGTTAGGAATATGTATGCCCTAGAGGCCATTATTGTACATTATTGTATATTATAGTAGATGCTTGGTGTTCAACACTGAAAACCGTATTTTAATACCGCTCATTCATTATTTATTTTGTTACATATCGGTACTATTAACCAGTGTCTGCTCGGTAATACATATTACAGGTGTTCGTGATAAAATGCTGGAAACACACTCAAAATCACGAATATAACGTTTGGGAGCCAACACTGCAAATAGAATAGAAAACCGATCAATATCCAATAAGTTCTTTTCTAAACAACAAAGTTGTTGGATATAGTGACCTCAAAGTCAATTATTGGATCGCAGGTACGTAATTGCAATGATTGAGGGAGGACCTATACCGGTAGGACAGTCTTACTCGAGATGATAGTATGCTATCTGGTTTCCCTTTATCAGTCGTGTACAGATTTAGGTGACATTATTGTTCACTATTACACATTGATAGAGCCCTTAGGATCCTGCTTGACTACCAACAGTATGACGGCGATCATATACGTGAGAGTTGGGTAGTCTATAAGCACATCGTTAAAAGTGGTCCCTAGTCGTGGGAGTTTCGAGACAGGGCATCGATACTCCGGAGTAGACTAATGTATACAGTCGAGACCCCGACGAAGGGCGGTAGCCGGTCTCATAAGCCACTGGGGTCAGTTGGATCACCTAAGATGTATACAGGTGCTCATTGGGTTATGAGTATACCGGACAGGACTCGTCGGGAACCTGCTAGTTGGTTTTATACCTAGCGTCAGATAGCAGTTCCCTGGTGACATGTGTACAGGTTAGTTCATCGACCTGAGGTCGTCATTTATCTCGTGTGAGTTCCCACTGTGCTTTGATTACTACCCTACCACGGCTCAAAGGAGTCGTGCAAACAGGTTTTAGTTGGGTACAGTCCCGAGCTACATGGAGGCAAGTGAGCAGATCGGTAGGGGATTCGTCTCTCCCGGTATTGGGGGTGAGATCGTGCTGTGTCTAGAAGAGCCATTACACCAAGTCCTTGGCCAAGGCAGGTGAGAATTACTGGTAGACATTCCAGTAGTTTCTCAGGGTGTTCAGGGCTATCCTCCGACACGACTTATACCGCTATTAGGGGTCTGACGTTACTAGCCCTCTAGGCCCGATATGCGATGCTCATAGACGAACGGACCGGACTGTACGGATATTGTCACTGATAGGCTCAGTAGGGTTCCAGGATGAGGTCGCTCATCGGCTTCCCTTTCAGTCAGTACATAGGCAGTCGTTACGCATAGTTAGTGCCGCTGATGTGCTTATGGTTAAACCCACTGTCAGGATACTGATGAGCCTTTAGAGTCCCCCACAGATAGTTTCTCAAGATTCGGGCGAAACGTTGTAGAGGCCGTATGGTTTTATGGCAGGGTTCGAAAATGCACGTGCACTTGTGCACGTGTCCTATTTCGGACAGATAATACCGGTGGGCTTTAGTTTAAGCCGGATCCAAGTATTATATTGAGTCGGAATATTTTTGTCTCATCGTATTCGTATTCGGTCAGAATACGGATACATGTATTTATTTACAGTTGAGGGGTATTCTCGTAATCCGTTACGAGATTACTTTAGAAGATGCATTTCTTTTTGGGTTAATCATTTTGGTTTAAATGATTAATGTTTTGGAAAGTGTGACTCATTCATGGTGACACATTTCTTCTAGCATGTTCATTAGTAACTCATGCTAATGAGTCACTAAGTGAGTCATGATAGAATTAATGTGTTTTGTTTTGGGTGTGGATATTTGAGGAGATATTTGTATAAGATTTTTTCCTTTGGTTTTTGATATACAACCTCATATATCTATTCACATGAGAATGAGAAAATAAGAACACAAGTTTATGGGCTTGGTTTTCTTTTGCTCACTAGAGTTTTCTTGAGCTCACAATTTCCATCTCTTTGCATCTTCTTCAACCTCCACCCTATCCCTCTCATGTGATGAGAGCCCTAGGGTGTTTGACTCAAAGTATTCCACTCATTCTCTACTTCATCTTGGTCATCTCTTTTAGCAGACTTGATTATCGAGTTGCCTCGGTATAGAGGCGGGAGCCCATTTAAAGATCCGTTGACGTGGTGCCACCTCGAGGAGGAGACAGGAGATCGGAGTTGCCGCGAGAAGCGTGGGATGATGGCTAAAGACTGAAGGACTCGGATCGATCGGTATATCCTTTCTACCTCTTTACAGTTTGTTAGTATAGCGTTAATGGCAAGATCCGGGTTATAGTATGGGATAACGCCAGTTATAAAAGATTTTGTTCCGCGTTTGGCGTCAGAATGACGGCCGGGGCGCTACCGTAGACTCACATGGTATCATAGCCATGCCATTAACCTTTACTAACTTTTTCTAACGTGTTTAAAATATCGATTGAACGAAATTTCCAAAACCGCATTTTTCATGTCAAAGTTTATGTCGAATTTTTAAACTGGTCCAAAAATCATTTTGATCATCTCAGAAAATCGTGCAGGCTTTTTTAAGACTCTGTAAGAAATCTGGGAGACTGAACCATCAAGACCACCGCGGAACCGCCGCGCAAGCCTTGTATAGGCTGCGGTTCCGCCGCAGGTTTGAGGCTACAGTGCACCATATTTCTTCTGGGGCTTTTTCATGTGGAATTGTGGTTTCTGGAATATTTTGTTTGGGCCCAGATTTTGTTTGAGTACTGCAGTTGTACTTGGGGCCCACTTCAGGAAGTTTTGTCGATCGGAATTTTAAACGTTTTAGTTTACAGTACTTACATTATATCTCCGACCGTGAATGTCATTCGAGCGGTAAATTGTGTCTAATTGCTATAGTTCTTTAAGACGGGTTTGCGAACGTGACATTCGCGTTGATGTTCTGTGTTGTGCTGTGATATTGCGGATTTGTCGTGGTGGATAGCTGTGTGCAATGGTAGTGCAGTTTGGATTTATTTGTACATTTGATATTGCGGGGCGAGCGCCCAACATGTGGACTGCCGTCACTTCCAGTTTGTATAATATTCTTTTGGGGCACGACCGGGCTGAGGTCGATGTACCCGTTGTACATATTTTTCATTTTTGTACTAGGTTTACCCCGCGACGGAGTGCACGGATAGCCGGGTTCTGGAGGGCAACGGGTCCGCATCTCATGGCTTTGAGAGGCAGAGGGCCTCACTCTAGAATTGGCAGACTATTCGCCATACTCGTGGGGGTACAGGTTGACCCAAGGAGGGGTGCTCAAGTTACCGGATTCCGTGAAGTGTAGGTGGTCCATTCACTTTGTTGTAGGGGGCTGCCTCGCTTCAGGTTTTGGTGGGTAACTTGCCGCACCCGTAGGGGTCTAGGTTTCATTGCATAGGCTATCCACACGACCAGTGGAACGTCGGGTTTCACTAGCGGCTCTGTGAAACCTGGGGATCCCAGATTATATGTATTGTTCTGTGATGCTTATTACTTTTCTGTAATGTTGCATTTATCACGCCTGGAGCGATTATTGTATATTGGTATATATACTAGTAGATGTTGTATATATTTTACACCCGCGCTAGTCCAGTCCCCGCTCTGTCGTTAGTTAAGTAACCTAACGGGTGATGATGGGACCCAGTGACGAATGCGGATGGCATATACGTACATTTTATTTTCGTTCTTTTCTAGTGTGATTAATTGATGGGACTGCGTTGATTCTGATCAATGCAAGGTAAACAAACATGTTTGGACGTTGTTGGAACAGTTTTCAAAAAGTGTTATTACAAGGACGTTTTCTTATGTTTTGCACAGTGGTATTCAGTTGGAATATCCTGCACCTCATTCGACGAGGCAAGGGCCGAGATCCCTTCACCGGGGGTGACCCCTTGGGCAGAAGTTTGCGTCAGGGTAATAACTTCACTATAGTAGATTACTTGTTGTTATGCATCGAGGTATTCAGTTGGAATATCCTGCACCTCATTCTATGGGGAAAGAGCCGAGATCTCTTCACCAGGAGTAACCTCTTTAGCAAAGGTTTTCACCACTATATTTTTGTAAAAAGCTATCAGGTTCCTTCAACGAGATCAAGTTCATTACGTTAAAGGTTTTTCGCCAAAAACCAGCCGTAGCCCTCCGTCATTTCATATGAATGGTCAGTAGTATTCAAGCTATGTTTGTTTTGTTAGTGCATATGCCCTAGAGGCCATTACTGTATCATACTAGTTTGTATATTACTTGATGGAAGCTTGGGATATTCACAGTTGTATATACAATCTTGCTCGAAATGGTAGTATGATACTTGGTTTGTCTCTGCTTTAATATGTGCATGTGTTTCTTTTAGCATATCGCTGATGTACATATTAGTAGAGCCCTTAGGATCTTTGCTTGATTACCAGCGTTGTGATGGCGCTCACACTTGTGGGGCTGGGTAATCCATAAGCACATCCTTATACAGGTCCCTGGTCGTTGGACTATCGAGACAGGGCATCGATACTCCGGAGTAGACTAGCGTATGCGCTTCTCATCCCAGTGTGGGAGACGGTCTGTCCCACAGCCGTCAGTACGTCGTACTTGAGATAGTATGCTGGTGCTCGTTAGGTTACGAGTACACTGGACAGGACTCGTCGGGAACTGTTGGTTGGTATTATACCTATCGTCAGTTATCAGTTCCCAGGTGACATGAGTACAGCTTAGTCCGCTGACTTGACACTGTCACTTCGCCTCGAGTGTGTTCCCACTGTACTTTGATTACTACCCTACCACGGCTCAAAGGAGTCGTGCAAACAGGTAGTTTTTGGGTGCAGTCCCGAAGCACTTGGAGGCAGTGACGGTTAGACAGGATTCGTCTCTCCCGGTATTGGGGGTTGACATCGTGCTGTGTCCAGGAGAGCCATTACACAAGTAGTCCCTGGCCAGGGCAAGCGAGATATACTGGTAGGTTTCCAGTGCTATCTCATGGTGTTCTGGGCTACACTCCGACACGACTTGTACCGCTATTAGGGGACTGACGTTCACCGCCCCCCTAGGCCCGCCATGCGATGTATCAGACGAACAGACCGGACTGTACGGAGACTGTCACATACAGGCTCAGTAGGAGTTCAGATGGGGTTACCTCGTCAGTCTTCTTATCAGCATCTACCTGGGGACCGTTACGTACAGCTAGTGCCGCTTGCGGTCTGTGGTTAAACCCACTGCCAGCGTAGTGTCGAGTCTTTAGAGTCCCACACAGAGAGCTATTCGCCTTTAGGCAAAATGAGTAGAGGTCGCATTGTTTTGCGATAGGGTTCGTTCACATCCGCGCACTTGTGCACGTTTGCTGTCCGAACAGCTTATACTAGCGGGCTTTGGTTTAAGCCAGATCCTAGTATATGATTTGGGATTGGTTTTATCTCTTTGTATTCGTGTTCCTCGGATCACGAATACGGGTGCGTATGCACAGTTGCTTGAGACAGAGGGAGGGGACTTTGATTAGGGTTAATGACCATTGTCATTTTATTAACCCTAATGCTTATGTGTGTATTATGGTTAATTGATATTAGTTTATTATAATTGTGCATGGTTATGGTTGTTGACCATTTGACATTCTTGACTTGTTGACCTAGGTTGACACTTTGACCATTATCATTTCATTTGGAAGATGCTCTTTGATCCTTTCAATTTGCATTAAAAATGAAATGATAATGGTCATGTCTTGATTAAGCCATGACAATTATCTCACTAATTATCTATTTACAATAATTCACACATATATGAGAGAATGCTTCATATTTTCTCTCATTCTATCATTTACTTTCTCTCTCTTGTTCTTCCTCTTCCTCAAGCTCTCCCCTATCATGTGTTGAGAAACACTTGAGCTTGAGAAAAACCTCTTCTTGATAATCTCTACTCTCATCTAGGGTTCTAGGATTAGCACTTCTAGCACCTTAGTTGCTTCAAGCTTGGAGTTGAAGCCAAAGGTTGAGGCTTTCGGGTGGATCCTGTAAGTGCACGGCAGCGCCCCGGCCGTCAATCCGACGCCGGAATGCGGAAGCGGTGAATAACTTTAATTTTTGCGGACTTAGCAAACCGGCACCACCGCGCACTATAACCCGGATCGAACCATTAACTAGTCTAAGCTACTAACAAGAAGGGTTAGAGATATACCGACGATCCAAGTCCTCCGGTCTTCTCACCATCGTCCGGATCTCCTGCGGAAAAGTCCCGTCTCCTCCTCGTCGCCGGAAGTGCACCACATCGCCTACTATGTATACGGGCTCCCACCTCAATGCCGAGGCAACTCGGGCACGATGCTGGCTAGTCAACGTGCCCAAGATTTGCTGTAGAATGTGTGAAGAACCATGTCTCACTTGGGGTTGTGGAATTGCCATTGGAGGAGGGATTGAACTTGGAGCTTTTTAGATGGAACTTGTGGGATTTTTGCAACATCAAATGAAGCAAAATCCCACCTCAAAATATTAGGACAGCCCACCTCATTGAGTGGCCGGCCATCACCATAGGAATGGAGAGAATGAGATGATTGTATCAAAAAATGGGAGCCTCACTCATATGATACAAGAGAGAGAGTGAGGAGTCTATCATACAAAAGAAAATGATAGCAAGGAAAATCCAACACTCCAACACCAATGATCATCCATCATGCAAAAAGAATCATCACAAAAACAAACCCACACTCAACACCACCATCATCACCTCCCAAAGTCCAACCATGATGAGAAAGGAAAAGTCAAAGATGGTGCACATCATGAAAACCATCATGATGCTACAAGATGCAAAGAACCCCTCCAAAAATGCCTATTTGCAACAATGCAAATAAACCCTCCTCCACCAATCTTCGGCCAATGAACGGAACAATGGAAATTGGCCGACACGGAAAGCAAACTGGCAACTCCATAAAACTGGTCCCGTAATAAATTACAGGAAAACCCCGATACTGTGCATACACACCCGCATCTGTATTTCGACCGAAATACAAATGCAATGAGACAAAGTCTACACTGTACTATACTAGGATCCGGCTTATACCAAAACCGGCTAGTAATATCTGTTCGATCCTGATCCGTGCAATACCGCACGTATCTGATCGAACCCTGCCATATAACCATACGGCCTATAGTACAAACTGTCCGATCCTGATCCGTGCAATACCGCACGTATCTGATCGGACCTTGCCATATCTCCATACGGCCTCTACAGCGTTTCGCCCGAAAGCTGAGTAACTGAAAGTGTGGTAGACTCTAAAGACTCGTCAATACAATGGCTGTGGATTTAACCACTAGCACGTCAGAGGTATATGCCAATACGTGACGGGCCACCAGCTATTGACCAAAAGGGACGTCGATGAGGAAGCTCACCCCGACACCCAACTGAGCCTGTCAGTGACAATATCCGTGCAGTCCGGTCCGTTCGTCAATGAGTATCGCATGGCGGGCCTAGGGGGTTGGTAAAAGTCAGACCCCCAAAAGCGGTACAAGTCGTGTCGGAGTGTAGCCCAGAACACCCTGAGATACTACTGGAATACCTACCAGTAAATCTCCTTGCCTTGGCCAAGGACTTTGTGTAATGGCTCTCCTAGACACAGCACGACCTCACCCCCAATACCGGGAGAGACGAACCCCTGAAGATACGCTCACTGCCTCCATGTGGCTCGGGACTGTACCCAACTAAAACCTGTTTGCACGACTCCTTTGAGCCGTGGTAGGGTAGTAATCAAAGTACAGTGGGAACTCACACGAGACAAATGACGATCCCCAGGTCGATGAACTAACCTGCACACATGTCACCAGGGAACTGCCATCTGACGTCTGGTATATGACCAACTAGCATGTTCCCGGCGAGTCCTGTCCGGTGTACTCATAACCCAATGAGCACCTGTATACATCTTAGGTGATCCAACTGACACCAGTGGCTTGTGAGACCGGCCACCGCCCCTCGTCGGGGTCTCGACTGTATACACTAGTCTACTAATGGAGTATCGATGCCCAGTCTCGAAACTCCCACGACTAGGGACCTTTTAAGGATATGCTTGTAGACCCCCAGCTCCCACTTATATGATCGCCTTCATACTGCTGGTGGTCAAGCAAGAATCCTAGGGGCTCTATCAACGTGTAATAGCGACGTGTCAGGTCACCTAAAACAGTACACGATGATAAAGGTAAACCAGATAGCATACTATCATCTCGAGTAAGACTGTCCTACCGGGATAGGTCCTCCCTCAATCATTACAATCACGTACCTGTGACCTAATAATTGACTCTGAGGGCACTACCTCCAACAATCTCCCACTTGCACTCAAGGCTAATTATTGCGATGTCGCATACTCACAGCCCGTGTGATACCGAACATCCAACTCCTCTACTAGTCAGTCTCACAAAGCTCGTTTGCGGAACTATTGCGTTCGAGGAATAGCCTCAGTGAGTGGATCCGCTTAGTTGTTTCTTTCTATGTCTCTCTATATCTCAAGTTCGCGGAGAAAGCCATCTCCCGAAATGAGCAATACCTGTCTTAGAATGTGTCTGGATGTCTGATGGGACATAGCTCATAAATGAACTCCAAATCCAAACTTCTTAGACTGTATCGTCAACTGAACTTAATCAGTATCCTGCGCCATGCCTCCCTCAGTATTGCCCTGGACCACCTGTCCAAAATACTGCCCCTCATCAGAAGGAAAACTATAACTCTGACAACCTCCTTGCCGTCCATGTCACCTTGGAAGCCTGGAATGATAACTGTCTCCTAAATGAGGTTGTCGTTATCATCTCCCTAGAACATTTGCTTATGTTCTAAAACTGCTTCCGACTGTTTCTCCAGGATTGGATCAATGTCAGCTTATTGCATCTGGTGCAAGAACAACATCTGGTGTGGTACTTGACATCTCATGATTGACTCAATTGCCTGAGCAAGTGATCTGCCAATCATGCACATCCCTCTCCCCTTTAGTCTGTAAGACACCTTTGGAGAGGGTGACTCCATTACCTGCAGGTACGCTACCGTGCCAGGAGTCGTCCATCCTAAATACTCTTAGAATGCTGTCAAGTACCCTGATTGGGAAACCACCCAAATCTGGATCTAAAACCATAGATCTAGTAACCAGTATGTCTGATATAAAATCCAATTCCTGTGCGGAGAAAACACTGTGTGACGACCAAAGTATAACCGATCGTAGTGTAGGAGTTTCTTTTCCTACTCTGTGTACATCATCCAAATACCAGGATATCACATCCTACTACCTTCTCAACAGATTCATCCCCTATTCTGATGAAGTCAAACCCATGACTGTCACGTCAGAAATAGATGATCTATCTCCGCTACTTCTGCTTTAGTCTATAAATAGACATAAGCTACCTGTCCACCAATGCTTCCGCTGCTCCCACTGACTACGACAACCCTCTGGCAGAGTCATATAGACGTACACTTCTAAAACTGGTTTAGAATGACGCTATACTCATCCTCCCGCCGGGTCTCGCAACCTGGAACAACAGCAATGGCAATTGTGGGTAAACAAGAACTTCCCTGTCACCGTCCTTGAGGCCACCGTAGTGCCTCTCGGGTGCCTGAAGTTACCCACCTTATCTGCGGAGCGGCCAATGGAATGTCAATCCAGATTGAATCTTTAGGTTCCTTATCAAATCTTCAGTAATCGTTTGTGGTTCTGGAATCACTTCCAGTTCTACCATACTCCTACTACTATTTTCTGAAAAAGTCCATTTTAATAAAACTGTGGCGAGTCTAGAACAATATCGCTATTGTTCATCCAGATGGTAGAAAGTCAACCCTCGTCATAGCCTGGGTCAACCCACAAACAGCCATTACAGAAACGTGCCTTGAGTTGTCCAGTGTCTGGTTTTAATCATAAACCGGACAACTCCCCGTACCTTAACATCGTTAAGATATGAACTGTTCTATATCCCATATAGGACCAGAGGCACTGATTTAATTGAACCAGATCCAAATCATGCAACTGTCTCCAGTGCATGTCAACTAAATGGAAGGAGGCCAGATCAGCGTTACTCAACTTAGGAATGCTTCCAATCATGAGTAACCTGAAAGAGAAGCAAGATCTCTTTATCATTACTATCAACTGAATACCATACACAAGTATCTACATCTTCGATCTCTTTGAAGAATCCCGATACTTGCTACACCTGGTTCTCTACTCTATTCAAATACCTATAACTCCTCAAAACTTAGACCCTGTGTTTCAACGAAACACATGTCTAAGAACTAGAGAAGTTAAAAGTAAACAGAATATAGTATGAGGACCAACCCCTTTGTCCTAATGGACACTGGACAACATACAATACTCTGTATAAGTCCCTTGAGTCTGATAACTCTTTCACTGTGTGTCGTAGGTTGAAAACTGTACTTATGGTTAAGAAGAATTACACCGCTGTTTAATGCTCCTTACCTAACCATCCACTGATATAGGTAAATGTCATCGACATAATATCAAAAGGTATATCTCACTCTATGAAAATAGACGTACAGATATATCAATTTGAAATTGGTGCATAACAGCGGATATTCAAAACCAAATATTTGCCGACCGGCAAACAACCCAGGTGATTTCCTCAAATATCACTGATTACAACGAATCCCGATATAATGAGGATAATCACCCAATTCCCAATAACTTACTCCCACTCATCATCTGTAAAACCATACAGATGTGAGAATCGTACCTGGTAAATACATACCCTGGAGTAAGTATCTAATCGGGAAATCAGTTTTCCTTTAACATTACACAGTGAAACTGAAACATTGAAATGTTCCGATGGGGTATTCTGGTATTCCTAGTAATGCCTCTTCCAGATTCACGACTGTAACCGTATAGTTCTTTGCCACCTCTCCAAATCCCTTCATATGTCTTTAGTCTTTACCTTCTGCACACCCTTTTAGGCCAAATGGTTTTCTTCCTTCCCTACCGTTCGGCACCAGCCTATGGTTTGGAAGAAGACTATCCAATAAGAATAATGGGTGTACTGTCCGCATCCTAGGAACACTCGCAATGAGAGAGGGTGAAGATAAAAGACAACCGAATAAACCTTATTCCTATTTCTCCTGAACCAGGATCCATCCCCGAACTGGAACAAGTTCCTTTCGAGTTCGTATATAACCATACGATGGAATATCCAAATAAACTGTGGATCTTCGTAGTGATACGGAGTGTCCTGGAGAAATACAAAGGTGATGTGGGAGTGGTAATGAAATATTTGGTTCGGTCGTGAATATCTGTTGCAATTTACTTTGCCCTCCTACTAATCCCTTGCTTTGTCTGAACTTAATACCTTCTGCACACCATCGTTATGCTAATTGGTTTTCTTCATTCCCTACCGGTCGGCACCTGCCTATGGTTTGGAAGAAGACGATCCAATTTGCGTAATAGGTGTGCTACCCCTAAACCAAGGAGTACTCGTAACCTGAGAGAGGGTAAAAGGAAAAGACAACTGAATAATCCTATCCGTTTTCTCCAGAACCGGAAACCATCCTCGAATAAATCTGTCGAGTTCGTATCTAACCATACGATGGTTTTGTCCAATGGAAGTGGACGTTCGTAGCAATACGGGGTGTCCCGGAGAAAAGGGTAAAAGTAGGAGTGGCAATGAGGTTTGCAATTCTGACAATCCAAAAGTCAGTGTTTAAGAAGGTTCGGTCAACTTGGTCACTGAGTCAAAGTCTTAGGGTCGGGTCAATGGTCGCTGCCAAAGAGAGAGAGAAAAGAAACACTCAGCGTGCACTCTAACCTAGATCAGAATGGTCACCAATTTATCTAATCTGGAATCCTCCCACTGTACCTCAAATTCTCCACCAAACCTGAAAGAAGAATTAGTCGGGGTCACCCGAGGAGTAAACCAACTCATCAGTGGGAATCGGGATCCAACTCTCATCGCATGATAACGTGACGGAATCCGCTCACGGTATCACACTCCAGAAGGTATGCGCATATCTGGCAAGTTTCAGTACTTTTGAAACTCCCGATGAGATTTCTGCCCCATGCTCTTATGACCTTGGCGTGAGGTCAAAATATCATAAGTCACATGTCAAGTTCTGCCCATCATTATCCAGGTTAATTTGAATCCACCCGTACATACCCTTGACGTAGGCCAAAATAGTAGTACGACTGTCCCAAACCAACGCATCTATCTATGCAACAGATAAATACCCGGCAGCTACCAAACACTATGCCTTGGCGTGAGGTCAAAATACATAGCTTGAATACTACCGAATATTTAACTGAAATGATGGAGGGCTACGAATGGTTTCTGGCGAAAACCTTTAACGTAATGAACTTGATATCGTTGAAGGAACGGATAGCTTTTTGAAAATATAGTGACGAAAACCGTTGCTAAAGAGGTCACTCCCGGTGAAGGGATCTCGGCTCTTTCCCCGTAGAATGGGGTGCAGGATATTCCAACTGAATACCACGGTGCAAAGCAAAAGTAATCGGCTATAGTGAAGTCAATGCCCTGACGCAAATTTCTGTCCAAGGGGTCACTCCCGGTGAAGGGATCTCGGCCCTTGCCTCGTCGACTGAGGAGCAGGATATTCCAATGAATACCACGATGCAAAACAAAAGTAAACGTCCTTGCAATAACAGCTTTTTGAAAAGTGTTCCAACAACATCAGATTAGGTTTGTTTTTAACTTGCACTGATCCGAATCAATGCAGTCCCATCAATTGATCACACCAAAAAGAACGAAAATATACTGATGTACGTATATGCCATCCGCATTCGCCACTGGGTCCCGTCATTACCCGTTAGGTTAGCTTACTAACGACAGAGCGGGGACTGGACTAGCGCGGATGAAAAACATATACAACATCTACTAATATATATACCAATATATTATATTTCGCTCAAGGCGTGAAAAGAAATGCAACATCACAGAAATGTACAGCATCACAGAACAATACAGATATCTGGGATCCCCGGGTTTCACAGAGCCACTACTGAAACCCGACGTTCCCCTGGTCGTGTGGATAGCCTGTGCAATGAAATCCTAGACCCCTACGGGCGCGGCAAGTCACCCGCCAAAAACCTGAAGCGAGGCAGCCCCCTTCAGCTCCGTGAATGGACCACCCAGCACTCCACGGAATCCGGCAACTTGGGCACCCCTCCTGGGTCAACCTGTACCCCCTACGAGTGCGGCGAATAGCCCGCCAATCCTAGAGCGAAGCCCCCTCCGTCTCAATGCCATGAGATGCGGGCTTGTTGCCCTCCAGAACCCGGCTATCCGTGCACCCCTCCGCGGGGCAATCCTAGTACAGAAAGTAAAATATACATACACCGGGTACATTGACCGCAACCAGGTCGTGCCCCAAAAGAATAATACAAACAGGCAGTGACGGCAGTCCACATGTCGGACGCTCGCCCCGCAATATCAAATGTACATAATACGACATCACAGTACTAGCATTGCATCCAGGCTATCCCCACCGACCGATCCGCAACATCACAGCAAAAACAGAACATCAACATGAAAGTCACGTTCGCAAATCCGTCTAACCGGGCTATAGCAGTTAGACCGGATTTACCGATCGAGTGACATTCACGGTCGCAGATATAATATAAATACTGTGAAAAATGTGTTTAAAATTTTCCGATTGACCAAAAATCAACAAGTGGGCCCCCAAACAAAACTGTAGCAATCACAGAAAACCTGGGCCCAATTTTAATATTCCAAAACCCTTAATTACATCCCTGAAGCCCACTGGAAAAAGATGGCCCACTGAACTCTCAAGACTGCGGCGGAACCGCGGCCCAATAGAAGGGTGGGGCCGCGGATCCGCGCTCTGTTTGAGAGATCAGAGTGTCGAATTTTCCCAGAGTTCTTAGAATCTCCTGCACATCATTCTGAGACCACCAGAAAAATTTTTAGACACCAAAAATTCTCAACAGAAAACTGATGTGAGGTAAAATGAGTTTTTGGAATTTTGGTCGATCGGAACCGCAAAACACATCAAACGAAAGCTAGACGAAGTTAATGGCGAGGCTCTGATACCACTGTAAGTGCACGGCGGCGCCCCGGCCGTCAATCCGACGCCGGAATGCGGAAGCGGTGAATAACTTTAATTTTTGCGGACTTAGCAAACCGGCACCACCGCGCACTATAACCCGGATCGAACCATTAACTAGTCTAAGCTACTAACAAGAAGGGTTAGAGATATACCGACGATCCAAGTCCTCCGGTCTTCTCACCATCGTCCGGATCTCCTGCGGAAAAGTCCCGTCTCCTCCTCGTCGCCGGAAGTGCACCACATCGCCTACTATGTATACGGGCTCCCACCTCAATGCCGAGGCAACTCGGGCACGATGCTGGCTAGTCAACGTGCCCAAGATTTGCTGTAGAATGTGTGAAGAACCATGTCTCACTTGGGGTTGTGGAATTGCCATTGGAGGAGGGATTGAACTTGGAGCTTTTTAGATGGAACTTGTGGGATTTTTGCAACATCAAATGAAGCAAAATCCCACCTCAAAATATTAGGACAGCCCACCTCATTGAGTGGCCGGCCATCACCATAGGAATGGAGAGAATGAGATGATTGTATCAAAAAATGGGAGCCTCACTCATATGATACAAGAGAGAGAGTGAGGAGTCTATCATACAAAAGAAAATGATAGCAAGGAAAATCCAACACTCCAACACCAATGATCATCCATCATGCAAAAAGAATCATCACAAAAACAAACCCACACTCAACACCACCATCATCACCTCCCAAAGTCCAACCATGATGAGAAAGGAAAAGTCAAAGATGGTGCACATCATGAAAACCATCATGATGCTACAAGATGCAAAGAACCCCTCCAAAAATGCCTATTTGCAACAATGCAAATAAACCCTCCTCCACCAATCTTCGGCCAATGAACGGAACAATGGAAATTGGCCGACACGGAAAGCAAACTGGCAACTCCATAAAACTGGTCCCGTAATAAATTACAAGAAAACCCCGATACTGTGCATACACACCCGCATCTATATTTCGACCGAAATACAAATGCAATGAGACAAAGTCTACACTGTACTATACTAGGATCCGGCTTATACCAAAACCGGCTAGTAATATCTGTTCGATCCTGATCCGTGCAATACCGCACGTATCTGATCGAACCCTGCCATATAACCATACGGCCTATAGTACAAACTGTCCGATCCTGATCCGTGCAATACCGCACGTATCTGATCGGACCTTGCCATATCTCCATACGGCCTCTACAGCGTTTCGCCCGAAAGCTGAGTAACTGAAAGTGTGGTAGACTCTAAAGACTCGTCAATACAATGGCTGTGGATTTAACCACTAGCACGTCAGAGGTATATGCCAATACGTGACGGGCCACCAGCTATTGACCAAAAGGGACGTCGATGAGGAAGCTCACCCCGACACCCAACTGAGCCTGTCAGTGACAATATCCGTGCAGTCCGGTCCGTTCGTCAATGAGTATCGCATGGCGGGCCTAGGGGGTTGGTAAAAGTCAGACCCCCAAAAGCGGTACAAGTCGTGTCGGAGTGTAGCCCAGAACACCCTGAGATACTACTGGAATACCTACCAGTAAATCTCCTTGCCTTGGCCAAGGACTTTGTGTAATGGCTCTCCTAGACACAGCACGACCTCACCCCCAATACCGGGAGAGACGAACCCCTGAAGATACGCTCACTGCCTCCATGTGGCTCGGGACTGTACCCAACTAAAACCTGTTTGCACGACTCCTTTGAGCCGTGGTAGGGTAGTAATCAAAGTACAGTGGGAACTCACACGAGACAAATGACGATCCCCAGGTCGATGAACTAACCTGCACACATGTCACCAGGGAACTGCCATCTGACGTCTGGTATATGACCAACTAGCATGTTCCCGGCGAGTTCTGTCCGGTGTACTCATAACCCAATGAGCACCTGTATACATCTTAGGTGATCCAACTGACACCAGTGGCTTGTGAGACCGGCCACCGCCCCTCGTCGGGGTCTCGACTGTATACACTAGTCTACTAATGGAGTATCGATGCCCAGTCTCGAAACTCCCACGACTAGGGACCTTTTAAGGATATGCTTGTAGACCCCCAGCTCCCACTTATATGATCGCCTTCATACTGCTGGTGGTCAAGCAAGAATCCTAGGGGCTCTATCAACGTGTAATAGCGACGTGTCAGGTCACCTAAAACAGTACACGATGATAAAGGTAAACCAGATAGCATACTATCATCTCGAGTAAGGCTGTCCTACCGGGATAGGTCCTCCCTCAATCATTACAATCACGTACCTGTGACCTAATAATTGACTCTGAGGGCACTACCTCCAACAGATCCTTCTTCGACGTGAGAAGACGACAAAGGTGATCTCTTTCTACTACTCCAAGGAGCAAGGAGAGAAGGACATAAAGCCCTAGGTATAACCATTCTACCCTTTAGCTAGTTTCTAGTTAGTTTTAGCTTGTTTTTGTTTAGCAAAGATCCTTCTTTGTCTAGTCCATGTTGCCTAAAGTGATAAAAATCCGATTTTTATTCCGTTTTCCGCCTCCCCGCAAGTACCGGGGTGGGCAACGTGGACTTACAGTTGTATCAGAGCCTAACTAAACATAAACTAGCTAGGTAGTAAAGTGTATGGAAGTTTGATCGGAAAAATCGAAAAACCAAAATATCAAAACCCTAACTTTCTGTTAAAATTTTTCCTGTTCAATATAAAATAAATCATACTCCAAAAATCATCTCAGGGTTTTGTTAAGAAACTCACCAAACCCGATCCAGTGAATCGATCAAAGCGCCGCGGTTCCGCGGCAATAGCAAGCTATTGCCGCGCAACCGCGGCCGAGTTGACTCGGTTCTGGGTCGAGTTTGGTGCAGTGTTCTTCTGGCTTGGTTTTGGGATTTTTAAGATGGTTTATATGTGCCCAGGTTTTCCAGAAAAGAAATTTGTTTTTGGGGGCCTATAAATCCGTATTTTTTGATCGGACTTCACTACACTTTGACTAAAGGGTTATATCTGTGATGTTTATATGTATTGAACGTCGGCTAATCGCTATATGTCGATTAGTCGGGGTTATACATATCTGTGATCTGTGTTTGATGATGGTATGTGTATATGAATGCGTTGGATTGTCGCGGGTGAATAGCCGGGGTGGATGTGAGATGAGTGTTTCTTTTTCTTTCATTCATTGTAATATGTAAATTGATGTAATAATATTTGTATGGCCGCACAACCGGGTCGGGGTTGTAGCCGTCATTGTATAATTCTTTTTACTGTTTTTGCTCCTAGGATAGACCCATGGAGGGGGTGCACAAACTACCGGGTATCTCGAAGTGCCGAGTGGCCTACTCACGGTGTTGAGGTAGGTTGCTTCGCTTCGGGTACTTGGCGGGTAGTTTGCCGCACCCGTAGGGGTCTTGGGTGGGATATTTGGCTATTCACCGTGACCGTGTAATCCGCTTTTCGTTGCAGGCTCGAACGGACTGTGGATTCCTAGTATATCCAATGTATTCATATGTGATCTGTAATGTCTATCATTGCTTTATATCTATATACTATAACTATTTAGGTGTTGCTTATGTTTTGCATCCGCGCTAGTCCTGCCCCCGCTCTGTCGTTAGTTAAGTAACCTAACGGGTGATGACGGGACCCCGTGGCGAATGCGGATGGCATAAGCGTACACCATATTTTGGTTGTTTTCTGAAATGGTAGGATTAAATGATGGAACGCATTAAAAGAACTAATGCAAGAAAATAAACCAAGTAAAAGTCGATTGGAACACTTTGAAAACCACTCGGTTCTTTTCAAAACTAAACTTTTAAATGCGGAGCTTGAACCACTCCTTTTGAAAGCTATCTCGTTCCATCGATTATATTAAGTTCACTACGTTCACGGTTTCGCCAAAACCATTCGTAGCCCTCCGTCATTCCACATGAATGGTCAAAAGTATTCAAGCTATGTATTTTGGCCAAAGTCAAGGCATAGTGATTGGTAGCTATTGGGTATTCATGTGCAGCATAGATAGATGCCTTGGTTTAGGACAGTCGTGCTGCCATTTTGGCCAAAGTCAAGGGTAGGTACGGGTGGGTCCAAATTAACCAGGAGAATAACGGGTAGAACTTGACATGTGACTTATGATATTTTGGCCAAAGTCAAGGTCATAAGAGCATGGGGCAAAAATCCACATTGGGAGTTTCATAAACACTGAAACTTGCTAGTATGCATTTGGAGTGTGATAATTCTGGTAGGATTCCTTTGGTTTTATCACGCGATGATATTTGGATCCCGATCTTACTGTGAGTATATGCTACTCCTCGGGAAAACTCTCACTTAACGATCAATGCTATAAACCTAGTAGGTGTCTAGAAAGGTGTTAGCGGGGCTACGCCCCCAGGGAAAAGAGGTTCTTAAATTAAGGAACTTCGCGAAAGCGTTGGAAAACCTCCCTCGAAGTACTGACACTAGCCTGGCTGAACGGTTAAGCAAGTATTGTACGGTGAGATTGATCCCGACTAATCTTTTCTTTACGGTTTGAGAAGGGATTCGAGAGACAGTGGGAGCCATCCAGTTTAGACAAACTAAAAACCACTCTAAACTTGCAAGAGCATCATGCTAAAGTGTTTCTTTTCTCTCTCCTAATTGCAGCGACCATTCAACATGACCGGACTTAAGTTATTACTAGATAAAAACATATTGACAGGGCCAAACCACAAAAATTGGCTCAGGAATGTCAAGATGGCAATCACTTACGACAAGTTAGGGTATGTCCTTACCACCAAAGCTCCCCCTGTCCCAGGTCCCAAAACCAGTGTCGTAGATAGGGAAATCTACAAGACCTGGGAAATAGATTGCGCGAAGGCCAAATGCCTCATACTAGCCTCGATGGACAACGAACATTAGAGGAAGCACGAGAATATAGACCTAGAGTCCATATTTCTTCATACAAAAGAACTGTATGGAGAGCAGTCTCGTATCGCTAGATATGAAGTGTCGAAGAAGTTGTTTTCGGCAAGGTTGACCGTCGGATCATCGGTAGCGGAACACGTGCTTAAGATGATTGGCTACATAGAGGAGCTCGCGGACCTTGGGACCACGTTGGAGAATGAACTCTATACTGATTTGATTCTCCAGTCCCTTCCTTCCACTTACGCCCAGTTTATCCTTAACTTCAACATGCAAGGAAAGGAGGTTGAACTTTCCGAACTTCTGAACATGTTGAGGAGTGCTGAGGGCATCCTACAGAAGGGTAGGGAGACATCCACTTTGTTTGTAGGAGGATCTTCCTCTTCTAGATCCAGGGCGAAAGCCAAGGGTAAGAAAAAGAAAGCCCCCGCCAAACCAAGAGGCGGTGTCAGTAAAGTGGATACGAAGGGAAAGGGAAAGGCAACAAAAGTAGCGGGAAAGCTGGTGGGGAAGGAAGAATGCTTCTACTGTCACAAAAGTGGTCACTGGAAACAGGATTGCAAGGCTTGGAAGGCCAGGACACAGGATTTGAAGCGAGTTGCGGCTTCAGCTTCAGGTGTGTATGTTATTGAAAACTGTCTATCAATAAACTCTACATCCTGGGTATTGGATACCAGATCAGGATCTCATATCTGTAATTCTTTGCAGGCGTTGAGAAAGCGTAGAGTTTTGAAGGCAGGTGACATGACCCTCAGAGTTGCAAACGGTGCTAGCATGGATGCTGAGGCCGTGGGGGACTATCACCTGGGATTATCAGATGGACACTTTTTGGTTTTGCGTAGATGTTATTATGTACCAAATGCAACCTGTAATATCATTTCTGTATCTTTATTATCTAAAGAAGGTTATGAATTTGCATTTGTAAGTAATGTAGTGAACATTCACCTTAATCAAGTTTTGATTGGGTCAGGTACATTGAACAACGGTATATACGTTTTAAACCAACCACAGATTTTCAATGTCCAGAATACACACAAAAGAAAGTCTCCAGAAATCAATAAAACTTTCTTATGGCATTGTAGACTGGGTCACATCAATGAGAGAAGGTTGACTAAGTTACATGCAGAAGGATATTTGGATCCGTTCGAATATCAATCGTATGCAACTTGTCAATCCTGTCTCAAAAGAAAGATGACAAAGACTCCGTTCACTGGACACGGAGTAAGAGCGAGCAAGCTCTTGGGACTCGTACACAGCGACGTGTGCGGTCCAATGTCTACACATGCGTGAAGCGGTTATTCTTACTTCATTATTTTACGGATGACTTTTCAAGGTACGGTTATGTCTTCTTAATGAAACATAAATCCGAGGCTTTTGAAAAATTCCAGGAATATAAGAATGAAGTAGAAAAACAAACAGGCAAAAGTACCAAGGCACTGAGATCTGATCGAGGTGGTGAATACTTGAGTACCGAGTTCCTGGGTTACTTAAAAGAGAATGGAATTCTATTTCAGCTTACTCCTCCATACACTCCGCAACATAACGGTGTATCGGAGAGACGTAACCGAACCCTACTGGATATGGTACGGTCCATGATGAGTAACGCTGAGTTGCCGCGATCGTTCTGGGGATATGCGCTAGAATCAGCTGCATACCTTTTGAACCGAGCTCCGACTAAGACTGTGCCTACTACACCATATCAGATGTGGTGTGGGAAGAGACCCTATCTTAATCACATTAAGACATGGGGATGTCCAGCTTTTGTAAAAAAGCAGCATGCGGACAAGCTCGAGGCACGCTCAGTACAGTGCAAGTTTGTGGGATATCCAAAGAACTCCAAGGGATATTTCTTCTAATGCGAAGAGGAACAAAAGGTTTTTGTTTCTCGCTATGCCCACTTTCTAGAACACCAGTTCATAGAAAAAAAAATAAGTTGGAGCGTAATAGAACTGGAAGAAATTCCAGAACCACGAGCTATTACTGAAAGCTTAGTAGAACCAGAGGGTTCGAAAGATCAGGACATTCCCACGCCACTCCCAGGAGTAGTAGGCAGTCTCATCCGCCCGAGAGATACTACGGTTTTCTCATTGATGGGGATAGAGAGGATTGCATCATAGATTGTGATGAGCCTACTAGCTTCCAGCAAGCCATTCAGAGCGTCGACTCGGTAAAATGGCTGGATGCAATGCGGACCGAAATGGAGTCCATGTACACCAACAAAGTATGGACGTTGGACATTGCTCCAGATGGGGTAAAACCCGTAGGATGCAAGTGGATCTTCAGAAGGAAGATTGGTGTAGATGGACAGGTTGAGACCTATAAAGCTAGACTGGTTGCAAAGGGTTTTCGTCAGCGACCTGGTTTGGACTACGACGAAACCTTTTCTCCAGTAGCTATGCTGAAATCCATTCGGATCCTTCTTGCCAATTGCTGCCTTCCACGATTATGAAATTTGGCAGATGGACGTAAAGACCGCTTTTCTAAATGGACATTTAGAGGAGTGTGTCTATATGGAACAGCCAGAGGGTTTCATTCAGAGTGGGAGGAGCGGAAAGGTGTGCAAGTTGCTTAAGTCCATTTATGGACTGAAGCAGGCATCGCGGAGTTGGAACATCTGTTTTGATGAGACGGTCAAGGAATTTGGCTTTATCAAAAATCCAGATGAACCATGTATCTATTGTAGATTTGTAGCGAGAACTGTAGTATTCCTCGTTTTATACGTGGATGACATTCTCTTAATAGGAAATGACATTCCTATGCTACAATCTGTCAAGGGGTTCTTGTCACACAGGTTCTCCATGAAAGACCTGGGTGATGCCTCATATATTCTGGGTATCCGGATCTATCGTGACAGATCCAAGAGGATATTAGGACTTTCACAGTCCAGGTACATCGACACCATACTAAAGAGATTCAGTATGGAAGATTCCAAGCGCGGTAATCAACCGGCTTGTCACGGGATCACCCTCTCCAAAGAGATGTCTCCCAAGACTGATTTGGAGAGGGATCGCATGTCTATTATACCCTACGCTTCTGCGGTAGGCTCTATAATGTATGCGATGTTGTGTACCAGACCGGATGTGGCTTATGCACTGAGTGTGGTAAGCAGGTATCAGTCAAACCCTGGGGAGAAACATTAGATAGCAGTAAAGAACATTCTCAAGTACCTGAGAAGGACTAAGGAGATGTTCTTGGTGTATGGCGGAAAAGACCTCCAGATTGAGGCCTTTGCTGACTCCAGCTTCCAGAGTGATAAGGATAATTCCAAGTCCATGTCGGGTTTTGTCTTCACCCTCAATGGAGGGGAGGTGTGTTGGAAGAGCTCCAAGAAGGAAACCGTTGGTGACTCGACTATGGAAGCGGAATACATCGCTGCATCTGATGACGCAAAAGAAACTGTCTGGATGAGGAAGTTCTTGAAAGAACTTCAGGTGGTTCCATCCATTGTTGACCCAATACCTCTGTATTGCGACAACAACGGGGCTATAGCTTTAGCGAAGGAACCCAGGTCCCATCAGAAATCCAGACACATCTTGAGGCGGTATCACCTGATCAGGGAGATCCTGGATCGCCAGGAGATCGAGGTTCGGAGGGTTACTTTAGAAGATAACACTGCAGATCCATTCACCAAGGCCTTGCCCCAGACTCAGTTCGAGCGGCTGATCGAGATGATAGGTTTTCGATACGCCAGTACATGGCCTTAGTGCAAGTGGGAGATTGTTAGTGCATATGCCCTAGAGGCCATTACTGTATCATACTAGTTTGTATATTACTTGATGGAAGCTTAGGATATTCACAGTTGTATATACAATCTTGCTTGAAATGGTAGTATGCTACTTGGTTTGTCTCTGCTTTAATATATGCATGTGTTTCTTTTAGCATATCGCTGATATACATATTAGTAGAGCCCTTAGGATCTTTGCTTGATTACCAGCGTTGTAATGGCGCTCACACTCGCGGGGCTGGGTAATCCATAAGCACATCCTTATACAGGTCCCTGGTCGTTGGACTATCGAGACAGGGCATCGATACTCCGGAGTAGACTGGCGTATACGCTTCTCATCCCAGTGTGGGAGACGGTCTGTCCCACAGCCGTCAGTACGTCGTACTTGAGATAGTATGCGGGTGCTCGTTAGGTTACGAGTACACTGGACAGGACTCGTCGGGAACTGTTGGTTGGTATTATACCTATCGTCAGTTATCAGTTCCCAGGTGACATGAGTACAGCTTAGTCCGCTGACTTGACACTGTCACTTCGCCTCGAGTGTGTTCCCACTGCACTTTGATTACTACCCTACCACGGCTCAAAGGAGTCGTGCAAACAGGTAGTTTTTGGGTGCAGTCCCGAAGCACTTGGAGGCAGTGACGGTTAGACAGGATTCGTCTCTCCCGGTATTAGGGGTTGACATCGCACTGTGTCCAGGAGAGCCATTACACAAGTAGTCCCTGGCCAGGGCAAGCGAGATATACTGGTAGGTTTCCAGTGTTATCTCAGGGTGTTCTGGGCTACACTCCGACACGACTTGTACCGCTATTAGGGGACTGACGTTCACCGCCCCCCTAGGCCCGCCATGCGATGTATCAGACGAACAGACCGGACTGTACGGAGACTGTCACATACAGGCTCAGTAGGAGTTCAGATGGGGTTACCTCGTCAGTCTTCTTATCAGCATCTACCTGGGGACCATTACGTACAGCTAGTGCCGCTTGCGGTCTGTGGTTAAACCCACTGCCAGCGTAGTGTCGAGTCTTTAGAGTCCCACACAGAGAGTTATTCGCCTTTAGGCAAAATGAGTAGAGGTCGCATGGTTTTGCGATAGGGTTCGTTCACATCCGCGCACTTGTGCACGTTTGCTGTCCGAACAGCTTATACTAGCGGGCTTTGGTTTAAGCCAGATCCTAGTATATGATTTGGGATTGGTTTTATCTCTTTGTATTCGTGTTCCTTGGATCACGAATACGGGTGCGTATGCACAGTTGCTTGAGACAGAGGGAGGGGACTTTGATTAGGGTTAATGACCATTGTCATTTTATTAACCCTAATGCTTATGTGTGTATTATGGTTAATTGATATTAGTTTATTATAATTGTGCATGGTTATGGTTGTTGACCATTTGACATTCTTGACTTGTTGACCTAGGTTGACACTTTGACCATCATCATTTCATTTGGAAGATGCTCTTTGATCCTTGCAATTTGCATTAAAAATGAAATGATAATGGTCATGCGTTGATTAAGCCATGACAATTATCTCACTAATTATCTATTTACAATAATTCACACATATATTAGAGAATGCTTCATATTTTCTCTCATTCTATCATTTACTTTCTCTTTCTTGTTCTTCCTCTTCCTCAAGCTCTCCCCTCTCATGTGTTGAGAAACACTTGAGCTTGAGAAAAACCTCTTCTTGATAATCTCTACTCTCATCTAGGGTTCTAGGATTAGCACTTCTAACACCCTAGTTACTTCTAGCTTGGAGTTGAAGCCAAAGGTTGAGGCTTTCGGGTGGATCCTTCTTCGACGTGAGAAGACGACAAAGGTGATCTCTTTCTACTACTCCAAGGAGCAAGGAGAGAAGGACATAAAGCCTTAGGTATAACCATTCTACCCTTTAGCTAGTTTCTAGTTAGCTTTAGCTTGTTTTTGTTTAGCAAAGATCCTTCTTTGTCTAGTCCATGTTGCCTAAAGTGATAAAAATCCGATTTTTATTCCGTTTTCCGCCTCCCCGCAAGCACCGGGGTGGGCAACGTGGACTTACATGTTTGGCCCTTAGTCAAGACATATTGATTGTTAGCTGCTGGGGTGTTCACATGTTGCATAGATAGATGCGTTGGTTTGGGACAGCCGTATTACTTTGTTGGCCCTTAGTCAAGAGTATGCACGGGTGGGTTCAAATCAACCTGGATAATGACGGGAAGAACTTGACATGTGACTTATGATTTGTTGGCCCTTAGTCAAGGTCATAAGTGCATGGGGCAAAAATCCACATCAGGAGTTTCTAAAGAAACTGAAACTTGCCAGGCATACGCATACCTTCTGGAGTGTGATAACGTGAGTGGATTCCTTCACGTTATCATGCGATGAGTGTTGGATCCCGATTCCCACTGATGAGTTGGTTTACTCTTCGGGTGATCCCGATTGATTCTTCTTTCAGGTTTGGAGGAGAATTTGACAGTACAGTGGGAGGTTTTCTGATTAGATAAAGTGATAACCATTCTGATCTAGGTTAGAGTGCATGCAGAGTGTTTCTTTTCTCTCTCTCTTTGGCAGCGACCATTGACCGACCCTAGACTATGACTCAGTGACCAAGTTGACCGAACCTTTTTAAAATACTGGCTTTTGGATTGTCTAAGTTGTATAAGTCATTACCGCTCCTTCTTTTACCCTTAGCATTTCTCAGAACACCTCGTATCACTACGAACATCCATTTCTATTGGATAGATCCATCGTATGGTTATATACGAACTCGAAAGGACTTCTTCGAGGATGGATCCAGGTTCAGGAGAAATTGAATTGGTTTATTCAGTTGTCTTTTATCATCACCTTCTCTCAGGTTGCGAGGGCTCCTTGGTTTACGAGAGTACACCTATTACGCTTATTGGATTGTCTTCTTCCAAACCATAGGCAGGTGCCGAAAGGTAGGGAATGAAGAAAACCAATTAACCTAAGTAGGGTGTTGGATATAGTGCCCTCAAAGTCAATTATTGGATCGCATGTACGTGATTGCAATGATTGAGGGAGGACCTATACCGGTAGGACAGTCTTACTCGAGATGATAGTATGCTATCTGGTTTGCATTTATCAGTCGTGTACAGCTTTAGGTGACATTACTGTTCACTATTACACATTGATAGAGCCCGTAGGATCCTGCTTGACTACCAACAGTATGATGGCGATCATATACGTGAGAGTTGGGTAGTCTATAAGCACATCCTTAAAAGTTGTCCCTAGTCGTGGGAGTTTCGAGACAGGACAACGATACTCCGGAGTAGACTAGTGTATACAGTCGAGACCCTGACGAGGGGCGGTGGCCGGTCTCATAAGCCACTGGTGTCAGTTGGATTACCTAAGATGTATACAGGTGCTCATTGGGTTATGAGTACACCGGACAGGACTCGCCGGGAACCTGCTAGTTGGTTTTATACCTAGCGTCAGAGAGCAGTTCCCTGGTGACATGTATACAGGTTAATTCATCGACCTGAGGTCGTCATTTGTCTCGTGTGAGTACCCACTGTTCTTTGATTACTACCCTACCGCGGCTCAAAGGAGTCGTGCAAACAGGTTTTAGTTGGGTACAGCCCCGAGCCACATGGAGGCAAGTGAGCGGATCGGCAGGGGATTCGTCTCTCCCGGTTTGGGGATGAGATCGCGCTGTGTCTAGGAGAGCCATTACACCAAGTCCTTGGCCAAGGCAGGTGAGAATTACTGGTAGACATTCCAGTAGTTTCTCAGGGTGTTCATGGCTACCCTCCGACACGACTTATACCGCTATTGGAGGTCTGACGTTACCAGCCCCCTAGGCTCGATATGCGATGCTCATAGACGAACGGACCGGACTGTACGGATATTGTCACTGATAGGCTCAGTAGGGTTCCGGGATGAGTACGCTCATCAGCTTCCCTTTCAGTCAGTACATAGGCAGCCGTTACGCACAGTTAGTGCCGCTGACGTGCTTGTAGTTAAACCCACTGCCAGGGTACTGATGAGTCTTTAGAGTCCCCCATAGACAGTTTCCCAAGTTTCGGGCGAAACGTTGTAGAGGCCGTATGGTTTTATGGCAGGGTTCGAAAATGCACGTGCACTTGTGCACGTGTCATATTTCGGACAGATAATACTGGTGAGCTTTGGTTTAAGCCGGATCCAACTATTATATTGAGTCGGAATATTTTAGTCTCATCGTATTCGTATTCGGTCGGAATACGGATACAGGTATGTATATACAGGTGATGGGTATTCTCGTAATCCGTTATGTGATTATTTTAGAAGATGCATTTCTTTTTGGGATAATCATTTTGATTTAAATGATTAGTGGATTCGGAAAGTGTGACTCATTTGGATGACACATTTCTTCTGGCATGTTCACTAGTGACTCATGCTAATGAGTCACTAAGTTAGTCATGATAGAATTAATGATATTTGTTTTGGGTGTGATTAATTAAGGGTATTGTGGGGACTTTTTGTGGCCATTATCATTTGGATATATATCACAAAACCTTCAATAAATCACCACCATTATTTTTGGACTGCCAAGGCAATTTTTGTGCTTGGTTATTTTGCTCACTAGAGTTTTCTTGAGCTCACACTCTTCAACTCTTTGCATCTTCTTCAACCTCCACCCTATCCCTCTCATGTGATGAGAACCCTAGGGTGTTTGAGACAAAATATTCCACTCATTCTCTAATTCATCTTGGTCATCTCTTTTAGCAGACTTGATGATCGATTTGCCTCGGTATAGAGGCGGGAGCCCGTTTAAAGATCCGTTGACGTGGTGCCACCTCGACGAGGAGATAGGAGATCGGAGTTGCCGCGAGGAGCGTGGGATGATGGCTAAAGACCGAAGGACTCGGATCGATCGGTATAGCCTTTCTACCTCTTTATAATTTATTAGTATAGCGTTAATGGCAAGATCCGGGTTATAGTATGCGATAGCGCCAGTTATAAAAGTTTTTGTTCCGCGTTTGGCCTCAGATTATTGGCTGGGGCGCTACCGTAGACTTATATGGTATCAGAGCCACGCCATTAATCTTTACTAACTTGTTCTAACGTGTTTAAAACATCGATCGAACGAAATTTCCAAAATCGCATTTTTCATGTCAAAGTTTTTGTCGAATTTTTAAACTGGTCTAAAAATTATTTTGAGCATCTCAGAAAATCGTGCAGGCTTTTTTATGACTTTGCAAGAAATTTGGTCCACTGTTTCTTCAAGAGCGCCGCGGAACCGCCGCATAAGCCATGTATTGGCCGCGGTTCCGCCGCCGTTTTTGAGGAACGGTACACCATTTTTCTTCTGGGTGTCTTTCATGTAGAATCGTGGTTTCTGGAATATTTTGTTTGGGCCCAGATTTTGTTTGGGTACTGGAGTTGTTCTTGGGGCCCACTTCAGAAAGTTTTGTCGATCGGAATTTTAAACATGTTAGTTTACAGTACTTACATTATATCTCCGACCGTGAATATCATTTGAGCGGTAAATCGTGTCTAATTTCTATAGCTCTTTTAGACGGGTTTGCGAACATGACATTCGCGTTGATGTTCTGTATTGTGCTGTGATGTTGCGGATTTGTTGTGGTGGATAGCTGTGTACAATGGTAGTGCTGTTTGGATTTATTTATACATTTGATATTGCGGGACGAGCGTCCAACATGTGGACTGCCGTCACTGCCTGTTTGTATAATATTCTTTTGGGGCACGACCGGGCTGAGGTCGATGTACCCATTGTACATATTTTTCATTTCTGTACTAGGTTTACCCCACGACGGAGTGCACGGATAGCCGGGTTCTAGAGGGAAACGGGTCCGCATCTCATGGCTTTGAGAGGCAGAGGGCTTCACTCTAGAATTGGTAGATTATTCACCGCACTCGTAGGGGGTACAGGTTGACCCAAGGAGGGGTGCTCAAGTTACCGGATTCCGTGAAGTGCAGGGTGGTCCATTCACTTTGCTGTAGGGGGCTGCCCCGCTTCAGGTTTTGGCGGGTAACTTGCCGCACCCGTAGGGGTCTAGGTTTCATTGCACAGGCTATCCACACGACCAGAGGAACGTCGGGTTTCAGTAGCGGCTCTGTGAAACCCGGGGATCCCAGATTATCTGTATTGTTCTGTGATGCTTATTACTTTTTTGTAATGTTGCATTTATCATGCCTGGAGCGATTATTGTATATTGGTATATATACTAGTAGATGTTGTATATGTTTTTCACCCGCGCTAGTCCAGTCCCCGCTCTGTCGTTAGTTAAGTAACCTAACGGGTGATGACGGGACCCAGTGACGAATGCGGATGGCATATACGTACATTTTATTTTCGTTCTTTTCTGGTGTGATTAATTGATGGGACTGCGTTGATTCTGATCAATGCAAAGGAAAATAAACCTGTTTGGACGTTGTTGGAACAGTTTTAAAAAGTGTTATTACAAGGACGTTTTCTTTTGTTTTGCACAGTGGTATTCAGTTGGAATATCCCGCACCTCATTCGACGATGCAAGGGCCTAGATCCCTTCACCGGGAGTGACCCCTTGGGCAGAAATTTGCGTTAGGGTAATAACTTCACTATAGTCGATTACTTGTTGCTTTGCATCGCGGTATTCAGTTGCAATATCCTGCACCTCATTCTACGAGGAAAGAGCCGAGATCCCTTCACCGGGAGTGACCTCTTTAGCAAAAGGTTTTCGCCACTATATTTTGTAAAAAGCTATCAGGTTCCTTCAGCGATATCAAGTTCGTAACGTTAAGGGTTTTTTCGACAAAAACTAGCCGTAGCCCTCCGTCATTTCATATGAATGGTCAGTAGTATTCAAGCTATGTTTGTTTGGCCCTTAGTCAAGACATAGTGATTGGTAGATGCTGGGGTGTTCACATGTTGCATAGATAGATTAGTTGGTTTGGGACAGTCATTCTGCCATGTGGCAAACGTCAGGGGTATGTACGGGTGGGTTCAAATTAACAAGATAATGACGGGAAGAACTTGACATGTGACTTATGATTTGTTGGCCCTTAGTCAAGGTCATAAGAGCATGGGGCAAAAATCTTTATCGGGAGTTTCTAAAGAAACCGAAACTTTCCAGGCATGCGCATACCGTCTGGAGTGTGATAACGTAAGTGGATTCCTTCACGTTATCATGCGATGAGAGTTGGATCCCGATTCCCACTGATGAGTTGGTTTACTCTTCGGGTGATCCCGATTGATTCTTCTTTCAGGTTTGGAGAAGAATTTGACAGTACAGTGGGAGGTTTCCTGATTAGATAAAGTGATAACCATTCTGATCTAGGTTAGAGTGCATGCAGAGTGTTTTTTTTTCTCTCTCTCTTTGGCAGCGACCATTGACCGACCCTAGACTATGACTCAGTGACCAAGTTGACTGAACCTTCTTAAAATACTGGCTTTTGGATTGTCTAAGTTGCATAAGTCATTGCCGCTCCTTCTTTTACCCTTTGCATTTCTCAGAACACCTCGTATCACTACGAACATCCACTTCCATTGGATAGATCCATCGTATGGTTATATACGAACTCGAAGGGACTTCCTCGAGGATGGATCCAGGTTCAGGAGAAATTGAATTGGTTTATTCAGTTGTCTTTTATCATCACCTTCTCTTAGGTTGCGAGGGCTCCTTGGTTTATGAGAGTACACCTATTACGCTTATTGGATTGTCTTCTTCAAAACCATAGGAAGGTGCCGAAAGATAGGTGTAGGGTTCCTAGGCACGCTAAAGAGGTCTCGCAAGGCATCAACCATGCCAATTTCAAATTTTAGGGGTGCCGAGAAACCCTAGACTACGGATCGTAAACTAGATGTCTAGGCGAAAAAGAAACTAGTTTACAACTAAACTAAAAGAACGAAAATACAAACTTTGTAGATCCGTTTCTCTACCTCCATAGCTCCATGATGAAGTCCTCTCCGCTGTCCAAATCGAACCATGACTCTTGCATCGGCTTCATCGGAGAAAAAGCGGGCTAGGTCATCGACGACGATGCCGAAGATGATCTACGTCGAGGCATCACTAGATCAAGCTCCACCTTCACCAAGCCATGAAAACTTGTGAAGGAAACACCCTATACTACTTGGCAAGAGGTAGAGGATGAAGAAATAGGAAGTGGGTTCACTTTAGAATTGGATTTCTCACTCTTTTTCTCAAGTTGCCATTGATGGTGGCATAGTTTCATTCTTGAAGAAGAAGAAGAAGATGAAGATGATAATATGATGACTTAATTAAAAAGAATAATAAAAATGAATACTTATCATATCATAACCTTAGTTAGGTGTAGAGAATAGACCATGGTTAGTTATGATGGTTAGGGTTAAGCAAGAGACAAGAATGGTGGATTAGGTCAAAGCTTCATGAAGCTTCAACAAAACAACAAATAATGCCACCATTCTTTTCTTATCATTTTCAAAATGAATAAACAAATAAAAGAATGAATAAGCAAAACCCTAATCATCATTTTAACCATGGTTTAGTTCTTTACACTTAACCAAATAAGCATGTATCATCAAACATGATACAATCATGTGCATAAAAGTATATCACATATACAACTTGCACAAATCAAGTGAGAAAATCCATTTAAAGTGAACCAATACTAGTTAATGTAAAGTAATATATCAAATCTATAATTATACATTAAATTATTAAATCAACACTTGATTCAATGATCCGGTCATGTCGAACATAACCGACTAGTATTCAATGTATCGACTTATCGAATCAACGCTTGAATCGATAACTAGGTTATATCGCATACAACCATTCGATACATTCATCCCGAGAATAGAATACGGTATCACATACACGCATTATTCTCGGTCCCGAACATATCTCATATGCGCTCCTATTTCGTTTCGCTTGAGCCAGGAAACCTCTGTGTAGGACTCTAAAGAATCGTCAATACGCCGGCAGCAGGTGATGATCATATCAAACACCCACAAGCCGCAAGCGGTCTGCTAAACGTAATGGCCACCCGGGTATTGAGCGATCAGAAGATCGACGAGCAAGCCCGCTCACACTCCAGTGAATCCAACCAGTAACACTACCGTACAGTCCGGTCTCGTCGTCTGATATGTCGCATATCTTGCCTAGGGGTGGTAAACGTCAGACCCCAATAGCTCGATAAGTCGTGTCGATATGAGGTCTATAACAGTTCGAGAAACTACTGGTAACACTTACCAGTATATCTCAGCAACCCTGGCCAGGGATTTCCGGTTATAGCCAATCGAACACAGCGCAACATCAACTCCCTATACCGGGAGAGACGAATCCCCTCCTATCGCTCATTGCCTCCATGTGACTCGGGACTGTACCCAAAAACCACCGTTTTGCATGCCCTCTTGGACGTGGTAAGATGGAAATCAAAGCACAGTGGGAACCACACAAGACTCTATAACGATCTCGGGTCAACAGACTACTCTGTACCAGTGTCACCAGAGAACTGCCATCTGACGTAAGGTATAATACCATCTGGGAGTTCTCGGCGAGTCCGTCCAGTGTACCCAGTCTCCACTGAGCACCCGTATATCATCTCTGATGTCAAACACCAATGGATATGGGATCATCCATCGCCCATCTGTATGGGTCGAGAAGGTATACGCTAGTCTACACTAGTATATCGATGCCCCGTCTCGATATACCCACGACTAGGGACCTTGAAGGATGTACTTATTGACTACCATGTCCCCACTAGTATGATCTGCATCATAGTCCAGGTAGTCAAGTACACATCCTAAGGGCTTTACCAACATGTAACAGAGAGACAATCAGTGTACACGTTAAGGTAAAGAGTAACCAGATAGCATACTATCATGTCGAGCGAGAAAGTCCTCCCTATATATGTCCCAACATCCACTGCAATATACATCCTATGTACAGCAATGGCCTCTAGGGCATACATATAACTAACAATCTCCCACTTGCACTAGGGCCATCTGATAGCAGTGGTTGTAGTATCTCATACTCAACCATCCCATAAAAGTCTCTTTCTGGAAAAAGGCCTTTGTGAGTGGATCCGCCGTGTTGTCCTCTGAGTCTACTCTCCTAACCTCGATCACCCTGGAGATCAAACATCTCCATGATCAGGTGATACTGCCTTTGAATATGTCTGGCTCACTGATGGGACCGGGGTTCCTGGCATGAGCCACAACTCCATTGTCACACAATGGGAGGAACAAAGTTCATCTCATGAACCAATATACATCCAGACTACCTCTTTGGTAGCATCTTAAGTAGCGATGTATCGAGCCTTTATCGTCTAGTATGCCACGGTATCTAGCTTGGAACTCTTCTAACATACCGTCCCTTTACTAAGGGTAAAGACAATGCCTGTGACTGACTTTCAGTCGTCCTTATCACCCTGGAACCCTTCCAGTGATTCTCCTCAGGATCGGTTGACACCATCTCACTACAACTAGTGAGAATCCTAACATCCAATTAGATCTATCTCATAGATCCAAAATCCAGGATTTAGGAGGTATCATTTTGATCCTATATGGAGAATCATTGTGATAAGCGGAGATTGACCGAGCGTAGCATAGGAAACTTCTTCCCTATCAAGAGTATGCCATCCACGTACTCTCCGAGGATCATCACCATACTCCCTACTACCTTTTTGTATATACAAGGTTCATCTACCACTTTGATGATGTCAAACTGTTTGACTACTACATCAAAACAGATGTTCCAACTCCGCGATGCCTGCTTTATCCTATAAAGCATCTTGTACACGTTTCCGCTGCTCCCACTGTCTATGAAGCCCTCTGGCTGTGTACTTATAGACGCTCTCTTCCAAAATATCATTTAGAAAAGCAGTCATGACACCCAACCACCAGATATCGTAGTCATGGTATGTAGCCGTGGTAAGTAGGATCTGGATGGACTTAAGCATAGCCACTTGAAAAGGTTTCATCATTATCCACGCCTGGTCGATGACGAAAAGCTTTAACAAGTCTAGCTTTGAAAGTCTCAACTTTTCCATCTACACCAAGTAATCTTCTCAAGATATACTTGCTCCTGATGGGGATTTAACCCTTCAGATATAGCAACCAAAGACCATACTTTGTTGGTGTACATGGATTCCATCTCAGATCGCTAAGCATCCAGCCATTCTTACAGAGTCCCTACTCTCGATGGCCTGCTCGAAACTAGTTGGGTCATCATCTCATGATGCAATCCTCGCTCCCACTGTCATAGAGGAACCGAAGTATCTCTCAGGTGGGTGAGGAACCCTACTAGATCGGCGGAGAGGCTGAGGTTCCTTGGTCTCTACTGAATCCTTTGGTTCTATCAAATCATCAGCTGCATTTTGTATAGCTGGAACATTTCCAGTTCTACATTACAGACCTTGCCTCGAGCTTGTCCGGATTATGCTTTTAGACATAGCTCGGACAACCCCAAATCTTAACTAACTTAAGATATGGGCTCTTCCCTTTCCATATTACATATGAAGTGGTAAGCAACTGATTTGATTCGAACCCTATTCAATAGGTATGCAACTTCTCAAGTGCATAACTCCCAAAAGGAAATGGGTAACTCAGTAGTACTCATCATAGAGCACACCTTATCACATAGGGTGTTATTGCTCCGCCCCGATATACCATCATGCTATGGTATATACGGAGGAGTAATGCTGAGAGAGAATCTCATTCTCCTTTAGAATAGTCCAGGATCTCCGTGCTCAAGTATTCTCCTCCTTGATCACATCAAAGGACATAATACTTATACCCTTATTTTGGTTCTCTACTTCTAACTTATATTCTGTGAGTTTCTCAAAAGGTTCGGACTTGTGTTTCAACAGGAACATAGGTCTGAATCTCGAAAGATCATCAGAGAATGTAATGAAGTACAAAGAACCGTTCTTGGCATGTGTAGACAGGGGATCTTACATACATCAACATGTATCATCCCAAGAGTTCACTAACTCTTTCTCTGTTTCCAATAAACAGAGCTGGTGTCATTATATCTTTGTGACATGACTGGCAAGTTTCACAAGATGTAGATTCAAACTGATTTAAATATGCATCTATATGTAATTTAAGCTAGTCGGGTCGCATTGATATGACTTAGTCTACAATACCTCAAGAAGGATTCGTTCATTTCTGAACTATTCCTCTTGTGTGTGTTCCATATACTAAGAACTGTAGTTTGATTTAGAACATCAATGCTTTTAGATAACGTGCCTGAACCGATCAACTTTTGATATAGGAAATGTTCAAAAACATTATCCATCAATACAAAATTATATCCTTTCTTTACTAGTAAAGAGACTGATATGATTTTGTATATCAGGTTCGGTATCTAATAACATTCGTTCAGAATCAATGTATTTGGAATACAGGGTGACAGTGACCAACAGACTTGGCTGCAACACTTGCCCCGTTTTCTGCCTCATGAAACTTATCACCCATTCTCAGTTCTCTACCTATCTGTAGCCCTATGTAACAGATTACATATCTGGGATCCTGATCTGGTATCAAATACCCAGGACGTAGAGGATACAGAGAAACAGTTCTTTGTAACAAACACACCCGAAGATGATGCATCAGCATGCACTCTCTTCGTTTGGGCGGCACGGGAATTCTGGTATTCCCCAATTTCCGGCTCTGTCTTATAACAATTATAAGTTGGAGCGGGACCTGTTAGTTGTATGTATGCCCTAGAGGCCAGTATTGTACAGATGATGTATATTATATTGGATGCTTGGACATATATAGAGATGACTTTCTTGCTCGATATGATAGTATGCTATCTGGTTGCTCTTTATCTTAACATGTACACTTGTCTCTTTACACTGTCTTATGGTTACATGTTGGTAAAGCCCTTAGGATGTGTACTTGACTACCTGGACTATGATGCAGATCATACTAGTGGGGACATGGTAGTCCATAAGTACATCCTTCAAGGTCCCTAGTCGTGGGTGTATCGAGACGGGGCATCGATATACCAGAGTAGACTAGCGTATATGCTTCTTGACCCATGAGATGGGCGATGGATGATCCCATATCCATTGGTGTTTGACATCAGAGATGGTATACGGGTGCTCAGTGGAGACTGGGTACACTGGACGGACTCGCCGAGAACTCCCAGATGGTATTATACCTCACGTCAGATGGCAGTTCTCAGGTGACACTTGTGCAGGTTAGTCTGTAGACCCGAGATCGTCATAGAGTCTTATGTGATTCCCACTGTGCTTTGATCTCCACCTTACCACGTCCATGAGGGCATGCAAAACGGTGGTCTTTGGGTACAGTCCCGAGTCACATGGAGGCAATGAGCGATAGGAGGGGTTTCGTCTCTCCCGGTATTGGGAGTTGATGTTGCGCTGTGCTCGATTGGCCGTAACAGGGAAGTCCCTGGCCAGGGCTGATCAGAGATTTGCTGGTAAGTCTTACCAGTAGTTTCTCGACCCGTTATGAGCCTCACATCGGCACGACTTATCGGTTATTGGGGTCTGACGTTTACCACCCCTAGACTTGATATGCGACATATCAGACGAACAGACCAGACTGTACGGTAAGTGTTACTGGTTCGATTCACAGGAGTGTGAGCGGGCTAGCTCGTCGATCTTCTGATCGCTCAATACCCGGATGGCCGTTAAGTTTAGCAGACCGCTTGCGGCTTGTGGGTGCTTGATATGATCATCATCTGCTACCGGCGTATTGACGAGTCTTTAGAGTCCTACACAGAGGTTTCCTGGCTCAAGCGAAACGAAATAGGAGCGCATATGAGATATGTGCAGGACCGAGAATAATGCGTGTATGTGATACCGTATTTCATTCTCGCGATGGATGTATCGATTGGTTATATTCGATATGACCTAGTTATCGAATCATTGATTCGATAAGCCGATACATAGAATACTAGTCGGTTATATGCGATATGACCGGATCGTTAAGTCAAGTGTTGATTTAATGATTTAATGTATAATTATATATTTGATATATTGCTTTGCATTAGCTAGTATTAGTTCACTTTATATGGATTTTCTCACTTGATGTGCAAGAAGTATATGTGATATACTTTTGTGCATATATTTGTATCATGTTTGATGATACTTGATCATTTAGTTAAGTGTATAGAATTAAACCATGGTTAATTTGATAATTAGGGTTTTGCATATTCATTTATTTATTTATTTATTTATTTGGAAAAGATAAAGATGAGAATGGTGGCTTTCTTTGTTTATAGTTGAAGCTTCATGAAGCTTTGACTTCTTAACCATTCTTTTCTTCATGCTTAACCCTAACCCATCCAAGTAACCATGGTCTATTCTCTACACTCAACTATGGTTAGCTTATGATAAGTATTGAATTATTTTTCATTTTAATAGAACACTTATCATATTCTTTCTTTTTCATCATCTTCTTCTTCAAGATAGAAAGCTTGATGCCATCAATGGCAACTTGAGATATAAAGTGAGAAATCCAATTCTAAAGTGAACCCACCTCCTATTTCTTCACCCTCTACCTCTTGCCAAGTTGTTTTGGGCGTTTTCTTCACAAGTTTCACAACTTTGTGAAGTCGGAGCTTGAACTTGTGATGCCTCGACGTAGATCATCTTCGGCACGAAGCCGACGACCTAGTCCGCCCAATTCTCCGATGAAGCCGACGTTTGAGTTCGGGATTCGAGATGGACAGCGAGAGGACGCCTACGTGGAGCTAAGGAAGTGGAGAACCGGATCTACAAAGGTTGTAGCCTCTCTCCTTTAGTTAAGATGTTAACTAGTTTCGTTTTCGCCTAAATTTCTAGTTAACGATCCGTATTAGGGTTTCTCGGCACCCGTAAAATTTGAAATTGGCATGGTTGATGCCTTGTGAGACCTCTTGAGAGTGCCTAGGAACCCTACAGTGGTATCAGAGACTAGCTAGAGCCTTAGGCGAAGTCTAGACGGAGTTTGAAGTCCGATCGACCCGAAACCCCAACTCAAATATTGCTCTCTGGACTTTTTCTAAAAAATGGGATTTTTCCATATTAAAAATTCTTAAAAATATCAACATGAAGATATAAGAATTATGGTGCAAAACGAGCTCATGATACGTCTAAACCGCCGCGGAAACGCGGCATAAGCATGGCTTCTGCCGCGGTTCCGCCGCCTACTGTTCACAATGCGCAATAATTTTTGCACAGTAATTCCTCTTTTCTTGTGCTGAGTTTTATGGGAATTTTTAATATTTATTCAAGAGTTGAATTTTCTGGGATTGTTTTGGGGATTCGGTGTTTCGATCGGAGTATCAGATTTTTTCTATGTGGCTTTCCGGATAAATTTTAGAATATGTTAAAAAGTTCGACCAGATATAAATACCCAATTTTTCCCCTGTCGGGAAATTTCCAAGTGTTGGATTTTTCCATAGTTTAACGACGTTCTAAGTAGTGCAAGTAACGCGATGGACCCTCTAGAAGACAACAAACCTTAACTCGATTATGTGACCGTCTTGAACTGCCCTTTGAACCTTCGGGTTTGGGGCAGTACGGCGTGCCACATGTGAGGCGTTGGCTTGAACCTTCTACGGCTGGACCGTTGGTACCGAGGCACGAACTGAATGTTATTAGACTTGTTTCATGTGTTGAGCTGTATCGGGAAAACTTGGGTATTCGACTGTTCGATCGGAAAGTTTAACATTTTCTGTTTATCTGGAATGTGATACAATAATTGGAATTCACAAACAGTTATGAGATAACTGAATGAATGTTATAAATCTAGCGGTTTAGTTTCACTTGATATTGAAAAGAGTTTTCGATAATGAGACTAAAATGCGGGGTGTATAACTGTTAGGCATGTGATGTCTAAGTATTTCATTTGATTAGGCATGTGATGTCTAAAGAGGTTGCGGATTCCAACTGTTGTAGTTTTACACTTTCTTTTCTGTGACCGTAAGTGTAATATGTGATATCGCCGGTTTCGTTGCTATATGTCAACGACAATTGGGATGGACATACTTACTTATGTTGATGACATGTGATGTTATGTGTTGCTGGATATGTTATATTGGATTGTCGTGTTTGAATAGCCGGGGGTTTTTTTTTTGTGAGATGAGTGTTTTTCATTTTTCATTCATGTAAAAACTTGTATGTAATATTCTTTTATTTGGGGCACTTCCAGGTTGCGGAAGCTGTCACCCTTTGTATATTATTTACTTTTCCGCATTAGGATAGACCCAAGGAGGGGAGCACAAGTAACCGGGTTCTGGGGTTCAGTGGGAGACCAACTCGAGGAGTCGAGTCCGGGTCTCCTAACCCAAGAATTGGCAGGGTTGCTTGCCGCTCACGTAGGGGTCTAGGGGTGTGGGATTGGCTATTCATCACGACCGTGGAATCCGTGTTTTATACTGGCTCGTATTGAAAACACGGACGTCCTAGTATATCCAATGTTTCATATGTTTCTTCTGCTGCGATATCTGTGATGTGATCATGTGATGTTCTATGATAGATACTTTATATAGTATATATGATATATTATATAGACGTTACTTATGTTTTACACCCGCGCTAGCCCTGCCCTGCTCTGTCGTTAGTCATCTAACCTAACGGTGCACGAGGGGACATCGAGGCGAATGCGGATGGCATAAGTGTACGTCGTATTTATCTGTGATGTTTAGGTATTTAAATGATGGGACTTCATTAATGTGATTAATGAAATAAAAGAAACCAAATGATGTTGTAGAATCAGATTTTAAAATAAAACAGGTAGCTACAGTTCTTGCTTTGCATAGCGGTATATATGATATACCCTGCACCTTATTCGATGAGGAAAGGACCGAGATCCCTTCACCGGGAGTGACTCCTTTAGCAATAACTGGTAGATGCTACACACTCGGTTTGTTTTTGATTGCTTCTATAGTTTCTGCTTTGCACAGTGATATATATGATATATCCCGCACCTCATTCGACGAGGAAAGGGCCGACGATCCCTTCACCGGGAGTGACCCCTTTAGCAAAACTAGAAAAGCCTCAAAATCACTCCATTTAGAAACTTCATTTGATTCTACAACGATATCAAGTTCATTACGCAATAGGTTTTCAGAAAAACCTGCCGTAGCCCTCCGTCATTTCAGATAAGTACTAGTTAGTATTCATGCTGCGGTTGTTTGGCATCCGTCAAGGCGTAGTGTACGGTAGCTAACTAGTGCTTATCTGCTAGAATACGATGCGATTGGATTAGGGTATTCGCACGGCGTTGTTTGGCATGCGTCAAGGGTCGTGCGGGTGGGTTTAATTCAATCAAGAAATGTACGGGTTGAACTTGACTAGCGGACTATGGGTTGTTTGGCATGCGTCAAGGTCATAGCACGCTAGGGGCAAAATATTATCGGGAATTTCAAGTGTTGAAATTTGCAATGAGATTGCATACCTTCTATGAGATAGTTGGATCCCGATACCCACTGCGAGTAAGAGTTACTCCTGGGAGAGTTTTACACATTACAATTAGCCGATCAAGTAGGTGTCTAGAAAGGTGTCAACGGGGTTACGCCTCTGGGAAAATGAGGTTTACAGTAATTAGGTTCGTGCGAAAGCACGGGGGACCTCCCTCAATGTACCGACACTGGCCTAGCTGAAAGATTGGCAAACTTGTAGTGTGTAATTAATCCCGGCTAGTCTTTCCTTTCACGGTTTGAAGGAAGATTTGATAAAAAGCAGTGGGAGCCATCCTGATTAGATAAGATAATAACCAATCTGATCTTGCACGAGCATACGCTAAAGTGTTTTCTTCTCTCTCTCTCCAGGTAGCGACCATTTCATGCCCTAATAAAGATAATAATATGGATGTATTGACCAAACCCGCATGTTATACTGTGCTGGGGAACGTTGGTTCCGTTCTTTCCTATAAGAGTTATAGGAATGAACAGGATATAGGGGAATACCAGGATTCCCATGCCACCCGAATGAAGAAAGTACATGATGATGCATTTTCTTCGGGTGTGTTCGTTACAGAGAACTGTTTCTCCATTTGCTCTACGTCCTGGGTATTAGATACCGGGTCAGGATCCCATATATGTAATCAGTTACATGGGCTTAGAAATGGTAGAGAACTTGGAGAAGGTGATAAAGACATAAGAGTTGGAAATGGTGCAATTGTTGCAGCTAAGACTGTCGGGGAATATCACCTTGTGTTACCAACTGGTAATACATTGGTTCTGAACGAATGTTATTACATGCCGAACCTGATATGCAACATTATATCGGTTTCTTTATTGAGTAAAGAGGGATATAATTTTGTATTACAGGATAATGTTATGAACATTTTCCGTAACCAAAAGTTGGTTGGATCAGGCACGTTGTGCAATGGCATTTATGTTCTAAATCAATCAACAGTTCTGAGCATAACAAACACACACAAAAGGAAGAGTTCTGAACTGAACGAATCTTTCTTGTGGCATTGTAGACTGGGTCACATCAATGCGACACGACTAGCCAAGTTGCATAAGGATGGATATTTAAATCCGTTTGAATTTTCATCTTATGACACTTTCCAGTCATGTCTCAAAGGCAAGATGACCAAAACTCCGTTTACGGGACACGGAGAAAGAGTTACCGAACTCTTAGGACTAATACATAGTGATTTATGCGGTCCTATGTCTACACATGCCAGGGATGGTTCTTCGTACTTCATTACATTCACTGACGATCTCTCTAGATTCGGATATGTGTTCCTAATGAAACACAAATCAGAAGCTTTTGAGAAATTTAGAGAATATAAACAAGAAGTCGAAAACCAAACCGGAAAAAGTATTAAAATCCTACGATCTGATCGAGGAGGGGAATACTTAAGCAATGAATTCCTGGACTTCCTAAAAGAGAATGGGATTCTCTCTCAGCTGACTCCTCCATATACACCACAGCACAATGGTGTATCTGAACGGAGAAACCGCACCCTATTAGATATGGTGCGCTCAATGATGAGTACAGCTGAGTTACCTATTTCCTTCTGGGGATATGCGCTTGAGACAGCCATGGACCTATTGAATAGAGTTCCTACCAAATCAGTGCCTACCACTCCATATGAGATATGGAAAGGGAAGAGACCACATTTTAATTATATTAAGATATGGGGTTGTCCAGCCTATGTCAAAAGACAAAATCCGGACAAACTCGAGGCAAGATCAGTCTTATGTAAGTTTGTAGGATATCCCAAAAATTCACAAGGGTATATCTTCTACCACCCCGAGGAACAAAAGGTGTTTGTTTCTCGACATGCCACTTTCTTAGAAAAGAGTTTTCTTATGAAACAGACAAGTGGCATTGAGGTAGAACTGGAAGAGGTTCCAGCGGCACAAACTATAACAGAAGACTTGGTAGAACCAGAGGATTCAGTAGTACCCGACGAACCCCAGCCTCTCCGCCGATCTAGTAGGGTTCCTCGCCAACCTGAGAGATACTACGGTTTTCTCATGGATGGAGGGAGCGAGGATTGCATCATGGATGATGATGACCCAACTAGCTTCGTGCAGGCCATCACGAGTAGGGACTCAGTGAAATGGCTGGATGCTATGCGGTCCGAGATGGAATCCATGTACACCAACAAAGTATGAACTTTGGAAGTTGCTCCTGAAGGGGTAAAACCCATTGGGAGCAAGTGGATCTTCAAGAAAAAACTTGGTGTAGATGGGAAAGTGGAGACTTTCAAAGCTAGACTTGTAGCAAAGTGTTTTCGTCAAAGACCAGGTGTGGACTATGACGAAACCTTTTCTCCAGTGGCTATGCTTAAATCCATCCGGATCATGCTTGCCATCGCTGCATATCATGACTACGAAATCTGGCAAATGGATGTTAAGACCGCCTTTCGAAATGGTGATTTAGAAGAGTGCGTGTACATGACTCAGCCAGAGGGCTTCGTAGACAGTGGGAGCAGCGGGAAGGTGTGCAAGCTGCTTAAATCCATTTATGGATTAAAGCAAGCATCGCGGAGTTGGAACATCTGCTTTGACGTCGTTATCAAAGAGTTTGATTTCGTCAAAAACCCAGATGAACCTTGTATTTACAAGAAGGTGGCAGAGAGTAAGGTTGTCTTCCTCGTATTGTACGTGGACGACATACTCTTGATAGGAAATGATATTCCTATGCTGCAATCGGTCAAGCTCTTCTTATCATAAAGATTCTCAATGAAAGATCTTGGTGATGCCTCCTGCATATTGGGAATTAGGATCTATAGAGATAGATCCAAACGGATTTTGGGATTGTCCCAATCCAGGTACATTGACACCATACTAAAGAGGTTTAGTATGGAAGAATCCAAGCGTGGGAATTTGCCCACGATCTCTGGAGTCACTCTCTCCAAAGAGATGTCTCCCAAGACTGATTTGGAGAGAGCTCGCATGCAAGGGATACCCTATGCTTCGGCTGTAGGCTCTATCATGTATGCGATGCTATGTACCAGACCCGATGTAGCATACTCACTAAGTATAGTGAGCATGTATCAAGCTGATCCTGGAGAGAATCACTGGACAGCTGTGAAGAGCATTCTCAAGTACTTGCGAAGGACTAAAGAGATGCTCTTGGTGTATGGTAACGGAGAACTCCAAGTGGAGTCCTTTACCGATTCGAGCTTCCAGAGTGATAAGGACGACTCTAAGTCGCAGTCGGGCTTTGTCTTTACCCTTTACGGAGGGGCGGTTAGCTGGAAGAGTTCCAAGCAGGAAACCGTGGCAGACTCGACGATGGAGGCTGAATACATCGCTGCCAACGATGCTGCCAAAGAGGCTGTCTGGATCAAGAAGTTCATTACTGAACTTGGAGTGGTTCCATCCATTGAGCATCCAATACCTTTGTATTGCGATAACAATGGAGCGGTGGCTTTGGCCAAGGAACCCAGGTCCCATCAGCGATCCAGGCATATTCTGAGGCGGTATCACCTGATCCGGAAGATAGTTGATCGCCGGGAGATCGAGGTCAGGAGGGTTGACACGAAGAACAACACGGCGGATCCACTCACGAAGGCCATTCCCCAGATACAGTTTGAGAGACTCTTCGGGATGCTCGGTATGCGATACTACAGCAGCTGGCCCTAGTGCAAGTGGGAGATTGTTAGTTGTATATATGCCCTAGAGGCCAGTATTGTACAGATGATGTATATTATATTGGATGCTTGGACATATATAGAGATGACTTTCTTGCTTGATATGATAGTATGCTATCTGGTTGCTCTTTATCTTAACATGTACACTTGTCTCTTTACACTGTCTTATGGTTACATGTTGGTAAAGCCCTTAGGATGTGTACTTGACTACCTGGACTATGATGCAGATCATACTAGTGGGGACATGGTAGTCCATAAGTACATCCTTCAAGGTCCCTAGTCGTGGGTGTATCGAGACGGGGCATCGATATACCAGAGTAGACTAGCGTATACGCTTCTCGACCCATGAGATGGGCGATGGATGATCCCATATCCATTGGTGTTTGACATCAGAGATGGTATACGGGTGCTCAGTAGAGACTGGGTACACTGGACGGACTCGCCGAGAACTCCCAGATGGTATTATACCTCACGTCAGATGGCAGTTCTCAGGTGACACTTGTGCAGGTTAGTCTGTAGACCCGAGATCGTCATAGAGTCTTGTGTGATTCCCACTGTGCTTTGATCTCCACCTTACCACGTCCATGAGGGCGTGCAAAACGGTGGTCTTTGGGTACAGTCCCGAGTCACATGAAGGCAATGAGCGATAGGAGGGGTTTCGTCTCTCCCGGTATTGGGAGTTGATGTTGCGCTGTGCTCGATTGGCCGTAACAGGGAAGTCCCTGGCCAGGGCTGATCAGAGATTTGCTGGTAAGTGTTACCAGTAGTTTCTCGACCCGTTATGAGCCTCACATCGGCACGATTTATCGGTTATTGGGGTCTGACGTTTACCACCCCTAGACTTGATATGCGACATATCAGACGAACAGACCGGACTGTACGGTAAGTGTTACTGGTTCGATTCACAGGAGTGTGAGCGGGCTAGCTCGTCGATCTTCTGATCGCTCAATACCCGGATGGCTGTTACGTTTAGCAGACCGCTTGCGGCTTGTGGGTGCTTGATATGATCATCATCTGCTACCGGCGTATTGACGAGTCTTTAGAGTCCTACACAGAGGTTTCCTGGCTCAAGCGAAACGAAATAGGAGCGCATATGAGATATGTACAGGACCAAGAATAATGCGTGTATGTGATACCGTATTTCATTCTCGCGATGGATGTATCGATTGGTTATATTCGATATGACCTAGTTATCGAATCATTGATTCGATAAGCCGATACATAGAATACTAGTCGGTTATATGCGATATGACCGGATCGTTAAGTCAAGTGTTGATTTAATGATTTAATGTATAATTATATATTTGATATATTGCTTTGCATTAGCTAGTATTAGTTCACTTTATATGGATTTTCTCACTTGATGTGCAAGAAGTATATGTGATATACTTTTGTGCACATATTTGTATCATGTTTGATGATACTTGATCATTTAGTTAAGTGTATAGAATTAAACCATGGTTAATTTGATAATTAGGGTTTTGCATATTCATTTATTTATTTATTTGTTTATTTATTTATTTCGAAAAGATAAAGATGAGAATGGTGGCTTTCTTTGTTTCTAGTTGAAGCTTGATGAAGCTTTGACTTCTTAACCATTCTTTTCTTCATGCTTAACCCTAACCCATCCAAGTAACCATGGTCTATTCTCTACACTCAACTATGGTTAGCTTATGATAAGTATTGAATTATTTTTCATTTTAATAGAACACTTATCATATTCTTTCTTCTTCATCATCTTCTTCTTCAAGATAGAAAGCTTGATGCCATCAATGGCAACTTGAGATATAAAGTGAGAAATCCAATTCTAAAGTGAACCCACCTCCTATTTCTTCACCCTCTACCTCTTGCCAAGTTGTTTTGGGTGTTTTCTTCACAAGTTTCACAACTTTGTGAAGTCGGAGCTTGAACTTGTGATGCCTCGACGTAGATCATCTTCGGCACGAAGCCGACGACCTAGTCCGCCCAATTCTCCGATGAAGCCGACGTTTGAGTTCGGGATTCGAGATGGACAGTGAGAGGACGCCTACGTGGAGCTAAGGAAGTGGAGAACCGGATCTACAAAGGTTGTAGCCTCTCTCCTTTAGTTAAGATGTTAACTAGTTTCGTTTTCGCCTAAATTTCTAGTTAACGATCCGTATTAGGGTTTCTCGGCACCCGTAAAATTTGAAATTGGCATGGTTGATGCCTTGTGAGACCTCTTGAGAGTGCCTAGGAACCCTACAGGACCAACGTCCCCCAGCTCTGTATAACAAGCGGGTTCGGTCAATAATCCGTATTATTATCTTGATTAAGGCGTGATATGGTCGCTACCCGGAGAGAGAGAGAAGAAAACACTCAGCGTGCGCTCTTGCAAGAATAGATTGGTTATTATCTTATCTAATCAGGATGGCTCCCACTGCTTTTTATCAAATCTTCCTTCAAACCCTAAAAGGAAAGACTAGCCGGGATTAATTACACACTACAAGTTCGCCAATCTTTCAGCCAGGCCAGTGTCGGTACTTTGAGGGAGGTCCCCCGTGCTTTCGCACGAACCTAATTAATGTAAACCTCGTTTTCCCAGAGGCGTAACCTCGTTGACACTTTTCTAGACACCTACTTGATCGGCTAATTGTAATGTATAAAACTCTCCCAGGAGTAACTCTTACTCGCAGCGGGTATCGGGATCCAACTATCTCATAGAAGGTATGCAATCTCATTGCAAGTTTCAACACTTGAAATTCCCGATAATATTTTGCCCCGAACGATCTATGACCTTGACAAGGTCAACAAACCATAGACCGCAAGTCAAGTTCAACCCGTCATTTCTTGATTGAATCAAACCCACCCGCACGACCCTTGACAAGGTCAACAAGGTCGCACGACTACCCTAATCCAATCGCATCATATGCTTATGCAGATAAGCACTAATTAGCTACCGCACACTACACCTTACCATAGTCAACAAACGTAGCACGAATACTGACTAGTACTTATCTGAAATGACGGAGGGCTACGACAGGTTTTTCTGAAAACCTATTGCGTAATGAACTTGATATCGTTGTAGAATCAAATGATTTTAAAATGGAGTGCTTTTGAGGCTTTTCTAGTTTTGCTAAAGGAGTCACTCACGGTGAAGGGATCGTCGGTCCTTTCCTCGTCGAATGAGGTGCGGGATATATCATATATATCACTGTGCAAAGCAAAAACTCTTAAAAGTAATCAAAAGACAAACCGAGGGTTGTAGCATCTGCCAGTTATTGCCAAAGGAGTCACTCCCGGTGAAGGGATCTCGGTCCTTTTCTCATCGAATAAGGTGCAGGATATATCATATATACCGCTCTGCAAAGCAAGAACTGTAGCTACCTGTTTTATTTTGAAATTCGATTCTACAACATCTTAGGTTTCTTTTATTTCATTAATCACATTAATGAAGTCCCATCATTTAAGTACCTAAACATCACAGATAAATACGACGTACACTTATGCCATCCGCATTCGCCTCGATGTCCCCTCGTGCACCGTTAGGTTAGGTAACTAACGGCAGAGCAGGGCAGGGCTAGCGTGGGTGTAAAACATAAGTAACATCTATATATAATATATCATATATACTATATACAGTATCCATCACAGAACATCACATGATCACATCACAGATATCGCAGCAGAAGAAACATATGAAATATTGGATATACTAGGACGTCCGTGTTTTCAATACGAGCCAGTATAAAACACGGATTCCACGGTCGTGATGAATAGCCAAACCCACACCCTTAGACCCCTACGAGAGCGGCAAGCAACCCTACCAATTCTAGAGTTAGGAGACCCGGACTCGACTCCTCGAATTGGTCTCCCACTGGACTCCAGAACCCGGTTACTTGTGCCCTCCTCCTTGGGTCTATCCTAGTGCGGAAAAGTAAATAATATACAAAGGGTGACATCTTCCGCAACCTGGAAGTGCCCCAATAAAAGAATATTACATACAAGTTTTTACATGAATGAAAATGAAAAACACTCATCTCACATAAAAACCCCCCGGCTATTCAAACACGACGATCCAATATAACATATCCAGCAACACATAACATCACATGTCATCAACGTAAGTAAATATGCGTATCCCAATTGTCGTTGACATATAGCAACGAAACCGGCGATATCACATATTACACTTACGGTCACAGAAAAGTAAGTGTAAAACTACAACAGTTGGAATCCGCAACCTCCTCAGACATCGCATGCCTGACCAAATGAATTCCTTAGACATCGCATGCCTAATAATTATAAACCCCGCATTTTAGTCTCAAAATCGAAAACACTTTTCAATATCAAATCGGGCAATTCAACAAGATTCCCGACATCCTGATCGAATGCTCGTCGCAAACTTTAGTAGGCGGCCGCACCCCCGACGCCGTCGACGAAGTGCACCAAGGAGGAACACCGCTGCCGCGAGCACCCGAACAGATGCTTTCGTCGACGGGGTTCTCCTACATTCACTTGGTCGGGGCTATGGAGCGAGGCTGTCTATAAAGTTTACCCGGCGAGTATCCGCGTACGCTACGTGATTGCGACGGACTTTTGATCACATCAAAATTCCGTGGCAACCGATCAAGTGAGACTAAACTGCTATGTTTATAACATTCATTCAGTTATCTCATAACTTCTTGTGAATTCCAATTATTGTATCACATTCCGAATAAGATAGAAAATGTTAAACTTTCCGATCGAACAATCGAACACCCAAGTTTTCCCTAAACAGCTCAACTCATGAAACAAGTCTAAAAACATTCAGTTCGTGCCTCAGTACCAACGGTCCAGCCGTAGAAGGGTCAAGCCAACGCCTCACATGTGGCACGCCGTACTGCCCCAAACCCAAAGGTTCAAAGGGCAGTTCAAGACGGTCACATAATCGAGTTAAGGTTTGTTGTCTTCTAGAGGGTCCATCGCGTTACTTGCACTACTTAGAACGTTATTAAACCACGGAAAAATCCAACACTTGGAAATTTCCCGACAGGGGAAAAATTGGGTATTTATATCCGGTCGAACTTTTTAACATATTCAAAAATTATCCGGAAACCACATAGACAAAATCTGATAATCCGATCGAATATACGAATCCCCAAAACAACCCCAGAAAATTCAACTCTTGAATAAAATATTAAAATTATTCAGAAAACACAGGAGTCAAATATAACAATTACTTTGCAAACAAAAGTCAAAGATTCAACATAACGGCCGCGGAACCGCCGCGACACGTGGGGTAAGGCCGCGGTTCCGCGGCGGGTTGACGGAGTTAGAGCTCCGTTTTGCACAGTAATTCATAAAAACCCTGCTTAATTTTCTGCAGATTTTTAATATGGAAAAATCCAGATTTTTAAAAATTGGACAGAGAGCATTTTGGAAATGGGTTTCGGGTTCGTTCGGATTTCAAACGTCGTCTAGACTTCGCCTAAGGCTCTAGCTAGGCTCTGATACCACTGTAGGGTTCCTAGGCACGCTAAAGAGGTCTCGCAAGGCCTCAACCATGCCAATTTCAAATTTTAGGGGTGCCGAGAAACCCTAGACTACGGATCGTAAACTAGATGTCTAGGCGAAAAAGAAACTAGTTTACAACTAAACTAAAAGAACGGAAATACAACATTTGTAGATCCGTTTCTCCACCTCCATAGCTCCATGATGAAGTCCTTTCCGCTGTCCAAATCGAACCATGACTCTTGCATCGGCTTCATCGGAGAAAAAGCGGGCTAGGTCATCGACGACGATGCCGAAGATGATCTACGTCGAGGCATCACTAGATCAAGCTCCACCTTCACCAAGCCATGAAAACTTGTGAAGGAAACACCCTATACTACTTGGCAAGAGGTAGAGGATGAAGAAATAGGAAGTGGGTTCACTTTAGAATTGGATTTCTCACTCTTTTTCTCAAGTTGCCATTGATGGTGGCATAGTTTCATTCTTGAAGAAGAAGAAGAAGATGAAGATGATAATATGATAAGTTAATTAAAAAGAATAATAAAAATGAATACTTATCATATCATAACCTTAGTTAGGTGTAGAGAATAGACCATGGTTAGTTATGATGGTTAGGGTTAAGCAAGAGACATGAATGGTGGATTAGGTCAAAGCTTCATAAAGCTTCAACAAAACAACAAATAAAGCCACCATTCTTTTCTTATCATTTTCAAAATGAATAAACAAATAAAAGAATGAATAAGCAAAACCCTAATCATCATTTTAACCATGGTTTAGTTCTTTACACTTAACCAAATAAGCATGTATCATCAAACATGATACAATCATGTGCATAAAAGTATATCGCATATACAACTTGCACAAATCAACTGAGAAAATCCATTTAAAGTGAACCAATACTAGTTAATGTAAAGTAATATATCAAATATATAATTATACATTAAATCATTAAATCAACACTTGATTCAATGATCCGGTCATGTCGAACATAACCGACTAGTATTCAATGTATCGGCTTATCGAATCAACGCTTGAATCGATAACTAGGTTATATCGCATACAACCATTCGATACATTCATCCCGAGAATAGAATACGGTATCACATACACGCATTATTCTCGGTCCCGCACATATCTCATATGCGCTCCTATTTCGCTTCGCTTGAGCCAGGAAACCTCTGTGTAGGACTCTAAAGACTCGTCAATACGCCGGCAGCAGGTGATGATCATATCAAACACCCACAAGCCGCAAGCGGTCTGCTAAACGTAACGGCCACCCGGGTATGGAGCGATCAGAAGATCGACGAGCAAGCCCGCTCACACTCCAGTGAATCCAACCAGTAACACTACCGTACAGTCCGGTCTCGTCGTCTGATATGTCGCATATCTTGCCTAGGGGTGGTAAACGTCAGACCCCAATAGCTCGATAAGTCGTGTCGATATGAGGTCTATAACAGTTCGAGAAACTACTGGTAACACTTACCAGTATATCTCAGCAACCCTGGCCAGGGATTTCCTGTTATATCCAATCGAACACAGCGCAACATCAACTCCCTATACCGGGAGAGACGAATCCCCTCCTATCGCTCATTGCCTCCATGTGACTCGGGACTGTACCCAAAAACCACCATTTTGCACGCCCTCTTGGATGTGGTAAGATGGAAATCAAAGCACAGTGGGAACCACACAAGACTCTATGACGATCTCGGGTCAACAGACTACTCTGTACCAGTGTCACCAGAGAACTGCCATCTGACGTAAGGTATAATACCATCTGGGAGTTCTCGGCGAGTCCGTACAGTGTACCCAGTCTCCACTGAGCACCCATATATCATCTCCGATGTCAAACACCAATGGATATGGGATCATCCATCGCCCATCTGTATGGGTCGAGAAGGTATACGCTAGTCTACTCTGGTATATCGATGCCCCGTCTCGATATACCCACGACTAGGGACCTTGAAGTATGTACTTATGGACTACCATGTCCCCACTAGTATGATCTGCATCATAGTCCAGGTAGTCAAGTACACATCCTAAGGGCTTTACCAACATGTAACAGAGAGACAATCAGTGTACACGTTAAGGTAAAGAGTAACCAGATAGTATACTATCATGTCGAGCGAGAAAGTCCTCCCTATATATGTCCCAGCATCCACTGCAATATACATCCTATGTACAGCAATGGCCTCTAGGGCATACATATAACTAACAATAGGGAATGAAGAAAACCAATTTGCCTAAGTAGGGTGTACAGAAGGTAATAAATAAAGACAAAATATAGGGATTAGAAAGAGGGCAAAGTAAATTGCGACCACTATCATTTACGACCAAACCGCGTATTTCATCGCACTCCTACTTCACCTTTGCTTTTTTCCCCAGTTTGGGAGAAATAGAATAGGGTATTATTCAGTTGTCTTTTATCATCACCTTCTCTCAAGTTGCGAGTACTCCTAGGATTAGGAGTGTCCTATTATGCTTACTGGATAGTCTTCTTCCAAACCATAGGCTGGTGCCGAACGGTAGGGAAGGAAGAAAACCATTTAGCCTAAAGGGGTGTACAGAAGGTAATGAATAAAGACAAATAAAGAGATTTGGAGAGATGGTAAAGAAACATACGGTTATAGTCATGAATTGGATTATGGAATAGGCATTACTAGGAATACCAGGATCCTCTACGAAACATTTTCATGTTTCAGTTTCACTGTGCATTGTTAAAGGAAAACTGATTTCCCGATTAGATACTTACTCCAGGGTATGTATTTACCAGGTATGATTCTTACATCTGTATGGTTTTTATAGATGATGAGTGGGAGTAAGTTATTGGGAATAAGGTGATCATCCTCATTATATCGGAATTCGTTGTAATTGGTGATATTTGAGGAAATCGCCTGGTTTTTTGCCGGACGGCATGTATTTGGTTTTGAGTATCCGTTGTTGTGCACCAATTTCAAAATGATATATCTGTACGTTTATTTTTATAAAGTGAGATATAACTTTTTGAAATTATGTCCTTGACATTTACCTATATCAGTTGACGATTGGGTAAGGAGCATTGAACAATGGAGTAGTTCTTAAGAATAAGTACAGTTTTCAACCTACGATGCATAGGTTTTGAGTTATTCGACTCAGGGGACTCATACAGAGTATTGTATGCTGTCCAGTGTCCATCAGGACAAAGGGGTTGGTCCTCGTACTATGTTCTGTTTACTTGTGACTTCTCTAGTTTATAGACAAGTGTTTCGTAGAAATACAAAGTCTAAGTTTTGAGAAGTTATGAGTATAAGAATAAAATAGAGAACCAGGTGTCGCAAGTATCGGGATTTTTCAAGGTGATCGAAGATGTAGATACTTGTGATTGATATTCAGTTGATAGTAATGGTTTTGAGAAACTTGTTTCTCTTTCAGGTTACTCATAATTGGATGTATTCCTAAGTTGAGTAATGCTGATTAGCCTCTCTCCATTAAGTTGATATGCACTGGAGACAGCTGCATGATTTGAATCTAGTTCCAATTAAATCAGTGCCAAAGTTTCTATATTGGATATAGAATGGTTCATATCTTAACGATGTTAAGGTATGGGGAGTTGTCCGGCTTATGTTTAAAACCAGACTCTGGATAACTCAAGGCACGTTTCTGTAATGGCAGTTTGTGGGTTGGCCCAGGCTATGACGAGGGTTGACTTTCTACCATCTGGAAGATCAATGGTGATATTGTTCTTGACTCGCCACAGTTTTAGTAAAATGGATTTTTTTAGAAAACAGTAGTGGGAGTATGGTAGAACTTGAAGTGATTCCTGAACCGCAAACGATTACGGAAAATTTAATAGAACCTAAAGATTCAATCAGGTTTGACATTCCATTAGCCACTCCGCAGATATGGTGGGTAACCTCAGGCACCCGAGAGATACTCCGGTGTAAGTCTACGGTAGCGGCCCGGCCGTCTGTTCGAGGCCAAAATAAGGAAACGAAAACTTTTTCTAAACTAGAAACCGGCGCTATCGTAGACTTTAATCCCGGATCGAACTATTAACCTATAAACTAGCAACTAGAGAAGGGATAGAAAATCTATACCGATCGATCCGTGTCCTTCGGTCTTTGGCCACCATCCCAAGCTCCTTGCCGCATTTCCGAGCTCCGGTCTCCTCGTCGGAAAGGGCACCACATCATCGAGACTTTTTACGGGCTCCCGCTTCATCCGAAGCAACTCGGGTACGAAGTTCGCTAGCCGACGTGCCCAAGGTGAAGTAGAGAATGTGTGTGATCACTTTGTCTCAGGCATCCATTGATTCTCATCACATGAGAGTGTATGGATGGAGGTTAGAGATGAAGCAATTGATGGAGGTTGTGAGCTAGAGGAAGAAGAAGAAGAGGATGCATTTTCTTTTCTTTTGTTGTATGATGAAATGAGAGTGAGTGAGAGTGAAAATAATACAAGAGCCAACCTTATCATGGCTGCCCTTCTCTCTCTTCCTCTCATTTCAATTTACAAATCCATCACAAAATGTGACATATGCACAATAAAAGAGATCATGAGTCACTTGGTTGCATGTGTCACAATAAATGCACCTCATGATGATTTCTAGCTTGTAATTTCCATTTGTAAACATTAACCCAAATGTTTTCAACAATAAAAAGATACGGCAACATCTAAAGTAAACTCGTGACGGATCATAAGGATACCCCTCACCTGTATATACATACCTGCATCCGCATTCCAACTGAATGCGAATGCGATGAGACTAAAGTAATCCAACAAATCTAGTACTAGGATCCGGCTTAAACCAAAGCCCACTAGTATGATCCGCCCGATCATGATCCGTGCACTACTGCACGTATATGATCGGACCCTGCCATATATCATACGGCCTCTACAACGTTTCGCCCGAAACTTGAGAAACTGTCTGTGGGGGACTCTAAAAACTCGTCAATACTTTGGCTGTTGATTTAACCACTAGCACATCAGTGGTACTAGCTGTACGTAACGGGATACCAGGTATTGACCAAAAGGGAAGTCGATGAGCGAACTCATCCTGACACCCTACTGAGCCTATCAGTGACAATATCCGTACAGTCCGGTCCGTTCGTCTATGAGCATCGCATGGCGGGCCTAGGGGGTTAGTAAAAGTCAGACCCCCAAAAGCGGTACAAGTCGTGTCGGAGTGTATCCCAGAACACCCTGAGATACTACTGGAATACCTACCAGTAAATCTCCTGCCTTGGCCAAGGACTTCGTGTAATGGCTCTCCTAGACACAGCGCGATCTCACCCCCAATACCGGGAGAGACGAAACCCCTGCCGATCCGCTCACTGCCTCCATGTGGTTCGGGACTGTACCCAACTAAAACCTGTTTGCATGACTCCTTTGAGCCGTGGTAGGGTAGTAATCAAAGCACAGTGGGAACTCATACGAGAAAAATGACGATCTCAGGTCGATGAACTAACCTGTACACATGTCACCAGGGAACTGCTATCTGACGTCGGTATAATACCAACTAGCATGTTCCCGGCGAGTCCTGTCCGGTGTACTCATAACCCAATGAGCACCTGTATACATCTTAGGTGAACCAACTGACACCAATGGCTTGTGAGACCGGTCACCGCCCCTCGTCGGGGTCTCGACTGTATGCACTAGTTTACTAATGGATTATCGATGCCCAGTCTCGAAAACTCCCACGACTAGGGACCACTTTAAGGATGTGCTTATAGACCCCAGCTCCCATGTATATGATCGCCATCATACTGCTGGCAGTCAAGCAAGAATCCTAAGGGCTCTATCAACGTGTAATAGCGACCTGTAAGGTCACCTAAAGCAGTACACGATGATAAAGATAAACCAGATAGCATACTATCATCTCGAGTAAGACTGTCCTACCGGTATAGGTCCTCTCTCAATCATTGCAATCACGTGCCTGCGATCCAATAATTGACTCTGAGGGCACTATATCCAACAATCACCTACGTACACTCAAGGCTAATTATTGCGATGTCGCATACTCACAGCCCGTATGATACCGAACACCCAACTCCTTTACTAGTCAGTCTCATAAAGCCCGTTTGCGAAACTATTGCGTTCGAAGAATAGCCTCAGTGAGTGGATCCGCCCTGATGTTTCTTTCTATGTCTCTCTTTATCTCAAGTTCACGGACAAAACCATCTCCCAAAATGAGCAATACCTGTCTTAGAATATGTCTGGATATTTGATGGGACCTAGTTCATAAATGAACTCCAAATCCAAACTTCTTAGACTGTATCGTCGACCAAATTTAATCAGTGTCTTGCACCACGCCTCCCTCAGTATCCGCTTGGACCACCTGTCCAAACTACTGCCCCTCATCAGAGGGAAAACTATAACTCAGACAGTCACTCTGTCATCCAGGTCACCTTGGAAGCCTGGAATGATAACCGTCTCCTAAAAGTGGCTGTTGTTATCATATCCCTAGAACATCCACTTTTGTTCTAAAACTGCTTCCGAACGTTTCTCCAGGATAGGATTAATATCAACTTCTTGCATCTCGTGCAAAAACAACATCTGGTGTGATACTTGACATCTCATGATCAACTCAATTGCCTAAGCAAGTGATATGTCAATCATGTACATCCCTCTCCCCTTTAGTCTGTAAGACACCTTTAGAAAGGGAGACTCCATCACCTGCAGGTATACTACCGTGCCAGGAGTCGTCCATTCTAAAACACCTTTAGAATGCTTTCTTAGTACCCAAATTGGGAAACTGCCCAAATCTAGATCTAAAACAATAGATCTATTAACCAGAATGTCTGATATTATATCTATATCCTTTGTGGAGAAACCACTGTGTGACAACCCAAGTATAACCGATCGTAGTATAAGAATTTCATTTCCTACTCTTTGTATGTCATCCATGTACCAAGACATCACACCCTACTACCTTCTTAACAGATCCATCCCATATTCTGATGAAGTCAAATCTATGACTGTCACATCAGAAATAGATGATCTCTCTCCGCTATATCTGCTTTAGTCCATAGACATAAGCTACTTGTCCACTATGCTTCCGCTGCTCCCACTGACTACGACAACCCTCTGGCAAAGTCATATACACGTACACTTTGTAGGGTTCCTAGGCATCCTAATGAGGTCTCACAAGGCATCAACCATGCCAATTTCAAAAATTCTAGGTGCCGAGAAACCCGACTACGGATCATTGGCTAGATAATTAGGCGAAAAGTAAACTAGTTAACACTTAACTAATGGGAAACGGAAATACAACCTTTGTAGATCCGGTTCTCCACCTCCATAGCTCCACAACGAAGTCCTCTCCGCTGTCCAAAAAGAATCCGGGCTCTAGCGTCGACTTCATCGGAGAATAAGCGAGCTAGGTCGTCGATGTCCATGCCGAAGATGATCTACGTCGAGGCATCGCTAAATCAAACTCCGACTTCACCAAGTCAAGAAACTTGTGAAGTAAACATACTCTACTACTTGGCAAGAGGTAGAGGATGAAGAAATAGGAGTAGGGTTCACTTTAGAATTGGATTTCTCACTCAAAAACATCAATCACCATTGATGAAGAGAGCTTTCTTCTTGTGAGGAAGAAGAAGAAGATGAAGATAATGTTATGATAAGAATAATGGAATAGAAAAAGAATAATCATTTCTTATCATAATTTAACTATGGTAATGTGTAGAGAGTTGACCATAGTTAAATGAATGGTTAGGGTTTGATAGATGAAGACAAAAGGGTTAGATTGGTCAAAGCTTCATGAAGCTTCACTTAGCTTCATGAAAGAAACCCTTTTGTCTTCTTCTTCTCATTTATCTTTTATATCCAAAAGAAAAGATAAATGAATTAATAAAAGAAAACCCTAATCATTTACTTAACCTAGGTTTAACTCATTACACAAAACCCTAGCATGCTTGCATCATCAACCATGATACAAACAAGTGCACAAAATCATATCGCATATGCAATGCGCACATCCGAGTGAGAAAATCCATTTAAAGTGAACCGATACTAGTTAATGCAAAGTAATATATCAAATATATAATTATGCATTAAATCATTAAATCAACACTTGATTTAACGATCCGGTCATGACGCACATAACCGACTGGTATCATTAGTAACATCTTATCGAATCAACACTTGATCCGATAACCCGGCTATATCGCATATAACCGATCAATGTCACATCGCGAGAATCGAATACAGTATCACATACTCGTATTATTCTCGGTCCCGCACATATCTCATATGCGCTCCTATTTCGTTTTGCTTGAGCCAGGAAACCTCTGTGTAGGACTCTAAAGACTCGTCAATACGCCGGCAGCAGGTGATGATCATATCAAACACCCACAAGCCGCAAGCGGTCTGCTAAACGTAACGGCCACCCGGGTATTGAGCGATCAGAAGATCGACGAGCAAGCTCGCTCACACTCCAGTGAATCCAACCAGTAACACTACCGTACAGTCCGGTCTGATCGTCTGATATGTCGCATATCTCGCCTAGGGGTGGTAAACGTCAGACCCCAATAGCTCGATAAGTCGTGTCGATATGAGGTCTATAACTGTTCGAGAAACTACTGGTAACACTTACCAGTAAATCTCAGCAACCCTGGCCAGGGATTTCCTGTTATAGCCAATCGAACACAGCGCAACATCAACCCCCTATACCGGGAGAGACGAATCCCCTCCTATCGCTCATTGCCTCCATGTGACTCGAGACTGTACCCAAAAACCACCGTTTTGCACGCCCTCTTGGACGTGGTAAGATGGAAATCAAAGCACAGTGGGAACCACACAAGACTCTATGACGATCTCGGGTCAACAGACTACTCTGTACCAGTGTCACCAGAGAACTGCCATCTGACGTGAGGTATAATACCATCTGGGAGTTCTCGGCGAGTCCGTCCAGTGTACCCAGTCTCTACCGAGCACCCGTATATCATCTCTGATGTCAAACACCGATGGATATGGGATCATCCATCGCCCATCTGTATGGGTCGAGAAGGTATACGCTAGTCTACTCTGGTATATCGATGCCCCGTCTCGATACACCCACGACTAGGGACTTTGAAGGATGTACTTATGGACTACCATGTCCCCACTAGTATGATCTGCATCATAGTCCAGGTAGTCAAGCACACATCCTAAGGGCTTTACCAACATGTAACAGAGAGACAATCAGCATACACGTTAAGGTAAAGGGTAACCAGATAGCATACTATCATGTCGAGCAAGAAAGTCCTCCCTATATATGTCCCAGCATCCACTACAATATACATCCAATGTACAGTAATGGCCTCTAGGGCATACATATAACTAACAATCTCCCACTTGCACTAGGGCCATCTGTAGCAGTGGTTGTAGTATCTCATACTCAACCATCCCATAAAAATCTCTCTCTGGAAACAGGCCTTTGTGAGTGGATCCGCTGTGTTGTCCTCTGAGTCTACTCTCCTAACCTCGATCTCCCTGGAGATCAACCATCTCCATGATCAAGTGATACTGCCTTAGAATATGTCTGGATCACTGATGGGACGGGCGTTCCTTGGCATAAGCCACAACTCCATTGTCACACAATGGTAGGAACGTAGTTCATCTCATGAACCAATATACACCCAAACAGCCTCTTTGGTAGCATCTTAAGTAGCAATGTATCCTGCCTTTATCGTCTAGTATGTCACGGTATCTAGCTTGGAACTCTTCCAACATACCGTCCCTCTACTGAGGATTAAGACAATGCCTGTGACTGACACTCAGTCATATTTATCACTCTGGAACCCTTCCAGTGATTCTCCCCAGGATCGGTTGATACCGTCTCACTACAACTAGTGAGTGTCCTAACATCCAATTAGATCTATCTCATAGATCCAAAAACCCAGGATTTAGGAGGTATCACTTTGATCCTTTATGGAGAATCATTATGATAAGCGGAGATTGACCGAGCGTAGCATAGGAAACTCCTTTCTTATCAAGAGTATGTTATCCACGTACTCTACGAGGATCATCACCATACTCCCTACTACCTTTTTGTATATACAAGGTTCATCTACCATTTTGATGATGTCAAACTCTTTGACTAATACATCAAAACAGATGTTCCAACTCCGCGATGCCTGCTTTATCATATAAAACATCTTGCACACGTTTCCGCTGCTCCCACTGTTTACGAAGCCCTCTGGCTGTGTACTTATAGACGCACTCTTCTAAAACATCATTTAGAAAAGCAGTCATGACACCCAAACACCAGATATCGCAGTCATGGTATGTAGCCGTGACAAGTAGGATCTGGATGGACTTAAGCATAGCTACTTGAAAAGGTTTCATCATTATCCATACCTGGTCAATGATGCCAACTTTTAACAAGTCTAGCTTTGAAAGTCTCAACTTTTCTATCTACACTAAGTAAACTTCTCAAGATATACTTGCTCCTGATGGGGATTTAACCCTTCAGATATAGCAACCAAAGTCCATACTTTGTTGGTGTACATGGATTCCATCTCAGATCGCTAAACATCCAGCCATTCTTACAGAGTCTTACTCTTGATGGCCAGCTCGAAACTAGTTGGGTCATCATCTCATGATGCAATCCTCACTCCCACTGTCATAGAGAAACCGAAGTATCTCTCAGGTGGGTGAGGAACCCTACTAGATCGGCGGAGAGGCTGAGGTTCGTTGGTTTCTACTGAATCCTTTGGTTGTACCAAATCATCTGCTGCAGTTTGTATGGCTGGAACATTTTCAGTTCTACATTACAGACTTTGCCTCGAGTTTGTCCGGATTTTGCTTTTAGACATAGGCCGGACAACCCCAAATCTTAACTAGCTTAAGACATGGGCTCTTCCCTTTCCATATCTCATATGGAGTGGTAGGCAACTGATTTGATTCGAACCTATTCAATAGGTATGCAGCTTCTCAAGTGCATAACTCCCAAAAGGAAAAAGGTAACTCAGTATTACTCATCATAGAGCACACCTTATCATATAGGGTGTGATTGCTCCGCCCCGATATACCATCGTGCAATGGTGTATACGGAGGAGTAATGCTGAGAGAGAATCTCATTCTCCTTTAGAATAGTCCAGTATTTCCGTGCTCAAGTATTCTCCTCCTTGATCTCATCAAAGGACATAATACTTATACCCGTATTTTGGTTCTCTACTTCTAACTTATATTCTGTGAATTTCTCAAAAGGTTCGGACTTGTGTTTCAATAGGAACATATGTCTGAATCTAAAGAGATCATCAGAGAACGTAATGAAGTATAAAGAACCAGTCCTGGCATGTGTTGACAGGGGACCTACATACATCAACATGTATCATCCCAAGAGTTTACTAACTCTTTCTCTGTTTCCAGTAAACGGAGCTATGGTCATCTTATCTTTGTGACATGACTGGCGAGTTTCACAAGATGTAAATTCAAACTGATTTAAATATGCATCTATATGTAACTCTAGCCAGTCGGGTCGCATTGATCTGACCTAGTCTACAATACCTCAAGAAGGATTCGTTCATTTCTGAACTCTTCCTCTTGTGTGTGTTCCGTATACTAAGAACTGTAGTTTGATTTAGAACATTAATGCTTTTAGATAACGTGCCTGAACCGATCAACTTTTGATATAGGAAATGTTCAAAACATTATCCAACAATACAAAATTTTATCATTTCTTTACTAATAAAGAGATAGATACGATTTTGTATATCAGGTTCGGTATCTAATAACATTCGTTCAGAATCAATGTATTTGTAATACAGGGTGACAGTGACCAACAGACTTGGCTGCAACATTTGCCCCGTTTTCTGCCTCATGAAACTTATCACCCGTTCTCAGTTCTCTACCTTTCTGTAGCCCTATGTAATTGATTACATATCTGGGATCCTGATCTGGTATCACATACCCAGGACGTAAAGGATACTGAGAAACAGTTCTGTATAATGAACACACCCGAAGATGATGCATCAGCATGCACTCTCTTCGTTTGGGCGGCACGGGAATTCCGGTAATCCCCTATTTCCTGCTCTATCTTATAACAATTATAAGTTGGAGTGGGACCAACGTTCCCCAGCTCAGTATAACAAGCGGGTTCGGTCAATATTCCGTATTATTATCTTGATTAAGGCGTGATATGGTCGCTACCTGGAGAGAGAGAGAAGAAAACACTCAGCGTGCGCTCTGTCAAGAATAGATTGGTTATTATTTTATCTAATCAGGATGGCTCCCACTGCTTTTTATCAAATCTTCCTTCAAACCCTAAAAGGAAAGACTAGCCGGGATTAATTACACACTACAAGTTCGCCAATCTTTCAGCCAGGCCAGTGTCGGTACTTTGAGGGAGGTCCCCCGTGCTTTCGCACGAACCTAATTAATGTAAACCTCGTTTTCCTAGAGGCGTAACCCCGTTGACACCTTTCTAGACACCTACTTGATCGGCTAATTGTAATGTATAAAACTCTCCCAGGAGTAACTCTTACTCGCAGCGGGTATCGGGATCCAACTATCTCATAGAAGGTATGCAATCTCATTGCAAATTTCAACACTTGAAATTCCCGATAATATTTTGCCCCTAACGTGCTATGACCTTGACGAAAGCCAACAAACCATAGCCCGCTAGTCAAGTTCAACCCGTACATTTCTTGATTGAATTAAACCCACCCGCACGACCCTTGACGAAAGCCAACAAAGCCGCACGACTACCCTAATCCAATCGCATCGTATGCTAGCAGATAAGCAGCATATAGCTACCGCATACTGCACCTTGACGAAAGCCAACAAATGCAGCACGAATACTATATACAACTTATCTGAAATGACGGAGGGCTACGACAGGTTTTTCTGAAAACCTATTGCGTAATGAAATTGATATCGTTGTAGAATCAAATGATTTAAAAATGGAGTGTTTTTGAGGCTTTTCTAGTTTTGCTAAAGGAGTCACTCCCGGTGAAGGGATCATCGGTCCTTTCCTCGTCGAATGAGGTGCGGGATATATCATATATATCACTGCGCAAAGCAAAAACTCTTAAAAGCAATCAAAAGTCAAACCGAGTGTGTAGCATCTGCCAGTTATTGCTAAAGGAGTCACTCCCGGTGAAGGGATCTCGGTCCTTTCCTCATCGAATAAGGTGCAGGATATATCTCATATACCGCTGTGCAAAGCAAGAACTGTAGCTACCTGTTTTATTTTGAAATTCGATTCTACAACATCTTAGGTTTCTTTTAATTCATTAATCACATTAATGAAGTCCCATCATTTAAATACCTAAACATCACAGATAAATACGACGTACACTTATGCCATCCGCATTCGCCTCGATGTCCCCTCGTGCACCGTTAGGTTAGGTAACTAACGGCAGAGCAGGGCAGGGCTAGCGCGGGTGTAAAACATAAGTAACGTCTATATAATATATCATATATACTATATACTGTATCTATCATAGAACATCACATGATCACATCACAGATATCGCAGCAGAAGAAACATATGAAATATGGGATATACTAGGACGTCCGTGTTTTCAATACGAGCCAGTATAAAACACGGATTCCACGGTCGTGATGAATAGCCAAACCCACACCCCTAGACCCCTACGAGAGCGGCAAGCAACCCTACCAATTCTGGAGTTAGGAGACCCGGACTCGACTCCTCGAGTTGGTCTCCCACTGGACTCCAGAACCCGGTTACTTGTGCTCCCCTCCTTGGGTCTATCCTAGTGTGGAAAAGTAAATAATATACAAGGGTGACAACTTCCGCAACCTGGAAGCGCCCCAATAAAAGAATATTACATACAAGTTTTTACATGAATGAAATTGAAAAACACTCATCTCACATAAAAACCCCCGGCTATTCAAAGACGACGATCCAATATAACATATCCAGTAACACATAACATCACATGTCATCAACGTAAGTAAATATGCGCATCCCAATTGTCGTTGACATATAGCAACGAAACCGGCGATATCACATATTACACTTACGGTCACAGAAAAGAAAGTGTAAAACTACAACAGTTGGAATCCGCAACCACCTCAGACATCGCATGCCTGACCAAATGAATTACTTAGACATCGCATGCCTAACAATTATAAACCCCGCATTCTAGTCTCAAAATCGAAAACACTTTTCAATATCAAGTCGGGCAATTCAACAAGATTCCCGACATCCTGATCGAATACTCGTCGCAAACTTAAGTAGACGGCCGCACCCCCGATACCGTCGACGAAGTGCACCAAGGCGGAACACCGCTACCGCGAGCACCCGAACGGATGCTTTCGGCGACGGGGTTCTCCTACAGTCACTTGGTCGGGGCTATGGAGTGAAGCTGTCTATTAAGTTTACCCGGCGAGTATCCGCGTACGCTACGTGATTGCGACGGACTTTTGATCACATCAAAATTCCGTGGCAACCGATCAAGTGAGACTAAACTGCTATGTTTATAACATTCATTTAGTTATCTCATAACTATTTGTGAATTCCAATTATTGTATCCCATTCCAGATAAATAGAAAATGTTAAACTTTCCGATCGAACATTCTAACACCCAAGTTTTCCCGATACAGATCAACACATGAAACTAGTCTAACAACATTCAGTTCGTACCTCAGTACCAACGGTCCAGCCGTAGAAGGGTCAAGCCAACGCCTCACATGTGGCACGCCGTACTGCCCCAAACCCGAAGGTTCAAAGGGCAGTTCAAGACGGTCACATAATCGAGTTAAGGTTTGTTGTCTTCTAGAGGGACCATCGCGTTACTTGCACTACTTAGAACGTCGTTAAACTACGGAAAAATCCAACACTTGGAAATTTCCCGACAGGGGAAAAATTGGGTATTTATATTCGGTCGAACTTTTTAACATATTCTAAAATTTATCCGGAAAGCCACACAGACAAAATTTGATACTCCGATCGAAACACCGAATCCCCAAAAACACAGCAGAAAAATTCAACTCTTGAATAAATATTAAAAATTCCCAGAAAACTCAGCTCTTTGAACTAGGAATTACTGTGCAAAGGAACAGGGCTGACGTCATCAAGGGGCCGCTGATCCGCCGCAGAAGCCATGCTTCTGCCGCGGATCCGCCGCGAAATTTACTGTTCACCAGAAACTTTTTGCACCGTAATTCTTATTTTTCCCTGCTGAATTTTTTAGCAATATTTAATTTGGAAAAACTCACAGTTTTCAAAAAAGGACAGAGAGCATGTTAGAAATGGGTTTTCGGGTTCGTTCGGACTTCAAACTCCGTCTGGACTTCGCCTAAGGCTCTAGCTAGGCTCTGATACCACTGTAGGGTTCCTAGGCATCCTAATGAGGTCTCACAAGGCATCAACCATGCCAATTTCAAAAATTCTAGGTGCCGAGAAACCCGACTACGGATCGTTGGCTAGATAATTAGGCGAAAAGTAAACTAGTTAACACTTAACTAATGGGAAACGGAAATACAACCTTTGTAGATCCGGTTCTCCACCTCCATAGCTCCACAACGAAGTCCTCTCCGCTATCCAAAAAGAATCCGGGCTCTAGCGTCGACTTCATCGGAGAATAAGCGAGCTAGGTCGTCGATGTCCATGCCGAAGATGATCTACGTCGAGGCATCGCTAAATCAAACTCCGACTTCACCAAGTCAAGAAACTTGTGAAGTAAACACACTCTACTACTTGGCAAGAGGTAGAGGATGAAGAAATAGGAGTAGGGTTCACTTTAGAATTGGATTTCTCACTCAAAAACATCAATCACCATTGATGAAGAGAGATTTCTTCTTGTGAGGAAGAAGAAGAAGATGAAGATAATGTTATGATAAGAATAATGGAATAGAAAAAGAATAATCATTTCTTATCATAATTTAACTATGGTAATGTGTAGAGAGTTGACCATAGTTAAATGAATGGTTAGGGTTTGATAGATGAAGACAAAAGGGTTAAATTGGTCAAAGCTTCATGAAGCTTCACTTAGCTTCATGAAAGAAACCCTTTTGTCTTCTTCTTCTCATTTATCTTTTATATCCAAAAGAAAAGATAAATGAATTAATAAAAGAAAACCCTAATCATTTACTTAACCTAGGTTTAACTCATTACACAAAACCCTAGCATGCTTGCATCATCAACCATGATACAAACAAGTGCACAAAATCATATCGCATATGCAATGCGCACATCCGAGTGAGAAAATCCATTTAAAGTGAACCAATACTAGTTAATGCAAAGTAATATATCAAATATATAATTATGCATTAAATCATTAAATCAACACTTGATTTAACGATCCGGTCATGACGCACATAACCGACTGGTATCATTAGTAACATCTTATCGAATCAACACTTGATCCGATAACCCGGCTATATCGCATATAACCGATCAATGTCACATCGCGAGAATCGAATACAGTATCACATACTCGTATTATTCTCGGTCCCGCACATATCTCATATGCGCTCCTATTTCGTTTTGCTTGAGCCAGGAAACCTCTGTGTAGGACTCTAAAGACTCGTCAATACGCCGGCAGCAGGTGATGATCATATCAAACACCCACAAGCCGCAAGCGGTCTGCTAAACGTAACGGCCACCCGGGTATTGAGCGATCAGAAGATCGACGAGCAAGCTCGCTCACACTCCAGTGAATCCAACCAGTAACACTACCGTACAGTCCGGTCTGATCGTCTGATATGTCGCATATCTCGCCTAGGGGTGGTAAACGTCAGACCCCAATAGCTCGATAAGTCGTGTCGATATGAGGTCTATAACTGTTCGAGAAACTACTGGTAACACTTACCAGTAAATCTCAGCAACCCTGGCCAGGGATTTCCTGTTATAGCCAATCGAACACAGCGCAACATCAACCCCCTATACCGGGAGAGACGAATCCCCTCCTATCGCTCATTGCCTCCATGTGACTCGGGACTGTACCCAAAAACCACCGTTTTGCACGCCCTCTTGGACGTGGTAAGATGGAAATCAAAGCACAGTGGGAACCACACAAGACTCTATGACGATCTCGGGTCAACAGACTACTCTGTACCAGTGTCACCAGAGAACTGCCATCTGACGTGAGGTATAATACCATCTGGGAGTTCTCGGCGAGTCCGTCCAGTGTACCCAGTCTCTACCGAGCACCCGTATATCATCTCTGATGTCAAACACCGATGGATATGGGATCATCCATCGCCCATCTGTATGGGTCGAGAAGGTATACGCTAGTCTACTCTGGTATATCGATGCCCCGTCTCGATACACCCACGACTAGGGACTTTGAAGGATGTACTTATGGACTACCATGTCCCCACTAGTATGATCCGCATCATAGTCCAGGTAGTCAAGCACACATCCTAAGGGCTTTACCAACATGTAACAGAGAGACAATCAGCATACACGTTAAGGTAAAGGGTAACCAGATAGCATACTATCATGTCGAGCAAGAAAGTCCTCCCTATATATGTCCCAGCATCCACTACAATATACATCCAATGTACAGTAATGGCCTCTAGGGCATACATATAACTAACACACTTCTAAAGCTAGTTTAGAACGATGCTATACTCATCCTCCTGCCGGGTCTCACAGTCTGGAACAACAGCAATGGCAAGTCTGGGTAAACAAGAACCTCCTTGTCACCGTCCTTGAGGCTACCGGAGTATCTCTCGGGTGCCTGAGGTTACCCACCATATCTGCGGAGTGGCCAATGGAATGTCAAACCAGATTGAATCTTTAGGATCTTATCAACTTTTCAGTAATCGTTTGCGGTTCTTGAATCACTTTCAGTTCTTCCATACTCCAGCTACTGTTTTCTGAAAAAATCCATTTTTATCAAAACTGTGGCGAGTCAAGAACAATATCACTATTGATCTTTCAGATGGTAGAAAGTCAACCCTCATCATAGCTTGGGTCAACCCACAAACAGCCATTACAGAAGCGTGCCTTGAGTTATCCAGAGTCTGGTTTTAAGCATAAGCCGGACAACTCCCCGTACCTTAACAATGTTAAGATATGAACCGTTTCTATATCCAATATAGAAACAGAAACACTGATTTAATTGGAACCAGATTCAAATCCTGCAGCTGTTTCTAGTGCATGCCAACTAAATGGAGAGAGGCCGATCAGCATTACTCAACTTAGGAGTACATCCAGATATGAGTAACCTGAAAGAGAAGCAAGTTCTCATAATCATTACTATTAACTGAATACCATACACAAGTATCTACATCTTCGATCACCTTGAAGAATCCTGATACTTGCAACGCCTGGTTCTCTACTTTATTCTTATACCTATAACTTCTCAAAACTTAGATCTTGTATTTCTATGAAACACATGTCTAAGAACTAGAGAAGTCACAAGTACACAGAATATAGTACGAGTACCAATCCCTCTGTCCTTATGGATACTGGACAACATACAATACTCTGTATAAGTCCCCTGAGTCTAATAACTCATTCCCCGTGTGTCGTAGGTTGAAAACTGTACTTATGGTTAAGAAGAATTACACCGCTGTTTAATGCTCCTTACCTAACCATCCACTGATATAGGTAAATGTCATGGACATAATTTCAAAAGGTTATATCTCACTTTATAAAAATAAACGTACAGATATATCAATTTGAAATTGGTGCATAACAACGGATATTCAAAACCAAATATTCGCCGTCCGGCAAACAACCAAGGTGATTTCCTCAAATATCACCAATTACAACGAATCCCGATATAATGAGGATGATCCCCCAATTCCCAATAACTTACTCCCACTCATCATCTGTAAAACCATACAGATGTGAGAATCAAAACTGGTAAATACATACCCTGGAGCAAAAGCTAATTGGGAAATCAGTTTTCTCTTAACAATACACAGTGAAACTGAAGCATGTAAATGTTTCGAAGGGGTATCCGGGTATACTTAGTAATGCCTCTTCCATTATCAGATTCACAACTGTAACCGTATATTTCTTTGCCATCTCTCCAAATCCCTTTATATGTCTTTAGTCGCTACCTTCTGCACACCATCGTTAGGCTAAATGGTTTTCTTCCTTCCCTACCGTTCGGCACCAGCCTATGGTTTGGAAGAAGACTATCCATTAAGCGTAATAGGTGTACTGTCCTAATCCTAGGAGCACTCGCAACCCAAGAGAAGGTAAAGATAAAAGACAATTGAATAAAACCTTATTCCTATTTCTCCTGAACCAGAATCCATCCCCGAACTGGAACAAGTTCCTTCGAGTTCGTATATAACCATACGATGGAGTATCCAAATAATTGTGGATCTTCGTAGTGATACGGAGTGTCCTGGAGAAATACAAAGCTGAAGTAGGAGTGGCGATGAAATACTTGGTTTGGTCGTGAATGATAGCAGTCGCAATTTACTTTGCCCTCTTACTAATCCCTTTATTTGTCTTTACTTAATACCTTCTGTACACCTTTTAGGCTAAATGGTTTTTTTCATTCCCTACCGTTCGGCACCTGCCTATGGTTTGGATGAAGACTATCCAATTAGCGTAACAGGTGTACCGTCCTAATCCAAGGAGCACCCGCAACCTGAGAGAAGGTAAAAGGTAAAGACAACTGAATAGTCCAATTCATTTTCTCCAGAACTGGAAACCATCCTCGAATCTTGAACAAGTTCCTTCGAGTTCGTATATAACCATACGATGGTTTTATCCAATGGAAGTGGATGTTCGTAGTAATACGGGGTGTTCTGGAGAAAAGGGTAAAAGTAGGAGTGGCAATAAGGTATGCAACTCAGACAATCCAAAAGCCAGTGTTTTAAGAAGGTTCGGTTAACATGGTCACTGAGTCATAGTCTAGGAACGGGCCATGGTCGCTGCCAAAGAGAGAGAGAAAAGAAACACTCTGCATGCACTCTAACCTAGATCAGAATGGTTACCAATTTATCTAATCAGGAAACCTCCCATTGTAACCTCAAATTCTCATCCAAACCTGAAAGAAGAATTAATCGGGATCACCCGAGGAGTAAACCAACACATCAGTGGGAATCGGGATCCAACTATCATCACATGATAACGTGATGGAATCCACTCACGTTATCACACTCCAGAAGGTATGCGCATATCTGGCAAGTTTCAGTTTCTTTAGAAACTCCCGATGTGTGTTTTTACCCCAAGCGGCTTATGACCTTGACTAGGTCAACAAACCATAAACCGCTAGTCAAGTTCAACCCGTCATTATTCTGGATTGCATTAAACCAACCCGTACGTGCCCTTGACTAGGTCAACAAGGCCGCACGACTGTCCTAACCAATCCCATTCATGCAACAAACAAGCACCACTTAGCTATCGAACACTACGTCTTGACCAGGTCAACAAACACAGCACGAATACTAAATAATACCCGTAAGAAATGACGGAGGGCTACGGCTGGTTTTTGGCGAAAAAACTATTAACGTAATGAACTTGATATCGCTGAAGGAACTTCATAACTTTTTATAAATGTATAGTAGCGAAAACCTTTGCTAAAGATGTCATGTTCACACCATAATATTGTATTATTATATTCCCCATTCTTATTCGTTTTATAAATAAACAGGTGCTTTTGACGCATGTCTGCTCCATATTATAGGTTACAAGTTCTTGGATCTAAAACAGTGAAAAAGAGAAAAGATGATGCAAAAGTGGAACTACAACCAGCAAACATAAGGATTTTGATAAAGCCTAAACAAAGATCAGTACAAGGCAACGCAAGGTCCAGGATTACAAAGCGAACGGTTAAAAGTCCACTGCAATTGTTCACTGGAGATCTGGTAGAAACCTAGAAGCTATTTTAATAAAAGAACCAAAGAAATTGTTAGTGTATATGCCCTAGAGGCCATTACCGTATCATACTAGTTTGTATATTACTTGATGGAAGCTTGGGATATTCACAGTTGTATATACAATCTTGCTCGAAATGGTAGTATGCTACTTGGTTTGTCTCTACTTCAATATGTGCATGTGTTTCTTTTAGCATATCGCTGATATACATATTAGTAGAGCCCTTAGGATCTTTGCTTGATTACCAGCGTTGTGATGGCGCTCGCACTCATGGGAGCTGGGTAATCTATAAGCACATCCTTATACAGGTCCCTGGTCGTTGGACTATCGAGACAGGGCATCGATACTCCGGAGTAGACTAGCGTATGCGCTTCTCATCCCAGTGTGGGAGACGGTCTGTCCCACAGCCGTCAGTACGTCGTACTTGAGATAGTATACGGGTGCTCGTTAGGTTACGAGTACACTGGACAGGACTCGTCGGGAACTGTTGGTTGGTATTATACCTATCGTCAGTTATCAGTTCCCAGGTGACATGAGTACAGCTTAGTGCGTTGACTTGATACTGTCACTTCGCCTTGAGTGTGTTCCCACTGCACTTTGATTACTACCCTACCACGGCTCAAAGGAGTCGTGCAAACAGGTAGTTTTTGGGGGCAGTCCCGAAGCACTTGGAGGCAGTGACGGTTAGACAGGATTCGACTCTCCCGGTATTGGGGGTTGACATCGCGCTGTGTCCAGGAGAGCCATTACACGAGTAGTCCCTGGCCAGGGCAAGCGAGATATACTGGTAGGTTTCCAGTGTTATCTCAGGGTGTTCTGGGCTACACTCCGACACGACTTGTACCGCTATTAGGGGACTGACGTTTCACCGCCCCCCTAGGCCCGCCATGCGATGTATCAGACGAACAGACCGGACTGTACGGAGATTGTCACATACAGGCTCAGTAGGAGTTCAGATGGGGTTCACCTCGTCAGTCTTCTTATCGACATCTACCTGGGGACCGTTACGTACAGCTAGTGCCGCTTGCGGTCTGTGGTTAAACCCACTGCCAGCGTAGTGTCGAGTCTTTAGAGTCCCACACAGAGAGCTATTCGCCTTTAGGCAAAATGAGTAGATGTCGCATGGTTTTGCGACAGGGTTCGTTCGCATCCGCGCACTTGTGCACGTTTGCTGTCCGGACAGTTTATACTAGCTGTCTTTGGTTTAAGCCGGATCCTAGTATATGATTGGGGATTGGTTTTTCTCATTGTATTCGTGTTCCTCGGATCACGAATGCGGGTGCGTATGCACAGTTGCTTGAGACAGAGGGAGAGGACCTTGATTAGGGTTAATGGCTATTGTCATTTTATTAACCCTAATGCTTATGTGTGTATTATAGTTAATTGATAATTAGTTTAATAATTGTGCATGGTTATGGTTGTTGACCATTTGACCTCCTTGACTTGTTGACCTAGGTTGACACTTTGACCATCATCATTTCTTTTGGAAGATACTTTTTGATCCTTGCAAATTGAAATGATAATGGTCATGTCATGATTAACCATGACAATTATCTTACTAATTATCTAATTAAAATAATACACATATATTTGGGAGAATGGTTTATTCTATTCTCATTCTATCATTTCATTTCTCTCTCTTGTTCTTCTTCTCCCTCAAGCTCTCCCCTCTCATGTGTTGAGAAACACTTGAGCTTGAGAAAAACCCTCTCTTGATCATCTCTACTCTCATCTAGGGTTGAAGGACTAGCACTTCTTGAACCCTAGTTACTTCTAGCTTGGAGTTGAAGCCAAAGGTTGAGGCTTTCGGGTGGATCTTTCTTTAACGGGAGAAGACGACAAGGTGACCTCCTTCCACTACTCCAAGGAGCAAGAAGAGAAGGACATAAAGACCAAAGGTATAACCTTTCTAGCACTTAGCTAGTTTCTAGTTAGCTTTAGCAAGTTTTTGTTTAGCAAAGATCCTTTAAAGTCTAGTCCATGTTGCCTAAGCTCATAAAAATCCGATTTTTATTCCGTTTTCCGCCTCCCCGCAAGTACCGGGGTGGGCAACGTGGACTTACAGTGGTATCAGAGCCTAACTAAACATAAACTAGCTAGGTAGTGAAGTGTAACGAAGTTCAAAACCGAAAAATCCAAAAACCGAGTTTTCAAAAACCCTAGTTTCTGTTAAATTTTTTTCTGGTCAAATCAAAATTTTTTATACTCCAAAAATCGTCTCAGGGTTTTTTAAAGATAACCACCAAACCCGGTCCAGTGACTCGACCAAGGAGCCGCGGTTCCGCGGCAATAGCAAGCTATTGCCGCGCAACCGCGGCCAAGTTGGCTCTTTACTGGGTCGACTTTGGTGCAATGTATCTCTGGCTTGGTTTTAGGATTTTTAAGATATGTTATATATGCCCAGATTTTCCAGAATAGAAATTTATTTTTGGGGGCCTATAAATCCGTATTTTTTTCGGAACTTCACCACACTTTGACTATGACGGTTATATCTGTGATGTTTGTATGTATTGAATGTCGGCTAATCGCTATATGTCGATTAGTCGGGGTTATACATATCTGTGATCTGTGTTTGATACTGGTTTGTGTATATGAATGGGTTGGATTGTCGCGGGTGAATAGCCAGGGTGGATGTGAGATGAGTGTTGCTTTTTCTTTCATTCATTGTAACATGTAAATTGATGTAATATTATTATTTGTTTGGCCGCACAACCGGGTCGGGGTTGTAGCCGTCATTGTATAATTCTTTTTACTGTTTTTGCTCCTAGGATAGACCCATGGAGGGGGTGCACAAACTACCGGGTATCTCGAAGTGCCGAGTGGCCTACTCACGGTGTTGAGGGAGGTTGCTTCGCTTCGGGTACTTGGCAGGTAGTTTGCCGCACCCGTAGGGGTCTTAGGTGGGGTATTTAGCTATTCACCGCGACCGTGTAATCCGCTTTTCGTTGCAGGCTCGAACGGATTGCGGATTCCTAGTTTATCCATTGTATTCATCTGTGATCTGTAATGTCTATCATTGCTATATATTTATATATAATAACTATTTAGGCGTTGCTTATGTTTTACAGCCGCGCTAGCCCAGCCCCCGCTCTGTCGTTAGTTAAGTAACCTAACGGGTGATGACGGGGCCCCGTGGCGAATGCGAATGGCATAAGCGTACGTCATATTTTGGTTGTTTTCTGCAATGGTAGGATTAAATGATGGGACGCATTAAAAGAACTAATACAAGAAAATAAACCAAGTAAAAGTCGATTGGAACACTTTGAAAACCACTCGGTTCTTTTCAAAACTAAACTTTTAAACGCGGAGCTTGAACCACTCCTTTTAAAAGCTATCTCGTTCCATCGATTATATCAAGTTCACTACGTTCACGGTTTCGCCAAAACCATCCGTAGCCCTCCGTCGTTTCGTATGGATAGTCGATAGTATTCAAGCTGTGTTTGTTGGCCAAAGTCAAGGCACAGTGTTTGGTAGCTATTGGGTATTCATATGTAGCATAGATAGATGCGTTGATTTGGGATAGTCGTACCACCTTATTGGACAAAGTCAAGGGTATGTGCGGGTGGGTTCAAATTAACCTGGATAATGACGGGTAGAACTTGACATGTGACTTATGATTTGCTGGCCAAAGTCAAGGTCATAAGAGCATGGGGCAAAAATCCACATCGGGAGTTTCATAAGTACTGAAACTTGCTAGCGCTGCATACCATTTAGAGTGTGATGATTCTGGTAGGATTCCTTCGGTTTTATCACGCAATGATATTTGGATCCCGATCCTACTGTGAGTATATGCTACTCTTCGGGAAAACTCTCACTTAACGATCAATGCTATAAACTTAGTAGGTGTCTAGAAAGGTGTTAGCGGGGCTACGCCCACAGGGAAAAGAGGTTACTTAATTAAGGAACTTCGCGAAAGCATTGGAAAACCTCCCTCGAAGTACCGACACTGGCCTGGCTGAACGGTTAAGCAAGTATTGTACGGTGAGAAAGATCTCGACTAATTCTTCCTTTGTGGTTTGAGGAGGGATTCGAGAGACAGTGGGAGCCATCCTGTTTAGATAAATTAAAAACCAATCTAAACTTGCAAGAGCATCATGCTAAGTGTTTTCTTCTCTCTCTCTTAATTGCAGCGACCCAGTGACCGCACCTAGGTTACATCCAGATAATAAAATGACTGAATCTGACTGTTATGACTGGCAAAGGTCTGTCCAGATGTCCATTGCCCAGGACAAGCTGGGACACCTCTTGACTGATCCAACCCCTGCCATCTCAGGTCCAGTTTCCCCTGTCACGGATATTGATATTCGTAGGACATCGGAAGAAGACTGTGCGAAAGCCAAGTGCCTCGTGTTAGCCTCAGTTGATGGTATATACCAGAGGCAGCACGAGAAGATGGACTCAGCTTCTATCTTCCTCCATAACAAAGTTTTATATAGAGAGCAATCTCGTATCGCAAGATATGAGACCTCGAACGAATTGCTTCCAGCGTGGTTGGCTATCGGGTCATCTGTAAGGGGCAACATCCTTACAGAGACCAGCTCTTTTGAGCTCTCGGACCTGAAGACCACGTTGAAGAATGGGTCAGATGATGACTCAGTTCGACAGTCTCTACCTACTACCCTAAAGGAAACTAGGGAAGTAGAAAGAAAGAGAAGGGCAGAAGTTTCGGGAATGGATGCGGTAAAAGAGGGATGTTCCTATTGTTGCGGGAATGAACATGGACAGAAGGATTGCAGGGCTTGCAAAGCCAGTAGCCAGAATTCGAAGCATGTTGTGGCTTCGGCTTCGGGTGTGTTTGTGATTGAAAACTGTATGTCAGTTAACCCTACTTCCTGGGTATTGGATACCGGACCAGGATCTCATATCTGTAATTCGTTACAGGCTTTGAGAAACCGTAGGGTTATAAGGAAAGGTGATATGACTCTTAGGGTTGCTAACGGAATGAGCATGTATGCTGAATCCGTAGGTGAATATCATCTAGGACTGACAACTGGGCAGATATTGATTCTGCGTGACTGTTTTTATGTGCCAGGTGCGACTTGTAACATCATATCTGTATCCTTACTTTCTAAGGAAGGATATGATTTTGCTTTTGTAAGCGATGTAGTAAACATCCACCTAAATCAAGTACTGATTGGGTCAGGTACATTGAAATACGGTATATACGTTTTGAATCAAGCTCAGGTCTTCAGTGTCCAGAACACACTTAAAAGAAAGTCTCCGGAATTAAATCAGGCTTTCTTATGGCATTGTAGACTGGGTCACATTAATGAGACACGGTTGACAAAGTTACATAAAGAAGGATACTTGGATCCGTTCGAGTACCAGTCTTATGCCACTTGTGAATCATGTCTCATGGGAAAGATGACAAAGACTCCGTTCACTGGACACGGAGAAAGAGCGAGCGAGCTCTTGGGACTCATACACAGTGATGTGTGTGGTCCAATGTCTACACATGCGCGAAGTGGTTATTCATACTTCATTACTTTCACAGACGATTTCTTTAGGTATGGATATGTCTTCTTGATGAAGCACAAATCCGAGGCCTTTGAGAAATTTCAGGAATACAAGAATGAAGTTGAAAAACAAACAGGCAAAAGTATCAAGACACTGAGATCTGATCGAGGTGGTGAATACTTGAGTGCCGAGTTTCTGGGCTTCTTAAAAGAGAATGGAATTCTCTCTCAGCTTACTCCTCCATACACACCACAACACAACGGTGTATCGGAAAGGAGGAATCGAACCCTATTGGATATGGTTCATTCCATGATGAGTAAGGCTGAGTTGCCGCGATCCTTCTGGGGTTATGCACTAGAATCAGCTGCATACCTATTGAACCGAGTTCCAACTAAGACTGTGCCTACTACACCATACCAGATGTGGTGTGGGAAGATACCCTATCTTAATCACATTAAGACATGGGGATGTCCAGCTTTTGTAAAAAAGCAGCATGCGGACAAGCTCGAGGTACGTTCAGTACTGTGTAAGTTTGTGGGATACCCAAAGAGCTCCAAGGGGTATCTTTTCTATTACGCAGAGGAACAAAAGGTTTTTGTTTCTCGTCATGCCCGCTTCTTGGAAACTGAGTTTTTGGAAACCCAGATAAGTGGGAGCGCAATAGAACTGGAAGAAATTCCAGAACCACAAGCTATTACTGAAAGCTTAGTAGAACCAGAAGTTTCAAGAGAACAGGACATCCCAGCGCCACTCCGCAGGAGTAGTAGGTAGTCTCATCCGCCCGAGAGATACTACGGTTTTCTCATTGACGGGGATAGAGAGGATTGCACTATGGATTATGGTGAGCCTACTAGCTTCCAGCAAGCCATTCAGAGCGGTGTCTCGGTAAAATGGCTGGATGCAATGCGGGCCGAGATGGAGTCTATGTACACCAACAAAGTTTGGACTTTGGACTTTGCTCCAGAAGGGGTAAAACCCGTAGGCTGCAAATGGATCTTCAGAAAGAAGATTGGTGTAGATGGGCAGGTTGAGACCTATAAAGCTAGACTTGTTGCAAAGGGTTTTCGTCAAAGACCTGGTTTGGACTATGACGAGACCTTTTCTCCAGTGGCTATGCTGAAATCCATTCGGATCCTTCTTGCCATTGCTGCCTTCCACGATTATGAAATCTGGCAGATGGACGTAAAGACGGCTATCCTAAATGGAAATTTGAAAGAGTGCGTCTATATGGATCAGCCGGAGGGATTCAATCAGAGTGGGAGCAGCGGTAGAGTGTGCAAGTTGCTCAAGTCCATTTATGGACTTAAGCAGGCATCGCGGAGTTGGAACATCTGCTTTGATGATACTGTCAAAGAATTCGACTTTATCAAAAATCCAGATGAACCATGCATTTACAGTAAGATTGTAGGGAGAACTGTGGTTTTCCTCGTCTTGTACGTGGATGACATTCTCCTAATAGGAAATGATATTCCTATGCTACAGTCAGTCAAAGGATTCTTTTCGCAGAGGTTCTCCATGAAGGACCTGGGCGATGCCAACTACATTCTGGGGATCCAGATCTATCGTGATAGATCTAAGAGGATGTTGGGACTTTCACAGTCAAGGTACATCGACACCATACTGAAAAGATTCAGTATGGAAGATTCCAAGCGCGGTAATTTACCGGCTTGTCACGGGATCACCCTCTCCAAAGATATGTCTCCCAAGACTGATTTGGAAAGGGATCGCATGTCTATTATACCCTACGCTTCTGCGGTAGTCTTTATAATGTATGCGATGTTGTGTACCAGACCAGATGTAGCATACGCATTGAGCGTTGTAAGTCGGTATCAGTCTAACCCAGGGGAGAAACACTGGATAGCGGTAAAGAACATTCTCAAGTACCTGAGAAGGACTAAGGAGATGTTCTTGGTGTATGGCGGAAAAGACCTCCAGCTCGAGGCCTTTGCTGACTCCAGCTTCCAGAGTGACAAGGATGACTCCAAGTCCATGTCGGGTTATGTCTTTACCCTCAATGGAGGGGCGGTTTGCTGGAAGAGTTCCAAGCAGGAGACCGTTGCAGACTCAACTATGGAAGCGGAGTACATAGCTGCTTGCGATGCCGCAAAGGAAGCTGTCTGGATGAAGAAGTTCCTCACGGAGCTTCAGGTGGTTCCTACCATTGTTGATCCAATACCGCTGTATTGCGACAACAACGGAGCTATAGCTTTAGCGAAGGAACCCAGGTCCCATCAGAAGTCCAGGCACATTTTGAGGCGGTACCACCTGATCAGGGAGATCATAGATCGCCAGGAGATCGAGGTGAAGAGAGTAAATACGGAGAACAACACTGCAGATCCACTCACGAAGGCCTTACCCCAGACTCAGTTCGAGCGGCTGATCGAGATGATAGGTCTTCGATACGCCAGTACATAGCCTTAGTACAAGTGGGAGATTGCTAGTGTATATGCCCTAGAGGCCATTACTGTATCATACTAGTTTGTATATTACATGATGGAAGCTTGGGATATTCACAGTTGTATATACAATCTTGCTCGAAATGGTAGTATGCTACTTGGTTTGTCTCTACTTCAATATGTGCATGTGTTTCTTTTAGCATATCGCTGATATACATATTAGTAGAGCCTTTAGGATCTTTGCTTGATTACCAGCGTTGTGATGGCGCTCGCACTCGTGGGAGCTGGGTAATCTATAAGCACATCCTTATACAGGTCCCTGGTCGTTGGACTATCGAGACAGGGCATCGATACTCCGGAGTAGACTAGCGTATGCGCTTCTCATCCCAGCGTGGGAGACGGTCTGCCCCACAGCCGTCAGTACGTCGTACTTGAGATAGTATACGGGTGCTCGTTAGGTTACGAGTACACTGGACAGGACTCGTCGGGAACTGTTGGTTGGTATTATACCTATCGTCAGTTATCAGTTCCCAGGTGACATGAGTACAGCTTAGTCCGTTGACTTGACACTGTCACTTCGCCTCGAGTGTGTTCCCACTGCACTTTGATTACTACCCTACCACGGCTCAAAGGAGTCGTGCAAACAGGTACTTTTTGGGTGCAGTCCTGAAGCACTTGGAGGCAGTGACGGTTAGACAGGATTCGTCTCTCCCGGTATTGGGGGTTGACATCGCGCTGTGTCCAGGAGAGCCATTACACGAGTAGTCCCTGGCCAGGGCAAGCGAGATATACTGGTAGGTTTCCAGTGTTATCTCAGGGTGTTCTGGGCTACACTCCGACACGACTTGTACCGCTATTAGGGGACTGACGTTTCACCGCCCCCCTAGGCCCGCCATGTGATGTATCAGACGAACAGACCGGACTGTACGGAGATTGTCACATACAGGCTCAGTAGGAGTTCAGATGGGGTTCACCTCGTCAGTCTTCTTATCGACATCTACCTGGGGACCGTTACATACAGCTAGTGCCGCTTGCGGTCTGTGGTTAAACCCACTGCCAGCGTAGTGTCGAGTCTTTAGAGTCCCACACAGAGAGCTATTCGCCTTTAGGCAAAATGAGTAGAGGTCGCATGGTTTTGCGACAGGGTTCGTTCGCATCCGCGCACTTGTGCACGTTTGCTGTCCGGACAGTTTATACTAGCGGGCTTTGGTTTAAGCCGGATCCTAGTATATGATTGGGGATTGGTTTTTATCATTGTATTCGTGTTCCTCGGATCACGAATGCGGGTGCGTATGCACAGTTGCTTGAGACAGAGGGAGAGGACCTTGATTAGGGTTAATGGCTATTGTCATTTTATTAACCCTAATGCTTATGTGTGTATTATAGTTAATTGATAATTAGTTTAATAATTGTGCATGGTTATGGTTGTTGACCATTTGACCTCCTTGACTTGTTGACCTAGGTTGACACTTTGACCATCATCATTTCTTTTGGAAGATGCTTTTTGATCCTTGCAAATTGAAATGATAATGGTCATGTCATGATTAACCATGACAATTATCTTACTAATTATCTAATTAAAATAATACACATATATTTGGGAGAATGGTTTATTCTATTCTCATTCTATCATTTCATTTCTCTCTCTTGTTCTTCCTCTCCCTCAAGCTCTCCCCTCTCATGTGTTGAGAAACACTTGAGCTTGAGAAAAACCCTCTCTTGATCATCTCTACTCTCATCTAGGGTTGAAGGACTAGCACTTCTTGAACCCTAGTTACTTCTAGCTTGGAGTTGAAGCCAAAGGTTGAGGCTTTCGGGTGGATCTTTCTTTAACGGGAGAAGACGACAAGGTGACCTCCTTCCACTACTCTAAGGAGAAAGAAAAGAAGGACATAAAGACCAAAGGTATAACCTTTCTAGCACTTAGCTAGTTTCTAGTTAGCTTTAGCAAGTTTTTGTTTAGCAAAGATCCTTTAAAGTCTAGTCCATGTTGCCTAAGCTCATAAAAATCCGATTTTTATTCCGTTTTCCGCCTCCCCGCAAGTACCGGGGTGGGCAACGTGGACTTACAGAAATAAGAAGCCCAAGAGTCCAAGAAAAAGTCCAGGAAAAATAAGCCTCCAGTGCCATCATTAGGCCGCGGAACCGCGGCCCAACCCATGCCGAGGCCGTGATTCCGCGGCCATCCAGAGCCTGTAGAAGTTTAATTTTTTACCAAGTTTCAGAGGCGGCGCAGATTTTTGACTAGGTCTTTTCTTAGAGGGCATTTTTGTAAAAGCAGATGTACGAATTAATTGTAACCTAGGGTTTCTATGTCCTATAAATAGAAGTCCATTTCCTTGTATTTGTTTATGCCTCCTTTCATTAATAAAATTCAGATTTCTTTTGGAGAGCATCGATGCCTCTTTTCATTTCATCTATTCAGATCTGACAAGTCTTGTGTAAATGTTTGGAGAGAGCCATCTATAAAGTAAGTAGTTTTATTTAATTGCTTTAGTATAGATCTTTAATTCCTTGCCCTAGATAGATAGATAGAATGTTCTTCAATTCCCTAATGAGCGAGTAGTCTCCTCGCTTGTTAGGGTTATCTTTGGGGAAGGCTTTTGAGAGATGAGATCTCTCATCCCTTTCTTGCCTATTATATATTTTCAATAGGACTCCATGCATACATGCACATACCGCTCCCTACGGCACCCTATCCCTCGAGGTAGCAGTGATACCGTAGTATAAAGGCCCGGTTGTGATTGTTTTCTATGGAGGTTAGGGTAAGGATTGATAATGGAAGGACAAGAACCTAGAGGAAGAAACATCTTTCCAAATGGTTCTAATCCCTTTTATTAATAATTACCATAACACCTAATTAGATCTTCATATGGGTATAGAAAGCGGTGAGATTTATTGACTTTCGAAACTTAACCTAGACCTAACCCTAGCAAGATTTAGATATAGATTAATTTAGTTTTTAGATTTAATAATCAATCCGGCTCTCATCGGAATTAACTCGTTTGAGCGAATAGGAAATTCACAACATCCCTGTGGACCGACCCATACTCACCGGCTAGCTGCAAAGCGACGCCGTGCTTGATTGCGGTTAATAGATAGTTTTTGAGACAAATCAAATGGCGCCGTTGCCGGGGATGGTGTGTTATTTCCTTTTTGCAATTTCGGGTTAATCAAAATTAAAAAAATCATAAAAATCTGAAAAATCACAAAAAATATAAAAATATATCATCTGTTATTTTTGGAAAGGGTATTTTTGTGAGAATTTTGCAGGATCTACAAACAACTTCGGATCTGAAAATATATAGAAAGAAAAACAGAAAACAAACGATCTGAACAGCAGAGAATTTTGGCAACAGAACAACAGCAGGAAGTTGAAGGGCCAAGTCAACGGTCAAACCGCGGTTCCGCCGCATTAGGCTGCTCCCACCGCGGAAGGGCGGCAACACAGTGACCTCAGAAAAATTTGAAGACGTGATCTGCACGTGCGACCGCGGTTCCGCCGCCCGAGACCTCTTTTGCCGTGGAAACGCTGCGTATAGGGGACGTCATCCTCTAGAATTTGCACTGTAAGCTTCCTGTTATTTCTCCTCTGCAAATTTCAATATATCTTCTGAACAGCAGAGGATTCTTTGCGCCGCGCATAAAATAAAAAAGATTTGATTGCAAGTGATTTACTGTTCTGCATATCTTTAATCGGATTTTAAGGGGCTTTTGACCAATTCAGATTGGGTGGGGATTTCATCACCCTTCCCAGGACCCCAGAAATCACATAAGGCATTTGCTTTGACCATTCTTAATTAAAAAATACTAGACTCAGCCCTAAGGACTTCGAGCTCAATAGGACAGAGGACTAGTTATAGGCATCGACCGTTTATCCTAACCTAACTTTGCGGTGTCTAGGCAAGTGTGCCAAGGCAAGTGGTTACTTAATTAGGACCGCTACTTGTAGCGGGGAGCCTCCCACTTACCTGGCCGCAATTGGCGGTGAAGAGGCGGTTTGAGGTCCTATTTCTAGCCCTCTGGAACAGTTAGGAGCTGTCTAGCTGACCTAGGTGACCCTAGATCTAGGCCTGATTGTGCATTTTTGGTTGATCGAATGTGTGTCTTAGCTCTTTTCTCGAAAATCTTTTTGCAAACAGTTCTAAATAAAGAGAACAAGAAAAAAGGAAAAATTTAAATAAAAAAAAAACAAAAAAAACATGCAACCTTTTATCGCTAAGAGATCCTTGCACCACCTATCTTCTTTCTCTTCTCTTTCTTCTATCATGGGTACCCCACATCATAAATCTCTTGCCGAACTTTGGTATCCCGAACCTAACTTTACGTCGTACGTCAATTGTTTCGGTCGATTTAAGGAAGACCCCTGCATGCCCAAAATTTCTTTGAAAGATCAAATAGAAGCGTCTAGGAGAAACAGTTCGACTTTGCAACCCACTTTGTTTCAACCAAGTCAACCTTTACCACCTTCATATGTTGATACCACTTTTTCAAGTCCTACTGTAACTCCTAAACCGATGTCCATTGCTGAGCATATTGCTCAATCTCGTAGCCGATCTTTCACCCCTCTCCCCTCATCTAGTTCTAGGAATCAACAAGTCCATCCACCTTTTTATCCACATGTTGATCCTAATCCTGTCCAACCATCCACTTCCTACCAGTCCTACCCGACTTTCCCACCTTCACTAGACCCTGTTTCTACACAGCATTTTGGGAGTTTCACATATCCAAACAATTTCGAATCTTTTACCGAAACCCCTTCACCATCTATGTCTAGTTTGGAACAGTCGTTGGCAGCTTATATTGCAACAACAAACAAAATGACTAGGAATGTGGAAGCGTCCATGGCCGCCCTTATGCAACCTAGTGAACAGGCAGCTAGTTTCCAACTAGCTCCAAATTTTTCAATGTATGAGAAGGCGGTTGGACAGAGTGAGAATTTGAGAGGATTTCCAAATCAAACCTACCCATACCCAGTTGAAGCCCACAACTCCGGTTTTCCATCGATTGTCCCAAATAGTTCACCAGTTGAAAATAAAAACGAGTTGTGTAATTTTGTAGTGCTTGATTTGCCAGATTGTGGAGAACCCCTTTCGAGTGAAACCACACCTAATCCTTTTGACCTTTACACCTCCACTCTAGAACCGAAAGTGATACATATCCATGCTTTTGATGAGGTGTCAGAAAATATTGATTTTCACTTGATTGAGGATATAGACGCCGGGAATATTTTGGATGATGAACCCGTCGATTTGATTGATATTTTATGTCCAATTCATCATCCCGAGTCATTAAATGTTTCTCCCGAAGCTCATATGCGTCTTGATTTTAATGATAATGGCATGGATGAGATAAATATTGAGGAGAATTATGAGGATAGTATTGAGGATAGTATTGAGGATAATATTAAGGTTGAACCATTTTTGTTTGATATGTCGGATTTTCCAATTCATCCTTCTGAATCGTTAACTGTTATATCACTCTCCCTCCTTTCCATCGTTCCGACCACGCATACGATCACGCTTGAAGACTGTGAGCTCGAAAAATTTTCCTTTGAATCTGACACAGTTCTCACAGCCGATAACACCTACGAGTGTTTCACTTTTTCGGACGATGTTGAAGACTCACCGCCCGAGTTTGAGTCCTTTGAAATTTCAGATGAGTTAGTTGAACCATCAGACTCGGTTGCTTATAGTCGTTTCCAACCATTGTTGGAAGCTTTCCATTTCGAGACAGTTTACTATGGTGAGAATGAGACTATCCCTAATTCACTCCCTTTTGTCCTTCCTATCGTTCCGACCGTACAAGAGACCGTTACGCTTTCGTCTCCAATACCAAGTTCGGCATACCCATGCCTTCTTGCGAATCTTGAGAGATTTGACCCCATTTCTCGACGGGTTGATAGGTTAGCACAATCGCTTTTAACACATCGGTCATCACAAATTGTGGTAATTTATTCACTCGATTTACACCCTCAAGATCGTACTCCACTTTTTCTCTTTTCCGCCATTCTTCTCCCCCACCGAGACCGTATCCCGTTTCTACCTCCACACGGTCTCGTGTGCTTCTCATCTCTTTTCTTTCCACTCCATTCTTTCACCAACTCGACCATTACCACGATAAGATTTTTGAATGGTTGGTGCTAACCTTTGGCTTGTGTAAGGACAAGCTTAAGTTTGGGGGGAACCTTGTTGTATATATGTATATATACTTTTTGTTTTCTCTTTCTATAAAAATAAAAAAAAAATTTATCAATAAATAAACAGGGGAGTGCCGATAATTTTGACCCTCTTGGTGTAGCATGACAGTGAGGACACTGTCAAGTTTAAGTTTGGGGGTGTGCTCGGTACGTCTTCTTCCTTCGCATTCATATGTACATATTTTTGCATTTGCATATTTATTTGAAAACCCATAAAAATTGAAAAATCTCAAAAATTATAAAAAGTAATGTATTCAATTTTGGCCTTATTTAACTTAAGTTTGACAAATAGGTTACTTAGCTAGGAACAACTAAATCTTAGACTTAGTAAATTAAAAACCCTAAAAATAACCTTCCTTAAAGTTTAACGGTAGAAAGTGTATGTATTTGTAGTTTATTTAGAAATAGGCAAATTTTGAGTTCAATTCTTGGGCTAAGTCAAAACAAGGGAAAAATATTGATATTTTTATTAGAGTATAAGTTTGAAAAATAATTCCCAGCTTAAGTCTAGATTCTGAAAATGTATACCCTACAAATTGCACTAACACGCACCTTGAAACTTGGAATAGTAGAGGAGACCTTAAAATGCACTTGTCTAAAGTCTTTAGTACGAAGAAAATAAAAGAAAAAAAAAGTGAATAAAGAAAAAAAAATGAACACTGGTTTTTGTGATTACTTAAGGCTGCAAAAAGAGAAAAATATTTAGCGAGGGTGCTTCATCACCTAGTGCCTTAGACCAACTGGTTTGGGAGTCATTGCTAAAGCCTTGGGTGTTGCAAGACTAGGAATTACACTTTAATGTGCAAACACATCTTGTAATCGGTCGTTGGTACCTCAAGAAGTATTAACGGTCGCATGAAGGATGTGTAAGCAAAATTCATTTAAAAATTCACCAATTAATAAGTGCTTTGGACAAAAGGACAAGAGTATGATTGCTTGATTTGAATTTCCATGTGTAGGGGTGATTTATACACACACGTAGGGGTATGTGATTGGAGTTTAGATGAAAGAAAGGAGTGAAGAATAGAACTTATATCTTTAATAGAGTTGATAAAAATTCCTAAGTGGAGATGGAACCCTAGAAGGAAAACTTAAGAGATGCCGAAAGCTAAGTAAGTCTACAGAATATATATAATCTTAAGTTAAATGATGAGGAAGTGTGAAGAATATGGGTGGATGATTTATGAGTCGACGATAATAGAATTCCTTGTTAGAAAACCTAATTGGAGAACAAAAGTCGAAAAGCCGAATTGATAGGATTTTGTGGGTAGTATCCGCTGAAAACCCTCAGGAGACAACACTCCTCCTACTAGGGACACCTAGAGGATTAACGGCTTGTTGCACGTGCTCAGTGCAATCGCGTTTCCCTGCGAAAGTGAGGTTAGGTTTTTTGTCGAGAATAAAAATAAGTTTGCTCGAGGACGAGCAAAAGATAAGTTTGGGGGTATTTGTTCACACCATAATATTGTATTATTATATTCCCCATTCTTATTCGTTTTATAAATAAACATGCGCTTTTGACCCATGTCTGCTACATATTTTAGGTTACAGGTTCTTGGATCTAAAACAGTGAAAAAGAGAAAAGACGATGCAAAAGTGGAACTACAACCAGCAAACAGAAGGATTTTGATAAAGCCTATACAAAGATCAGTACAAGGTAACGCAAGGTCCAGGATTACAAAGCGAACGGTTGAAAGTCCACTGCAATTGTTCACTGGAGATCTGGTAGAAACCTAGAAGCTATTTTAATAAAAGAACCAAAGAAATAAGAAGCCCAAGTGTCCAAGAAAAAGCCCAGGAAAAATAAGCCTCTAGTGCCATCATTGGGCCGCGGAACCGCGGCCCAACCCATGCCGAGGCCATGGTTCCGTGGCCATCCAGAGCCCGTAGAAGTTTAATTTTTTACCAAGTTTCAGAGGCGGCGCGGATCTTTGACTAGGTCTTTTCTTAGAGGGCATTTTTGTAAAAGCAGATGTACGAATCAATTGTAACCTAGGGTTTCTATGTCCTATAAATAGAAGACCAATTCCTTGTATTTGTTTATGCCTCCTTTCATTAATAAAATTCAGATTTCTTTTGGAGAGCATCGATGCCTCTTTTCATTTCATCTATTCAGATCTGACAAGTCGTGTGTAAATGTTTGGAGAGAGTCATCTATAAAGTAAGTAGTTTTATTTAATTGCCTTAGTATAGATCTTTAATTTCTTGCCCTAGATAGATAGATAGAATGTTCTTCAATTCCCTAATGAGCGAGAAGTCTCCTCGCTTGTTAGGGTTATCTTTGGGGAAGGCTTTTGAGAGATGAGATTTCTCATCCCTTTCTTGCCCATTATATATTTTCAATAGGACTCCATGCATACATGCACATACCGCTCCCTATGGCACCCTATCCCTCGAGGTAGCGGTGATACCGTAGTATAAAGGCCCGGTTGTGATTGTTTTCCATGGAGGTTAGTGTAAGGATTGATAATGGAAGGACAAGAACCTAGAGGAAGAAACATCTTTCCAAATGGTTCTAATCCCTTTTATTAATAATTACCATAACACCTAATTAGATCTTCATATGGGTATAGAAAGCGGTGAGATTTATTGACTTTCCAAACTTAACCTACACCTAACCCTAGCAAGATTTAGAAATAGATTAATTTAGTTTTTAGATTTAATAATCAATCCGGCTCCCATCGGAATTAACTCGTTTGAGCTAATAGGAAATTCACAACATCCCTGTGGACCGACCCGTACTTACCGGCTAGCTACAAAGCGACGCCGTTCTTGATTGCGGTTAATAGATAGTTTTTTGAGACAAATCAGGTCACTCCCGGTGAAGGGATCACGGCTCTTTCCCCGTAGAATGAGGTGCAGGATATTCCAGCTGAATACCACGATGCAAAGCAAAAAGGAAATCGACTATAGTGAAGTTATTACCCTGACGCAAACTTCTGTCCAAGCGGTCACTCCCGGTGAAGGGATCTCGGCCCTTGCCTCGTCGACTGAGGTGCTGGATATTCACAACCGAATACCACTGTGCAAAACAAAAGAAAATGTCCTTGCAATAACAGCTTTTTCAAAAATTGTTCCAACAACAACATAATAGGTTTGTTTAGCTTGCGTTGATCCGAATCAATACAGTCCCATCAATTAATCACACCAATAAAGAACGAAAATATGATGTATGTATATGCCATCCGCATTCGCCACTGGGACCCGTCATCACCCGTTAGGTTACTTAACTAACGACAGAGCGGGGACTGGACTAGCGCGGGTGTAAAACATATACAACATCTACTAGTATATATATCAATATATAATAATCGCTAAAGGCATGATTGTAGGGTTCCTGGGCACTCTTACAAGGGTTCATAAGGCATCAACCATGCCCGAATAAAATTTTAAACGTGCCGAATAACCTAAAGCCGGGATCTTTGCAAGATTATTAGGGTTTAACATGCAAGTAAACATCTTTACAACTAAAAGTGAGGGATTACAACCTTTGTAGTCCGCTCCTTCGCTTTACAAGCTCCGAGTAGAAGTCCCTTCGCCGCAATCCACGGTCTCCCAGACTCAAGAGAGGCTCCACGACTCGAATGATCCATGCTAGCTTGTAGGGTTCCTTTTCTCCGATGATCTACGTCGAAATTTCTATAACTCAAGCTCTCTCACTCTAATGAGGTGAACACCCTAATCTAATTGGCTAGATTAGATGAGGATGATGGAGTAGAATTTATGCTTTCTTTTTATATCAAATTCTCACATGAAAACATCACAAAAGGAAAACCTAGTATGCTTTCTCAAAGATCAAGGTTGAAGATGAAGATGAAATAATGCATAATCCTTTTGTGATGAATAATGAAAAGAATATATGAATAATAATGCAACCATGGTCAAGGATGACAAGGATAACTCTTGTAAAGAATTAACTAAGGCTAGGGTTTGGTTGGGTTAAAACAATGAGTCATAAGAAAATATCAACCAAAATATCTTCTTCATGACAAAAGAAAAGCATCTAGAAGGTGCAAGAAAGAACTAACCCTAATCAAACCCTAACCTTGTTTAATCTCCATAAAACAAGTTGCATTAGTAATCATATCATGTTACAATAATATATATCACACATATATTATATATTTGTATCAAAAGAAAATAATACAATTAATATATATCGCATATATATCAATGTATTACCTGGTGAGAAAATGAAATAATAAAGCGAGCCAATATTAGATAATGTAATACAATATATAATATATATTATTATACATTAAATTATCGAATCAACACTTGATCCGACAATCCGGCTATATCGAATATAACCGACTAATATATCATGTACCGATTCATCGAATCAACACTTGATCCGATGACCCAGCTCATATCTAAATATCGCAAGAATATAATACGGTATCTCATATCGCATTATCCTCGGTCGTGCACATATCACATATGTGCCCCTACTCCGTTTTTCCTGAGTCAAGAAACCTCTGTGTAGGACTCTAAAGAATCGTCAATACGCCGGTAGCAGGTGATGATCATATCAAACACCCACAAGCTGCAAGCGGTCAGCTAAACGTAACAGCCACCCAGGTATTGAGCGATCAGAAGATCAACAAGCTAGCCTGTACGTTCTCCTGTGAATCCAATCAGTAACACTCCCGTACGGTCCGGTCTGTTCGTCTGATATGTTGCATATCTAGTCTAGCGGTGGTATACGTCAGACCCCAGTAACTGATAAGTCGTGTCGATATGAGGCTTATAACAGGTCGAGAAACTACTTATAACACTTACCAGTAAATCTCTATATCCTCCCTGGACAGGGACTTCCAGTTATAACCAATCGAACACAGCACAACATCAACTCCCTATACCGGGAGAGACGAATCCCCTCCTATCGCTCATTGCCTCCATGTGATTCGGGACTGCACCCAAAAGCCACCATTTTGCACGCCCTCTTGGACGTGGTAAGGTGGAAATCAAAGCACAGTAGGAATCACACAAGACTCTATGACGATCTCGGGTCTATAGACTACCCTGTACCAGTGTCACCGGAGAACTGCCATCTGACGTGTGGTATATCACCATCTGGGTGTTCTCAGAGAGTCCGTCCAGTGTACCCAGTCTCCACTGAGCACCCGTACACTTTCCTTGATGTCAAAACACCGATAGATATGGGATCATCCATCGCCCATCATATGGGTCAAGATGCGTATACGCTAGTCTACTCTGGTGTATCGATGCCCTGTCTCGACACACCCTCGACTAGGAACAGTTAGAAGATGTACTCATCGACTACCGTGGCCCCACTAGTATGATCTCATCAAATTCCCAGTAGTCGAGTACAGATCCTAAGGGCTTTATCAACATGTGAGAGTAAGACAGTAAACATATACAAGTCAACATGTTAAGATAAAGGAATACCAAATAGCATACTATCATGACGAGCAAGAAAGTCCTCTCTATATATATCCAAGCATCCATTATAATATACATCATATGTACAACAATGGCCTCTAGGACATATACATAACTAACAATCTCCCACTTGCACTAAGGCCAGCTGCTGTAGTATCTCATACCTAGCTTCCCGAATAATCTCTCAAACTGTATCTGGGGTATGGCCTTCGTGAGTGGATCCGTAGTGTTGTCCTTCGTATCTACTCTCCTCACCTCGATCTCCCGGCGATCAACTATCTCCCTGATTAGGTGATACCGCCTCAGAATATGTCTGGACTTTTGATGGGACCTGGGTTCCTTGGCCAAAGCCACAGCTCCATTGTTATCACAATACAGAGGTATTGGATGCTCAATGGATGGAACCACACCAAGTTCACTAATGAACTTCTTTATCCAGACAACCTCTTTGGCAGCATCGTTGGCAGCGATGTATTCAGCCTCCATCGTCGAGTCTGCAACGGTATCCTATTTGGAACTCTTCCAACATACCGCCTCTCCATTGAGGGTAAAGACAAATCCCGAGTGCGACTTAGAGTCGTCCTTATCACTTTGGAAGCTTGAATCGGTAAAGGACTCCACCTGGAGTTCTCCGTTACCATACACCAAGAAAATATCTTTAGTCCTTCTCAAGTACTTGAGAATGTTCTTCACAGCTATCCAGTGACTCATTCTAGGATCTGCTTGATACCTACTCACCACACTTAGTGAGTATGCTACATCGTGTCTGGTACATAGCATCGCATACATGATAGAGCTTACTGCCGAAGCATAGGGTATCCCTTGTATGCGAGCTCTTTCCAAATCAGTCTTGGGAGACATCTCTTTGGAGAGAGTGAGTCCAGAGATTGTGGGTAGGTTCCCACGCTTGGATTCTTCCATACTAAACCTCTTTAGTATGGTGTCAATGCACCTGGATTGGGACAATCCCAATATCCGTTTAGATCTATCTCTATAGATCATAATTCCCAGTATGCCGGAGGCATCACCTAGATCTTTCATTAAGAATCTTTGTGACAAGAAGAGCTTGACTGATTGCAGCATAGGAACATCATTTCCTATCAAGAGTATGTCATCCACGTACAATACGAGGAATACAACCTTACTCTCTGCAACCTTCTTATAAATACAAGGTTCATCTATATTTTTGATGAAGTCAAACTCTTTGACCACAACATCAAAGCAGATGTTCCAACTCCGCGATGCTTGCTTTAACCCATAAATGGATTTAAGCAGCTTGCACACCTTTCCGCTGCTCCCACAATCTACGAAGCCTCTGGCTGAGTCATGTACACGCTCTCTTCTAAATCACCGTTTAGAAAGGCGGTCTTAACATCCATTTGCCAGATTTCGTAGTCATGGTATGCAGCAATGGCAAGTAAGATCCGGATGGACTTAAGCATAGCCACTGGAGAAAAGGTTTTGTCATAATCCACACCTGGTCATTGACGAAAACCCTTTGCAATAAGTCTAGCTTTGAAAGTTTCAACTTTTCCATCTACACCAATTTTCTTTTTAAAGATCCACCTGCTCCCAATGGGTTTTACACCTTCAGGAGCATTTTCCAAAGTCCATACTTTGTTGGTGTACATGGATTCTATCTCAGATCGCATTGCATCTAGCCATTTCACAGAGTCACTACTCGTGATGGCCTGCTAGAAACTGGTCAGGTCATCATCAACCATGATGCAATCCTCGCTTCCACCATCAATGAGAAAACCGTAGTATCTCTCATGTGGATGAGAAACCCTGCTAGATCGGCGGAGAGGCTGGGGTTCGTCGGGTACTACTGAATCCTCTGGTTCCACTAAATCTTTATTTGCAGTTTGTGTTGCTGGAACTTCTTCCAGTTCTACCTCAAAGCCACTAATCTCTTTTGCAAGAAATTCTTTTTCTAAAAAGGTGGCATGTCGAGAAATAAACACCTTTTGTTCCTCGCGATGGTAGAAAAGATATCCATGTGAATGTTTGGGATATCCCATAAACTTGCAAAGAACTGACCGTGCCTCGAGTTTGTCTGGATTTTGCCTTTTGGCATAGGCCAAACAACCCCATATCTTAACTCGTTTAAGACATGGTCTCTTCCCACTCCATATCTCATATGGTGTGGTAGGTACAGATTTAGTTGGAACTTGATTCAATAGGTATGCAGCTGTCTCCAGCGCATACCCCCAGAAGGAAATAGGTAACTCAGCTGTACTCATCATAGAGCGCACCATATCTAATAGGGTGCGGTTCCTCCATTCCGATACACCGTTGTGCTGTGGTGTATAAGGAGGAGTAAGCTGAGAGAGAATCCCATTCTCTTTTAGATAATCTAGGAACTCATTGTTTAAGTATTCACCTCCTCGATCAGATCGAAGAATCTTAATACTTTTGCCCGTTTGGTTCTCTACTTCATGCTTATATTCTCTGAATTTCTCAAAAGCTTCAGACTTGTGTTTCATCACGAACACATATCCGAATCTTGAGAGATCGTCAGTGAATGTAATGGAGTAGGAAGAACCGTTCCTGGCATGTGTAGACATGGGACCGCATTCATCACTATGTATCAGCCCTAAGAGTTCGGTAACTCTTTCTCCGTGTCCACTAAACGGAGCTTTGGTCATTTTGCCTTTGAGACATGAATGACAAGTATCATAAGATGATAATTCGAACGGATTCAAATATCCATCCTTATGTAACTTAGCTAGTCGTGTCGCATTGATATGACCAAGTCTACAATGCCATAAGAATGATTCGTTCATTTCTGAACTCTTCCTCTTGTGTGTGTTTTGTATATTAAGGACTTTATTTTGATTGAGAATGAATATGCCATTATGTAACGAGCCTGATCCAATCAACTTTTGATTTAGGAATATGTTCATAACATTATCCTTTACTACAAAATTATATCCTTCATTACTTAATAAAGAAACTGATATAATGTTGCACATCATGTTCGGTATATAATAACACTCATTCAGAATCAGTGTATTACTACTTGGTAATACTAGGTGATATTCGCCAACTGCTTGGGCTACAATACTTGCACCATTCCCTACTTGAACGGAATGATCACCTTTTCCCAGTTCTCTACCTTTCCGTAGCCCATGTAACAATTTAAATATGTGGGATCCCGATCCGGTATCTAATACCCAGGACGTAGGGTGAACTGAGAAACAGTTCTCAATAACTAACACACCCGAAGAAGATGCATCAGCATGCATGTTCTTTGTTTGGGCGGCATGAGAATCCAGATATTCTCCTGTTTCCTATTCAGTCTTATAACTCTTATAAGAAAGAACGGGGCCAACGATCCCCTGCTCAGTATAATAAGCGGGTTCAGTCAATATATCCATATTATTATCTTGATTATGGCCTGACATGGTCGCTACCTGGAGAGAGAGAGAGAAGAAAATACTTTAGCTTATGCTCCTGCAAGATTAGATTGGTTATTATCTTATCTAATCAGGTTGTCTCCCACTGTTTTCATCAAATCTTCCTTCAAACCCTAAAAGGTAAGATTAGCCTGGATTAATTACACCTTACAATTTCGTCAATCTTTCAGCCATGATCCCGTTAACACCTCCCACTGTTTTCATCAGTACTTGAGGGAGGTTCCCCGTGCTTTCGCACTGACCTAATTAAAATAAACCTCGTTTTTCCAGAGGCATGATCCCGTTAACACCTTTCTAGACACCTATTTGATCGGCTAATTGTCCTGTGTAAAACTCTCCCAGGAGTAACTCTTACTCGCAGTGGGTATTGGGATCCAACTATCTCATAGGAGGTATGCAATCTCATTACAAATTTCAACGCTTGAAATTCCCAATAATACTTTTACCCCTAACCCCCTATGACCTTGACAAAGGCCAACAAACCATAGGAAGCTAGTCAAGTTCAACCTGTCATTTCTTGATTCAAATAAACCCACCCGCACGACCCTTGACAAAGGTCAACAAGGTCGTACGAATACCTTAATCCAATCACATCATATGTTTAAACAGATAAGTACCAGTCAGCTACCGCACACTACGCCTTGACAAAGGCCAACAAACGCAGCACGAATACTAAATAGTCTTTATCTGAAATGACGGAGGGCTACGCAGGTTTTTCAGAAAACCATGAGCGTAATGAACTTGATATCGTCGTAGAATCAAGTGATTTTGAAAAGGAGTCTTTTTGAGGCTTTTCTAGTTTCGCTAAAGAGGTCACTCCCGGTGAAGGGATCTCGGCTCTTTCCCCATCGAATAAGGTGCATGGTATATCATATATATACCGCTGTGCAAAGCAAGAACTATATAGGCTGTCAAAAACTAAACCGCGAGTTTGTAGCATCTGCCAGTTTAGCTAAAGAGGCCACACCCGGTGAAGAGATCTCGGCTCATTCCTCATCGAATAAGGTACAGGGTATATCATATATACCGCTATGCAAAGCAAAACTGTAGCTATCCTTTTTATAAAGTTTTGATTCTACAACATCTTTTAGGTTTCTTTTCTTTTATTAATCTCATTAATAAAACCCATCAGCTTATGCTTCCTAAGCATCACAGAAGAAACGAAAGCAGTAATATTTATATATCAGCATATATATATATATATATATATATAGTATATGCATTCGTCTCAGGAAGTAATATGATCTCATCACAAAACATTGCAGCAGAAGAACATATATGAAATATTGGATATGCTAGGATGTCCGTGTTTTTAAGACGAGCCTGTATAAAACACGGATTCCACGGTCGCGATGAATATCCAAACCCACATCCCTAGACCCCTACGAGAGCGGCAAGTAATACTGCCAATTCTAGGGTTAGGAGACCCGGTCTCGACTCCTCGAGATGGCCTCCTACTGGACCCTAGAACCCGGTTACTTGTGCTCCCCTCCTTGGGTCTACCTAATGCGGAAAAGTAAATAATATACATTGGTGACATCAACCTCATCCCGGAAGTGACCCAATAAAAGAATATTACATACAAATGAATTTTACATGAATGAAAATAAAAACCCTCATCTCACATAAAAACCCCGGCTATTCAGAACATGACGATCCAATATAACATATCACAACAACATATAATATCTCATATCATCAATGTAAGCAAGTATGCGTATCCCGATTGTCGTTGATGTATAGCAACGAAGCCGGTGATACCCCACATACTACGCTTACAGTCACAGAAAAGAAAGTGTAAAACTACAACATTTGGAATCCACAATCACTTTAGACATCATAAATCCGAAATATCACATACTTCGCATTTCATGCCTAACTATATGAATTCCACATATTGTATCACATTCCAGATAAATAGACAATATTAAACTTTCCGATCGAATAATCAAATACCCAAGATTTCCTAAATAGCTCAACACTTGAGCGGAGTTCAAAAAGTCCCAGAATATGTCACAGCACCAATGGTCCAGCCGTAGAAGGGTCAAGCCAACGCCTCACATGTGGCACACCGTAAAGCCCCAAACCCTAAGGTTTAGAAGCGGTTCAGACGGTCACATAATCGAGTTAAGGTTTGTGTTCTTCTAGAGGGTCCACCGCGTTACTTGCACGTTTTTCCGAAAGATTTAAAATCAAGAAAAATTCAACACTTGAAAGTTTTTCGTGCCGGGAAAAAGTGAGTTAATGATATCCGTTCGAACATTTTAACAGTTTCTAAAATATCCGGAAAAAGAACGAAATTAAATTTTCCGATCGAATCAACGAATTCAAAATAATCCCCAGAACACTCAACACTTGAGTCAGATTAAAAATACCCAGAATATGCACTAACAGCTATAGATATTACTGTGCAAAAACCTAAGTTAAATCCAACTGTACGGCCGCGGATCCGCGGCCCAAGCAAGGTTGGCCGCGGTTCCGCGGCGGTCCGTACGATTTACCTTATCGTTTTTCACAGTGATACTTATAATTCCTTGCTGATTTTTTTAGGTATTTTTAATACAGAAAAAATCACATTTTAAAAAATTGTCCAGAGAGGGGTTAATTTCGATGTTCCGGGGTTCGTTCGGAGTTTTAACTTCGTATACACGTCGCCTAATGCTTTAGCTAGGCTCTGATACCACTATAGGATTCCTGGGCACTCTTACAAGGGTTCATAAGGCATCAACCATGCCCGAATAAAATTTTAAACGTGCCGAATAACCTAAAGCCGGGATCTTTGCAAGATTATTAGGGTTTAACATGCAAGTAAACATCTTTACAACTAAAAGTGAGGGATTACAACCTTTGTAGTCCGCTCCTTCGCTTTACAAGCTCCGAGTAGAAGTCCCTTCGCCGCAATCCACGGTCTCCCAGACTCAAGAGAGGCTCCACGACTCGAATGATCCATGCTAGCTTGTAGGGTTCCTTTTCTCCGATGATCTACGTCGAAATTTCTATAACTCAAGCTCTCTCACTCTAATGAGGTGAACACCCTAATCTAATTGGCTAGATTAGATGAGGATGATGGAGTAGAATTTATGCTTTCTTTTTATATCAAATTCTCACATGAAAACATCACAAAAGGAAAACCTAGTATGCTTTCTCAAAGATCAAGGTTGAAGATGAAGATGAAATAATGCATAATCCTTTTGTGATGAATAATGAAAAGAATATATGAATAATAATGCAACCATGGTCAAGGATGACAAGGATAACTCTTGTAAAGAATTAACTAAGGCTAGGGTTTGGTTGGGTTAAAACAATGAGTCATAAGAAAATATCAACCAAAATATCTTCTTCATGACAAAAGAAAAGCTTCTAGAAGGTGCAAGAAAGAACTAACCCTAATCAAACCCTAACCTTGTTTAATCTCCATAAAACAAGTTGCATTAGTAATCATATCATGTTACAATAATATATATCACACATATATTATATATTTGTATCAAAAGAAAATAATACAATTAATATATATCGCATATATATCAATGTATTACCTGGTGAGAAAATGAAATAATAAAGCGAGCCAATATTAGATAATGTAATACAATATATCATATATATTATTATACATTAAATTATCGAATCAACACTTGATCCGACAATCCGGCTATATCGAATATAACCGACTAATATATCATGTATCGATTCATCGAATCAACACTTTATCCGATGACCCGGCTCATATCTAAATATCGCGAGAATATAATACGGTATCTCATATCGCATTATCCTCGGTCGTGCACATATCACATATGTGCCCCTACTCCATTTTTCCTGAGTCAAGAAACCTCTGTATAGGACTCTAAAGAATCGTCAATACGCCGGTAGCAGGTGATGATCATATCAAACACCCACAAGCTGCAAGCGGTCAGCTAAACGTAACAGCCACCCAGGTATTGAGCGATCAGAAGATCAACAAGCTAGCCTGTACGTTCTCCTGTGAATCCAATCAGTAACACTCCCGTACAGTCCGGTCTGTTCGTCTGATATGTTGCATATCTAGTCTAGGGGTGGTATACGTCATACCCCAGTAACTGATAAGTCGTGTCGATATGAGGCTCATAACAGGTCGAGAAACTACTTATAACACTTACCAGTAAATCTCTATATCCTCCCTGGCCAGGGACTTCCAGTTATAACCAATCGAACACAGCACAACATCAACTCCCTATACCGGGAGAGACGAATCCCCTCCTATCGCTCATTGCCTCCATGTGATTCGGGACTGCACCCAAAAGCCACCATTTTGCACGCCCTCTTAGACGTGGTAAGGTGGAAATCAAAGCACAGTTGGAATTACACAAGACTCTATGACGATCTCGGGTCTACAGACTACCCTATACCAGTGTCACCGGAGAACTGCCATCTGACGTGTGGTATATCACCATCTGGGTGTTCTCGGCGAGTCCGTCCAGTGTACCCAGTCTCCACTGAGCACCCATACACCATCCTTGATGTCAAAACACCGATGGATATGGGATCATCCATCGCCCATCATATGGGTCAAGATGCGTATACGCTAGTCTACTCTGGTGTATCGATGCCCTGTCTCGACACACCCTCGACTAGGAACAGTTATAAGATGTACTCATCGGCTACCGTGGCCCCACTAGTATGATCTCATCATAGTCCCAGTAGTCGAGTACAGATCCTAAGGGCTTTATCAACATGTGAGAGTAAGACAGTAAACATATACAAGTCAACATGTTAAGATAAAGGAATACCAAATAGCATACTATCATGATGAGCAAGAAAGTCCTCTCTATATATATCTAAGCATCCATTATAATATACATCATATGTACAACAATGGCCTCTAGGACATATACATAACTAACAATGATAAAATGCTACATCACAGAAATGTAATAAGGATCACAGAACAATACAGATAATCTGTGATCCCCGGGTTTCATTAGAGCAGCAATTGAAACCCGACGTTCCCCTGGTCGTGTGGATAGCCTGTGCAATGAAATCCTAGACCCCTATGGGCGCGACAAGTTACCCACCAAAACCTGAAGCGAGGCAGCCCCTTCAACAAAGTGAATGGACCACCCAGCACTTCACGGAATCTGGTAACTTGAGTACCCCTCCTTGGGTCAACCTATACCCCCTACGAGTGCGGCGAATAGCCCGCCAATTCTAGAGTAAAGCCCCCTCCGTCTCAAAGCCATGAGATGCGGGCCCGTTGCCCTCTAGAACCCGGCTATCCGTGCACCCTACCGCGGGGTAATCCTAGTACAGAAAGTAAAATATATACAATGGGTACATCGACCTCAGCCCGGTCGTGCCCCAAAAGAATAATATACAAACAGGCAGTGACGGCAGTCCACATGTCGGACGCTCGTCCCGCAATATCAAATGTACATATATAACCAAACTGTACTACCATTGTATCCAGGCTATCCACCACGACAAATCCGCAACTGTAGGGTTCCTGGGCACTCTCAAGAGGTCTCACAAGGCATCAACCATGCCAATTTCAAAAAATCTAGGTGCCGAGACACCCGACTACGGATTGTTGGCTAGAAATCTAGGCGAAAAGTAAACTAGTTAACACTTAACCAAAAGATACGGAAATACAACCTTTGTAGATCCGGTTCTCCACCTCCATAGCTCCGCAATGAAGTCTCCTCGCTGTCCATAACAAGTCCCGGGCTCTAGCGTCGGCTTCATCGGAGAATGGACGGGCTAGGTCATCGATGTCCATGCCGAAGATGATCTACGTCGAGGCATCGCTAAATCAAGCTCCGACTTCACCAAGTCAAGAAACTTGTGAAGAAAACACACTCTACTACTTGGCAAGAGGTAGAGGATGAAGAAATAGGAAGTGGGTAGACTTTAGAATTGGATTTCTCACTTGTTTCATCAATCCACCATTGATGAAGAAAGCTTTTCTTCTTTGAAGAAGATGAAGAAGAAGAAGCTATTTGTTATGATAAGTTAATTTAGAAAATAGAAAATAATAGAATACTTATCATAATCAACCATGGTTAAGTGTAGAGAAAAGACCATGGTTAATGGAATGGTTAGGGTTAAGGATAAGAACAAAATGGTCACTAGGTCAAAGTCTTCAAGAAGCTTCAATATGAAACAAAATTAGCCACCATTTTCTCTTTATGCCTTTTCTAATTATTTCCAAAATGAATAAATAGATAAATAAATAAGAAAAGGAAATAAAACCCTAATCATATAAATAACCATGGTTTATTCTTAACATACACTTAAACTATCATGTATCATCAAACATGATACAAGCAAATGTACAAATGTATATCACATATACAATGTGCACAATACAAGTGAGAAAATCCATATAAAGTGAACCAATACTAGTTAACGCAAAGTAATATATCAAATATATAATTATGCATTAAATCATTAAATCAACACTTGATTTAACGATCCGGTCATATCGCATATAACCGACTAATATCAACAGTAACAACTTATCGAATCAACACTTGATCCGATAACCCGGCTATATCACATATAACCGATCAATGTCACATATCGCGAGAATCTAATACAGTATCACATACTGGTATCATTCTCGGTCCCGCACATATCTCATATGCGCTCCTATTTCGTTTCCCTTGAGCCAGGAAACCTCTGTGTAGGACTCTAAAGACTCGTCAATACGCCGGCAGCAGGTGATGATCATATCAAACACCCACAAGCCGCAAGCGGTCTGCTAAACGTAACGGCCACCCGGGTATTGAGCGATCTGAAGATCGACGAGCAAGCCCGCTCACACTCCTGTGAATCCAACCAGTAACACTACCGTACAGTCCGGTCTGATCGTCTGATATGTCGCATATCTCGCCTAGGGGTGGTAAACGTCAGACCCCAATAGCTCGATAAGTCGTGTCGATATGAGGTCTATAACAATTCGAGAAACTACTGGTAACACTTACCAGTAAATCTCAGCAACCCTGGCCAGGGATTTCCTGTTATAGCCAATCGAACACAGCGCAACATCAACCCCCTATACCGGGAGAGACGAATCCCCTCCTATCGCTCATTGCATCCATATGACTCGGGACTGTACCCAAAAACCACCGTTTTGCACGCCCTCTTGGACGTGGTAAGATGGAAATCAAAGCACAGTGGGAACCACACAAGACTCTATGACGATCTCGGGTCAACAGACTACTCTGTACCAGTGTCACCAGAGAACTGCCATCTGACGTGAGGTATAATACCATCTGGGAGTTCTCGGCGAGTCCGTCCAGTGTACCCAGTCTCTACTGAGCACCCGTATATCATCTCTGATGTCAAACACCGATGGATATGGGATCATCCATCGCCCATCTGTATGGGTCGAGAAGGTACACGCTAGTCTACTCTGGTATATCGATGCCCCGTCTCGATACACCCACGACTAGGGACTTTTAAGGATGTACTTATGGACTACCATGTCCCCACTAGTATGATCCGCATCATAGTCCAGGTAGTCAAGTACAGATCCTAAGGGCTTTACCAACATGTAACAGAGAGACAATCAGTAAACACGTTAAGGTAAAGATCAACCAGATAGCATACTATCATGTCGAGCAAGAAAGTCCTCCCTATATATGTCCCAGCATCCACTACAATATACATCCTATGTATAGTAATGGCCTCTAGGGCATACATATAACTAACAGCAACATCACAGCACAACACAGAACATCAACGTGAATGTCACGTTCGCAAATCCGTCTAAAAGAGCTATGGCAAATAGACAAGATTTACCGCTCAAATGACATTCACGGTCGCAAATATAAAGTAAGCACTGTGAACTAACATGTTTAAAATTCCGATCGACAAAACTTCCCGAAGTGGGCCCCAAGCACAATTCCAGCACTCAAAATAATCTGGGCCAAAACTATATATCCCAAAAATCATATTTCCATGAAATAAAGCCCCAGAAAAAATTTGGGTTACTGTTGCCCAAAAAGGGCCGCTGAAGGGCCGCCAAATGCGATATTTCGCGGCGGTTCCGCCGCGGAATTTTGGACTTAGGTCTCCAAACTTTTTCTGTAGCTTTAATTATGCCTGCATGTAATTTTAAGATGCCTAAAATATTTTTTTGATCAACATTGAAAATCGACAACAAGCACACTGAAATGGAAATACGATTCGGAAATTTCGATCGATCGATGTTTTAAACGCGTTAGAACAAGCTAGTAAAGGTTAATGGCGTGGCTCTGATACCATGTAAGTCTACGGTAGCGCCCCGGCCGTCTGTCCGAGGCCAAAATGCGGAAACGAAAACTTTTTCTAAACTAGAATCCGGCGCTATCGTAGACTTTAATCCCGGATCGAACCATTAACCTATAAACTAGCAACTAGAGAAGGGATAGAAAAGCTATACCGATCGATCCGTGTCCTTCGATCTTTGGCCACCATCCCAAGCTCCTCGCGACATCTCCGTGCTCCGGTCTTCTCGTCGGAAAGGGCACCACATCATCGAGTCTTTTTACGGGCTCCCGCTTCATCCGAAGCAACTCGGGCACGAAGTTCGCTAGCCGACGTGCCCAAGGTGAAGTAGAGAATGTGTGTGATCACATTGTCTCAAGCATCCATTGATTCTCTTCACATGAAAGTGTATGGATGGAGGTTAGAGATGAAGCAATTGATGGAGGTTGTGAGCTAGAGGAAGAAGAAGAAGAGGAGGCATTTTCTTTTCTTTTGTTGTATGATGAAATGAGAGTGAGCGAGAGTGAAAATAATACAAGAGCTAACCTTATCATGGCTGCCCTTCTCTTTTCCTCTCATTTCAACTTACAAATCCATTACAAAATGTGACAAATGCACAATAAAAGAGACCATGAGTCACTAGGTTGCATGTGTCACAATAAATGCACCTCATGATGATTTCTAGCTCGTAATTTCCATTTGTAAATATTAACCCAAATGTTTACAACAATAAAAAGATACGACAACATCTAAAGTAAACTCGTGACGGATCACAAGGATACCACTCACCTGTATATACATACCTGCATCCGCATTCCGACTGAATGCGAATGCGATGAGACTAAAGTAATCGAACAAATCTAATACTAGGATCCGGCTTAAACCAAAGCCCACTAGTATGATCCGTCCGATCATGATCCGTGCAGTACTGCACGTATATGATCGGACCCTGCCATATATCATACGGCCTCTACAACGTTTCGCCCGAAACTTGAGAAACTGTCTGTAAGGGACTCTAAAGACTCGTCAATACTTTGGCTGTGGATTTAACCACTAGCACGTCAGTGGTACTAGCTGTACGTAACGGGCTACCAGGTATTGACCAAAAGGGAAGTCGATGAGCGAACTCATCCTGACACCCCACCGAGCCTGTCAGTGACAATATCCGTACAGTCCGGTACGTTCGTCTATGAGCATCGCATGGCGGGCCTAGGGGGTTGGTAAAAGTCAGACCCCCAAAAGCGGTACAAGTCGTGTCGGAGTGTATCCCAGAACACCCTGAGATACTACTGGAATACCTACCAGTAAATCTCCTGCCTTGGCCAAGGACTTCGTGTAATGGCTCTCCTAGACACAGTGCGATCTCACCCCCAATACCGGGAGAGACGAAACCCCTGCCGATCCGCTCACTGCCTTCATGTGGCTCGGGACTGTACCCAACTAAAACCTGTTTGCACGACCCCTTTGAGCCGTGGTAGGGTAGTAATAAAAGCACAGTGAGAACTCACACGAGACAAATGACGATCTCAGGTTGATGAACTAACCTGTACACATGTCACCAGGGAACTGCAATCTGACGTCAGGTATAATACCAACTAGCATGTTCCCGGCGAGTCCTGTCCGGTGTACTCATAACCCAATGAGCACCTGTATACATCTTAGGTGAACCAACTGACACCAATGGCTTGTGAGACCGGCTACCGCCCCTCGTCGGGGTCTCGACTGTATACACTAGTCTACTAATGGAGTATCGATGCCCAGTCTCGAACACTCCCACGACTAGGGACCACTTTAAGGATGTGCTTGTAGACCCCATCTCCCACGTATATGATTTCCATCATACTGCTGGCAGTCAAGCAAGAATCTTAAGGACTCTATCAATGTGTAATAGCGACCTGTAAGGCCACCTAAAGCAGTACACGATGATAAAGATAAACCAGATAGCATACTATCATCTTGAGTAAGACTGTCCTACCGGTATAGGTCCTCCCTCAATCATTGCAATCACGTGCCTGCGATCCAATAATTGACTCTGAGGGCACTATATCCAACATCCGGTAGCCTCAAGGACGGTGACAGGGAGGTTCTTGTTTTCCCAGACTTGCCATTGCTGCTGTTCCAGACTATGAGACCCGGCAGGAGGTTAAGTAAAGCGTCGTTCTAAACTAGCTTTAGAAGTGCACGTACATATTATTCTGCCAGAGGGTTGTTGTGGTCAGTGGGAGCAGCGGAAGCATAGTGGACAAGTAGCTTATGTCTATTTATAGACTCGAGCAGATATAGCGGAGAGAGATCATCTAAATTTGATGTGACAGTCATGGGTTTGACTTCATCAGAATAGGGGATGGATCTGTTAAGAAGGTAGTAGGGTGTGATGTCCTGGTATTTGGATGACATATACAGAGTAGGAAGTAAAATTCCTATACTACGATCGGTTGTACTGTGGTTGTCACACAGTTGTTTCTCCACACAGGATTTGGATATAATATCAGACATTCTGGTTACTAGATCTATGGTTTTAGATCTAGATTTGGATAGTTTACTAATTTGGGTACTTTGACAGTATTCTAAAGATGTTTTAGAATAGATGACTCCTGGCATGGTTGTGTACCTGCAGGTGATGGAGTTACCCTCTCTAAAGGTGTCTTACAGACTAAAGAGGAGAGGGATGCGCATGATTGGTATATCACTTGCTTAGGCAATTGAGTCAATCGTGAGATGTCAAGTACCACACTAGATTTTATTTTTGCACTAGATGCAATAAGTTTATATTAATCCAATCCTGGAGAAACATACGGGAGCAGTTTAAGAACATAAGTGGATGTTCTAGGGATTTGATGACGACATCCTCCTTCGGGAGACGGTTATCATTCCAGGCTTCCAAAGGTGACATGGATGACAGAGTGATTGTCAGAGTTATAGTTTTCTCTCTACAGAAGGGGGAAGTATTATGGACAGGTGGTCCAAGAGGATACTGTGGGAGGCATGGTGCAAGATATTCATTAGGTTCAGTTGTCGATACAGTCTAAGATGTTTGTATTTGGAGTTCATTTCTGAACTAGGTTCCATCAGATATCCAGACATATTCTAAGACAGGTGTTACTCAATTCGGGAGATGGCTTTCTCCGTGAACTTGAGATTAAGAGAGACATAGAAAGAAACATCAGGGCGGATCCACTCACTGAGGCTATTTCTCGAACACAAGAGTTTTACAAACATGCTTTTTGAAACTGTTTAGTAGAGGAGTTGGGTATTCGGTATCACATGGGCTGTGAGTATGCAACATCGCAATAATTAGCCTTAAGTGCAAGTGGGAGATTGTTGGATATAGAGCCCTCAAAGTTAATTATTGGATCGCAGGTACGTGATTGCAATGATTGAGGGAGGACCTATACCGGTAGGACAGTTTTACTCGAGATGATAGTATGCTATCTGGTTTGCCTTTATCAGTGGTGTACATCTTTAGGTGACATTACTGTTCACTATTACACGTTGATAGAGCCCTTAGGATCCTGCTTGACTACCAACAGTATGATGGCGATCATATACGTGAGATTTGGGTAGTCTATAAGCACATCCTTAAAAGTTGTCCCTAGTCGTGGGAGTTTCGAGACAGGGCATCGATACTCCGGAGTAGACTAGTGTATACATTCGAGACCCCGACGAGGGGTGGTGGCCGGTCTCACAAGCCACTGGTGTCAGTTGGATCACCTAAGATGTATACAGGTGCTCATTGGGTTATGAGTATACCGGACAGGACTCGCCGGGAACTTGCTAGTTGGTTTTATACCTAGCATCAGATAGAAGTTCCCTGGTGACATGTGTATAGGTTAGTTAATCGACCTGAGGTCGTCATTTGTCTCGTGTGAATTCCCACTGTGCTTTGATTACTACCCTACCACAGCTCAAAGGAGTCGTGCAAATAGGTTTTAGTTGGGTACAGTCCCGAGCAACATGTAGGCAAGTGAGCGGATCGGCAGGGGATTCGTCTCTCCCGATATTGGGGGTGAGATCGCGCTGTGTCTAGGAGAGCCATTACACCAAGTCCTTGGCCAAGGCATGTGAGAATTACTGGTAGACATTCCAGTAGTTTCTCAGGGTATTCAGGGCTACCCTCCGACATGACTTATACCGCTATTGGGGGTCTGAGGATACCAGCCCCCTAGGCCCGATATGCGATGCTCATAGACGAACGGACCGGATTGTATGGATATTGTCACTGATAGGCTCAGTAGGGTTCCAGGATGAGTTTGCTCATCGGCTTCCCTTTCAGTCAGTACATAGGCAGCCGTTACGCACAGTTAGTGCCGCTGACGTGCTTGTGGTTAAACCCACTGCCAGGGTACTGATGAGTCTTTAGAGTCCCCCACAGATAGTTTCCCAAGTTTCGGGCGAAACGTTGTAGAGGCCGTATGGTTTTATGGAAGGGTTCGAAAATGCACGTGTAGTTGTGCACGTGTCATATTTCGGACAGATAATACTGGTGGGCTTTGGTTTAAGCCGGATCCAACTATTATATTGAGTTGGAATATTTTAGTCTCATCGTATTCGTATTCGGTCGGAATACGGATACAAGTATGTATATACAGGTGAGGGGTATTCTCGTAATCCGTTACGAGATTACTTTAGAAGATGCATTTCTTTTTGGGTTAATCATTTTGATTTAAATGATTAGTGGATTTGGAAAGTGTGACTCATTTGGATGACACATTTCTTCTGGCATGTTCACTAGTGACTCATGCTAATGAGTCACTAAGTTAGTCATGATAGAATTAATGATATTTGTTTTGGGTGTGATTCATTAAGGGTATTGTGGGGACTTTTTGTGACCATTATCATTTGGATATATATCACAAAACCTTATATAAATCACCACCATTATTTTTGGACAGCCAAGGCAATTTTGGTGCTTGGTTATTTTGCTCACTAGAGTTTTCTTGAGCTCACACTCTTCAACTCTTTGCATCTTCTTCAACCTCCACCCTATCCCTCTCATGTGATGAGAACCCTAGCGTGTTTGAGACAAAGTATTCCACTCATTCTCTACTTCATCTTGGTCATCTCTTTTAGCAGACTTGATGATCGAGTTGCCTCGGTATAGAGGCGGGAGCCCGTTTAAAGATCCGTTGACGTGGTGCCACCTCGACGAGGAGACAGGAGATCGGAGTTGCCGTGAGGAGCGTGGGATGATGGCTAAAGACCGAAGGACTCGGATCAATCGGTATAGCCTTTCTACCTCTTTACAGTTTGTTAGTATATCATTAATGGCAAGATCCGGGTTATAGTATGCGATAGCGCCAGTTATAAAAGTTTTTGTTCCGCGTTTGGCCTCAGATTATTGGCCGGGTTGCTACCGTAGAATTACATAGGGTATACAGAAGGTAATAAATAAAGACAAAATAAAGGGATTGGAAAGAGGGCAAAGTAAATTGCGACTGCTATCATTCACGACCAAACCGCGTACTTCATCGCCACTCCTACTTCACCTTTGCTTTTTTCTCCAGTTCGGGAGAAATAGAATAAGGTATTATTCAGTTGTCTTTTATCATCACCTTCTCTCATGTTATGAGTACTCCTAGGATTAGGAGAGTACACCTATTATTCTTACTGGATAGTCTTCTTCCAAACCATAGGCTGGTGCCGATAGGTAGGGAAGGAAGAAAACCAATTAGCCTAAAGGGGTGTACAGAAGGTAATGAATAAAGACAAATAAAGGGATTTGGAGAGATGGCAAAGAAACATACGGTTATAGTCATGAATTGGATTATGGAAGAGGCATTACTAGGAATACCAGGATACCCCTACGAAACACTTTCATGCTTCAGTTTCACTGTGCATTGTTAAAAGGAAAACTGATTTCCCGATTAGATACTTACTCCAGGGTATTTATTTACCAGGTATGATTCTCACATCTGTATGGTTTTACAGATGATGAGTGGGAGTAAGTTATTGGGAATAAGGTGATCATCCTCATTATATCGGAATTCGTTGTAATTGGTGATATTTGAGGAAGTCGCCTGGGTTTTTGCCGGACGACAAGTATTTGGTTTTGAGTATCCGTTGTTGTGCACCAATTTCAAACTGATATATCTGTACTTTTATTTTTATAAAGTGAGATATAACTTTTTGAAATTATGTCCTTGACATTTACCTATATCAGTTGACGATTGGGTAAGGAGCATTGAACAACGGAGTAGTTCTTAAGCATAAGTACAGTTTTCAACCTACGATGCACAGGTTTTGAGTTATTCGACTCAGGGGACTCATACAGAGTATTGTATGCTGTCCAGTGTCCATGAGGACAAAGGGGCAGGTCCTCGTACTATGTTCTGTTTACTTGTGACTTCTCTAGTTTTTAGACAAGTGTTTCGTAGAAATACAATATCTAAGTTTTGAGAAGTTATAGGTATATGAATAAAGTAGAGAACCAGGTGTCGCAAGTATCGGGATTCTTTAAGGTGATCGAAGATATAGATACTTGTGATTGGTATTCAGTTGATATAATGGTTTTTGAGAAACTTGTTTCTCTTTCAGGTTACTCATAATTGGAAGAAATCCTAAGTTGAGTAATGGTGATTAGCTTTTTTTCATTAAGTTGATATGCACTGGAGACAGCTGCATGATTTGAATATGGTTCCAATTAAATAAGTGCCAAAGTTTCTATATTGGATATAGAATGGTTCATATCTTAACAATGTTAAGGTATGGGGAGTTGTCCGGCTTATGCTTAAAACCAGACTCTGGATAACTCAAGGCACGTTTCTGTAATGACAGTTTGTGGGTTGGCCCAGGCTATGATGATGGTTGATTTTCTACCATCTGGAAGATCAATGGCGATATTGTTCTTGACTCGCCACAGTTTTAGTAAAATGGATTTTTTCAGAAAACAGTAGAGGGAGTATGGTAGAACTGGAAGTGATTCCAGAACCGCAAATGATTACGGAAAATTTAATAGGACCTAAAGATTCAATCAAATTTGACATTCCATTAGCCACTCCGCAGATATGGTGGGTAACCTCAGGCACCCGAGAGGTACTCCGGTAGCCTTATGGACGGTGACAGGGAGGTTCTTGTTTTCCCAGACTTGCCATTGCTGCTGTTCCAGACTATGAGACCCGGCAGGAGGTTAAGTAAAGCGTCGTTCTAAACTAGCTTTAGAAGTGCACGTATATATTATTCTGCCAGAGGGTTGTTGTGGTCAGTGGGAGCAGCGGAAGCATAGTGGACAAGTAGCTTATGTCTATTTATAGACTCGAGCAGATATAGCGGAGAGAGATCATCTAAATTTGATGTGACAGTCATGGGTTTGACTTCATCAGAATAGGGGATGGATCCGTTAAGAAGGTAGTAGGGTGTGATGTCCTGGTATTTGGATGACATCTACAGAGTAGGAAGTAAAATTCCTATACTACGATCGGTTGTACTGTGGTTGTCACACAGTTGTTTCTCCACACAGGATTTGGATATAATATCAGACATTCTGATTACTAGATCTATGGTTTTAGATCTAGATTTGGATAGTTTACTAATTTGGGTACTTTGACAGTATTCTAAAGATGTTTTAGAATAGATGACTTCTAGCATGGTGGTGTACCTAAAGGTGATAGAGTCACCCTCTCTAAAGGTGTCTTATAGACTAAAGGGGAGAGGGATGTGCATGATTGGCATATCACTTGCTTAGGCAATTGAGTCAATCGTGAGATGTCAAGTACCACACCAGATGTTGTTTTTGCACTAGATGCAATAAGTTTATATTAATCCAATCCTGGAGAAACATACGGGAGAAGTTTAAGAACATAAGTGGATGTTCTAGGGATTTGATGACGGCAGCCTCCTTCGGGAGATGGTTATCATTCCAGGCTTCCAAAGGTGACATGGATGACAGAGTGATTGTCAGAGTTATAGTTTTCCCTCTGACGAGGGGCAGTATTATGGACAGGTGGTCCAAGAGGATACTGTGGGAGGCATGGTGCAGGATACTGATTAGGTTCCGTTGTCGATACAATCTAAGAAGTTTGGATTTGGAGTTCATTTATGAACTTGGTCCCATCAGATATCCAGACATATTCTAAGACAGGTATTACTCAATTCGGGAGATGGCTTTCTCCGCGAACTTGAGATTAAGAGAGACATAGAATGAAACATCAGGGCGGATCCACTCACTGAGGCCATTTCTCGAACACAAAGTTTTACAAACGTGCTTTGTGAAACTGTTTAGTAATGGAGTTGGGTGTTCGGTATCACACGGGCTGTGAGTATGCGACATCCCAATAATTAGCCTTAAGTGCAAGTGGGAGATTGTTGGATATAGAGCCCTCAAAGTCAATTATTGGATCGCAGGAACGTGATTGCAATGATTGAGGGAGGACCTATACCGGTAGGACAGTCTTACTCGAGATGATAGTATGCTATCTGGTTTGCCTTTATCAGTCGTGTACAGCTTTATGTGACATTACTGTTCATTATTACACGTTGATAGAGCCGTTAGGATCCTGCTTGACTACCAACAGTATGATGGCGATCATATACATGAGAGTTGGGTAGTCTATAAGTACATAATTAAAAGTGGTCCCTAGTCATGAGAGTTTCGAGACAGGGCATCGATACTCCGGAGTAGACTAGTGTATACAGTCGAGACCCCGACGAGGGGCGGTGGCCTGTCTCACAAGCCACTGGTGTCAGTTGGATCACCTAAGATGTATACAGATGCTCATTGGGTTATGAGTACACCGGACAGGACTCGCCGGGAACCTGCTAGTTGGTTTTATACCTAGCGTCAGATAGAAGTTCCTTGGTGACATGTGTACAGGTTAGTTCATCGACCTGAGGTCATCATTTGTCTCGTATGAGTTCCCACTGTGCTTTGATTACTACCCTACCACGGCTCAAAGGAGTCGTGCAAACAGGATTTAGTTGGGTACAGTCCCGAGCCACATGGAGGTAAGTGAGCGGATCGGCAGGGGATTCGTCTCTCCCGGTATTGGGGGTGAGATCGCGCTGTGTCTAGGAGAGCTATTACACCAAGTTCTTGGCCAAGGCAGGTGAGAATTACTGGTAGACATTCCAGTAGTTTCTCAGGCTGTTCATGGCTACCCTCCGACATGACTTATACCGCTATTAGGGGTCTGACGTTACCAGCCCCCCAGGCCCGATATACGATGCTCATAGACGAACAGACCGGACTGTATGGATATTGTCATTGATAGGCTCAATAGGGTTCCAGGATGAGTTCGCTCATCGGCTTCCCTTTCAGTCAGTACATAGGCAGCCGTTACGCACAGTTAGTGCCGCCGACGTGCTTGTGGTTAAGCCCACTGCCAGGGTAGTGATGAGTCTTTAGAGTCCCCTAAAGATAGTTTTCAAGTTTCGGGCGAAACGTTGTAGAGGCCGTATGGTTGAATGGCAGGGTTCGAAAATTCACGTGCACTTGTGCACATGTCATATTTCGGACAGATAATACTGGTGGGCTTTGGTTTAAGCCGGATCCAAGTATTATATTGAGTCAGAATATTTTTGTCTCATCGTATTTGTATTCGGTCGGAATACGGATACAGGTAAGTATTTACAGTTGAGGGGTATTCTCGTAATCCGTTACGAGATTAGTTTAGAAGATGCATTTCTTTTTGGGTTAATCATTTTGGTTTAAATGATTAATGTTTTGGAAAGTGTGACTCATTCATGGTGACACATTTCTTCTAGCATGTTCATAAGTGACTCGTGGTAATGAGTCACTAAGTGAGTCATGATAGAATTAATGTGTTTTGTTTTGGGTGTGGATATTTGAGGAGATATTTGTATAAGATTTTTTCCTTTGGTTTTTGATATACAACCTCATATATCTATTCACATGAGAATGAGAAAATAAGAACACAAGTTTATGGGCTTGGTTTTCTTTTGCTCATTAGAGTTTTCTTGAGCTCACAATTTCCATCTCTTTGCATCTTCTTCAACCTCCGTCCTATCCCTCTCATGTGATGAGAACCCTAGGGTGTTTGAGACAAAGTATTCCACTCATTCTCTACTTCATCTTGGTCATCTCTTTTAGAAGACTTGATGATCGAGTTGCCTCGGTATAGAGGCGGGAGCACGTTTAAAGATCCGTTGACGTGGTGCCAGCTCGACGAGGAGACAGGAGATCGGAGTTGCCGCGAGGAGCGTGGGATGATGGCTAAAGACCGAAGGACTCGGATCGATCGGTATAGCCTTTCTACCTCTTTACAGTTTGTTAGTATAGTGTTAATGGCAATATCCGGGTTATAGTATGCGATAGCGCCAGTTATAAAAGATTTTGTTCCGCGTTTGGCTTAAGAATGACGGCCGGGGCGCTACTGTAGACTTAGTACACCAATTTTGGTCCAACCACAATTCAAGTGAACACTAGACCATGCTAAAAGAGGTGATGTGATGTGTATTAAATGCTAAAAGAGGTGATGTGATTTAAAGTATCATGATTTCCCTCCAAAAGCTACTAAGCAACCCATGTTGCCTATAAATACCAGGTCATGGGCAAGGAGAGAAGATACTTTTTCTTTAGTTTTGCTTTAGAACACTTGTAATTTGTAACTTGCTTTTCCTTTGAACTCTTGAGCTCTTGCCCCTTTGTCTTGACCTTGCAACTTCTTCATTGAACTTGCAAGCTTAAGATTTAGGTTCTTGAATTCAAGATTAGTTATATCTTGTTTGAAATTTAATAAAAGTTCTCGTTTCGCTTCATATGTCTTGCTTTCTACATACTTGAACTTGTGAAATCATTGCTTCACTTTGAGTTTGCAACATCTTAAGTGAGCTTGCAACCTTAAAATTTGGTATTTGGATTTCACATTGGTACGGGATTAATGAACAGTTGAAGGAATTTGCACGTTTGATTTATCGGTTCTCTCTTTGTCTTTTCTTTTCTTGCAATTTTTTTTATGTTGCCTTACTGTTTTCTTTTTTATTTTGGAATTGTAAATATGTGTGAGTAATTGATTTACTTGTTAAGGGTAGAATATGGTTAGTTTGTGTTAGGAGATGTGTTTGCTAAAACCGTAAAAAACCTTAACTTTGCAATTTGAACTCCGAGTAAACCACACGCTATTCCGCTCCATTAGGCACCCTACCCTACTACGGTAGCGGTAAATCCTAATAGTGACCGGATTGCGAATGGTTTGCCGAAGGCTAAGGTCAAGAGACAACAACGGAAGGACAAGGGACAAGGAATACGGATTTAGCTCAAAATCGCAAACACCGTATTTCAAGTTCCCCAATCCACATTGTTGCCTATTGCCTTAGTGTCAATATCAAAATTAGGTCTATAAGGAAACGACAAACATCATCCTCCCACAAGCTAACCTAAAACTACCCTTAACAAGTCTTTTTATTGAACATATCAAAGTTACGCCACTTTGTATAAACAACAACCCAAAATACGATATTAAATCGTTAAAACAAGCAAAAAAGCATCCCATCTCCCTGCGGACGACCCGTACTCATCGCGGCTCGCTACACGCGACACCGTCTTTGATTGCGGTAATTTCAAATTCCTTCTAAATACGACACGGTGAAAACCTATTAATCAAATGGCGCCGTTGCCGGGGAGATGGTAACGCTTTTACACTTGTATTCTCGGGTTAATTTGTGAATATTTTTGTACAAAACTAACTTTCTAACAGATTCAACGGATAAAACACATTCTTTTCAAACCGACACGAGAACTAAAAACAATAATGTTCTCTGGATTTTTGATTTGCTAACACACTGTGTTTTAACTTGAAAATCAAAGTATAAGAGTGGAATACTATTGTTACATAGAGGAAACACATAAAATTTAAGTACCAAACTTGCAAATTTGGCCGGCGAGAACTTGAAAATTCCCGATGTCGCCGGTTCTCTAGTGTGATTTTGAAAATTGGTTTTTTGTGTTGCCTCCAGTGTTCTGTTAGTATCCTATTTTTATTGTTTGATTTTCTTAATTATTTGTGTTCAGAACTTTGGCTATCTTTATCGCTTTCTAGCTCAAATATCCGTATTTTTTCGACATTTGCAGGTTTGACGGATTAGCGAGCGACGATTGTGCAAAGCATGGGGCGTTTTCAAGTATAAGAGGATTGAACACTTAGTGCCAAAGATCCGGGTAGTTTGACCAACGCAAGCAAACCTTTCAAACACTCGGAGACAATATCGACACGAGTTTCTTAAACTCAACTCTTTTGGTACGTATTTTTCTAAACTTGCTCTTCTCAAATCCGACGCTCCATTATTCCTATTTTTGCAGGATTCTTTGCAACATCGCCGCAATAGCCAAAGAAAAACTAACCATATTTGTTGCAGCGCCACATTTAAAGTAAAAGTAAAATTGATTGATTGTTTGATAACAAAACTTTGTTGATTTGCGCATTGCATCATTAATACGGACTTAAGGGCTATAACACCAATCCAGATTGGGTGGGGATTTCATCACCCTTCATAAGACCCCGGAAATCACTAATTGCATAAGTGTCACCTCAAGCTTAATAAAAAATATCAAGACTCAGCCAACCAAGGACTTGTCGCGCTCAATAAGACAAAGAAAGATTGTGGGCATTCGGTCGTTTATCTAAACACGACTTTTGTGGTGCCTAGGCTAGACAAGTGAGGAGGTAACTACTGGATCTCGGTCCCGTACATATCACATATGTTCTCCTACTTCATTTTTCCTGAGCCAGTGAAACCACTGTGTAGGACTCTAAAGACTCGTCAATACGCCGGCAGTGGGTGATGATCACATCAAGCACCCACAAGCCGTCAGTGGTACTAGCTAGACGTAACGGCTATCCGGGTTTTGAACGATCAGAAGATCAGTAAGCAAGCCCGTTCTAACTCCTGCAAAAGCCTGTCAGTAACACTACTGTATAGTCCGGTCTTTTCGTTTGATATGTCGCAAATCCAGTATAAGGGCGGTAAACGTCAGACCCCAATAACCGATAAGTCGTGCCGATGTGTGGCTCATAATGGGTCGAGAAACTACTGATAACACTTATCAGTAAATCTCTGTAGAATCCCTGGCCAGGGACCTAACGTTATGGCCAATCGAGCACAGCACAACATCAACTCCTAATACCGGGAGAGACGAATCCCCTCCTATCGCTCATTGCCTTCATGTGATTCGGGACTGTACCCAAAAGCCACCATTTTGCACATTCTGTTGAACGTGGTAAGGTGGAAATCAAAGCACAGTGGGAATCACACAAGACTCTATGACGATCTCGGGTCTACAGACTAACCTGTACCAGTATCACCAGAGAACTGCTATCTGACGATAGGTATAATACCAACTAGGAGTTCTCGGCGAGTCCGTTCAGTGTACCCAGTCTCCACTGAGCACCCGTATACCATCTTTGATGTCAAACACAAATGGATGTGGGATCATCCATCGCCCATCATATGGGTCAAGATGCGTATTCGCTAGTATACTCTGGAGTATCGATGCCCTGTCTCGATACACCCTCGACTAGGAACTGTTTTAGGGTGTACTTGTGAACTACGCTTGGCCCCCACTAGTATGATCTCCATCATAGTCCTGGTAGTCAAGTACACAACCTAAGGGCTTTATCAACATGTGAGAGCAAGACAGCATCACATATACAAGTCAACATGTTAAAATAAAGAGCAACCAGATAGCATACCATCATGTCGATCAAGAAAGTCCTCTCTCTCTATATATATATCCAAGCATCCACTATAATATACATCACATGTACAATAATGGCCTCTAGGGCATACATATAACTAACAGTAACTTGAAAAGGCCCGTCTCACGGTGATTCATGAGCGGAACCCTCCTTACATCACTTGTCCTTACCTGGCCACAACTGGCTGTGAAGAGGCGATTTGAGGGTTATCTCGCAATTTGTCACTTTGGAATAGTTAGGAGCAGGTCTAGCGGACTTAGAGGACCCTAGTCTAGGTATTGATTGTGCATTTATGATTGTGTTTGTTGAACGGTCATTTCATTTTCACATCCTTACGAAACAAACACAAGTTCACCACTTTTACCACCTTCGCCAAATTTTTCTCCATTTTCGTTTTCTTTGCAGGGTTACCTAAGATGGCAGCAAGGTTTCGGGAGGCATCGTCCATGCCAAATTCAAATTTTTGCCATTTTAGCTAACACTGACTTTGAATCGTTAACTAGAAATTGACGAAAAAGTAAATGCAAACACTTTGCAAGTCTAGTGAGCAAGGAATACAACCTTTGTAGACCGGTCCTTCACTTCAATAGCTCTGTGTAGTTGTCTCGACCCGAAATTAGCTCGTGACCGGCACTTAAATCACGCCACGTCTAAAGGCGTAACGTAATTCAAGTAAGCCGAAACCCAGAAATCTAAACCCTATTAAAGAAAAATAAAAGAGGTGATGTTTTGAATTAAGGGTATAATGAAATCAAGTTTTCTTAATGCATAGAATAGGAACATGAAAAATGCAAGTGGATTATGCAAGTTTAAAAACATGTTTCGTCCTTTAAAAATTTGGGCAGCACCTCCTTTGTATATTTTGATCCAAAACCACATATACAAGATAATGATAAAGGCATCCCCAAGCGGGAGCTAGCTCTTCGCCAAACTGTGGATCCACAACCACGCAAAATATAAATATAAGTATACGACGCCCAACGGCAAAGATCAACACCAAAAATAAAGAATAAAGCGAGAAATCAACCCAAAAGGCGAACATAAAACCCATCGCTCAAGTCTCGCAACTACAAGTCTCACTAAGTCTCATTACTTATACAATTACTAGTTTTTGACCGATGGAGTTGACTAGATACAATATTAAATATAAATACAAGAGTGGGTACGATACAAATGTCCCACCTACCAAAGCAATCACCCGAAAGCAACTGTGTGCCAGGGATGCCGCTACTGATCCAAGCGGTCAACCTGCAAGAACTGTGGCACAACGGGGGTGAGTTGCCAACTCGTGAGTAGAAAAACATCAACAAGTAGAAATCGAATAAACAACGACTCCTAGGTCAACTATATCATGAAGGTAATACTATGATATCTAGGGTGACCGTACCTGTATATGTGCCAACACTATAAATAAATGCCTATCAGCATGTGGATATCATCCAACAATATAATCAATGTCTGTATGTATGTGGATCTCATCCACGTGTCAACCAATGACACAACAACATCATGCATGTAAATATCATAAAAGCATATGCATGAAGGTATGAGGATATAAATCAACGTGTGTCCCTCGCGACACATCAAAATCATAGAACCCGAATGTCTAGCATCGACACTCGAAACCTCATGAAACCCGTGTCCAGCATCGACACGTAAATCCTCATATATCTCTGGCGCCGCATCCTCTGATTGGCCCTCATATCTATCTTATCTCAGGCGTCGCATACTCTGATCGGCCCTCATATCCATCTCATGACTCCGGCCGGTATCCTCCGGACAACCGCCGGGTCCAACCAATCACCGGTAGGTAGTGGTCCCTCTTCCAGGCTCATCGTCATCCCCACAAAATCTCTCTCTCGCCCCAGGGTACCATACCGGGTCCACCATGTACCCACAAACGGTTCCTCCACTCCTTAAATCGGGTCTCGAAAACAAATCTCAGAACCGAGAAAACTCATGGTGGACATATCGAAATATCATATTAAGAGAAACTTGGTTTTTAAAACAATGCGTACTTTCTTTTGAAATAACCACGGTTCTCAAATCCAGAAATCTCATGAAAACAGCATCTCAGTGCATATAATCGTAAAGCATGATGTATGCGACATATAACAGAAATGTAAGCATATCCGTATATCATGCAGCATGAAACAGTGGTGTGAACATAGTAAGTAATCATGAAAGGAGTCATATCATGATGCAGCAATTCTACTGTGTAGTGACATGGCAATTATCGATGATGAAGTGCGTGAGCCGACCATCTGTGTACGTGTAACATACGCATCATCGATAATGGTGTAAGTGTACTAGCACAGGTATATGAAATGCAAGGAGAATAACATGAATGCGGCATAAGGTAAATCATCAGCTAAAAGCTATAAGGTATACATATCTAACATGATCGAGTCGGTGAATCTAACCATCGGCATCTAGCATCACGACATCACGTACGGTATAATCCATTGTACGGCATCCTCTAGTCAAGGGTATGGATCAAACATCAAGTCAAACTCATCACGTACGGAAAATCATCTTACGGCGGCATTAAACCAATAGGGATCCTATCAGCCTATATGACAATGAGGGTACGGCCTAATGTCACGTACGGCCTATCATTCATGTTTCACAACATATATACATATATATATATATATATATATATATATATCCATATAGCTATGTCCCAAGTCATATCCATAACAATCTCATATCAGGGGACCGACAAGGTATCAATCATCTCAATCGACTCGCATCCGTATACCAACATATCATCATATCACATGTCAAATAGTATTCTCTTTTCATCGCATTTATATCTCACATAAGGTCAATTTACAAATATATTCTACCTTTACTATAAGCATACGTATCTAATCTAACATACACACCCGAACCATACAATCAGTTTTTGAAAGATGCGAATCGTAGTTTTGAAAGTAGGGGCTACGGTGTTTTTAAGAAAATATATCATTTGAAAATCCGTAACGTCCCTCAAGGTACCTGTTTAAAAGATTCATATGATTCTTCAGTTGGGAAATAGGTATGGTTCGGATGATACATTTACATCGGTTATCTAGTCTTATAGTACCCTAAACGGCAATATCATCAAACATCATCCTCGAATTCTGTCATCACATATCAGTCGTATCATATCACTTCTAACAATCCTTTAGTTTCTAATATTGTTTCTCTAACTATCTTTTAACACTATCTATAGTTTTCTATTAAAGGTTCCCTTAACCATATTCTATATATAAATCGGTTTCCATCAAGGTTTGCGGGGGTGCTATACGCCATCCATCCGACTTCCCCCGTAGATATAGATCTACTCACCTTGATCTTGCTTGCCGAAGTCGATGTCTCCATGCCCCTGCTCGTTATCCTGATGTTTGCGCGGAGGTAACTACATGTCACAACGTATCGTATCACATTAATATCCGACTCGAAACCAAAACGACACACGAAATGCCTATAGGTTAAAACTTACGGACTACGCCTTCAAAACCACCAAACAACCCCCGTCGCTGACGTACAAACATCAGACGACGGAACACAATATCAAATACCAAAACCAAGTTAAAACGATGTCGTAAAACAATGTAGCAACTCAAGAAAAGGGTCCCAGATTTTACCCTAGGTGAAATCAGCCAATTTTGCATATGTAAAGGGTCTAATTTATAGCAAAAGGAGCCATGGACCAAACACGGAGCATTTCCACTCAACCCAGGCCGCAAATTGCGGCCAAAAGGGGTAAATTTCCGGCGACAGTAAAGAATCGGGGTCCTGGGTATTGGGTATAGGTTCTAGGTTGCCTGCACAGCTCTCAGTCTGTGCTAAATAATTTTCCAGGTCCCCGAGTCACTACAGATTCCTAAATACCATCATAATTCTCACAATTTTCCAATACGGCTAAAATCCTATATCCATATTTTGGTTACTACACTCAATTCCTGCTCTTGAATTAAATCCTTAAGGTTTGTAACAGCCACTACACACCTCAAATCTACACAAACACCCAAACCCTTCAATAGAAATTTCTAACATCACAATTCCACGCTAAAACGACTTCTAAACTAAACTAGAATATAACAAACTAAAAACTAAACTAAATGGTAGAGATTATACCTCATTAATGCCACCAAGCAAAACCCTAGAAGTCCCACATCTTCAAAATCTAATTTTGATGGGTCCAATGTGATGAGGGTGAGGTGGGAATCATTTTTAATGAAAGGAGTTTGGGGTTTTGATTAGGTTTTGGAGATGGTTTACATGGGTAGTGAGCTGGAGGAAGAAAGAGATGAAGAACGATGAGGGAGTTGAAGAAATGAAATGAAGTGAAGAATGAAGGATGAGGTGGGGGTGGAGCCTTACCTCTCTTCCTCTTTCTCTCTCCTAGCATGCTTACCTCTCATCATGATGTCCCTTCTCTCTCTCCTCAAGTCATCATGACACCTTTTTCCTTTCTTTTCTTTTCTCACCACAATAAAACCATAAGATAAAACAACACAATTGAACATGTAACCAAATGAAACATGTCATGGTGCACTAACCATGAAAACTGCAGAAACACAGATTTGGCTTAATCGCGATTAGCAGTGCACTAATCGGGTTTTTATCCAAACTGCATATAATAATTTTTAAAAATGCCAAATCCATTAAATATATTTTTAAATGAATAAATTATTTTAAATTTCCATTTATTTCACAATTATCGGTATATATTTATACCCTTTTTCGAAAACCCTAATTTCGCAAATCGGGCAGTTTTCGGGAAAAATATTATTTTAATATTAAATTCCAAAAATAAGATTTTATATTTTCAGAAATATTACAATCTTCCCCCCTTAAATAAATTCGGTCCCCGAATTTAAATTTAAACCCCCAAAATCTAAAACATTTCAATAATTAGCTCAAATCAACAGGGCTCCGAAATCACGGAAGATATTTGGTAATTATCAGAGCACTGAGGACACTGCTGCGATGAGTTTGCACCGAGGATCAGTTGGGTTACGTGTATTTAGAAGGCCAGAGGCCGACGCCAGTGATGTGCTGCTTTATGACTGATCATACTTTTTGGCCGAGAGATGACCTTGTTAGTTATATGTATGTCCTAGAGACCATTACTGTACATATGATGTATATTGTAGTGGATGCTTGGACATATATAGGGAGGACTTTATTGCTCGACATGATAGTATGCTATCTGGTTACACTTTACCTTAACGAGTATACTGATTGTCTCTCTGTTACATGTTGGTAAAGCCCTTAGGATGTGTACTTGACTACCTGGACTATGATGCGGATCATACTAGTGGGGACATGGTAGTCCATAAGTACATCCTTCAAGGTCCCTAGTCGTGGGTGTATCGAGACAGGGCATCGATGCACCAGAGTAGACTAGCGTATACGCATCTTGACCCATATGATGGGCGATGGATGATCCCATATCCATCGGTGTTTGACATCAAGGCTGGTGTACGGGTGCTCAGTGGAGACTGGGTACACTGGACGGACTCGCCGAGAACTTCCAGATGGTATTATACCTCACGTCAGATGGTAGTTCTCTGGTGACACTGGTACAGAGTAGTTTGTTGACCCGAGATCGTCATAGAGTCTTGTGTGATTCCCACTGTGCTTTGATTTCCACCTTACCACGTCCAAGAGGGCGTGCAAAACGGTGGTTTTTGGGTACAGTCCCGAATCACATGGAGGCAATGAGCGATAGGAGGGGATTCGTCTCCCCAGGTATAGGGAGTTGATGTTGTGCTGTGTTCGATTGGCTATAACCGGAAATCCCTGGCCAGGGTTGCTGAGAATTGCTGGTAAGTGTTACCAGTAGTTTCTTGAACTGTTATAGACCTCATATCGACATGACTTATCGAGCTACTGGGGTCTGACGTTTACCACCCCTAGGCGAGATATGCGACATATCAGACGACGAGACCGGACTGTACGGAAGTGTTACTGGTTGGATTCACAGGAGTGTGAGCGGGCTTGCTCGTTGAACTTCTGATCGCTCAATACCCGGGTGGCCGTTACGTTTAGCAGACCGCTTGCGGCTTGTGAGTGTTTGATATGATCATCACCTACTGCCGGCGTATTGACGAGTCTTTAGAGTCCTGCACAGGGGTTTCCTGGCTCAAGCGAAACGAAATAGGAGTGCATATGAGATATGTGCGGGACCGAGAATAATACCAGTATGTGATACTGTATTCTATTCTCACGATTTGTATCATTGGACGGTTATATGAGATATAGCCGGGTTACCGAATCAAATGTTGATTCGATATATTGATACACTTGATATTAGTCGGTTATATGCAGTATGACCGGATCATTAAATCAAGTGTTTATTTAATGATTTAATGTATAATTATATATTTGATATATTACTTTACATTAACTAGTATTGGTTCACTTAAGATTATTTTTCTCACTAGATTGTGCACATTGTATATATGATATATGTTTGTGCACTAGTTTATATCATGTTTGATGATACATGCAAACTTGGGTGTGTGTATGCTTTAAACCATGTTTAGGTTAATGGTTAGGGTTTTAACTTATTTATTTATTTATTTTGGTTAAAAACTAAATGGTGGCTTTTCTTTCTTTGCTAGAAGTTTCATGAGACTTCAAGCAACTTTGACAAAGTCTTAACCATTTTGTTTTTATCCTTTGACCTAACCATTTATTTAAACTATGGTTTGCTCTCTACATGAGTTAACTTCACCCATGGTTGCATTATGATAAGTCTTCACTTGATTTATTATTTTTTGATAATACTTTTTCATTTTCCTTCTTCTTCTTCTTCATGAAGAAGAAAGCTTACTTGAAAATTCCAAGTGAAGAAATCAAGTGAGAAATCCAATTCTAAAGTGAACCCACTTCCTATTTCTTCATCCTCTACAACTTGCCATGTAGTAGAGTGTGTTATCTTCACAACTTTCATGACCTAGTGAAGATGGAGCTTGAGTTTGAGTCGTCTTGACGTAGATCATCTTCGGCATCGAAGTCAACGACCTAGCCCGCTTATTTCTCCGACGAAACCAACGCTAGAGTCCGGGATCCCGATGATCGCAGCGGAGGGACATCAACACGGAGCTAAAGAAGTGGAGGATCGGATCTACAAAGGTTGTAGTCCCTTTCACTTTCTAGGAAAGTTGCTTACTTGTATGTTTTTCGCCTTACCTCTAGTTAACGATATTGTATTAGGGTTTCTCGGCACATGTAAAAATTTGATTTTAGCATGGTTGATCAGTTGTAGAACCGGATGAGTGTGCCTAGGAACCCTACAGTGGTATCAGAGCCAAGCTAGAGCTTTAGGCGAAGTGTAGACGATGTTAGAAATCCGATCGAACCCCGAAACCCTAATTCAAACCCTTCTCTGTACATTTTCTGAAAATGTGGTTTTTTCTAAATTAAAAATACTCAAAAAATTCAACAGGGTTTTCTATGAAATACTATGAAGCACGTGCCTCTGATTCCCTCATTGAGCCGCGGAACCGCGGCCGTACCCTAGGTTGGGCGGCGGTTTCGCGGCATTAAAGTGGCCTCTTGCTACTCTGTTTGCACAGTAATCTCCATATTTAAGTCCTGTGTTTTCTGGGTAATTTTAATTTATACTCAAGAGTTGAGTTTTCTGGGTTGTATTGGGAGTTTGTTGTTTTGATCGGAAAGTTTAACTTCGGCTATGTGTTTTTCCGGATAATTTTAGAACGTGTTATAAAGTTCGACCGGATATCAATATCTCATTTTTTCCCCTGCCGGAAATTTCCAAGTGTTGGATTTTTCCGTTGTTTAAGAACGTTCTAAGTAGTGCAAGTAACGCGATGGATCCTCTAGAAGACAACAAACCTTAACTCGATTATGTGACCGTCTTGAACTGTCTTTTGAACCTTAGGTTTTGGGGCAGTACGGCGTGACACATGTGAGGCGTTGGCTTGACCCTTCTACGGCTGGACCGTTGGTACTGTGGCATGAAGTGGATATTTTTAAACTTATTTCAAGTGTTGAGCTTTTCGGGAAAACTTGGGTGTTTAATTGTTCGATCGGAAAGTTTAACATTGTCTATTTATCTGGAATGTGATACAATATTTGGAATCCACAAATAGTTATGAGATAACTAATTTGAATGTTATAAATCTAGCGGTTTAGTCTCATTTGATCGGTTGCCACGGAATTTTGATGTGATCAAAAGTCCGTCGCAATCACGTAGCGTACGCGAATACTCGCTGGTAAACTTAATAGACAGCCACGCCCCATAGCCCCGACCAAGTGACTGTAGGAGAACCCCGTAGCCAAAAGCATCCGTTCGGGTGCTCGCGGCAGTGGTGTTCCGCCTTAGTGCACTTCGTCGACGGCATCCGGAGGTGCGGCCGTCTACTAAAGTTTGCGACGAGCATTCGATCAAAATATCGGGAATCTTGTTGAATTGCCCGACTTGATATTGAAAAGAGTTTTCGATAATGAGACTAAAATGCGGGGTTTATAATTGTTAGGCATGCGATGTCTAAGGAATTCAGATGGTTAGGCATGCGATGTCTAAGGAGGTTGCGGATTCCAACTGTTGTAGTTTTACACTTTCTTTTCTGTGACCGTAAGCGTAATATGTGATATCGCCGGTTTCGTTGCTATATGTCAACGACAATTGGGATGCGCATATTTACTTACGTTGATGACATGTGATGTTATGTGTTGCTGAATATGTTGTATTGGATCGTCGCGTTTTGAATAGCCGGGGGTTTTATGTGAGATGAGTGTTTTATCATTTTCATTCATGTAAAAAAACTTGTATGTAATATTCTTTTATTGGGGCACTTCCGGGATGAGGTTGATGTCACCACTTGTATATTATTTACTTTTCCGCATTAGGTAGACCAAAGGCGGGGAGTACAAGTAACCGGGTTCTAGGGTCCAGTGGGAGACCATCTCGAGGAGTCGAGACCGGGTCTCCTAACTCTAGAATTGGCAGTGTTACTTGCCGCTCTCGTAGGGGTCTAGGGATGTGGGTTTGGCTATTCATCGCGACCGTGGAATCCGTGTTTTATACAGGCTCGTATTAAAAACACGGACGTCCTAGTATATCCAATATTTCATATATGTTTCTTCTGCTGCGATATCTGTGATGTGATCATTTGATATGATGTGATAGATACTGTATATAGTATATATGATATATTATATAGACGTTACTTATGTTTTACACCCGCACTAGCCCTGCCCCGCTCTGCCGTTAGTTACTTAACCTAACGGTGCACGAGGGGACATCGAGGCGAATGCGGATGGCATAAGTGTACGTCGTATTTATCTGTGATGTTTAGGTGACTTAAATGATGGGACTTCATTAATATGATTAATGAAATAAAAGAAACATAATGATGTTGTGGAATCGAATTTTCAAAAACAGGTAGCTACGGTTCTTGCTTTGCATCGTGGTGTTCCTTGTAGAACATCCTGCACCTTATTCGATAAGGAAAGGGCCGAGATCCCTTCACCGGGAGTGACCCCTTGAGCAATAACTGGCAAATGCTACACCCCTCGGTTTGTCTTTTGATTGCTTTTGGAGTTTTTTCTTTGCATAGTGATATATATGATATATCCTGCACCTTATTCGATGAGGAAAGGGCCAACGATCCCTTCACCGGGAGTGACCCCTTTAGCAAAACTAGAAAAGCCTAAAAAACACTCCATTTTAAAATCATTTGATTCTACAACGATATCAAGTTCATTACGCAATAGGTTTTCAGAAAAACCTGTCGTAGCCCTCCGTCATTTCAGATAAGTCCTACTTAGTATTCGTGCTGCGTTTGTTGGCCTTTGTCAAGGCGTAGTGTGCGGTAGCTGAATAGTACTTATCTGCTTATGCATATGATGCAGATTGGATTAGGGTAGTCGTGCGACCATGTTGGCCTTTGTCAAGGGCCGTGCGGGTGGGTTTAATTCAATCAAGAAATGACGGGTTGAACTTGACTAGCAGCCTATGGTTTGTTGGCCTTTGTTAAGGTCATAGGACGCTAGGGGCAAAATATTATCGGGAATTTCAAGTGTCGAAATTTGCAATGAGATTGCATACCTTCTATCAGATAGTTGGATCCCGATACCCGCTGCGAGTAAGAGTTACTCCTGGGAGAGTTTTACACATTACAATTAGCCGATCAAGTAGGTGTCTAGAAAGGTGTTAACGGGGTTACGCCTCTGGGAAAAATAGGTTTACATTAATTAGGTCCGTGCGAAAGCACGGGAAACCTCCCTCAAAGTACCGACACTGGCCTGGCTGAAAGATTGGCGAACTTGTAGCGTGTAATTAATCCCTGCTAGTCTTTCCTTTTAGGGTTTGAAGGAAGATTTGATTAAAACAGTGGGAGCCATCCTGATTAGATAAAATAATAACCAATCTGATCTTGCAAGAGCATACGCTGAGTGTTTTCTTCTCTCTCTCTCCAGGTAGCGACCATATCACGCCTTAATCACGATAATAAAACGGATATTTTGACCGAACCCGCTTGTTATACTGTGCTGGGGAACGTTGGTCCCGCTCCAACTTATAATTGTTATAAGACAGAGCAGGAAATTGGGGAATACCAGATTTCCCGTGCCGCCCAAACAAAGAAAGTGCATATTGATGCATCATCTTCGGGTGTGTTCGTTACATAGAACTGTTTCTCAGTATCCTTTACGTCCTGGGTATGTGATACCGGATCAGGATCCCGCATATGTAATCTGTTACATGAGCTACAGATAGGAAGAGAACTAAGAACGGGTGATAAGTTTCATGAGACAGAAAACGGTGCAAGTGTTGCAGCCAAGTCTGTTGGTCACTGTCACCCTGTATTACCAGAATACATTGATTCTGAACGAATGTTATTAGATACCGAACCTGATATACAACATCATATCAGTCTCTTTATTAGTAAAGAAAGGATATAATTTTGTATTGGTGGATAATGTTTTGAACATTTCCTATATCAAGGGTTGATCAGTTCAGGCACGTTATCTAAAAGCATTGACGTTCTAAATCAAACTACAGTTCTTAGTATACAGAATACACACGAGAGGAAGAGTTCAGAAATGAACGAATCCTTCTTGAGGTATTGTAGACTAGGTCATATCAATGCGACCCGACTAGCTGAAGTTACATTTAGATGCATATTTAAATCTGTTTGAATTTACATCTTGTGAAACTTGCCGGTCATGTCACAAAGATAAGATGACCATAGCTCTGTTTATTGGAAACAGAGAAAGAGTTAGTTGAACTCTTGGGATTGATACATGCTGATGTATGAAGATCCCCTGTCTACACATACCAAGACCGGTTCTTTGTACTTCATTACATTCTCTGATGATCTTTCAAGATTCAGACATATGTTCCTGTTGAAACATAAGTCCGAACCTTTTGAGAAATTCACGGAATATAATTTAGAAGTAGAGAACCAAAATACGGGTATAAGTATTATGTCTTTTGATGAGATCAAGGAGGAGAATACTTGAGCACGGAATTCCTGGACTTTCTAAAGGAGAATGAGATTCTCTCTCAGCATTACTCCTCCGTATACACCATAGCACGATGGTATATCGGGGCGGAGCAATCACACCCTATGTGACATGGTGTGCTCTATGATGAGTACTACAGAGTTTCCTATTTCCTTTTGGGAGTTATGCGCTTGAGAAGCTGCATACCTATTGAATAGGGTTCAAATCAAATCAGTTGCCTACCACTTCATATGCGATATGGAAAGGGAAGAGCCCATATCTTAAGTTTGTTAAGATTTGGAGTTGTCCGGCCTATGTCTAAAAGCAAAATCCGGACAATCTCGAGGCAAGGTCTGTTATGTAGAACTGGAAAGGTTCCAGCTATACAAACTGCAGCAGATGATTTGGTAGAACCGAAGGATTCAATAGTAAACAACGAACCTCAGCCTCTCTGCCGATCTAGTAGGGTTCCTCACCCACTTGAGAGATACTTCGGTTTCTCTATGACAGTGGGAGCGAGGATTGCATCATGAGATGATGACCCAACTAGTTTCGAGCTGGCCATCAGGAGGGAGACTTTGTAAGAATGGATGGATGCTTATCGATCTGAGATAGAATCCTTATACACCAACAAAGTATGGAGTTTGGTTGCTTTATCTGAAGGGTTAAATCTGTAGGGTTACTAGGCACACTCAAGAGGTTCCACAAGGCATCTACCATGCCAAATTCAAATTTTTATGTGCCTAACAACTCTATGCAAGATCTTTAACTAGAGATTAGGTGAAACGAAAAGCTAGTAAACTACTTTACTAGTAGGTGAAAGTGTAAGGCGATGTACAACACCCCAATACTTGTGGGGAGGCGGAAATATGAAAAACGATCTTGTTCTTTGGTTAAAGATCGACTAACCGCATGAATCGTTTGCTAAACAATACTTAACAAAACCTATAGAGTTCTAAATTACTATGTTAAGAGATTATACCAAACGGTTCTAGTCCTTCGTCTTTACGTTATCTACGGCCTCTTTGGATCTCCACGTTCTCCTCGGCTTCCTTCCGTGATAGACGATCCACCCGAGAACCCTAATACAAGCTATAACCTCTAAACTTGAGGTTACTTAGTTTCTCTAGTTGCTAATTAGAGTAGCTAAGGTGATGTAGAGATAGGTTATGGAGTGATTAGTCTTTCCTAATCCTTGTTCTCAACTCATGAGTGGTAGGATTAGGGTTTTGGTGAAGGAGAGAGCTTGAAGAGAGAGAATGAGAAGATGATAATGATAATAATAATAATAATGAAATAGCTTCTCACTTGATATATGAAACATAATGAATTAAAAAGAAATGAATAATATGAGATTATTCATCATGTTTCATTAATGCAAGTGGGTGATTCATTATATGAGTCATTAAGCATTTAATAATGCATTAATGACATGATGAATCACTCACAATGAGTCACTAAATCATTAAATGAAAATGCCACCTCTCCCTCCAAGTCACATCCTTCTAGAAGCTTCTCGGAAAATTACGAGAACGCCCCTCTCATCCGTGAAAACACGGAAAAACTTTAGACTGTATAAATCCAATAACCTGATACTAGAATCTGGCTTAAACCAAAGTCGGCTAGTAAAAACTGTCCAAATGTCGTACGTGCGTTTAAACACGTATGCGTCCGAACCTTTGTCGTAAAACCATACGACCTCTATATCTTTTCGCCTAGGTTTTGGAAATCTCTGTGTGGGACTCTAAAGACTCAACTACTACGCTGGCAGTGGGTTTAACCACAGACCGCAAGCGGCACTAGCTGTACGTAATGGTCCCCAGGTAGTTGTCGATAAGAAAGCCGATGAGGTAACCCATCCGAAATCTTACTGAGCCTGTCCGTGACAATATCCGTGCAGTCCGGTCTGTTCGTCTAAGAGTATCGCATGTATGGTCTAGGGAGGTGGTGGACGTCAGACCCCTAATAACCGTACAAGTCATGTCGGTACGGCTCTATCACCATCCGAGAATCTACTGATCAGTCTATCAGTAAATCTCAATCAGCCCTGGCCAGGGACTTATGGTAATGACCAACCGATCACCGTGCGATATCAACTCCCTAGACCGGGAGAGACGAATCCCTAACAGTCACTCACTGCCTCCACGTGGCTCGGGACTGTGCCCAACTAAAACCTGTTTGCACGACTCCTTTGAATCGTGGTAGGGTAATAATCAAAGCACAGTGGGAACTCACACGAGACAAATGATGAGCTTAAGTCAACGGACTATCTGCACACATGTCACCTGAGAACTGCTATCTGACGTTAGGTATAATACCATCCAGTCAGTTCTTGGCGAGTCCTGTCCGGTGTACTCACACCCAGTGAGCATCTGTATACAATCTTAGGTGAACACCACCAATGGCTGCGGGACCAATCCATCGCCCCTCGTCAGGGTCTAGATATGTATACACTAGTCTACTCCGGAGTATCGATGCCCAATCTCGATACTCCTGCGACCAGGGACATCTAAGGGTGTGCCTATTGACTATCCAGCTCCCACTAGTATGACTGCCATCACAACGCCGGTAGTCAGACAAACACCCTATGGGCTTTATCAACATATATATATATAAATACCAAGTAAAATATATCATACGTTAAGACAAAGACAAACCAAATAGCGTACTATCATATCAAGCAAGACTGTCATGTACATACATATCCCAAGCATCTTATACAATGTAGGCCTCTAGGGCATATATATCCAACAATCTCCCACTTGCACTAATGCCTATAATTGGTGCAATGAGTACCCACTGTCTCTACCAGATCCAGTTGCTGGCGTACCGCATGCCCAACATCTTAAATAGCCTCTCGAACTGTACTTGAGGAATGGCCTTGGTGAATGGTTCTGCCGTGTTGTCTTTTGTGTCCACTCTCCGTATCTCGATCTCCCGACGATCCACGATCTCCCTGATCAGGTGAATCCACCTTAAGATATGCCAGGATTTCTGATGGGACCTTGGTTCCTTCGCAAAAGCTACAGCGCCATTGTTATCGCAATACAAAGGTATTGGATTGGCAATGGACGAAACCACCTGAAGTTCAGAAATGAACTTCCTCATCCAGACAGCCTCTTTTGCGGCTTCACTAGCAGCTATATACTCAGCCTCCATAGTTGAGTCTGCGACAGTATCCTGTTTGGAACTCCTCCAACATACCGCCCCTCCATTGAGGGTAAACACAAAACCCGAAATGGATTTAGAATCATCTTTGTCACTTTGGAAGCCGGAGTCGGTAAAAGCCTCTACCTAGAGGTCCCCATTACTGTAAATCAAGAACATCTCCTTAGTCCTTCTCAGGTACTTGAGAATGTTCTTCACCGCTATCCAATGTTTCTCACCTGGGTCAGACTGATACCCGCTTACCACACTAAGTGTGTAAGCTACATCCGGTCTGGTACATAACATCGCATACATTATTGATCCTACCGCCGAAGCGTAGGGTATAATGCCCATGCGAGCCCTCTCTTCATCAGTCTTATGAGACATCACTTTGGAGAGGGTGATTCCGTGACAAGCGGGCATATTGCCGCGCTTGGAATCTTCCATGCTAAATCTCTTTAGTATAGTGTCAATATACCTGGACTGTGAAAGTCCCAACATTCTATTAGATCTATCACGATGGATCTTAATGCCCAGAATGTATGATGCATCACCCAAGTCTTTCATAGAGAATTTCTGTGACAAAAAGAGCTTTACTGATTGTAGCATAGGGATATCATTCCCTATCAGTAGTTTGTCGTCGACGTATAAAACGAGGAAGACTACTGCTCTTTCTACAATCTTCCTATAAATACATGGTTCATCTACATTTTTGATAAAGTCAAATTCTTTGACTGTCTCATCAAAGCAGATGTTCCAACTCCGCGATGCTTGCTTTAATCCATAAATGGATTTAAGCAACTTGCAGACTCTTCCGCTGCTCCCACTGTCAAAGAAACCTTCTGGTTGATCCATGTAAACACTCTCTTCTAAATGTCCATTTAGAAAAGCTGTTTTTACGTCCATCTTCCAGATTTCATAGTCATGGAAGGCAGCAATCGCAAGCAGGATCCGAATGGATTTAAGCATAGCTACAGGTGAAAAGGTTTCATCATAGTCCAATCCTGGTCTTTGACGAAAACCTTTTGCTACGAGTCTAGCTTTGTAGGTTTCCACTTGTCCAAATGCACCAATCTTCTTTTTGAAGATCCATTTGCAACCAACTGGTTTTATTCCAGGAGGAGCAACTTCGAAAGTCCATACTTTATTGGTGTACATGGATTCCATTTCGGATCTCATAGCATCCAGCCATTTCATCGAGTCACTACTCGTAATAGCCTGTTGAAAACTAGTAGGCTCATCATCATCGATGATGCAATCCTCTCGATCCCCATCAAGAAGAAAACCATAGTATCTTTCAGGAGGATGAGAAAGCCTACTAGATCTGCGGAGTGGTGTTGGTTCGTCATGTTCTATTGAAATCTGAGATTCTTCTAAGTCCTCGGTAGCAGTTTGAGGTTCTGGAATTTCTTCTAGTTCTACCGCGCTCCCACTAATTTCTTTTGCAAGAAATTCTCTTTCTAAGAAGACAATGTGACGAGCGACAAACACCTTTTGTTCTTCAGTTGGTAGACCATGTACCCCCTTGAATGCTTGGGGTATCCTACAAACTTGCATAAAACCGATCGTGCCTCGAGCTTGTCCAGATTATGCTTTTTAACATATACCAGACACCCCCATATCTTGATATACATAAGATATGGTCTCTTCCCACACCACATTTCATATGGAGTGGTAGGTACAGACTTAGTTAGAACTCTATTCAATAGGTATGCGGCTGATTCTAGAGCAAATCCCCAGAAGGAAAGTGGAAACTCAGCACTACTCATCATTGAACGCACCATATCTAATAGCGTGCGATTCCTTCTTTCTGATACACCATTATGCTGAGGTGTATAAGGTGGAGTAAGCTGAGAGAGAATTCCATTCTCTTTTAAGTATTCAAGGAAACTGGTACTTAAGTATTCTCCACCTCGATCAGATCGAAGTGTCTTGATGCTTTTACCAGTTTGTTTCTCTACTTCATTTTTATACTCCTTAAACTTCTCAAAAGCCTCGGATTTATGCTTCATTAAGAACACATGTCCATACCTAGAGAAGTCATCAGTAAAAGTGATGAAGTAGGAGTGACCACTTCATGCATGTATAGACATCGGACCACATACATCACTGTGTACTAGTCCCAAGAGTTCAGTGGCTCTTTCTCCGTGTCCGGTGAACGGAGATTTGGTCATTTTTCCTTTGATACATGATTGACAAGTTGCATATGATGAATATTCAAACGGATCTAAGTATCCATCTTTATGTAACTTAGTCAACCTTGTTTCATTTATATGACCAAGTCTACAATGCCATAGGAAGGCTTGATTCGAATCTGGAGCCTTTCTTTTACGCGTGTTTTGAATATAGAAAATTTGAGGTTGATTAAGTATGTATATGCCGTTTTCCAGTGTGCCATACCCAATCAGTTCTTGATTCAGGTGAATGTTCATAACATTTCTTTCAAGCACAAGACTATATCCTTCATTCGATAACAAAGATACTGATATAATATTACACAAAATACTGGTAATACAAAAACAGCTGTACAACACCAAAATGTGTCCACTAATCAACCCTAGGTGATATTCCCCTATTGCAATTGCATCTACATGCATTCCATTACCCATCCGGAGAGTCAAATCACCTGTCCCCAGCACTCTACTATTTCTCAGATCCTGCAATGAATTACAGATGTGAGAACCAGAACCGGTATCAAGTACCCATGATGTAGAGTTAACTGAAAGACAATTTTCGATTACAAACACACCTGAAGTTGAAGCAACTACTTGCTTCATGTCCTTGGCTTTGAAGGCCTGACAATCCTTCTTCCAGTGCCCTTGCTTGTGACAATAGAAGCACTCGTTCTTTTCTGTCTTCACCCTTCCTGCCTTGTTCGTTCCCTGCACCTTCTTGACCCCACCTTTCGGTTTGGTGGCTTTCATCTTCTTCTTCCCATTAGCTTTCACTTTAGATTTAGAAGAAGATGATTGGCCAACATACAGAACGGGGGTCTTCTCCTTTTTCAAGGAGGTCTCTGCTACCCTCAACATATTGAGGAGCTTTGGAAGATCCGCTTTCATTTCGTGCATGTTGAAGTTCAGCACGAACTGAGAGAAGGTGTGGGGAAGAGACTGCAAAATCAAGTCGATATACAAATCGTTCTCTAGCACGCATCCCAGGTTTGCGAGTTCCTCAATGAGGATGATCATTTTGAGGACGTGCTCTCCTACAGGCGATCCTGGAGCTAACCTCATCTGGAAGAGTTTCCTTGAGGTTTCGTACCTTGCGATACGTGAGTGCTCTCCATACAACTCTTTGACATGGAGAAAGATGGATACAATTGTAAGTCCATGCTACCTCTCCCGGTACTTACGGGCATGCGGAATTTGATAAAAAACGATTTTTATAGAGGTGGTAACATGGACTTATAACCCGGATCTTGGTTAAACATCTAACTAACAACCTAACTACGAGTTGCTAACTACTCGGTTAGGGGGTTATACCTTTCTTGTCTTGAACTCCTTCGTCTTCAAAACTCCGATGATGGTCCGGATCGGCTTCTTCCCGTCGTCTCCTTACGCCGAAGATAGATCCACCTGAAAGCTCTAACCTTTGGCTCCTTCTTCGATCTTTGAAGAAACTAGTTCACTCGGTTTGCTAAACCTTGTGAACTAGAGTGAGTAGAGAAGAGTTTGTATGGGATTTTATCTATGGTTCTTGATTCTCAACTCATGAGATAAGTGAACCATAGAGTCAAGAGAGGGAGCAAGAGGAAGAGGGTGAGAGCAAAAACAAGAGAGCTCAAGAACAAGAGAGAGAATGAGCAAGTAAGAATGAGCCTCTCTTTTTCCTTTCACTCTCTCATAATCCAAAACAATGATAACTCATCATACCAATCAAGTGTTATGTGATGGTTGAAGCAACCATAACCATATCATTTCATGCACTCATTTTTCATAAATGAGCAAGCAAGCAAAAGTCTTTGCCATGAAATGATGGCTATGGTTATCAAGATGGTCAACTAGTCAAGCCTAGTCAACCGGTCAACAAAGTCAACAAGTCAACAAAAGTCAACAAGTCAACAAAGACAACAAAAGTCAACAACCATGTCACCATAATACTTAATTAATATAATTGTTAATCACATATCATATTCTCATTAGGGTTGAGCAAAAAGTCAATAGTCAACGGTCAACTGTCAACAACCCTAATGAGAATCCGCAGCCTCTGTCTCCCCGTCAACTGTGCATACACACCCGCATCCGTGTTCCGAGGAACACGAATGCAAACTGGATAAATCCAATCCCAATACGTACACTAGGATCTGGCTTAAACCAAATCCCGCTAGTGCAAACTGTCCGGACACTGTACGTGCACAAGTGCACGGATGTGATCGAACCCTGTCGCAAAACCATGCGACCTGTCGCAAAGCCATGCGACCTCTACTCTTTTGCCTAAAGGCGAAAAGCTTTCTGTGTAGGACTCTAAAGACTCGACACTACGCTGGCAGTGGGTTTAACCACAGACCGCAAGCGGCACTAGCTGTGCATAACGGTCCCCAGGTAATGCCGACAAGAAGACTGACGAGGCGAAACCCATCTGAACTCCTACTGAGCCTGAATGTGACATTCTCCGTACAGTCCGGTCTGTTCGTCTGATACATCGCATGGAGGGCCTAGGGGCGGTAAACGTCAGTCCCCCAATAGCGGTACTAGTCGTGCCGGAGCGAAGCCCAAAACACCCTGAGATAACACTGGAAGCCTACCAGTATATCTCGATTGCCCTGGCCAGGGACTACTCGTGTAATGGCTCTCCTAGACACAGCGCGATGTTAACCCCCAATACCGGGAGAGACGAATCCTGTCTAACCGTCACTGCCTCCAAGTGCTTCGGGACTGCACCCAACTACTACCTGTTTGCACGGCTCCTTTGAGCCGTGGTAGGGTAGTAATCAAAGTGCAGTGGGAACACACTCGAGGCGAAGTGACAGTGTCAAGTCAGCGGACTAAGCTGTACTCATGTCACCTGGGAACTGATAACTGACGATAGGCATCATACCAACTAGTCAGTTCCCGACGAGTCCTGTCCAGTATACCCGTAACCTAACGAGCACCCGCATACTATCTCAAGCACGACGTACTGACGGCTGTGGGATAGACCGTCTCCCACACTGGGATGAGAAGCGCATGCGCTAGTCTACTCCGGAGTATCGATGCCCTGTCTCGATAGTCCTGCGACTAGGGACCTGCATAAGGATGTGCTTATAGATTACCCAGCCCCACTAGTGTGACTGCCATCACATCGCTGGTAATCAAGAAAAGATCCTAAGAGCTCCACTAATGTGTATAGGTGATATACTAAAATAAACACATGTACACATTGAAGTAGAAACAAACCAAGTAGCATACTACTATTTTGAGCAAGATTGTATATACAAGGTGAATATCCCAAACTTCCATTAAGTAATATACAAACTAGTATGATACAGTAATGGCCTCTAGGGCATATACACTAACAATCTCCCACTTGCACTAAGGCCATGTACTGGCGTATCGAAGACCTATCATCTCGATCAGCCGCTCGAACTGAGTCTGGGGCAGGGCCTTGGTGAATGGATCTGCAGTGTTATCTTCTGAAGCGACTCTCCGAACCTCGATCTCCTGGCGATCCACGATCTCCCTGATCAGGTGATACCGCCTCAAGATGTGCCTGGATCTCTGATGGGACCTGGGTTCCTTCGCTAAAGCTATAGCCCCGTTGTTGTCGCAATACTGAGGAATTGGATCAACAATGGACGGAACCACCTGAAGTTCTTTCAAGAACTTCCTCATCCAGACAGCTTCTTTTGCGGCATCAGATGCAGCGATGTATTCCGCTTCCATCGTCGAGTCCGCAACGGTTTCTTGTTTGGAACTCTTCCAACACACCGCCCCTCCATTGAGGGTAAAGACAAAACCCGACATGGACTTGGAATCATCCTTGTCACTCTGGAAGCTGGAGTCAGCAAAGGCCTCGATCTGGAGGTCTTTTCCGCCATACACCAAGAACATCTCCTTAGTCCTTCTCAGGTACTTGAGAATGTTCTTTACCGCTATCCAGTGTTTCTCCCCAGGGTTTGACTGATACCGGCTTACCACACTCAGTGCATAAGCTACATCCGGTCTGGTACACAACATCGCATACATTATAGAGCCTACCGCAGAAGCGTAGGGTATAATAGACATGCGATCCCTCTCCAAATCAGTCTTGGGAGACATCTCTTTAGAGAGGGTGATCCCGTGACAAGCCGGTAGGTTACCGCGCTTGGAATCTTCCATACTGAATCTTTTCAGTACGGTGTCGATGTACCTGGACTGAGAAAGTCCCAATATCCTCTTGGATCTATCACGATGGATCCGGATCCCCAGGATGTATGAGGCATCACCCAGGTCTTTCATGGAGAACCTGTGTGACAAGAACCTCTTGACAGATTGTAGCATAGGAATGTCATTTCCTATTAAGAGAATGTCATCCACGTGTAAAACGAGGAATACTACAGTTCTCGCTATAAATCTACTATAGATGTATGGTTCATCTGGATTTTTGATAAAGCCAAATTCCTTGACCGTCTCATCAAAACAGATGTTCCAACTCCGCGATGCCTGCTTTAGACCGTAGATGGACTTAAGCAACTTGCACACCTTTCCGCTGCTCCCACTCTGAATGAAACCCTCTGGCTGATCCATATAGACACACTCCTCTAAATTTCCATTTAGAAAAGCTGTCTTTACGTCCATCTGCCAAATCTCATAATCGTGGAAGGCAGCAATGGCAAGAAGGATCCGAATGGATTTCAGCATGGCTACTGGAGAAAAGGTTTCGTCATAGTCCAAACCAGGTCTTTGACGAAAACCCTTTGCTACCAGCCTAGCTTTATAGGTCTCAACCTGTCCATCTACACCAATCTTCCTTTTGAAGATCCACTTGCATCCTACGGGTTTTACCCCGTCTGGAGCAATGTCCAACGTCCATACCTTGTTGGTGTACATGGACTCCATTTCGGTCCGCATTGCATCCAGCCATTTCACTGAGTCAACGCTCTGAACGGCCTGCTGGAAGCTAGTAGGCTCATCATAATCTATGATGCAATCCTCTCTATCCCCGTCTATGAGAAAACCGTAGTATCTCTCGGGCGGATGAGTCTGCCTACTACTCCGGCGGAGCGGCGTAGGAATGTCCTGTTCTTTTGAACCCTCTGGTTCCACTAAACTTTCAGTAATAGTCCGTGGTTCTGGAATTTCTTCCAGTTCTACCGCGCTCCCACTGATTTACTTTTCTAAGAACTGGTGTTCTAGAAAGTGGGCATGACGAGAAACAAGAACTTTTTGTTCCTCTTCGCAGTAGAAGAAATATCCCTTGGAATTCTTTGGATATCCCACAAACTTGCACTGTACTGAGCGTGCCTCGAGCTTGTCCGCATGCTGCTTTTTGACAAAAGCTGGACTTCCCCATGTCTTAATGTGATTAAGATGGGGCCTCTTCCCACACCACATCTCAAATGGTGTGGTAGGCACAGTCTTAGTGGGAACTCGGTTCAAAAGGTATGCAGCTAATTCTAGCGCATACCCCCAGAATGATCGCGGTAACTCAGCGTTACTCATCATGGACCGTACCATATCTAATAGGGTGCGGTTCCGTCTCTCCGATACACCGTTATGTTGCGGAGTGTATGGAGGAGTAAGCTGAGAGAGAATTCCGTTCTCTTTTAAATAGTCCAGGAACTCGGCACTTAAGTATTCTCCACCTCGATCCGATCTTAGAATCTTAATACTTTTGCCGGTTTGTTTTTCTACTTCATTCTTATACTCCTGGAATTTTCCAAAGGCTTCGGACTTATGTTTCATTAAGAAGACATAACCGTACCTTGAGAAGTCATCCGTAAAAGTAATGAAGTAAGAATAACCGCTTCGCGCATGTGTAGACATTGGACCGCACACGTCACTGTGTACGAGTCCCAAGAGCTCGCTCGCTCTCATTCCATGTCCAGTAAACGGAGTCTTTGTCATCTTTCCATTGAGACAGGATTGACAAGTGGCATACGATTGATATTCGAACGGATTCAAATATCCTTCTGTATGTAACTTCGTCAACCTTCTCTCATTGATGTGACCCAGTCTACAATGCCATAAGAAAGCCTGATTGATTTCTGGAGACTTTCTTTTGTGTGTATTCTGGACATTGAAAATCTGTGGTTGGTTTAATACGTATATACCATTACTCAATGTACCTGACCCAATCAGAACTTGATTAAGGTGAATGTTTACAACATTACTTACAAACGCAAATTCATAACCTTCTTTAGAAACTAAAGATACAGAAATGATATTACAAGTTGCGTTGGGTACAAAAAAGCAATTACGCAAAACCAAAACATGTCCATCTGACATTCCCAGGTGATAGTCCCCCACGGCTTTAGCATCCATGCTAGCTCCGTTCGCAACTCTGAGGGTCATGTCACCTGCCTTCAAAACCCTACGGTTTCTCAACGCCTGCAAAGAATTACAGATATGAGATCCTGATCCGGTATCCAATACCCAGGAAGTAGAGTTTATTGAAGTACAGTTTTCAATAACATACACACCTGAAGCTGAAGCTGCAACCTGCTTCAATTCCTGTGTCCTGGCTTTCCAACCCCTGCAATCATTCTTCCAGTGTCCTTTCTTATGACAATAGAAGCATTCTTCCTTATCCACCAGCTTCCCCGCTTTCTTTGTTGCTTTAGCTTTTCCCTTCATATCCACTTTACTAACACCGCCCCTTGGTTTGGCGGGGGCTTTCTTCTTCTTTCCCTTGGCTTTCGCCTTGGACCTAGAAGAAGATGATCCTCCTACAAACAAAGTGGATGTCTCCCTACCTTTCTGTAGGGTGCCCTCTGCGCTCCTCAGCATGTTGAGGAGCTCTGAAAGTTCAACTTGTTTTTCTTGCAAGTTGAAGTTCAGTATAAACTGGGCGTAAGTGGAAGGAAGGGACTGGAGAACTATGTCCGTATAGAGCTCACTCTCCAATGTGGTCCCTAGGTCCGCGAGCTCCTCAATGTAGCCGATCATCTTTAGCACGTGCTCGGCTACTGATGATCCGACGGCCATCTTTGCAGAAAATAACTTTTTCGACGCTTCGTATCTTGCGATACGAGATTGCTCTCTATACAGTTCTTTTGTATGGAGAAATATGGATTCAAGGTCCATATTCTCGTGCCTCCTCTGATGTTCGTTGTCCATCGAGGCAAGTACGAGGCACTTAGCCTTCGCGCTATCAATCTCCCAAGTCTTGCGGATTTCCTTATCCGCGACGCTGGAAGTGGGACCAGGTACATGGGGAGCTTTGGTGGTAAGAAGATACCCCAGCTTGTCGTAAGTGATTGCCATCTTGACATTCTTGAGCCAATCTTTGTAGTTTGGCTCTGTCAGTATATTTTTATCTAGAAGTAACTTAAGTCCAGTCATGTCGATTGGTCGCTGCAATTAGGAGAGAGAAGAAGAAACACTCAGCATGATGCTCTTGCAAGTTTAGAGTGGTTTTTAGTTTGTCTAAACAGGATGGCTCCCACTGTTTCTCGAATCCCTCCTCAAACCATAAAGGATGAATTAGTCGGGATCAATCCCACCGCACAATACTTGCTTAACCGTTCAGCCAGGCCGGTGTCGGTACTTCGAGGGAGGTTTTCCAACGCTTTCGCGAAGTTCCTTAATTAAAGAACCTCTTTTCCCTGGGGGCGTAGCCCTGCTAACACCTTTCTAGGCACCTACTAGGTTTATAGCATTGATCGTTTAGTGAGAAATTTCCCGAGGAGTAGCATATACTCACAGTAGGATCGGGATCCAAATATCACCGCGTGACGAAACTGAAGGAATCCTACCAGAATCATCACACTCCAAATGGTATGCAAATCTAGCAAGTTTCAGTACTTATGAAACTCCCGATGTGTATTTTTTGCCCCATGCTCTTATGACCTTGACTTTGGCCAAAATATCATAAGTCACATGTCAAGTTCTACCCGTCATTATCCAGGTTAATTTGGATCCATCCGTACCTACCCTTGACTTTGGCCAAAATGGCAGTACGACTGTCCCAAACCAACGCATCTATCTATGCTACACATGAACAACCAATAGCTACCAATCACTGTGCCTTGACTTTGGCCAACATACACAGCTTGAATACTATTGACTATTCATGTGAAACGACGGAGGGCTACGAATGGTTTTGGCAAAACCGTGAACGTTGTGAACTTGATATAGTCGATGGAACGAGATAGCTTTTAAAAGGAGTGGCTCAAGCTCCGCATTTAAAAGTTGTTTTTGAAAAGAACCGAGTGGTTTTTCGAAAGTGTTCCAACGACTTTAACTTGGTTTATTATCTTGCATTAGTTCTTTTAATGCGTGATATTCTTGCATTAGTTCTTTTAATGCGTCCCATCATTTAATCCTACCATTGCAGAAAACAACCAAAATATGACGTACGCTTATGCCATTCGCATTCGCCACTGGGCCCCGTCATTACCCGTTAGGTTACTTAACTAACGACAGAGCGGGGGCTGGGCTAGCGCGTCTGTAAAACATAAGCAACGCCTAAATAATATCATATATAGATATACTGCAATGATAAACATTTCAGATCACAGATGAATACATTGGATATACTAGGAATCTGTAATTCGCACGAGCCTGTAACGAAAAACAGATTACACGGTCACGGTGAATAGCCAATACCCCACCTAAGACCCCTACGGGTGCGGCAAACTACCCGCCAAGTACCCGAAGTGAAGCAACCTCCCTCATCTCCATGAGTAGGCCACTCGGCACTTCGGCATACCCGGTAGTTTGTGCACCCCCTCCATGGGTCTATCCTGGGAGCAAAAACAGTAAAAAGAAATTATACAATGACGGCTACAACCCCGACCCGGTTGTGCGGCCATACAAATAATTATTACATCAATTTACAAATTTACATGAATTGAAAGAAAAGAAAACTCTCGTCTCACAACCCCCGGCTATTCACCCGCGACAATCCAACATATTCATATACACATTCCAGCAACATTACAGATCACAGATTTGTATAACCCCCACTAATCGACATATAGCGATTAGCAGACGTTCAATACAAATATCACATTACAGAAAAACCTGTTAGCTTAAGTCTTTTAGAAGTTCGATTAAAAATACGGATTTTCGGGACCCAAAAATAAAATTTTCGTTCTGGAAAATCTGGGCAGAAAATATATATTCCAAAAATCCCAAAATAACCCCAGAATCACACTGCACCAAACTTGGACCTCGGCCGAGTCAACTCGGCCGCGGATCCGCGGCGCTTTGACTCGATCGTTGGACCAAATTTGGTGGGTGATCACACAAAAGCCTGAGCCGATTTTTGGTGTATTTCAAAAAAATTTTCCAGCACTTTTAAAATCGACAGAATGTTCGAATTTCGGGGTTCATTTCGGGACTTTTTCTTTGATCGATCTTCTAGTTACTTGCTAACATGTTAGATACTTTTTAACTAGGCTCTGATACCACTGTAAGTCCATGCTACCTCTCCCGGTACTTACGGGCATGCGGAATTTGATAAAAAACGATTTTTATAGAGGTGGTAACATGGACTTATAACCCGGATCTTGGTTAAACATCTAACTAACAACCTAACTACGAGTTGCTAACTACTCGGTTAGGGGGTTATACCTTGCTTGTCTTGAACTCCTTCGTCTTCAAAACTCCGATGATGGTCCGGATCGGCTTCTTCCCGTCGTCTCCTTACGCCGAAGATAGATCCACCTGAAAGCTCTAACCTTTGGCTCCTTCTTCGATCTTTGAAGAAACTAGTTCACTCGGTTTGCTAAACCTTGTGAACTAGAGTGAGTAGAGAAGAGTTTGTATGGGATTTTATCTATGGTTCTTGATTCTCAACTCATGAGACAAGTGAACCATAGAGTCAAGAGAGGGAGCAAGAGGAAGAGGGTGAGAGCAAAAACAAGAGAGCTCAAGAACAAGAGAGAGAATGAGCAAGTAAGAATGAGCCTCTCTTTTTCCTTTCACTCTCTCATAATCCAAAACAATGATAACTCATCATACCAATCAAGTGTTATGTGATGGTTGAAGCAACCATAACCATATCATTTCATGCACTCATTTTGCACAAATGAGCAAGCAAGCAAAAGTCTTTGCCATGAAATGATGGCTATGGTTATCATGATGGTCAACTAGTCAAGCCTAGTCAACCGGTCAACAAAGTCAACAAGTCAACAAAAGTCAACAAGTCAACAAAAGTCAACAACTATGTCACCATAATACTTAATTAATATAATTGTTAATCACATATCATATTCTCATTAGGGTTGAGCAAAAATTCAATAGTCAACGGTCAACTGTCAACAACCCTAATGAGAATCCGCAGCCTCTGTCTCCCCGTCAACTGTGCATACACACCCGCATCCGTGTTCCGAGGAACACGAATGCAAACTGGATAAATCCAATCCCAATACGTACACTAGGATCTGGCTTAAACCAAAGCCCGCTAGTGCAAACTGTCCGGACACTGTACGTGCACAAGTGCACGGATGTGACCGAACCCTGTCGCAAAACCATGCGACCTGTCGCAAAGCCATGCGACCTCTACTCTTTTGCCTAAAGGCGAAAAGCTTTCTGTGTGGGACTCTAAAGACTCGACACTATGCTGGCAGTGGGTTTAACCACAGACCGCAAGCGGCACTAGCTGTGCATAACGGTCCCCAGGTAATGCCGACAAGAAGACTGACGAGGCGAAACCCATCTGAACTCCTACTGAGCCTGAATGTGACATTCTCCGTACAGTCCGGTCTGTTCGTCTGATACATCGCATGGCGGGCCTAGGGGGCGGTAAACGTCAGTCCCCCAATAGCGGTACAAGTCGTGTCGGAGCGAAGCCCAAAACACCCTGAGATAACACTGGAAGCCTACCAGTATATCTCGATTGCCCTGGCCAGGGACTACTCGTGTAATGGTTCTCCTAGACACAGCGCGGTGTCAACCCCCAATACAGGGAGAGACGAATCCTGTCTAACCGTCACTGCCTCCAAGTGCTTCGGGACTGCACCCAACTACTACCTGTTTGCACGGCTCCTTTGAGCCGTGGTAGGGTAGTAATCAAAGTGCAGTGGGAACACACTCGAGGCGAAGTGACAGTGTCAAGTCAGCGGACTAAGCTGTACTCATGTCACCTGGGAACTGATAACTGACGATAGGCATAATACCAACTAGTCAGTTCCCGACGAGTCCTGTCCAGTGTACCCGTAACCTAATGTAGCGTTTTGAAAATCGTTTCGGTGAAATTTCGAAAAATCGGTAAAATAAAGGGGTTTTCTGTAAAAAGTCAAAATACAAATATCTTATTATAAAAATTAAATATACATATTCTAGCTATGTAATTGCTATTATTTGGTGTTTATTGAGCCGCTGGTGAAATTTCAAATTTTCTGAAAAAAATATTATTTTATTATTATTTTAAGCCGTCACTAATACATTTAATTAGGGAAAATTACAAATTGGAATGAGTTGAAACAAATTTTGTGCATCATAAAACTTTAAACAAAAATTTATCATGTGGTTTTTGGAACGAAATCATTTGCCAAAACTGTTTACAAATTATTGAAGAAAAAAGGCTTTTTTTTAGCGTAAATGGATGTTTGGGGTATTGTATTTATCATTTTTCATCACACCACACCCGTGCCCACACCCACACACCCCCACTTACTTCTCCCCTTAGCTAAATTCAGCAGCCCCCATTTTTTTTCCCACTTGAATTTCAAAGGAAAAGAAATGAAAGAAAAGAAAAGAAAATGGATAAATTAGTTAGACTTTTGACCTTGAATTGACTTTGACTTTCTCCCCATTTTTCTCCACCTCCCTCTCTCTCCTCCCCCACTCATTTTCTGGCCAAAATCTGAACCCCAATAGCCCTTCATTCTTCATCTCCTTCTCTTTAAAAAAGTTCTTCAAAAATGCTTGAAAAATCCACAAAAAATCAAGCAAAAATCCAAATCAAAATCCACCTCCTACCCATTTTCCCTCATCTCCTTTAGCATGGATCTTGGTGCAAGGATTTCAAAATGGAGGTCTAGAATTCAAGTTTGATCATGGTTTGTGAGGTATAACTTTTGACCCATTATTCATTTTTTTGATTTAAATTCCTTAATGAAGCTAATTAGGTGTTAAATTGTGGGTTTAATTGAATGTTTGGAAATTCAATTGGGAATTTTGAATTGAAGCTAGGGTTTGAATTAAATTAGGTTCTTTATCATTAGCTTATGATTGTAATGAGGGGATTAACATGTAATTGAATGCAAAATCTAATTTGGTTACTAGTTGCTAATTTGTTAGTTTAAAAATGGTGATAATTATGCTAAATTGCTAACTAGGTTTTAGAAATTAAATAAAAACGTGGGATTAAAATCTAGTTAGGATTTTTAGCACATCATTAAGGTTTCCATGAGTGGTTTAACCATTTAATATATGCAAAACCAAGTTTAATTGTAAAATTGTGAATTTTACAATAAAAAGTGTTAAAATTGATATTTTTGCAATCTAGGATTTTGGAAATTATGCAAATTTATGTGATTAAATTATGGAAATGGTTTTTATGACTTATTTAAGTTATTTAATAAGTATTATGGCCGCTAGAATTGTTTAAACATCGAGTTTTGCACTAAAACGGGTAATTTTGCTTGCTAGTTTTTCGGAAAAACGGCTTTTAAAGTGAATTTGGGGTTTTTGTGAGTTTTAACCTAGTTTATATTAAAATTAGTGTACGGGAATGTGCAAATGAGTGTGATTGGATTTTTCTCGATGGTTTGACGTTTGTACATCGACATCGAGGGTTGGTTTGACTATTCTTGCATGCGTAGGCGATAGGTTTGGACCTATGCGTGATACGCGTGCCGATTTGATTTTCGTATGCCGTTTCGATTTCGAATTTAGTTTTAATGCGATACGGTGCGTTATGATATGTAGGTACCCCATGTAGACTTCAAGACGACCAGCAAGCGCGTGGCGACGTCGGCACCGGCGAGCGAGGACCAGGTGAGTAGATTTATATCTACGGGGAGAAGTCGGGTGGATGGCGTATAGCACCCCCGCAGTTCATGGTGATGTATACGGACACGTATACACACACACACACATATATATATATATATATATATATATATTGGTTATATATTGTTTGAGTTATTGATGATAAATATGGATATTTGGTGTTCTTGGATGATTGAGTGTCGCGAAACCCTAGAGTAGCGGTCGCACCACACTTGCACACACCCACCCATACTTGCATACTTTCTTCTTTCTTTTGTGCTTATTCGGGAATATATAGTTATGTGTTCACATAGGTATGGGACTGTGTGTTCATATACGGATTTGAGGATAGTACTTGGGATTTATGATGAGTCGATGAGATTTGATTTGAGGCCGTGAGATCGGTGATATAGCGGGGTTCGTATTTGAGATACGACATGACGTTGTAGCGGGTCCTTGACGTAGTGTTTCACATACGTCCATGCATACGTAGGCGGTATCAGTATGGTACTAGACGTAGATCAGTACCCCGATCATGATATTTGATAAAGAGGATACCAGGTGAATAGTATGATGAATATGATTTTGACCCGTACCCAGAATTGGAGGATGCCGTACGACGGATTTACGTACGAGCTATATCTTGATGATTGATCCGCACTCTTGACTTGGGATGTCTGATTATAGATATGGTATCGGATATGATATTATTGAGGCGGGATCACCGACTATACATATACAGGTATGTATATGTATCGACTAGATGATAGGCGGTTTCCTTACCTGTAGTTCAGCTTGTTAGTTCAGCCGTATAGTTTAGTGTAGTTGTTAGATTAGATTAGACTTCTTACCTATTTCAAAAACTAACGAATCGTGGGCATTTTTAAAGACAGCTCAAGGGAATCTACGGATATTTCAAAAACGACGTATCTTTTCATAAAAACACTGTAGCCCCTATTTTCAAAACCCCATGATTCGTGTTATTTCAAAAGGCACCATTCGTAGGACTTATATTAGATTATTGCAGATTAGTTATCGTTGTGTCTAGTATTCAGCTCCCGCACATTATTGCTGTTCGCTCTGCCTCGCATATTTATTTTGCTGCATATTCCATTATTGATATCATGCTGTTAGGACACCAGCACCATTACCGATGATGCGTATGTACCACATACACCTACTTGCCGGCTCACACACATCTTCATCGGTAATTGCCATATCACGTACACATTAGAGAATATAATTGCTTGACTTAGATTGTTAGTTGGTAGTTTTGACATGATATTAGTGTACTTCCCTTATATGCCATATTAGACATTGTAGTTATTACCTACCACTTCATGCATACTGTTATTCAGTTGTTCATGTCTAGTTCATTATCATTGACATATGCACTTGTGATGATTTCTTGAGATTTATGATATTTCTGGATTTCGGGGAAAGCCGCAAAATTTACAACTTATGATCTTTTAAAATATAAAATGTTGCGGTTTTCTAGTGATGTAAAGTGTCGTCCACCATGAGTTTGCTGTGGTTTTGGAGATCCGTGTCGAGGAGTGGAGGAACCGTCACGGGTACATGGTGGGCCCGGTATGGTACCCCGGGGCAAGAGGAATGTGGTGTTGACGTTGAGCCTGGCTGGGGAGCACTACCTACCGGTGTGTAAGTGCACGGTGGCGCCCCGGCCGTCAATCCGACGGCCAAATGCGGAAGCGGTGATAAACTTTAATTTTGCGAACTTTGCAAACCGGCACCACCGCGCACTAAACCCCGGATCGGGCCATTAACAATTCTAAGCTAACTATAAGATAGGGGAAGAGATATACCGAATGATCCGAGTCCTTCGGTCTTCGTCTCCACTCCGATCTCCCGCGGATGCTTCGTCCGTCATCTCCTCGTTGTCGCCTCTTCGCCGGAAGGGCACCACATCGCCTACATCTTTTACGGGCTCCCACCTCAATACCGAGGCAACTCGGGCGCGAAGCTGGCGAGTCGACGCGTCCAAGATTTGCTGTAGAAAGTGTAGTGTAGAGCTTATGTCTCATTTGGGGTTTGTTGCCTTTGAAGATGATGGAGGAATCAAGATAAGAAAAATGGTGCTTGCATTTTTCTAGCATGAAATGAGATGAACAAATTTTCCCTCTTGAAAATGATCCTCTCTCCTTCTTCTCTCAAGTATGAAAAACTTCTCTCAATAGAAAATGGTGGAGGAAAGAATATGAAGCATGAAGGGAGGTGATTGTAGGAGAAAGCAAGAGGTGACCACAACCTTGAAACATCATCATAACAAATTCACATCAACCTCTAATCACCTCAAATCAACAAAAAGCAAGTGATGATGATAGAAAAGAATGGTATCAAAAGATGCTTTCATAATTAATACATTTTCAAGAAAACCCTCCACAAAGTGTTATTTGCAAACTTGCAAATAACCCCCTCCATCAGAAAAGTCCGGCAGGGAAAGAACAAAGGAAAACCGGCCGGAACGGAATGCAAACTGGCAACTCCAGAAAACTGGTCCCGTAATAAATTACAGGAAAACCCCGATACTGTGCATACACACCCGCATCTGTATTCCGTCCGGATACAAATGCAAAGAGACAAAACTACACTGTACTATACTAGGATCCGGCTTAAACCAAAGCCGGCTAGTAATATCCGTCCGATCCTGATCCGTACAATACCGCACGTATCTGATCGAACCCTGCCATATAACCATACGGCCACTAGTACAAACCGTCCGATCCTGATCCGTGCAATACCGCACGTATCTGATCGGACCCTGCCATATCTCCATACGGCCTCTACAGCGTTTCGCCCGAAAGCTGGGTAACTGAAAGTGAGTGGTGGACTCTAAAGACTCGTTAATACTATGGCTGTGGATTTAACCACTAGCACGTCAGAGGTATAAGCCAATACGTGACGGGCCACTAGCTATTGACTAAAAGGGACGTCGATAAGCGAACTCATCCTGACACCCTACTGAGCCTGTCAGTGACAATATCCGTACAGTCCGGTCCGTTCGTCTATGAGCATCGCATGGCGGGCCTAGGGGGTTGGTAAAAGTCAGACCCCCAAAAGCGGTACAAGTCGTGTCGGAGTGTAGCCCAGAACACCCTGAGATACTACTGGAATACCTACCAGTAAATCTCCTGCCTTGGCCAAGGACTTCATGTAATGGCTCTCCTAGACACAGCGCGACCTCACCCCCAATACCGGGAGAGACGAACCCCTGAAGATCCGCTCACCGCCTCCATGTGGCTCGGGACTGTACCCAACTAAAACCTGTTTGCACGACTCCTTTGAGCTGTGGTAGGGTAGTAATCAAAGTACAGTGGGAACTCACACGAGACAAATGACGATCCCCAGGTCGATGAACTAACCTGTACACATGTCACCTGGGAACTGCTATCTGACGTCAGGTATAAGACCAACTAGCATGTTCCCGGCGAGTCCTGTCCGGTGTACTCATAACCCAATGAGCACCTGTATACATCTTAGGTGAACCAACTGACACCAGTGGCCTGTGAGACCGGCCACCGCCCCTCGTCGGGGTCTCGACTGTATACACTAGTCTACTCTGGAGAATCGATGCCCTGTCTCGAAACTCCCACGACTAGGGACCTTTTAAGGATGTGCTTATAGACTCCAGCTCTCACTTATATGATCGCCCTCATACTGCTGGCAGTCAAGCAAGAATCCAAGGGGCTCTATCAACGTGCAATAGCGACACGTCAGGTCACCTAAAGCAGTACACGATGATAAAGGTAAACCAGATAGCATACTATCATCTCGAGTAAGACTGTCCTACCGGGATAGGTCCTCCCTCAATCATTGCAATCACGTGCCTGTGATCCAATAATTGACTCTGAGGGCACTATCTCCAACAATCTCCCACTTGCACTCAAGGCTAATTATTGCGATGTCGCATACTCACAGCCCGTGTGATACCGAACACTCAACTCCTCTACTAGTCAGTCGCACAAAGCCTGTTTGCGAAACAATTGCGTTCGGGGAATAGCCTCAGTGAGTGGATCCGCCTAGATGTTTCTTTCTATGTCTCTCTATATCTCAAGTTCGCGGAGAAAGCCATCTCCCGAAATGAGCAATACCTGTCTTAGAGTGTCTGGATGTCTGATGGGACCGAGCTCATAAATGAACTCCAAATCCAAACTTCTAAGACTGTATCGTCAACAGAACTTAATCAGTATCCTGCGCCATGCCTCCCTCAGTATTGCCTTGGACCACCTGTCCAGAATACTGCCCCTCGTCAGAAGGAAAACTATAACTCTGACAACCTCCTTGTCGTCCAGGTCACCTTGGAAGCCTGGAATGATAACTGTCCCCCGAATGAGGCCGTCGTTATCATATCCCTAGAACATCCACTTATGTTCTAAAACTGCTTCCGACTGTTTCTCCAGGATTGGGTCAATGTCAACTTATTGCATCTAGTGCAAGAACAACATCTGGTGTGGTACTTGACATCTCATGATTGACTCAATTGCCTAAGCAAGTGATCTGCCAATCATGCACATCCCTCTCTACTTTAGTCTATAAGACACCTTTAGAGAGGGTGACTCCATCACCTGCAGGTACACTACCGTGCCAGGAGTCGTCTATTCTAAATACTCTTAGAATGTTGTCGAAGTACCTTGATTGGGAAACCACCCAAATCTAGATCTAAAAACCATAGATCTAGTAACCAGTATGTCTGATATAATGTCCAAGTCCCTTGTGGAGAAACCACTGTGTGACAACCAAAGAATAACCGATCGTAGTATAGGAGCTTCCTTTCCTACTTTGTGTATGTCATCCAAATACCATGACATCACACCCTACTACCTTCTCAACAGATCCATCCCCTATTCTGATGACGTCAAACCCATGACTGTCACATCAGAAATTGATGATCTATCTCCGCTATATCTGCTTTAGTCTATAAATAGACATAAGCCTGATGTCCACCAATGCTTCCGCTGCTCCTACTGATTACGACAACCCTCTGGCAGAGTCATATAGACGTGTACTTCTAAAGCTAGTTTAGAACGACGCTATACTCATCCTCCTGCCGGGTCTCGCGGCCTGGAACAACAACAATGGCTAGTGTGGGTAAACAAGAACTTCCCTGTCACCGTCCTTGAGGCTACCGGAGTACCTCTCGGGTGCCTGAAGTTACCCACCTTATCTGCGGAGTGGCCAATGGAATGTCAAAACAGATTGAATCTTTAGGTTCCTTATCAAATCTTCAGTAATCGTTTGCGGTTCTGGAATCACTTCCAGTTCTACCATACTCCCACTACTGTTTTCTGAAAAATCCATTTTTATTAAAACTGTGGCGAGTCAAGAACAATATCACTATTGATCTTTCTTATGGTAGAAAGTTAACCCTCGTCATAGCCTGGGTCAACCCACAAACAGCCATTACTGAAACGTGCCTTGAGTTATCCAGAGTCTGGTTTTAATCATAAGCCGGAAAACTCCCCGTACCTTAACAATGTTAAGATATGAACTGTACTATATCCAATATAGAACCAGAGGCACTGATTTAATTGAGCCAGATTCAAATCATGCAGCTATCTCCAGTGCATGTCAACTAAATGGAGAGAGGCCGATCAGCGTTACTCAACTTAGGAATGGTTCCAATTATGAGTAACCTGAAAGAGAAGCAATTTCTCTTTATCATTACCATCAACTGAATACCATACAAAAGTATCTACATCTTCGATCACTTTGAAGAATCCCGATACTTGCTACACTTGGTTCTCTACTCTATTCAAATACCTATAACTCCTCAAAACTTAGACCCTGTGTTTCTACGAAACACATGTCTAAGAACTAGAGAAGTTAAAAGTAAACAGAATATAGTATGAGGACCAACCCCTCTGTCCTAATGGACACTGGACAACATACAATACTCTGTATAAGTCCGCCGAGTCTAACAACTCTTTCACTGTGTGTCGTAGGTTGAATACTGTACTTATGGTTAAGAAAAATTACACCGCTGTTTAATGCTCCTTACCTAACCATCCACTGATATAGGTAAATGTCATCGACATAATATCAAAAGGTATATCTCACTCTATGAAAATAGACGTACAGATATATCAATTTGAAATTGGTGCACAACAGCGGATATTCAAAACCAAATATTTGCCGACCGGCAAACAGCCCAGGTGATCTCCTCAAATATCACCGATTACAACGAATCCCGATATAATGAGGATGATCACCCAATTCCCAATAACTTACTCCCTCTCATCATCTGTAAAACCATACAGATGTGAGAATCAAACCTGGTAAATACATACCCTGGAGCAAGTGTCTAATCGGGAAATCAGTTTTCTTTTAACAGTACACAGTGAAACTGAAACATTGAAATGTTTCGTTGGGGTATCCCGGTATTCCTAGTAATGCCTCTACCATTATCCAGATTCACAACTATAACCGTATAATTCTTTGCCACCTCTCCAAATCCCTTTATATGTCTTTAGTCGTTACCTTCTGTACACCCCTTAGGCCAAATGATTTTCTTCCTTCCCTACCGTTCGGCACCAGCCTATGGTTTGGAAGAAGACTATCCAATAAGCATAAAGGGTGTACTGTCCTAATCCTAGGAGCATTCGCAATGCGAGAGAAGGTGAGGATAAAAGACACCTGAATAAACCTTATTCCTATTTCTCCTGAACCAGAATCCATCCCCGAACTGAAACAAGTTCCTTTCGAGTTCGTATATAACCATACGATGGAGTATCCAAATAAACTGTGGATCTTCGTAGTGATACTGAGTGTCCTGGAGAAATACAAAAGTGATTTAGGATTGGCGAAGAAATACTTGGTTTGGTCGTGAATACCAGTCGCAATTTACTTTGCCCTCTTACTAATCCCTTGCTTTGTCTTAATCTTAATACCTTCTGCACACCGTTTAGGCTAATTGGTCTTCTTCATTCCCCACTGTTCGGCACCAGCCTAAAGTTTGGAAGAAGACTATCCAATTTGCGTAATAGGTGTACTATCTCCTAAACTAAGGAGTACTCGTAACTTGAGAGGAGGCAAAAAGGAAAAGACATCTGAATAATCCTATCCGTTTTCTCCAGAACCGGAAACCATCCTCGAATTCCTTCGAGTTCGTATCTTACCATACGATGGCTTTGTCCAATGGAAGTGGACGTTCGCAGTAATACGGGGTGTCCTGGAGAAAAGGGTAAAAGTAGGAGTGGCAATGTGGTCTGCAACTCTGACAATCCAAAAGCCAGTGTTAAGAAGGTTCGGTCAACTTGGTCACTGAGTCATAGTCTAGGGTCGGGTCAATGGTCGCTGCCAAAGAGAGAGAGAAAAGAAACACTCAGCGTGCACTCTACCCTAGATCAGAATGGTTACCAATTTATCTAATCAGGAAACCTCCCACTGTACCTCAAATTCTCCTCCAAACCTGAAAGAAGAATTAGTCGGGGTCACCCGAGGAGTAAACCAACTCATCAGTGGGAATCGGGATCCAACTATCATCGCATGATAACGTGACGGAATCCGCTCACGGTATCACACTCCAGAAGGTATGCGCATATCTGGCAAGTTTCAGTTCTTTTGAAACTCCCGATGTGATTTCTGCCCCATGCTCTTATGACCTTGACGAAGGTCAACAAATCATAAGTCACATGTCAAGTTCCACCCGTCATTGTCCAGGTTAATTTGAACCCACCCGTACAAGCCCTTGACGAAGGTCAACAAGGCTATACGACTGTCCCAAACCAACACATCTATCTATGCAGCAGAAAGGCAACAAGCAGCTACCATACACTATGCCTTGACGAAGGTCAACAAACATAGCATGAATACTACGTGCTACCCGTCTGAAACGACAGAGGGCTACGAATGGTTTCTGGCGAAAACCTTTAACGTAATGAACTTGATATCGTTGAAGGAACGGATAGCTTTTTAGAAAATATAGTGACGAAAACCTTTACTAAAGAGGTCACTCCCGGTGAAGGGATCTCGGCTCTTTCCCCGTAGAATGGGGTGCAGGATATTCCAAATGAATACCACGATGCAAAGCAAAAGTAATCGGCTATAGTGAAGTTAGTGCCCTGACGCAAACTTCTGTCCAAGGGGTCACTCCCGGTGAAGGGATCTCGGCCCTTGCCTCGTCGACTGAGGAGCAGGATATTCATAACCGAATATCACTATGCAAAACAGAAGAGAACGTCCTTGCAATAACAGCTTTTTGAAAAGTGTTCCAACAACATCAGATTAGGTTTGTTTATCTTGCATTGATCCGAATCAATGCAGTCCCATCAATTGAAAACACCACAAAGAACGAAAATATACTGACGTACGTATATGCCATCTGCATTCGCCACTGGGTCCCGTCATCACCCGTTAGGTTAGCTAACTAACGGCAGAGCGGGGACTGGACTAGCGCGGATGAAAAACATATACAACATCTAATAATATATATACCAATATATTATATTTCGCTCAAGGCGTGAATAAAATGCAACATCACAGAAATTTACAGCATCACAGAACAATACAGATATCTGGGATCCCCGGGTTTCACAGAGCCACTACTGAAACCCGACGTTCCCCTGGTCGTGTGGATAGCCTGTGCAATGAAATCCTATACCCCCTACGAGTGCGGCGAATAGCCAGCCAATCCTGGAGTGAAGCCCCTTCCGTCCCAATGCCATGAGATGCGGGCTTGTTGCCTTCTAGAACCCGGCTATCCGTGCACCCCTCCGCGGGGTAATCCTAGTACAGAAAGTAAAATATACATACACCGGGTACATCGACCGCAACCTGGTCGTGCCCCAAAAGAATAATACAATCAGGCAGTGACGGCAGTCCACATGTCGGACGCTCGCCCCGCAATATCAAATGTACATAATACAACCTCACTGTACTAGCATTGCATCCAGGCTATCCCCACCGACCGATCCGCAACATCACAGCATAAACATAGAACATCAACGTGAAAGTCACGTTCGCAAATCCGTCTAACCGGGCTATAGCAGTAAGACGGGATTTACCGATCGAGTGACATTCACGGTCACAGATATAATGTAAATACTGTGAAAAATGTGTTTAAAATATCCGATCGATCAAAAATTAACAAGTGGGCCCCCAATCAAAACTGTAGCACTCACAGAAAACCTGGGCCCAATTTTAATATTCCAAAACCCATATTTTAAGCCCAGAAAGCCTCTGAAAAAAATTGGTGAAGTGATCTCCACAGTGTGCGGCGGAAGAGCGGCGGAATGGGGGTATATGCGGCGGTTCCGCGCTCCCACTGTGGATTCACTTCATCGAAATTTTACAGAGTTCTTAGATTTTCCAGTACATCAATATTTTACAACCTGAAAAATTTTTGGAGACCAAAAAATTTCAACAGAAAACTGTCGTGAGCTAAAATTGGATTTTTGGAATTTTGGTTGATCGGAACTGAAAAACACATCAAACGAAGCTAGACGAAGTTAATGGCGAGGCTCTGATACCACTGTAAGTGCACGGTGGCGCCCCGGCCGTCAATCCGACGGCCAAATGCGGAAGCGGTGATAAACTTTAATTTTGCGAACTTTGCAAACCGGCACCACCGCGCACTAAACCCCGGATCGGGCCATTAACAATTCTAAGCTAACTATAAGATAGGGGAAGAGATATACCGAATGATCCGAGTCCTTCGGTCTTCGTCTCCACTCCGATCTCCCGCGGATGCTTCGTCCGTCATCTCCTCGTTGTCGCCTCTTCGCCGGAAGGGCACCACATCGCCTACATCTTTTACGGGCTCCCACCTCAATACCGAGGCAACTCGGGCGCGAAGCTGGCGAGTCGACGCGTCCAAGATTTGCTGTAGAAAGTGTAGTGTAGAGCTTATGTCTCATTTGGGGTTTGTTGCCTTTGAAGATGATGGAGGAATCAAGATAAGAAAAATGGTGCTTGCATTTTTCTAGCATGAAATGAGATGAACAAATTTTCCCTCTTGAAAATGATCCTCTCTCCTTCTTCTCTCAAGTATGAAAAACTTCTCTCAATAGAAAATGGTGGAGGAAAGAATATGAAGCATGAAGGGAGGTGATTGTAGGAGAAAGCAAGAGGTGACCACAACCTTGAAACATCATCATAACAAATTCACATCAACCTCTAATCACCTCAAATCAACAAAAAGCAAGTGAAGATGATAGAAAAGAATGGTATCAAAAGATGCTTTCATAATTAATACATTTTCAAGAAAACCCTCCACAAAGTGTTATTTGCAAACTTGCAAATAACCCCCTCCATCAGAAAAGTCCGGCCGGGAAAGAACAAAGGAAAACCGGCCGGAACGGAATGCAAACTGGCAACTCCAGAAAACTGGTCCCGTAATAAATTACAGGAAAACCCCGATACTGTGCATACACACCCGCATCTGTATTCCGTCCGGATACAAATGCAAAGAGACAAAACTATACTGTACTATACTAGGATCCGGCTTAAACCAAAGCCGGCTAGTAATATCCGTTCGATCCTGATCCGTACAATACCGCACGTATCTGATCGAACCCTGCCATATAACCATACGGCCACTAGTACAAACCGTCCGATCCTGATCCGTGCAATACCGCACGTATCTGATCGGACCCTGCCATATCTCCATACGGCCTCTACAGCGTTTCGCCCGAAAGCTGAGTAACTGAAAGTGAGTGGTGGACTCTAAAGACTCGTCAATACTATGGCTGTGGATTTAACCACTAGCACGTCAGAGGTATAAGCCAATACGTGACGGGCCACTAGCTATTGACTAAAAGGGACGTCGATAAGCGAACTAATCCTGACACCCTACTGAGCCTGTCAGTGACAATATCCGTACAGTCCGGTCCGTTCGTCTATGAGCATCGCATGGCGGGCCTAGGGGGTTGGTAAAAGTCAGACCCCCAAAAGCGGTACAAGTCGTGTCGGAGTGTTGCCCAGAACACCCTGAGATACTACTGGAATACCTACCAGTAAATCTCCTGCCTTGGCCAAGGACTTCATGTAATGGCTCTCCTAGACACAGCGCGACCTCACCCCCAATACCGGGAGAGACGAACCCCTGAAGATCCGCTCACTGCCTCCATGTGGCTCGGGACTGTACCCAACTAAAACCTGTTTGCACGACTCCTTTGAGCCGTGGTAGGGTAGTAATCAAAGTACAGTGGGAACTCACACGAGACAAATGACGATCCCCAGGTCGATGAACTAACCTGTACACATGTCACCTGGGAACTGCTATCTGACGTCAGGTATAAGACCAACTAGCATGTTCCCGGCGAGTCCTGTCCGGTGTACTCATAACCCAATGAGCACCTGTATACATCTTAGGTGAACCAACTGACACCAGTGGCCTGTGAGACCGGCCACCGCCCCTCGTCGGGGTCTCGACTGTATACACTAGTCTACTCTGGAGAATCGATGCCCTGTCTCGAAACTCCCACGACTAGGGACCTTTTAAGGATGTGCTTATAGACTCCAGCTCTCACTTATATGATCGCCCTCATACTGCTGGCAGTCAAGCAAGAATCCTAGGGGCTCTATCAACGTGCAATAGCGACACGTCAGGTCACCTAAAGCAGTACACGATGATAAAGGTAAACCAGATAGCATACTATCATCCCGAGTAAGACTGTCCTACCGGGATAGGTCCTCCCTCTATCATTGCAATCACGTGCCTGTGATCCAATAATTGACTCTGAGGGCACTATCTCCAACACGGTGATATTACCCGACGCGTCGGATATCCGGAGGATACCGTCGTGGTCTTGAGATGGATGGTAGGGGCCGGTCTGGACTGACGGCGCCCTAGATATTGAGATTGAGACATTGATATTTCGAGACAGTGAGATTTATGTTTTGTGTCGATGCTAGACACTGTTGATGCTGATTTCATTTATGATACCTCAGTTTAAAAATACGAAGGAAATCTCACTAATTTATGAAAACAGTTTCTTCATTTACATGTATTCTGTTTCATGCATTCATACCTCATTCATATGATATATTGCTACCTGAGGCATTGACACGGGCACATGAGTTTACACTCGGTTAGATATTACCCTAGCCATTGTTATAGGCTGCATGTTATACATATTTTTGAGGATATATTATGATCATTGACCTAGGTTGCGTTATTTATGCGATTTCTGTGCGTAGATGTTTTTCTATTCACGAGTTGGCAACTCACCCCCGTTGTGCCCCAGTTTCTTGCAGGTTACCGTACAGGTTCCTTACGGCTTTGCGGGCATAGTTTCATTCGGGTGATTTGCTAGTAGGTGGGTTTACTTGTATCATACCCCCATTATTTACCTTGTATGATATTATTCAGTTGTATCTAGTAAATTCCATCAACCAAACATGTTTTTATTGAGATAGAGACCAGTGTTGTTTATTCTTTCGACCTTAGAGTCGCTCGTTGCATTTCTGGTGGTTTTGAGTTTCCTTTTGAGTTTTGATCCTCGCTGTTGGCGTTGTATATTATATTGCTTGTGTGGTTGTGATCGTCGATTGACGAAGAGCTAGCTCCCGCTTGGGGATGCCTTTTTCTTGATTTCGTATACTATTCATGTTGTATCCCGTTTGGGGGCCAGTATTTACAAAGGAGACTCTGCCGAAATTTTCAGGAAATACTTGTGTTTTTTTTTAAAAACCGCATAATTCGTCTTATGCTATTAAAACTACTTGATTTTAAATTGGTTTTCCTTCACTCTACTACTTTTCTTGGTTTGGATTTCTGGGTTTTCGGCTTACTTAGATTACGTACGCCTCGAGACGTTTCGTAGTCTAAGTGCCGGTCATTTTCCGTACTTTCGGGACGTGACACCTAACGAGCACCCGCATACTATCTCAAGCACGACGTACTGACGGCTGTGGGACAGACCGTCTCCCACACTGGGATGAGAAGCGCATGCGCTAGTCTACTCTGGAGTATCGATGCCCTGTCTCGATAGTCCTGCGACTAGGGACCTGCATAAGGATGTGCTTATAGATTACCCGGCCCCACTAGTGTGACTGCCATCACATCGCTGGTAATCAAGCAAAGATCCTAAGAGCTCCACTAATGTGTATAGGTGATATACTAAAATAAACACATGTACACATTGAAGTAGAAACAAACCAAGTAGCATACTACTATTTTGAGCAAGATTGTATATATAAGGTGAATATCCCAAGCTTCCATTAAGTAATATACAAACTAGTATGACACAGTAATGGCCTCTAGGGCATATACACTAACAACAATATCCATACTCTTGTGCTGTTTCTGGAGTTCATTGTTCATGGACGCTAGCACGATACACTTAGCTCGCTCACAATCTAGATCCCAGGTTTGGCGGACTTCCCTGTCCACAACTGAGGAATCTGGTACAGGGATAAGGGGAGGAACAGCGGTGGTAACATATGCAACTTTGTCATAAGTCAGCGCAATATTGACGTTCCTTAGCCAATCTTTATAGTTCTGCCCGGCCAGTATATTCTTTTCAAGTAATAGTTTAAGTCCTGTCATGGTAGCTGCCAGAGAGAGAGAAAAGAAACACTCAGCATATGCTCTTGCAAGTTTAGATTGGTTATTAATATATCTAAACAGGATGACTCCCACTGTTTCCTCAAATCCTTCTTCAAAACCAAAAAGAAGAACTAGTCAGGATTTAATCACACGTCACAATACTTGCTTAACCTTTCAGCCAGGCTGGTGTTGGTACTTCGAGGGAGGTTTTCCAACGCTTTCGCGAAGTTCCTTAATTAAAGAACCTCTTTTCCCTGGAGGCGTAGCCTCTCTAACACCTTTCTAGGCACCTACTTGGTTTATAACATTGATTGTTAAGTGAGAGAAATTCCCGAGAGTAATCCTACTCATCAGTGGGATCGGGATCCAACTATCATTGCATGATGCCCTAGATGGAAGCCACTCTAGTCACCACACTCCAGAAGGTATGCTAAATCTGCAAGTTTCCTTTATGTTTGAAAATCCCGATGTGATTTTTACCCCAAGCTCTTATAGACCTTGACGTAGGCCAACAAGTCATAAGACGCAAGTCAAGTTCTACCCGTCGTTGTCCTGATCAATTTAAATACATCGTACAAGACCTTGACGTAGGCCAACAAGGTGTACGTCAGTATTAAATTAATGCATCTATCTATGCAACAAATAGGCACACACACTGCTACCATTCACTATGCCTTGACGTAGGCCAATAAGCATAGCATGAATACGATGTGCTGTCTATCTGAAACGACGGAGGGTTACGGCTGGTTTTTGGCAAAATAGCGTTAACGTAATGAACTTGATATGAGCGAAGGAACAGAGATAGCTTTTATTTAAAAGGAGTGGTTTAAGCTCCGTATTTAAAATTTTCTTTTTCAAGAAAACCGAGTGGTTTTTAGAAATTGTTACAACGATTCAGTTTAGGTTTTATTTTCTTTGCATTAATAATAATGCATCCCATCATTAACCTATCATTACAGATAACTGTAAGTGCACGGCGGCGCCCCGGCCTCCATCCCGAGGCCAAATGCGGAAGCGATGGTTAACTTTGATTTTCTTGAACCGGCACCACCGCGCACTATAAACCCGGATTGTACCATTAACTAGTCCTAGCTAACTACAAGATGGGGAAGAGATATATACCGAGCGATCCATGTCCTCCGGTCTTCTCGTCGTCGTCCCGATCTCCCCGCGGAATGTCCGGTCTCCACCTTCTCACCGGAAAGGGCACCACCTCACCTGCTTCTTTTACGGGCTCCCACCTCTATACCGAGGCAACTCGGGCACGAAGTTGGCGAGCCGACGTGCCCAAGGTTTGCTGTAGAATGTGTAGTGCTCATGTCTCATTTGGGGTAGTGGATGTTGCCTTTTGAGTGGAGGAATGATACAAGCTTTTTGGAGGAGGAGCTTGTGGAATTTTACCAAGCCAAAAGAGCAAAAATCTCCCCACTTGAATTTTGGACAGCCCCATCAAAGAGCAAGGCCTGCCACGAGATTGGAGAGGAGAGAATGAGTGAGTGGTGAATGGATGATAGAACCACAATCATAATGCAAGGGAATAAAGATAATCATGAAAGGAAATGATCACAAACCAACCCACACTCCAAAACAACCATCATCAACAACCATGATTGCTCACAAAGTCAAGCAATCATGAACCATGGAAAGTCAAGGGATGGTCCTCCATCATGATACAGTAATATGCAAAGACCCCCTTCCAAATTGCTTATTTGCACAAATGCAAATAAGCCCTCCTCCACCAATCTTCGGCCAATGAACGATACAAAGGAAATTGGCCGAAACGGAAAGCAAACTGGCAACTCCAGAAAACTGGTCCCGTAATGAATTACAGGAAAACCCCGATACTGTGTATACACACCCGCATCTGTATTCCGACCGAAATACAAATGCAATGAGACAAAATCTACACTGTACTATACTAGGATCCGGCTTAAACCAAAGCCGGCTAGTATTATCCGTTCGATCCTGATCCGTGCAATACCGCACGTATCTGATCGAACCCTGCCATATATCCATACGGCCTCTAGTACTAACCGTCCGATCCTGATCCGTGCAATACCGCACGTATCTGATCGAACCCTGCCATATCTCCATACGGCCTCTACAGCGTTTCGCCCGAAAGCTTGAGTAACTGAATGTGGGGGACTCTAAAGACTCGTCAATACCTTGGTTGTGGATTTAACCACTAGCACGTCAGAGGTATAAGCCAATACGTAACGGGCCACCAGCTATTGACCAAAAGGGACGTCAATGAGCGAACTCATCCTGACACCCTACTGAGCCTGTCAGTGACAATATCCGTACAGTCCGGTCCGTTCGTTTATGAGCATCGCATGGCGGGCCTAGGGGGTTGGTAAAAGTCAGACCCCCAAAAGCGGTACAAGTCGTGTCGGAGTGTAGCCCAGAACACCCTGAGATACTACTGGAATACCTACCAGTAAATCTCCAGCCTCGGCCGAGGGCTTTGTGTAATAGCTCTCCTAGACACAGCGCGACCTCACCCCAAATACCGGGAGAGACAAACCCCTGAAGATCCGCTCACTGCCTCCATGTGGCTCGGGACTGTACCCAACTAAAACCTGTTTTCACGTCTCCTTTGAGCGTGGTAGGGTAGTAATCAAAGTACAGTGGGAACTCACACGAGACAAATGACGATCCCCAGGTCGATGAACTAACCTGTACACATGTCACCAGGGAACTGCTATCAGACGTCAGGTATAAGACCAACTAGCATGTTCCTGGCGAGTCCTGTCCGGTGTACTCATAACCTAATGAGCACCTGTATACATCTTAGGTGAACCAACTGACACCAGTGGCTTGTGAGACCGGCCACCGTCCCTCGTCGGGGTCTTGAATGTACACACTAGTCTACTCTCGAGTATCGATGCCCTGTCTCGAAACTCCCACGACTAGGGACCTTTTAAGGATGTGGTTATAGACCCCAGCTCCCACTTATATGATCGCCCTCATACTGTTGGTGGTCAAGCAAGAATCCTAGGGGCTGTATCAACGTGTAACAGCGACATGTCAGGTCACCTAAAGCAGTACACGATGATAAAGATAAACCAGATAACATACTATCATCTTGAGTATGACTGTCCTACCGGGATAGGTCCTCCCTCAATCATTGCAATCACGTGCTTGTGATCCAATAATTGACTCTGAGGGCACTATCTCCAACAATCTCCCACTTGCACTCAAGGCTAATTATTGGGATGTCGCATACTCACAGCCCGTGTGATATCGAACACCCAACTCCTCTACTAGTCAGTCTCACAAGGCTCGTTTGCGAAACTATTGCGTTCGAGGAATAGCCTTAGTGAGTGGATCCGCTTTGATGTTTCTTTCTATGTCTCTCTTTAATATCAAGTTCGTGGAGAAAACCATCTCCCGAATTGAGCAATACTTGTCTTAGAATGTGTCTGGATGTCTGATGGGACCTGGCTCATAAATGAACTCCAAATCCAAACTTCTTAGACTGTATCGTCAACTGAACTTAATCAGTGTCCTGCGCCATGCCTCCCTCAGTATTGCCTTGGACCACCTGTCCAAAATACTGCCCCTCGTCAGAAGGAAAAATATAACTCTGACAACCTCCTTGTCGTCCAGGTCACCTTGGAAGCCTGGAATGATAACTGTCTCCCGAATAAGGCTGTCGTTATCATATCCCTAGAACATCCACTTATGTTCTAAAACCGCTTCCGACTGCTTCTCCAGGATTGGATCAATGTCAACTTATTGCATATAGTGTAAGAACAACATCTGGTGTGGTACTTAACATCTCATGATTGACTCAATTGCCTAAGCAAGTGATCTGCTAATCATGCACATCCCTCTCCCCTTTAGTCTGTAAGACACCTTTAGAGAGGGTGACTCCATCACCTGCAGGTACACAACCGTGCCAGGAGTCGTCCATTCTAAATACTCTTAGAATGCTGTCTTAGTACCCTTAATTGGGAAACCACCCAAATCTAGATCTAAAACCATAGATCTAGTAACCAGTATGTATGATATAATGTCCAAGTCCCATGTGGAGAAACCACTGTGTGACGACCAAAGTATAACCGATCATAGTATAGGAATATCACTTCCTACTCTGTGTATGTCATCCAAATACCATGACATCACACCCTACTACCTTCTCAACAGTTCCATCCCCTATTCTGATGAAGTCAAACCTATGACTGACACATCAGAAATTGATGATCTATCTCCGTTATATCTGCTTTAGTCTATAAATAGACATAAGCTACCTGTCCACCAATGCTTCCGCTGCTCCCACTGACTACGACAACCCTCTGGCAGAGTCATATAGACGTACACTTCTAAAGCCAGTTTAGAACGACGCTATACTCATCCTCCCGCCGGGTCTCGTAGCCTGGAACAACTGCAATGGCAAGTCTGGGTAAACAAGAACTTCCCTGTCACCGTCCTTGAGGCTACCGGAGTACCTCTCGGGTGCCTGAAGTTACCCACCTTATCTGCGGAGTGGCCAATGGAATGTCAAGCCAGATTGAATCTTTAGGTTCCTATGAAATCTTCAGTAATCGTTTGTGGTTCTGGAATCACTTCCAGTTCTACCATACTCCCACTACTGTTTTCTGAAAAAAAAATCCATTTTTATTAAAACTGTGGCGAGTCTAGAACAATATCACTATTGATCATCCAGATGGTAGAAAGTCAACCCTCGTCATAGCCTGGGTCAACCCACAAACAGCCATTACAGAAACGTGCCTTGAGTTGTCCAGTGTCTGGTTTTAATCATAAGCCGGACAACTCCCCGTACCTTAACATCGTTAAGATATGAACTGTTCTATATCCAATATAGAACCAGAGGCACAGATTTAATTGAACCAGACTCAAATCATGCAGCTGTCTCCAGTGCATGTCAACTAAATGGAGAGAGGCCGATCAGCGTTACTCAACTTAGGAATGCTTCCAATTATGAGTAACCTGAAAGAGAAGCAAGTTCTCTTAATCACTACTATCAACTGAATACCATTGACAAGTATCTACATCTTCGATCACCTTGAAGAATCCCGATACTTGCAATATCTGGTTCTCTACTTTATTCAAATACCTACAACTTCTCAAAATTCGGACCTTTTGTTTCCACGAAACACCTGTCTAAAAACTAGAGAAGTCATAAGTAAACCGAATATAGTACGAGGACCAACCCCTCTGTCCTGATGGACCCTGGACAACATACAATACTCCGTATAAGTCCCTTTAGTCTGATAACTCAATCCCTGTGTGTCGTAGGTTGAAAACTGTATCTTTGGTTATAAAGAATTACACCGCTGTTTAATGCTCCTTACCTAAACATCCACTGATATAGGTAAATGTCATAGATACAATTTCAAAAAGGTAGATCTCACTCTATGAAAATAGACGTACAGATATGTCAATTTGAAATCGGTGCATAACAGCGGATATTCAAAACCAAATATTTGCCGACCGGCAAACAGCCCAGGTGACTTCCTCAAATATCACCAATTACAACGAATCCCGATATAATGAGGATGATCACCAAATTCCCAATAACCTACTCCCACTCATCATATGCAAAGCCATACAGATGTGAGAATCATACCTGGTGAATACATACCCTGGAGCAAGTGTCTAACTGGGAAATCAGTTTTCCTTTAACAGTACACAGTGAAACTGAAACATTGAAATGTTTCGATGGGGCATCCCGGTATTCTTAGTAATGCCTCTTCCATTATCCAGATTCACAACTGTAACCGTGTAATTCTTTGCCACCTCTCCAAATCCCTTTATATGTCTTTAGTCATTACCTTCTGTACACCCCTTTAGGCCAAATGGTTTTCTTCCTTCCCTACCGATCGGCACCAGCCTATGGTTTGGAAGAAGACTATCCAATAAGCATAATGGGTGTACTGTCCTAATCCTAGGAACACTCGCAATGTGAGAGAAGGTGAAGATAAAAGACAACCGAATAAACCTTATTCCTATTTCTCCTGAACCAGAATCCATCCCCGAACTGTAACAAGTTCCTTTCGAGTTCGTATATAACCATACGATGGAGTATCCAATAAATTGTGGATCTTCATAGTGATACGGAGTGTCCTGAAGAAATACAAAGGTGATTTAGGATTGGCGAAGAAATACTTGGTCTGGTCGTGAATAGCAGTCGCAACTTACTTTGCCGTCCTTCTAATCCCTTTATTTGTCTTAACTTAATACCTTCTGTACACCGTTTAGGCTAATTGGCTTTCTTCATTCCTTACCGGTCAGCACCAGCCTAAGGTTTGGAAGAAGACTGTCCAATTTGAGTAATAGGTGTACTATCTCCTAAACCAAGGAGTACTCGCAAACTGAGAGAAGGTAAAAGGAAAAGACAACTGAATAGTCCTATCCGTTTCCTCCAGAACCTGAAACCATCCTCGAATAAATTCCTTCGAGTTCATATATAACCATACGATGGTTTTGTCCAATGGATGTGGACGTTCGTAGTAATACGGGGTGTCCTGGAGAAAAGGGTAAAAGTAGGAGTGGCAATGAGGTTCGCAACTCTGACAATCCAAAAGTCAGTGTATAAGAAGGTTCGGTTAATTTTGGTCACTGAGTCATAGTCTTAGGGTCGGGTCAAAGGTCGCTGCCAAAGAGAGAGAGAAAAGAAACACTCAGCGTGCACTCTAACCTAGATCAGAATGGTTACCAATTTATCTAATCTGGAAACCTCCCACTGTACCGTCAAATTCTTTTCCAAACCTGAAAGAAGAATTAGTCGGGGTCACCCGAGGAGTAAACTAACTCATCAGTGGGAATCGAGATCCAACTATCATCGCATGATAACGTGACGGAATCCGCTCACGTCATCACACTCCAGAAGGTATGCGCATATCTGGCAAGTTTCAGTTTCTTTAGAAACTCCCGATGTGATTTTTGCCCCATGCTCTTATGACCTTGACTTTGGCCAACAAATCATAAGTCACATGTCAAGTTCTACCCGTCATTCTCCAGGTTAATTTGAGCCCACCCGCATAAGCCTTTGACTTTGGCCAACAAGGCTATACGACTGCCCCAAACCAACGCATCTATCTATGCTGCATATGAATACCCAACAGCTACCAAACACTGTGCCTTGACTTTGGCCAACAAACACAGCTTGAATACTATTGACTACCCATATGAAACGACGGAGGGCTACGAATGGTTTCTGGCGAAAACCTTTAACGTAATGAACTTGATATCGTTGAAGGAACGGATAGCTTTTAAAATATAGTGACGAAAACCGTTGCTAAAGAGGTCACTCCCGGTGAAGGGATCTCGGCTCTTTCCCCGTAGAATGAGGTGCAGGATATTCCAACTGAATACCACGGTGCAAAGAAAAAGTAATCGGCTATAGTGAAGTCATTGCCCTGACGCAAACTTTTTGTCCAAGGGGTCACTCCCGGTGAAGGGATCTCGGCCCTTGCCTCGTCGACTGAGGAGCGGGATATTCCAACTGAATACCACGATGCAAAACAAAAGAGAACGTCCTTGCAATAACAGCTTTTTGAAAAGTGTTCCAACAACATCAGATTAGGTTTGTTTTTAACTTGCATTGATCCGAATCAACGCAGTCCCATCAATTGATCACACCAAAAAGAACGAAAATATACTGATGTACGTATATGCCATTCGCATTCGCCACTGGGTCCCGTCATTACCCGTTAGGTTAGCTAACTAACGACAGAGCGGGGACTGGACTAGCGTGGATGCAAAACATATACAACATCTACTAATATATATACCAATATATTATATTCGCTCAAGGCGTGATAAAATGCAACATCACAGAAATGTACATCATCACAGAACAATACAGATATCTGGGATCCCCGGGTTTCACAGAGCTACTACTGAAACCCGACGTTCCCCTGGTCGTGTGGATAGCCTGTGCAACGAAATCCTAGACCCCTACGGGCGCGGCAGGTTACCCGCCAAAACCTGAAGCGAGGCAGCCCCCTTCAGCAACGTGAATGGACCACCCAGCACTTCACGGAATCCGGTAACTTGGGCACCCCTCCTGGGTCAACCTGTACCCCCTACGAGTGCGGCGAATAGCCCGCCAATTCTAGAGTGAAGCCCCCTCCGTCTCAATGCCATGAGATGCGGGCCCGATGCCCTCTAGAACCCGGCTATCCGTGCAGCCCACCTTGGGGTAATCCTAGTACAGAAAGTAAAATATACATACAACGGGTACATCGACCGCAACCTGGTCGTGCCCCAAAATAATAATACAAACAGGCAGTGACGGCAGTCCACATGTCGGACGCTCGCCCCGCAATATCAAATGTACATAATACAACCACAACTGTACTAGCATTGCATCCAGGCTATCCCCCACGACCAATCCGCAACATCACAGCAATACACAGAACATGAACGTGAAAGTCACGTTCGCAAATCCGTCTAACCGGGCTATAGCAGTTAGACAGGATTTACCGATCAAGTGACATTCACGGTCGCAGATATATTGTAAATACTGTGAACTAATGTGTTTAAAATATCCGATCGATTAAATTTTACCAAGTGGGCCCCCAAGTACTACTGTAGCACATCAAGAAATCTGGGCCCCAAAAATAACATTCCAGAAAACCTATTTTCCACTCAGTAGCATTCTGTAGAATTTTGGGGGACTGAACAGTTCAAGTCGCGGTGGAACCGCGGCCCAAGCATGGGTTTGGCCGCGGTTCCGCGGTGGTTTGGACTGTTCACGAGCCCAAATTTTCACAGAACTCTTAGAATGTCCTATACATCATTCTGAAACAACCTGAAAAATTTTTTGGACTTCAAAAAATTTCGACAGAAACTGATGTGAAGAAAAATACGGTTTTTGGAAAATTGTTCGATCGGAAATGTAAAACACATTAGACCAAGCTAGACTATGTTAATGGCGAGGCTCTGATACCACTGTAAGTGCACGGCGGCGCCCCGGCCTCCATCCCGAGGCCAAATGCGGAAGCGATGGTTAACTTTGATTTTCTTGAACCGGCACCACCGCGCACTATAAACCCGGATCGTACCATTAACTAGTCCTAGCTAACTACAAGATGGGAAAGAGAGATATACCGAGCGATCCGTGTCCTCCGGTCTTCTCGTCGTCGTCCCGATCTCCCCGCGGAATGTCCGGTCTCCACCTTCTCGCCGGAAATGGCACCACGTCGCCTGCTTCTTTTACGGGCTCCCACCTCTATACCGAGGCAACTCGGGCACGAAGTTGGCGAGCCGACGTGCCCAAGGTTTGCTGTAGAATGTGTAGTGCTCATGTCTCATTTGGGGTAGTGGATGTTGCCTTTTGAGTGGAGGAATGATACAAGCTTTTTGGAGGAGGAGCTTGTGGAATTTTACCAAGCCAAAAGAGCAAAAATCTCCCCACTTGAATTTTGGACAGCCCCATCAAAGAGCAAGGCCGGCCATGAGATTGGAGAGGAGAGAATGAGTGAGTGGTGAATGGATGATAGAACCACAACCATAATGCAAGGGAATAAAGATAATCATGAAGGGAAATGATCACAAACCAACCCACACTCCAAAACAACTATCATCAACAACCATGATTGCTCACAAAGACACGCAATCATGAACAATGGAAAGTCAAGGGATGGTCCTCCATCATGATACAATAATATGCAAAGACCCCCTTCTAAATTGCTTATTTGCACAAATGCAAATAAGCCCTCCTCCACCAATCTTCGGCCAATGAACGATACAAAGGAAATTGGCCGAAACGGAAAGCAAACTGGCAACTCCAGAAAACTGGTCCCGTAATGAATTACAGGAAAACCCCGATACTGTGTATACACACCCGCATCTGTATTCCGACCGAAATACAAATGCAATGAGACAAAATCTACACTGTACTATACTAGGATCCGGCTTAAACCAAAGCCGGCTAGTATTATCCGTTCGATCCTGATCCGTGCAATACCGCACGTATCTGATCGAACCCTGCCATATATCCATACGGCCTCTAGTACTAACCATCCGATCCCGATCCGTGCAATACCGCACGTATCTGATCGAACCCTGCCATATCTCCATACGGTCTCTACAGCGTTTCGCCCGAAAGCTTGAGTAACTGAATGTGGGGGACTCTAAAGACTCGTCAACACCTTGGTTGTGGATTTAACTACTAGCACGTCAGAGGTATAAGCCAATACGTAACGGGCCACCAGCTATTGACCAAAAGGGACGTCAATGAGCGAACTCATCCTGACACCCTACTGAGCCTGTCAGTGACAATATCCGTACAGTCCGGTCCGTTCGTCTATGAGCATCGCATGGCGGGCCTAGAGGGTTGGTAAAAGTCAGACCCCCAAAAGTGGTACAAGTCGTGTCGGAGTGTAGCCCAGAACACCCTGAGATACTACTGGAATACCTACCAGTAAATCTCCCGCCTCGGCCGAGGGCTTCGTGTAATGGCTCTCCTAGACACAGTGCGACCTCACCCCCAATACCGGGAGAGATGAACCCCTGAAGATCCGCTCACTGCCTCCATGTGCCTCGGGGCTGTACCTAACTAAAACCTGTTTGCACGTCTCCTTTGAGCGTGGTAGGGTAGTAATCAAAGTACAGTGGGAACTCACACGAGACAAATGACGATCCCCAGGTCGATGAACTAACCTGTACACATGTCACCGGGGAACTGCTATCTGACGTCTGGTATAAGACCAACTAGCACGTTCCCGGCGAGTCCTGTCCGGTGTACTCATAACCCAATGAGCACCTGTATACATCTTAGGTGAACCAACTGACACCAGTGGCTTGTGAGACCGGCCACCGCCCCTCGTCGGGGTCTCGAATGTACACACTAGTCTACTCTGGAGTATCGATGCCCTGTCTCGAAACTCCCACGACTAGGGACCTTTTAAGGATGTGCTTATAGACCCCAGCTCCCACTTATATGATCGCCCTCATACTGCTGGTGGTCAAGCAAGAATCCTAGGGGCTCTATCAACGTGTAACAGCGACATGTCAGGTCACCTAAAGCAGTACACAATGATAATGATAAACCAGATAGCATACTATCATCTCGAGTAAGACTGTCCTACCGGGATAGGTCCTCCCCAAATCATTGCAATCACGTGCTTGTGATCAAATAATTGACTCTGAGGGCACTATCTCCAACAATAACAACTAAAATACAACGTCCTCTTATGCCATCCGCATTTGCCACGGGGTCCCGTCATCACCCGTTAGGTTACTTAACTAACGACAGAGCGGGGGCTGGGCAAGCGCGGGTGTAAAACATAAGCGACGTCTAAATAGCTATCATATGTAGAAATTGTACATTCGTCAGACGCAATAATAGGCATTCCAGATCACAGATAAACAATATTGGATTTGCAAGCAACCGCATTTCTTTTGAGCCTGCAATGAAAGACGGATTACACAGTTGTGATGAATAGCCATTTTCCCACCCCAGACCCCTACGGGTATGGCAAACTACCCGCCAAGTACCAGAAGTGAAGCGGTCTGCCTCAACACTTCAAAATACCCGGTAGTTTGTGCACCTCACCTTCGGTCTATCTTAGGAGCAAAAACAGTAAAAAGAAATAATACAACGGTGGCTACAGCCGCAACCTGGATGTGCCCCGCAAAATAATATTACAACTTATTACATTTACATCAAATGAATTAATACAATAACCCATCACAAAACCCGGCTAATCACCACAACAGTCCAATACAGTTTATATACACAAACAGTTATATTTCACATAACAGATATGTGCAACCCCTGCCAACCGACATAATAGCAGTTAGGGGAGGTTTACGAACACATAAAACATTTCACAGATATAATCAAACATGCAAATACCGTATAATTTTGATCGATTAAACACATTTAATTTTGCTCCAATACTTCTCTGTAATTTGAAACCTGAGCAAAAATAAAAAATTTCCAGAAAATACCAAATATCACAGAGAACCCATACAGGAAATTTGGGCTGAATCGGCCACAACTCGGCCGCGGAATCGCGGCGGATCGGTGGGATCGGCCGCGGTTCCTCGGTGCTTTAGCCGATTCAGGAGCCCAATTTTCTTGGGTGTTCTTATACTTTCTTTTAGGTCATTCTGAAGGTCCCTGAAAATTTTTTGGACCTCATTTAAAATTCGACAGAAACTCCATGATCTCGGGGTTTTTCCGGTTTGTTTTTTCGTTCGAAATTCATACAATTTTGCAAGTGTGTTAATTATTGTTTAGTTAGGCTCTGATACCACTGTAAGTCGATGTAAAACACCCTAAAACTTGTGGGGAGGCGGAAATATGAAAAACGATCTTGTTCTTTGGTTAAACATCGACTAACCGCATGAATCGTTTGCTAAACAATACTTAACAAAACCTATAGAGTTCTAAACTACTATGTTAAGAGATTATATCAAACGGTTCTAGTCCTTCGTCTTTACGTTATCTACGGCCTCTTTGGATCTCCACATCCTCCTCGGCTTCCTTCCGTGATAGACGATCCACCCGAGAACCCTAATCCAAGCTATAACCTCTAAACTTGAGGTTACTTAGTTTCTCTAATTGCTAATTAGAGTAGCTAAGGTGATGTAGAGATAGGTTATGGAGTGATTAGTCTTTCCTAATGCTTGTTCTCAACTCATGAGTGGTAGGATTAGGGTTTTGGTGAAGGAGAGAGCTTGAAGAGAGAGAATGAGAAGATGATAATGATAATAATAATAATAATGAAATAGCTTCTCACTTGATATATGAAACATAATGAATTAAAAAGAAATGAATAATATGAGATTATTCATCATGTTTCATTAATGCAAGTGGGTGATTCATTATGTGAGTCATTAAGCATTTAATAATGCATTAATGACATGATGAATCACTCACAATGAGTCACTAAATCATTAAATGAAAATGCCACCTCTCCCTCCAAGTCACATCCTTCTAGAAGCTTCTCGGAAAATTACGAGAACGCCCCTCTCATCCGTGAAAACACGGAAAAACTTTAGACTGTATAAATCCAATAACCTGATACTAGAATCTGGCTTAAACCAAAGCCGGCTAGTAAAAACTGTCCGAATGTCGTACGTGCGTTTAAGCACGTATGCGTCCGAACCTTTGTCGTAAAACCATACGACCTCTATATCTTTTCGCCTGGGTTTTGGAAATCTCTGTGTGGGACTCTAAAGACTCAACTACTACGCTGGCAGTGGGTTTAACCACAGACCGCAAGCGGCACTAGCTGTACGTAACGGTCCCCAGGTAGTTGTCGATAAGAAAGCCGATGAGGTAACCCATCCGAAATCCTACTGAGCCTGTCCGTGACAATATCCGCGCAGTCCGGTCTGTTCGTCTAAGAGTATCGCATGTATGGTCTAGGGAGGTGGTGGACGTCAGACCCCTAATAACCGTACAAGTCGTGTCGGTACGGCTCTATCACCATCCGAGAATCTACTGATCAATCTATCAGTAATTCTCAATCAGCCTTGGCCAGGGATTTATGGTAATGACCAACCGATCACCGTGCGATATCAACTCCCTATACCGGGAGAGACAAATCCCTAACAGTCACTCACTGCCTCCACGTGGCTCGGGACTGTGCCCAACTAAAACCTGTTTGCACGACTCCTTTGAATCGTGGTAGGGTAATAATCAAAGCACAGTAGGAACTCACACGAGACAAATGATGACCTTAAGTCAACGGACTATTTGCATACATGTCACCTGAGAACTGCTATCTGACGTTAGGTATAATACCATCCAGTCAGTTCTCGGCGAGTCCTGTCCGGTGTACTCACACCCAGTGAGCATCTGTATACAATCTTAGGTGAACACCACCAATGGCTGCGGGACCAATCCATCGCCCCTCGTCAGGGTCTAGATATGTATACACTAGTCTACTCCGGAGTATCGATGCCCAATCTCGATACTCCTGCGACCAGGGACATCTAAGGGTGTGCCTATTGACTATCCAGCTCCCACTAGTATGACTGCCATCACAACGCCGGTAGTCAGACAAACATCCTATGGGCTTTATCAACATATATATATATATAAATACCAAGTAAAATATATCATACTTTAAGACAAAGACAAACCAAATAGCGTACTATCATATCAAGCAAGACTGTCATGTACATACATATCCCAAGCATCCTATACAATGTAGGCCTCTAGGGCATATATATCCAACAATCTTCCACTTGCACTAAGGCCTATAATTGGTGCAATTAGTACCCACTGTCTCTACCAGATCCAGTTGCTGGCGTACCGCATGCCCAACATCTCAAATAGCCTCTCGAACTGTACTTGAGGAATGGCCTTGGTGAATGGATCTGCCGTGTTGTCTTTTGTGTCCACTCTCCGTATCTCGATCTCCCGACGATCCACGATCTCCCTGATCAGGTGAATCCACCTTAAGATATGCCAGGATTTCTGATGGGACCTTGGTTCCTTCGCTAAAGCTACAGCGCCATTGTTATCGCAATACAAAGGTATTGGATTGGCAATGGACGGAACCACCTGAAGTTCAGAAATGAACTTCCTCATCCAGACAGCCTCTTTTGCAGCTTCACTAGCAGCTATATACCCAGCCTCCATAGTTGAGTCTGCGACACAATGTAGGCCTCTAGGGCATATATATCCAACAAAAAGGGATTACAACCTTTGTAGATCCGGTCCTTCACTTCAATAGCTCCGTGTTGACGTCCCTTCGCAGCGATCATCGGGATCCCGGACCCTAGCGTTGGTTTCATCGGAGAAATGAGCGGGCTCGGTCGTTGACTTCGAGGCCGAAGATGATCTACGTCGGGGAGACTCAAACTCAAGCTATTCCTTCACTTGGTCATAAACTTTGTGAAGAGAACACCCTATACTACATGGCAAGTAATAGAGGATGAAGAAATAAGAAGTGTGTTCACTTTAGAATTGGATTTCTCACTCTTTTTCTCATGGCACCATTGGAGCTAGCAAGCTTTTGTGGAGCTTGATGATGAAGAAGAAGAAGAAAAGAATAATAAAATAAAATGAAACTTATCCTTTCAATTATGGCACCATGGTTGAGTTAAGCTCTCATGCTTAACTCATGTAGAGAATTAACCAAAGTATTAGGTTAAGGGTTGGGTTAACTAATATCCTAATGAAATGACAAAAGATTTTACTTTGTCAAAGTTTCTTCAAGATTCATGAAGCTTGATAACTTTGACCAAAATCTCACTCTTTTGTTATTTGTTAGGAAAATAGTAAACCCTAATTTAACCTTGATTTGGTATAAGTCTCATAAACACAACTTGTTTGTATCATCAAGCATGATACAAACATATACACTTGCATATATCACATATAAACAATGTGCACAATCAAGTGAGAAAATCAATCTTAAGTGAACCAATACTAGTTAATGTAAAGTAATATATCAAATATATAATTATACATTAAATCATTAAATCAACACTTGATTTAACGATCCGGTCATATTGCATATAACCGACTAATATAAATAGTAACAACTTATCGAATCAACACTTGATCCGATAACCCGGCTATATCGCATACAACCGATCATTATCACAAATCGCGAGAATAGAATACAGTATCACATACTGGTATTATTCTCGGTCCCGCACATATCTCATATGCGCTCCTATTTCGTTTCGCTTGAGCCAGGACACCCCTGTGTAGGACTCTAAAGACTCGTCAATACGCCGGCAGTAGGTGATGATCATATCAAACACCCATAAGCCGCAAGCGGTCTGCTAAACGTAACGGCCACCCGGGTATTGAGCGATCAGAAGATCAACAAGCAAGCCTGCTCACACACCTGTGAATCCAATTAGTAACACTACCGTACAGTCCGGTCTCTTCGTCTGATATGTCGCATATCTCGTCTAGGGGTGGTAAACGTCAGACCCCAATAACTCGATAAGTCGTGTCGATATGAGGCTCATAACGGGTCGAGAAACTACTGGTAACACTTACCAGTAAATCCCTAAAGCAGCCTTGGCCAAGGACTTCCTGTTATGGCCAATCGAGCACAGCGCAACATCAACTCCCTATACCGGGAGAGACGAAACCCCTCCTATCGCTCATTGCCTCCATGTGATTCGGGACTGTACCCAAAAGCCACCTTTTTGCACGCCCTCTTGGACATGGTATGATGGAAATCAAAGCACAGTGGGAATCACACAAGACTCTATTACGATCTCGGGTCTACAGACTAACCTTTACCAGTGTCACCAGAGAACTACCATCTGACGTGAGGTATAATACCATCTGGGAGTTCTCGACGAGTCCGTCCAGGGTACCCAGTCTACACTGAGCACCCGTATATCATCTCTGATGTCAAACACCAATGGATATGGGATCATCCATCGCCCATTTATATGGGTCGAGAAGGTACACGCTACTCTACTCTGGTATATCGATGCCCTGTCTCGATACACCCACGACTAGGGACTTTGAAGGATGTACTTATGGACTACCATGTCCCCACTAGTATGATCCGTATCATAGTCCAGGTAGTCAAGTACACATCCTAAGGGCTTTACCAACATGTAACAGAGAGACAATCAGTGTACACGTTAAGGTAAAGAGTAACCAGATAGCATACTATCATATCGAGCAAGAAAGTCATCCCTATATATGTCCAAGCATCCACTACAATATACATCCTATGTATAGTAATGGCCTCTAGGGCATACATATAACTAACAATCTCCCACTTGCACTAGGGCCATCTGATAGCAGAGGTTGTAGTATCTCATACTCAACCATCCCATGAAAGTCTCTCTCTGGGAAAAAGGCCTTTGTGAGTGGATCCGCCATGTTGTCCTCTGAGTCTACCCTCCTAATCTCGATCCCCTGGAGATCAACCATCTCCATGATCAGGTGATACTGCCTAAGAATATGTCTGGATCACTGATGGGATGGGCGTTCCTTGGCATAAGCCACAACTCCATTGTCACACAATGGGAGGAACGAAGTTCATCTCATGAACTAAAATACACCCAGATAGCCTCTTTGGTAGCATCTTTGGTAGCGATGTATCCATCCTTTATCGTCTAGTATGCCACGGTATCTAGCTTGGAACTCTTCCAACATACCGTCCCTCCACTGAGGGTAAAGACAATGCCTGCGACTGATATTTAGTCGTCTTTATCACCCTGGAACCTTTCCAGTGATTCTCCCCAGGATCGATTGATACCATCTCACTACAACTAGTGAGTATCCTAACATCCAATTAGATCTATCTCATAGATCCAAAACCCAGGATTTAGGAGGTATTACTTTGATCCTATATGGAGAATCCTTGTGATAAGCGGAGATTGACCGAGCGTAGCATAGGAAACTCCTTCCCTATCATGAGTATGTCATCCACGTACTCTACGAGGATCACCACCATACTCCCTACTACCTTTTTGTATATACAAGGTTCATCTACCATTTTGATGAAGTCAAACTCTTTGACTACCACATCAAAACAGATGTTCCAACTCCACGATGCCTGCTTTATCATATAAAACATCATGCACACGTTTCCGCTGCTCCCACTGTCTACGAAGCCCTCTAACTGTGTACTTATAGACTCTCTCTTCTAAATCATTATTTAGAAAAGCAGTCATGACACCTAACCGCCAGATATCCTAGTCATGGTATGTAGCCGTGGCAAGTAGGATCTGGATGGACTTAAGCATAGGCACTGGAAAAGGTTTCATCATTATCCACGCCTGGTCGATGAAGAAAAACCTTTAACAAGTCTAGCTTTGAAAGTCTCAACTTTTCCATCTACACCAAGTAATCTTCTCAAGATATACTTGCTCCTGATGGGGATTTAACCCTTTAGATAAAGCAACCAAAGTCCATACTTTGTTGGTGTATAAGGATTCCATCTCAGATCAATAAGCATCCAGCCATTCTTACAGAGTCCTACTCCTGATGGCCAGCTCGAAACTAGTTGGGTCATCATCTCATGATGCAATCCTCGCCCCCACTGTCATAGAGAAATCGAGGTATCTCTCAGGTGGGTGAAGAAACCTACTAGATCGGCGGAGAGGCTGAGGTTCATTGGTTGCTATTGAATCCTTCGGTTCTACCAAATAGCAGCTGCAGTTTGTATAGCTAGAACTCTTTCCAGTTCTACCTCATGTCCACTTATTTCTTCACAAGAAATTCCCTTTCACAAAGGTGGCATGCTGAGAAACAAAACATTTTTGTTCCTCGGTTAGGTAGAAGATATTCCCTTGCGAATGCTTGGGATATCCTACAAACATCCACAGAACTGACTTTGCCTCGAGCTTGTCCGGATTATGCTTTTAGACATAGGCTGGACAACCCCTAATCTTAACAAACTTAAGATATGGGCTCTTCCCTTTCCATATCACATATGAAGTGGTAGGCAACTGATTTGATCGGAACCCTATTCAATAGGTATGTAACTTCATAAGTGCATAACTCCCTAAAAGGAAAAATAGGAAACTCAGTAGTACTCGTCATAGAGCACACCATATTTAATAGGGTGTGATTGCTCCGCCCCGATACACCGAGGAGGTGTGGTGTATCCGGAGGAGTAATGCTGAGAGAGAATCTCATTCTCCTTTAGAATAATCCAGGAATTCCGTGCTCAAGTATTCTCCTCCTTGATCTCATCAAAGGACATAATACTTATACCCGTTGTTGGTTCTCTACTTCTTAAATATATTCTGTGAATATCTCAAAAGGTTCGGACTTGTGTTTCAACAGGAACATATGTCTGAATCTTGAGAGATTATCAAAGAATGTAATGAAATACAAAGAACCGGTCTTGGCATGTGTAGACAGGGGACCTACTTACATCAACATGTATCATCCCAAGAGTTCACTAACTCTTTCTCAGTTTCCAGTAAACGGAGCTATGGTCATCTTATCTCTGTGACATGACGGGCAAGTTTCACAAGATGTAAATTCAAACTAATTTAAATATGCATCTATATGTAACTTCAGCTAGTCGGGTCGCATTGATATGACTTAGTCTACAATACCTCAAGAAGAATTCGTTCATTTCTGAACTCTTCCTCTTGTGTGTGTTCTGTATACTAAGAACTGTAGTTTGATTTAGAACGTTAATGCTTTTAGATAACGTGCCTGAACCGATCAACTCTTGATTCAAAACAATACAAAATTATATCTTTCTTTATCTAAATAAAGAGACTGATATGATTTTGTATATCAGGTTCGGTATCTAATAACATTTGTTCAGAATCAATGTATTCTGGTAATACAGGGTGACAGTGACCAACAAACTTGGCTGCAACACTTGCACCGTTTTCTGTCTCATGAAACTTATCACCCGTTCTCAGTTCTCTACCTTTCTGTAGCCCATGTAATATATTACTTATGTGGGATCCTGATCCGGTATCAAATACCTAGGACGTAAAGGACAATGAGAAACAGTTCTCGTTAATGAATACACCCGAAGATGATGCATCAGCATGCACTTTCTTCGTTTGGGTGGCACGGGAATTTTGGTAATCCCCTAAATCCTGCTCTGTCTTATAACATTTATAAGTTGGAGCGGGACCAACGTTCCCCAGCTCAGTATAACAAGCGGGTTCGGTCAATATATCCATATTATTATCTTGATTAAGGCGTGACATGGTCGCTACCTGGAGAGAGAGAGAAGAAAACACTCTGCGTGCGCTCTTGCAAGATCAGATTGGTTATTATTTTATCTAATCAGGATGGCTCCCACTGTTTTTATCAAATCTTCCTTCAAACCCTAAAAGGAAAGACTAGCCGGGATTAATTACACCCTACAAGTTCGCCAATCTTTCAGCCAGGCCAGTGTCGGTACTTTGAGGGAGGTTCCCCGTGCTTTCGCACGGACCTAATTAAAGTAAACTTCGTTTTCCCAGAGGCGTAACCCCGTTGACACCTTTCTAGACACCTACTTGATCGGCTAATTGTAATGTTTAAAACTCTCCCAGGAGTAACAATTACTCGCAGTGGGTATCGGGATCCAACTATCTCATAGAAGGTATGCAATCTCATTGCAAATTTCAACACTTGAAATTCTCGATAATATTTTGCCCCTAACCTCCTATGACCTTGACAAAGGCCAACAAACCATAGGATGCTAGTCAAGTTCAACCCGTCATTTCTTGATTGAATTAAACCCACCCGCACGACCCTTGACAAAGGCCAACAAGGTCGTACGACTACCCTAACCCAATCTGCATCATATGCATAAGCAGATAAGCACTAGTCAGCTACCGCACACTACGCCTTGACAAAGGCCAACAAACGCAACATGAATACTAAGTAGGACTTATCTGAAATGACGGAGGGCTACGATAGGTTTTTCTGAAAACCTATTGCGTAATGAACTTGATATCGTTATAGAATCAAATGATTTTAAAATGGAGTGTTTTTTAGGCTTTTCTAGTTTTGCTAAAGGGGTCACTCCCGGTGAAGGGATCGTCGGCCCTTTCCTCATCGAATAAGGTGCAGGATATATCTTATATACCGCTGTGCAAAGCAAGAACTATAGGAGCAATCAAAAGACAAACCGAGGGTTGTAGCATCTGCCAGTCATTGCTAAAGGGGTCACTCCCGGTGAAGGGATCTCGGCCCTTTCCTTATCGAATAAGGTGCAGGATGTTCTACAAGGAACACCGCGATGCAAAGCAAGAACTATAGCTACCTGTTTTTGAAAATTCGATTCCACAACATCTTTTAGGTTTCTTTTATTTCATTAATCATATTAATGAAGTCCCATCATTTAAATCACCTAAACATCACAGATAAATACGACGTACACTTATGCCATCCGCATTCGCCTCGATGTCCCCTCGTGCACCGTTAGGTTAGGTAACTAACGGCAGAGCGGGACAGGGCTAGCGCGGGTATAAAACATAAGTAACGTCTATATAATATATCATATATACTATATACAGTATCTATCACAACATATCAAATGATCACATCACAGATATCGCAGCAGAAGAAACATATGAAACATTGGATATACTAGGACATCCGTGTTTTCAATACGAGCCTGTATAAAACACGGGTTCTACGGTCGTGATGAATAGACAAACCCACACCCCTAGACCCCTACGAGAGCGGCAAGCAACCCTACCAATTCTAGACTTAGGAGACCCGGACTCGACTCCTCGAGTTGGTCTCCCACTGGACTCTAGACCCCGGTTACTTGTGCTCTCCTCCTTGGGTCTATCCTAGTGTGGAAAAGTAAATAATATACAAATGGTGACATCAACCTCAACCCGGAAGTGCCCCAATAAAAGAATATTACATAAAACAAATTTTACATGAATGAAAATAAAAACTCTCATCTCACATAAAACCCCCGGCTATTCAAAACGCGGTGATCCAATATAACATATCCAGCAACACATAACATCACATGTCATCAACGTAAGTAAATGTGCGCATCCCAATTGTCGTTGACATATAGCAACGAAACCGGCGATATCACATATTACACTTACGGTCGCAGAAAAGAAAGTGTAAAACTACAACAGTTGGAATCCGCAACCTCCTTAGACATCGCATGCCTAATAGTTATAAACTCTGCATTTTAGTCCCTATATCGAAAACTCTTTTCAATATCAAGTCGGGCAATTCAACAAGATTCCCGACATCCGGTACGAATTCTCGTCGCAAATTTTAGTAGACGGCCGCACCCCCCATACTGTCGACGAAGTGCACTAAGGCGGAACACCGCTGCCGTGAGCACCCGAACGGATGCTTTCGGCGACGGGGTTCTCCTACATTCACTTGGTCGGGGCTATGGGGCGTGGCTATCTATTAAGTTTACCCGGTGAGTATGCGCGTACGCAACGTGATTGCGACGGACTTTTGATCACATCAAAATTCCGTGGCAACCGATCAAGTGAGACTAAAGTGCTAGATTTATAACATTCAAATTAGTTATCTCATAACTACTTGTGGATTCCAAATATTGTATCACATTCCAGATAAATAGACAATGTTAAACTTTCCGATCGAATGATCAAACACCCAAACTTTCCCTAATGGTTCTCAACACTTGAGGGGGGTTTAAAAACATCCATCACATGCCACAGTACCAACGGTCCAGCCGTAGAAGGGTCAAGCCAACGCCTCACATGTGGCACGCCGTTCTGCCCCAAACCCTAAGGTTCAAAGGGCAGTTCAAGACGGTCACATAATCGAGTTAAGGTTTGTTGTCTTCTAGAGGGTCCATTGCATAACATGCACGATTTAGACGTTCTCAAACAACGGAAAAAACCAACACTTGGAAATTTTCCGGGTCCGGGAAAAAGTGAGTTATTGATGTCGGATTGAACTTTTTAACAGTTTCTAAATATCCGGAAAACCCAACGAAATTAAATATTCCGATTGAAACAACGACTACAAAATAAACCCCAAAACAGTCAACACTTGAGTCAGACAAAAATACCCATAAAATATTAGGTAATTAAAAAGAAACATTACTATGCAAATTTATGAGGGTGACGTCACATTATGGCCGCGGAACCGCCGCACGAACCATGCTCGTGCCGCGGTTCCGCGGCGCCTTTGGCGCCAAACAGTGTCGTTCTGCACAGTGTTTCTTATAATTGCCTGCTGTTTTTTTTAGGCATTTTTAATTCAGAAAAATTCCAGATTTTAAAAAATGTACAGAGAAGGTTTTATTTTGTCGTGTTCGGGTTCGTTCGGTGTTTTAACTTCGTTAACACATCGCCTAATACTCTAGCTAGGCTCTGATACCACTGTAGGGTTACTAGGCACACTCAATAGGTTCCACAAGGCATCTAACATGCCAAATTCAAATTTTTATGTGCCTAACAACTCTATGCATGATCGTTAACTAGAGATTAGGCGAAACAACAAGCTAGTAAACTACTTTACTAGTAGGTGAAAGGGATTACAACCTTTGTAGATCTGGTCCTTCACTTCAATAGCTCTGTGTTGACGTCCCTTCGCTGCGATCATCGGGATCCCGGACCCTAGCGTTGGTTTCATCGGAGAAATGTGCGGGCTAGGTCGTTGACTTCGAGGCCGAAGATGATCTACGTCGGGGAGACTCAAACTCAAGCTATTCCTTCACTTGGTCATAAACTTTGTGAAGAGAACACCCTATACTACATGGCAAGTAGTAGAGGATGAAGAAATAGGAAGTGGGTTCACTTTAGAATTGGATTTCTCACTCTTTTTCTCATGGCACCATTGGAGCTAGCGAGCTTTTGTGGAGCTTGATGATGAAGAAGAAGAAGAAAAGAATAATAGAATAAAATGAAACTTATCCTTTCAATTATGGCACCATGGTTGAGTTAAGCTCTCATGCTTAACTCATGTAGAGAATTAACCAAAGCATTAGGTTAAGGGTTGGGTTAACTAATATCCTAATGAAATGACAAAAGATTTGACTTTGTCAAAGTTTCTTCAAGCTTCATGAAGCTTGATAACTTTGACCAAAGTTTCACTCTTTTGTTATTTGTTAGGAAAATAGTAAACCCTAATTTAACCTTGATTTGGTATAAGTCTCATACACACAACTTGTTTGTATCATCAAGCATGATACACTTGCATATATCACATATAAACAATGTGCACAATCAAATGAGAAAATCAATCTTAAGTGAACCAATACTAGTTAATGTAAAGTAATATATCAAATATATAATTATACATTAAATCATTAAATCAACACTTGATTTAACGATCCGGTCATATTGCATATAACCGACTAATATCAATAGTTACAACTTATCGAATCAACACTTGATCCGATAACCCGGCTATATCGCATACAACCGATCAATGTCACAAATCGCGAGAATAGAATACAGTATCACATACTGGTATTATTCTCGGTCCCGCATATATCTCATATGCGCTCCTATTTCGTTTCGCTTGAGCCAGGACACCCCTGTGTAGGACTCTAAAGACTCGTCAATACGCCGGCAGTAGGTGATGATCATATCAAACACCCACAAGCCGCAAGCGGTCTGCTAAACGTAACGGCCACCCGGATATTGAGCTATCAGAAGATCAACAAGCAAGCCTGCTCACATTCCTGTGAATCCAATTAGTAACACTACCGTACAGTCCGGTCTCTTCGTCTGATATGTCGTATATCTCGTCTAGGGGTAGTAAACGTCAGACCCCAATAACTCGATAAATCGTGTCGATCTGAGGCTCATAACGGATCGAGAAACTACTGGTAACACTTACCAGTAAATCCCTAAAGCAGCCTTGCCCAAGGACTTCCTGTTATGGCCAATCGAGCACAGCGCAACATCAACTCCCTATACCGGGAGAGACGAAACCCCTCCTATCGCTCATTGCCTCCATGTGATTCGGAACTGTACCCAAAAGACACCTTTTTGCACGCCCTCTTGGACGTGGTATGATGGAAATCAAAGCACAGTAGGAATCACACAAGACTCTATGACGATCTCTGGTCTACAGACTAACCTGTACCAGTGTCACCAGAGAACTGCCATCTAACGTGAGGTATAATACCATCTGGGAGTTCTCGGCGAGTCCGTCCAGTGTACCCAGTCTACACTGAGCACCCGTATATCATCTCTGATGTCAAACACCAATGGATATAGGATCATCCATCGCCCATCTATATGGGTGGAGAAGGTACACGCTAGTCTACTCTGGTATATCGATGCCCTGTCTCGATACACCCACGACTAGGGACTTTAAAGGATGTACTTATGGACTACCATGTCCCCACTAGTATGATCCGCATCATAGTCCAGGTAGTCAAGTACACATCCTGAGGGCTTTACCAATATGTAACAGAGAGACAATCAGTGTACACGTTAAGGTAAAGAGTAACCAGATAGCATACTATCATATCGAGCAAGAAAGTCATCCCTATATATGTCCAAGCATCCACTACAATATACATCCTATGTATAGTAATGGCCTCTAGGGCATAAATATAACTAACAAAATCCCCATCAGGAGCAAGTATACCTTGAGAAGATTACTTGGTGTACATGGAAAAGTTGAGACTTTGAAAGCTAGACTTGTTAAAGCTTTGCATCATTAACCAGGTATGGATTATGATGAAACCTTTTCTAAGTAGCTATGCTTAAGTCTATCCAGATCCTACTTGCCACGGCTACATACCATGACTACGATATCTGGTTGTTGGGTGTCATGACAGCTTTTCTAAATGATTATTTAGAAGATAGCGACTATAAGTACACAGCCAGAGGGCTTCGTAGACAGTGGGAGCAGCGGAAACGTGTGCAAGATGTTTTATGTGATAAAACAGGAATCGCGGAGTTGGAACATCTATTTTTATGTGGTAGTCAAAGAGTTTAAATTCATCAAAATGGTAGATGAACCTTGTATATACAAAAAGGTAGTAGGGAGTATGGTGGTGATCCTCGTAGAGTACGTGGATGACATACTCTTGATAGGGAAGGAGTTTCCTATGCTACGCTCGGTCAATCTCCGCTTATCACAAGGATTCTCCATATAGGATCATAGTGATACCTCCTGAATCCTGGATTTTGGATCTATGAGATAGATCTAATTGGATGTTAGGATACTCACTAGTTGTAGTGAGATGGTATCAATCAATCCTGGGGAGAATCACTGGAAAGGTTCCAGGGTGATAAGGACGATTGAATGTCAGTCGCAGGCATTGTCTTTACCCTAAGTGGAGGGACGGTATGTTGGAAGAGTTCCAAGCTAGATACCGTGACATACTAGACGATTAAAGGCAAGATACATCGTTACCAAGGATGCTACCAAAGAGGCAGTCTGGATATATATAAGTTCATGAGATGAACTTCGTTCCTACCATTGTGTGACAATGGAGTTTTGGCATTAGCCAAGGAACTACCGTCCCATCAGAAATCCAGATATAATTCTTAGGCAGTATCAGCTGATCATGGAGATGGTTGATCTCCAGAGAGATCGGGGTTAGGAGAGTAGACACAGAGGACGACAGCGCGGATCCACTCACAAAGGCCCTTTTCCCAGTAGAGACTTTTATGGGATGGTTGAGTATGAAATACTTCAACCACAGCTAATTGTTGGGTATGTGATACCAAAACAGATGGCCCTAGTGCAAGTGGGAGATTGTTAGTTATATGTATGCCCTAGAGGCCATTACTGTACATACGATGTATATTGTAGTGGATGCTTGAACATATATAGGGAGGGCTTTCTTGCTCGACATGATAGTATGCTATCTGGTTGCTCTTTACCTTAACGTGTATACTGATTGTCTCTCTGTTACATGTTGGTAAAGCCCTTAGGATGTGTACTTGACTACCTGGACTATGATGCGGATCATAATAGTAGGGACATGGTAGTCCATAAGTACATCCTTCAAGGTCCCTTGTCGTGGGTGTATCGAGATAGGGCATCGATGCACCAGAGTAGACTAGCGTATACGCATCTTGACCCATATGATGGGCGATGGATGATCCCATATCCATCGGTGTTTGACATCAAGGATGGTGTACGGGTGCTCAATGGAGACTGGGTACACTGGACGGACTCGCCGAGAACTCCCAGATGGTATTATACCTCACGTCAGATGGCAGTTCTCCGGTGACTTTGGTACAGAGTAGTCTGCTGACCCGAGATGGTCATAGAGTCTTGTGTGATTCCCACTGTGCTTTGATTTCCACCTTACCACGTCCAAGAGGGCGTGCAAAACGGTGGTTTTTGGGTACAGTCCCGTATCACATGGAGGCAATGAGAGATAGGAGGGGATTCGTCTCTCCCGGTATAGGGAGTTGATGTTGTACTGTGTTTGATTGGCTATAACCGGAAATCCCTGGCCAGGCTTGCTGAGATTTACTGGTAAGTGTTACCAGTAGTTTCTTGAATTGTTATAGACCTCATATCGACACGACTTATCGAGCTACTGGGGTCTGACGTTTACCACCCCTAGGCGAGATATGCGACATATCAGACGACGAGACCGGACTGTACGGAAGTGTTACTGGTTGGATTCACAGGAGTGTGAGCGGGCTTGCTCGTTGATCTTCTGATCAATCAATACTTGGGTGGCCGTTACGTTTAGCAGACCGCTTGCGGCTTGTGGGAGTTTGATATGATCATCACCTACTGCCGGCGTATTGACGAGTCTTTAGAGTCCTACACAGGGGTTTCCTGGCTCAAGCGAAACGAAATAGGAGCGCGTATGAGATATGTGCGGGACCGAGAATAATAACAGTATGTGATACTGTATTCTATTCTCACGATTTGTATCATTGGAAGGTTATATGAGATATAGCCGGGTTACCGAATCAAATGTTGATTCGATATATTGATACACTTGATATTAGTCGGTTATATGCAGTATGACCGGATCATTAAATCAAGTGTTGATTTAATGATTTAATGTATAATTATATATTTGATATATTACTTTACATTAACTAGTATTGGTTCACTTAAGATTATTTTTCTCACTAGATTGTGCACATTGTATATATGATATATGTTTGTGCACTAGTTTGTATCATATTTGATGATACATGCAAACTTGGGTGTGTGTATGCTTTAAACCATGTTTAGGTTAATGGTTAGGGTTTTAACTTATTTATTTATTTATTTTGGTTAAAAACTAAATGGTGGCTTTTCTTTCTTTGCTAGAAGTTTCATGAGACTTCAAGCAACTTTGACAAAGTCTTAACCATTTTGTTTTTATCCTTTGACCTAACCATTTATCTAAACTATGGTTTTCTCTCTACATGAGTTAACTTCACCCATGGTTGCATTATGATAAGTCTTCACTTGATTTATTATTTTTTGATAATCCTTTTTCATTTTCCTTCTTCTTCTTCTTCATGAAGAAGAAAGCTTACTTGAAAATTCCAAGTGAACAAATCAAGTGAGAAATCCAATTCTAAAGTGAACCCACTTCCTATTTATTCATCCTCTACAACTTGCCATGTAGTAGAGTGTGTTATCTTCACAAGTTTCATGACCTAGTGAAGATGGAGCTTGAGTTTGAGTCGCCTCGACGTAGATCATCTTCGGTATCGAAGTCAATGACCTAGCCCGCTTATTTCTCCGACGAAACCAACGCTAGAGTCCGGGATCCCGATGATCGCAGCGGAGGGACGTCAACACGGAGCTAAAGAAGTGGAGGATCAGATTTACAAAGGTTGTAGTCCCTTTCACTTTCTAGAAAAGTTGCTTACTTGTATGTTTTTCGCCTTACCTCTAGTTAACGATCTTGCATTAGGGTTTCTCGGCACATGTAAAAATTTGATTTTGGCATGGTTGATCAGTTGTAGAACCGGATGAGTGTGCCTAGGAACCCTACAGACCTGAGGAGTACCAGAGAGGAATCGTTTCCGTTAGCACACCTGACCGGGCAGATGAGTCGAAAGAGTGCAAGATTGGTAATACACAGAGAAATGAGGACCCAGAGACAGAAGACGCCAGACCGTGAGCAGAAGGCAAGCAGATGTTCTTGCTCTGCCAGTTTGGGCGCACCGACTTTTTTCAACATTGTAGGAAGTGTACCTCACTGTCATTTGTTGCGATTTGCGTTTGTGATCAGAGTATCATGCTTATATCGCTTGGATTTTAGATTTGATGATCGAGTTTCAGGATATAGTTTTCGTGCACCATGGCTGCATCTACTGGGATTTACTTTTTGTGCATAGTTATTGCACATGAGATATATACTTTATACACCGTTGTGTTGATGTCGATTTTGTGCCTTAGCTGCACATGGTCATGATTTCCTGGATTTCCTACAGTGGTTATGATATTTCGTGCACTAGATGCACAGGATTTGTTATTTCGTGCACTAGATGCACAAGATTTGATATTTCGTGCTGTGGATGCACAGGATTTGATATTTCGTGTAGTGGATGCACATGATTTGATATTTTGTGCAGTGGATGCACAGGATTTGATATTTCGTGCACTAGATGCACAGGATTTGATATTTCGTGCAGTGGATACACAAGATTTGATATTTCGTTCACTAGATGCTTTTTACGAACCCGACGCGCTTGGGTTGGATTTTTGCGCATATTAGGCGCTTGGTATGGGATTTTGTGCGCATCGAATGCACTTGAGTGAGATTTTACTCGTGCATGTTGGATGCCCTTGATTTAGATTTTTATCCGTGCATATATTAGATGCGATTTTATTCGTGCATGTGGGATGCACTTGATATCGTTTTCGTTTGTGCATGAAGGATGCACTTGATTTGGACTTTCGCGCATGTTGGGCGCGTGATATGATTTTTGTGCACACCTTATGCACTCGATTATGGTTTTCGTTCATGCATGTTAGTTGCACTGGTATGAGATTTTCGGGCACTTTTGATGCACTTGTTGTTATTATCGTGCACGCCAGTTGTATTGGACAGATGCTTTCGTGCACACCCGTTGCACTTAGTCTTACTTTTGTGCATATTGTAGCACCTGTACTTGGATTTGATTTCCATGCTCACCAGACACACGTGATTGTTGGATTCACCTTTTGAGGATGATATTGCTTTTGAGCACTTTGTTTTCATGATGAGGCCCTATACTTTGTAGTACCATAGCAGGAATGATCCGAGGACAATACCTGTGTACTTTGCATGCATAAAAAGTTACCAAGAGGTTTTTCAAAAAGGAGCTATAGTCTCGCTATTTATTACGTGTCTGTGAGTGACACGAGCATTTACAAAAGAAAACCTTTTGGGATATTTTAAAAAGGGCAGAACGTATATTTTGAGCAAAACTTATATGAAATTATATTATTACTTTACAAATGAACATCCGTCATTTGCGCCGTGAGTTACACATCACACGCCGATTCGGAAAAAGATTCTGCATAGGTTATTTTAGTTTTTGGGGAATTTTCAAAAAGGATGTGTACTATATATATATTATAGCATTTGCTTAGTGTATATTGGATTTTAGTAGTGGATTTTGAGATCTGTATCTCCATTGTAACTCTGATGATATGCGTGCGAGTCCGATGATTTGCATGACGCTTGACGGAGTTCGGTTTTGAGTTTCATTCATGGCTTCAGGCGCATGCGACGCGCTATGTTATTTCTGTTGCTTCCGTGATTTCGGATCCCTGTTGATTTAGTTGGATTTTGAAATATTCTAGTATTGGGGGTTTAAATTTAAATTCGGGGACCGAATTTCTTTAAGGGGGAAAGATTGTAACGTTTCTGAAATCGTTATGCGAATTTTTCCGTTTTAGGGTAAAATATTCGGTATTTTCCGTTTTAACCCGATAGTGATCAAACTTCTGTATAGACTTGTTTGCAACTAGTTTTACTAGAATGAAGCTAGTTTGCGGGTATTGTGGGTCACTTGGATGTTTTGGTTCACTTTGAAAATTTTCCCTAATTAAAGTATTATTTTAAGTTGTTAATTATGCACTTAATTAGTGGTAATTACAATTTTAGTTTGGGTTAATTACTTCTAATGTGAATCTATGCTAATCTAATCACTAGATTAGGTTTAATCCAACCATCCATAAATATCTAGATATTTGGGTTAAAAGGAAATTATTTTAAAAAGAAAGAAAATGTGGCAAAAGGACTTTAATGCATTTATTAGCATTTATTGATATTTGTAGCTAGATTTTTCCTTCATTTCACAAAACCCCCTCCATCTTTTCTCCTTGGCCGAGCCTCCCCATGGTTCTGCCCTCTCTCTCTTCTTGATTCAATTTCTTCATTCTAAGCTCATTAAATCATCAAAAATCCTTAATTAATCCTACAAAACTCATAAGCCAATCATAACCCATCATTCTTCTTCACAAAACAAGTTTAGATCTTCATGAAAGCGATCATTTTGGATGCAAAAATTTGGAGTTTGTTGCTAAAATTTTTGATATTGTAAAGGTATAAAATCCTAACCCTAATCCTTAATTGTTGTTTAAATCCTTAAAGCTTGCTTATTTAGATGTTTAATATAGCTTCAAGTTCATGTTTTGTTGATTCATGATAAGGATTATGAATTTCAAGTTAAGGTTTTGAAGTGTTTAAGTGGTTAATCTTCAAGTGTAGACTTGGATAACCTAATCATATTGTGAGTATGATATTTGTTAATTTCCTAATTTGTCTAATTGAGTTTTTATGCAAACTAGGTTTTTCTAAAATATAATTGGGTGAGATTAAAATTATGAAAATGCTTTGGATAACTTAGTTAAGCTACTTGGCGATGTTTGTGATCGCTAGAATTTTTGTAAACTTTTAGAATTGAGCTAAAATGATATAAACTTCTTCCTAGGTTTTCGGTAAAAATTAGACGTGAGTTTTATTGAATGTGGAGATGACGTAAATATTATTATCTACGATTTTTATCGTGTTGTGAATGAGTATTGGTATTATTGGGTTTTTGGCATGGAGTTTTCATGTATAGCGACCCTAGTTAGGGTTTTGGCTATATTTTCCGGTATTTGGATTCTTGGTATTGAGTTATGGTATTGTATTTGGTCGTTTGATGTTTGTACGTCAACGAAAAGGATAGTTGGTTGTTTTGCATATGTAGGCTATAGGTTCTAACCTATGAGCGCACCGCGTGCCGTTTTGGATTTCGGAATTTGATGTTAATAGCATTGCGATTTCATATTGATTGTAGGTACCTTCGCGTGGATTTCGAGATGACGAAGCGCATCGACTACGGCTAAGCAAGGAGTTTAGCAGGTGAGTAGATTTATATCTACGGGGGAAGTCGGGTGGATAACGTATAGCACCCCCACAAACATTGATATGGAATATCGTTTGATTATTTTATACTGATAAATGATATGCGACGGACATGATTGTAAGATTTACAAACGATAATATGATAGAAGTTGATGCTAATGGACATAACTGACATATGAGAATATGGTATGATAAGTGAATCATGATGGCTACAAATTGAAAGAGAACAAGTGTGACGTTTATATAATGTGATTGCGAGATATTAATGTGATGAATGAGTATACGATGTGATATGATGACTTAGTGTGATATGTCATTTTATGGATTCGAGTCGATATGAGATGTTGATACCTTTGTAGGTCCCCTGATACGAGTTTTACATGGATGTGACCTGAGAGATAGGTACTTTTATTTGGATAATGCTTTGCATATTGAGTAATATGCCGTACAAGGCTTAGATCCGTATCCCGATGCTGTATAGGTTGATAGAATCCCTATTTGTTTAATTCCTCCGTATGATAGATTTTCGTACGCGATGAGTTTTACCTGTTGATTTATCCATACCTTTGTTTAGAGGAGGCCGTACGATGGATTGTACCATACGTGATGTTGTGAGGCTGGATGCCGATTGATGGATTCACCGACTCGGATATATTGTAGACACGTATACCTTATAGCTTTTAGCTGATGATGTACTTTATGCTATGATCATATTATTCTCATTGCATTAAATATACCTGTGCTAGTACACCTACACCATTATCGATGATGCGTATGTTACACTTACACAGATTTGCCGGTTCACACACCTTCATCATTGATAATTGCCATGTCACTACATAGTAGAATTGCTACATCATGTCATGATATATTTTCTATGTTCATATCATTGTTCCACGTTGCATGAGATATACAGACATGCTTGCATCCTGTTAAATGTTGCATACATACTGACATGTACACCCACATATCTTGCTATAGCTGCATATACCCCTAAGTGGTATTGTATTGACATGTGATTTTGAGACGTTGATTATTGTGCTATTGCGCTTATGAAACGCATCATACATACTTGCTTACATGTAGATACTTATACCTTGCTACAGTTACATGTACACCTTATATGATGCTGCACTTGATTTTCGGAGGATTTGGGTACCGCATGATATATTTTAAAGCTGGATTCATTTAAAAGAGAGGTTTTCCCTTAATATGCTGATATTGCTGTTTTATGTTGCATATATCATATTTTCATGGATTTACGCATTGAGACATGGATTTCATGTGATTTACGGATTTGAGAACCGTGGGGGTATTTCAAGAAACTATGTATTGTTTGAAAACCCGGTTTCTCTTGATATGATATTTCAATGCGTCTACCATGAGATTTCTCGGTTCTGAGATTTGTGATATATATACCCGATGCGAGGAGTGGAGTAGGCCATGTGCGGGTACATGGTGGAGCCCGGTATGGTTCCCCTCGGCAAGAAGATTGCAGGTGATGGCGATGAGCCTCGAAGGCTGGGCAAGTACCTACCGGTGATAGTATTTGGACTCAGCGGTTATCGTGGGGATACCGACTGAAGTGATGTATAGACATGATGTCAGGGCCAGTCGTGGGGATGGCGCCTGAGACATGAGGATTTACGTGTCGATGCTGTAAGTCGACGTTAGACACCCCACAAGATGCGGGAAGGCGGAATAGGTAAAACAATCATTTTGTTTAAACTAACATCGACTAACTTTACGAATCTTTGCCAAACCCTAACTAACAACTATATTGAAGTGATTAGTTACTATGATAGATGATTATAACTAATGATTCAAGTCCTTCTTGTCCTTGTAGTTTACCTCCTCGTCGGCCTCCTCGATGTGATAGAAGATCCACCCAAGAGCTACTTCTCTAAGCTTTAACCTCCCACTTGAGGTAACTAGGTGGGTATGAGTGCTAATCAAAGTAACCTAGAGGATATAGAAGAGGATTAGTGATTTATTAGTCTTGCTATCCCTTGAATCTCAACACATGAGAGGTTAGGGTTAGTTCTTTGAAGAGAGAGAACTTGAGGAGAGAGAATGTGAAAATGAGAATGATAATGAATTCTAACTCATTTGTGAATATGTGAAGCATGATAATTATCTAAATGAATAACATATGATAATATCAACCATGCTTCATTAAATCACCTTGGATGATTCATCTCCTGAGTCATTAAGCAATAAATGCTTCATTAACTCATTTGGATGAATCACTCCATGAGTCACTAATTCATTTAATGCAAATTCCACCTAATCTCTCCACCTAATCTATCTTCTAGAAGCTTCTCGACTAATTACGAGAATGCCCCTCCTATCCGTGAAAACACGGAAATACTGAGACTGTATAAATCCAATAATCCAATACTAGAATCTGGCTTAAACTAAAGCCTGCTAGTATAAACTATCCGAACATCGTACGTACATAAATACGCGTAAGTGTCCGAACCCTGTCGTACAACCATACGACCTCTATATCGTTTCGCCTGAAGCAGTGAAACTCTCTGTGTGGGACTCTAAAGACTCGACACTTACGCTGGCAGTGGGTTTAACCACAGGCCGCAAGCGTTACTAGCTGTACGTAACGGTCCCCAGGTAGTTGTCGATAAGAAGGCCGATGAGGAAACCCATCCGAACTCCTACTGAGCCTGATGTGACAATCTCCGTACAGTCCGGTCTGTTCGTCTAGGACTATCGCATATCGGGCCTTGGGGGCGGCAAGCGTCAGTCCCCTAAAAGCGGTATAAGTCGTGTCAGAGTTAAGCCCATTACACCTTGAGAAGCTACTGGAAATCCTACCAGTAAATCTCGATTGCCCTGGCCAGGGACTTTGCGTAATGGCTCTCCAAACACAGCGCGATATCAACTCCCAATACCGGGAGAGACGAATCCTATCTAACCGCCACTGCCTCCAAGTGCTTCGGGACTGCACCCAACTGCTACCTGTTTGCACGACTCCTTTGAGCCGTGGTAGGGTAGCAATCTAAGAACAGTGGGAACACACACGAGACGAAGCTGCAGTGTCAAGTCTGCGGACTATGCTGTACTCATGTCACCTGGGAACTGTTAACTGACGACGGGTATAATACCAACCAACAGTTCCCTGCGAGTCCTGTCCGGTGCACCCGTAACCCAACGAGCACCTGTATACTATCTCCAGTACAACGTACTGATGGCTGTAGGACAGACCATCTCCCCAGCTGGGATGATAAGCGTACACACTAGTCTACTACGGAGTATCGATGCCCTGTCTCGATAATCCTACGACTAGGGACCTGAAAAAGGATGTGCTTGTTGACTACCAAGCCCCCACTAGTGTGACTGCCATCACAACGCTGGTAGTCAAGCAAGATCCTGAGGGCTCTATCAATATGTATTGGCGATATGCTAACATATACACATATTAAGATAGACATAAACCAAGTAGCATACTACTATGTTGAGCGAGACTGTTAATATAACTGTGAATATCCCAAGCTTCCATTAAGTAATATACAAACTAGTATGATACAATAATGGCCCCTAGGGCATATACACTAACAATCTCCCTCTTGCACTAGGGATATATACTGGCATATCAAAGACCTATCATCTCGAGTAGCCTCTCGAACTGAATCTGAGGTAAGGACTTTATGAATGGATCTGCGGTGTTCTCCTCTGTAGCAACTCTCCTGACCTCGATCTCCCGGCGATCTATGATCTCCCTGATCAGGTGATACCGCCTTAAGATGTGTCTGGACTTCTGATGGGACCTGGGTTCCTTCGCTAAAGCTATAGCGCCGTTGTTGTCATAATACAGCGGTATCAGATCTACAATGGTAGGAACCACCTGAAGTTCTGTTAGGAACTTCTTCATCCAGACTGCTTCTTTTGCGGCATCGCAAGCAGCGATATACTCCGCTTCCATCGTCGAGTCAGCAACGGTGTCCTGCTTGGAACTCTTCCAACACACAGCCCTTCCATTGAGGGTAAAGACATAACCTGACATGGACTTGGAGTCATCCTTGTCACTCTGGAAGCTGGAGTCAGCAAAAGCCTCGATCTGGAGGTCTTTTCCGCCGTAAACCAAGAACATCTCCTTAGTCCTTCTCAGGTACTTGAGAATGTTCTTTACTGCTATCCAGTGCTTCTCCCCTGGGTCTGACTGATACCGGCTTACCACTCTCAGTGTGTAAGCTACATCTGGTCTAGTGCACAACATCGCATACATTATAGAGCCTACCGTAGAAGCGTAGGGTATAACTGACATGCGATCCCTTTCCAAATCAGTCTTGGGAGACATCTCTTTGGATGGGGTGATTCCGTGACAAGCCGGTAAACTACCGCGCTTAGAATCTTCCATACTGAATCTTTTCAGTATAGTGTTCATATACCTGGACTGCGAAAGTCCTAACATCCATTTAGATCTATCACGATAGATCGGGATCCCCAGTATGTAAGAGGCATCACCTATGTCTTTCATGGAGAACCTGTGTGACAAGAATCCTTTGACAGATTGTAGCATATGAATGTCATTTCCTATCAAGAGAATGTCATCCACGTACAAGACGAGGAATGCGACAGTTCGTGCTACAATTTTACTATATATACATGGTTCATCTGGATTTTTGATAAAGTCATATTCTTTGACCGTTTCATCAAAACAGATGTTCCAACTCCGCGATGCTTGCTTTAGTCCATAAATGGACCTAAGCAACTTTCACACTTTCCCGCTGCTCCCACTCTGATTGAAACCTTCTGGCTGATCCATATAGACGCACTCTTCTAAATTATCATTTAGAAAAGCCGTCTTTACGTCCATCTGCCAGATCTCATAATCATGGAATGCAGCAATGGAAAGAAGGATCCGAATGGATTTGAGCAAAGCCACCGGAGAAAAAGTTTCGTCATAGTCCAAACCAGGTCTTTGACGAAAACCCTTTGCAACAAGTCTAGCCTTATAGGTTTCTACCTGTCCATCTACACCAATATTTTTCTTGAAGATCCACTTGCATTCTATTGGTTTTACCCCATCTGGAGCAAAGTCCAAAGTCCATAATTTGTTGGTGTACATGGACTCCATCTCGGTCCGTATTGCATCCAGCCATCTTACTGATTCGCCGCTCTGGATGGCTTCCTGGAAGCTAGTAGGTTCATCATTATCAATGATGCAATCTTCTCTATCCCCGTCTATGAGAAAACCGTAGTATCTCTCAAGCGGATGAGACGGCCTACTACTCCTGCGGAAGGGTGCGGGAATGTCCTGTTCTTCTTGAACTTCTGGTTCTACCAACCTTTCAGTAGTAGTTTGTGGTTCTGGAATTTCTTCCAGTTCTGTTGCGCTCCCACTTGTTTCCTTTTCTAAAACTACTGTTCTAGAAAATGGGCATTACGAGAAACAAAAACCTTTGTTCCTCTGCATAATAGAAATAATACCCCTTGGAGTTCTTTGGATATCCCACAAACTTACACTGCACTGATCGTGCCTCGAGTTTGTCCGCATGCTGCTTTTTAACAAAAGCTGGACATCCTCATATCTTCAAATACTGAAGATACGGTTTCTTCCCACTCCACATCTGATATGGTGTGGTAGGCACAGTCTTGGTAGGAACCCTGTTCAAAAGATATTCTGCTGATTCTAGAGCATAACTCAAGAAAGATCGTGGTAACTCAGCATTACTCGTCATGGAACTTACCATAACCAATAGGGTTTGGTTCCGTCTTTCCGATACACCGTTATGCTATGGAGTGTATGGAGGAGTAAGCTGAGAGAGAATTCCTTTCTCTTTTAGGTAACCCAGGAACTCGGTCCTTAAGTATTCACCACCTCGATCAGATCTTAGTGTCTTGATACTTTTGCCGGTTTGGTTTTCTACTTCATTCTTATATTCTTGGAATTTCTCAAAGGCCTCGGATTTATGTTTCATTAAGAAAATGAATCCATACATTGAGTAATCATCCGTAAAAGTAATGAAATATGAAAAACCACCTCTTGCATGTGTAGACATTGGACCACATACATCGCTGTGTATGAGTCCTAAGAGCTCGCTCGCTCTTACTCCATGTCCAGTGAATGGAGTCTTTGTCATCTTTCCTTTGAGACATGATTGACAAGTGGCATAAGATTGATATTCGAAAGGATCCAAATATCCATCTCTATGTAACTTAGTTAACCTTGTCTCATTGATGTGACCTAGTCTACAATGCCATAAGAAAGCCTGATTTATATTAGGAGACTTTCTTTTTAGTGTATTCTGGACATTGAAAATCTGTAATTGGTTTAACACGTATATACCGTTATCTAGTGTACTGGACCCAATCAAACCATGATTAAGGTTGATGTTAACGACATTACTTACAAACGTGAAATCATAACCTTCTTTTGATAACAACGATACTGATATGATATTACACGTTAAATTGGGTACACAAAAATAGTTATGTAAAACCAAAATATATCCACTCGTCAATCCAATGTGATAATCACCTACGGACACAGCACCCACGCTAGCTCCGTTAGCAACCTGGAGGGTCATATCACCAACCTTCAGCACTCTACGGTTTCTCAGTGCCTGCAATGAATTGCATATATGAGATCCTGATCCGGTATCCAATACCCAGGAAGTAGAGTTGATTGACAGACAATTTTCAATTACAAACACACCTGAAGTCGAAGATACAGCTTGCTTCGGTTCCTGGTTCTTGACAATCCAAGCTTTGCAATCTTTCTTCCAATGGCCTTTCCTACGACAGTGGAAGCACTCGTCCTTTGCCACTACTGGCACCGCAACCTTTGCTTTTCCCTTAACTCCCACCTTACCAACATCACCTCTTGGTTTGGTAGCGGCCTTCTTCTTCCTTCCTTTGGCCCTTGCCTTGGACCCGGAAGAGGAAGCACCGCGAACAAACATAGTGGGTGTTTCCCTTGCTTTCTGCAAGGTGCCCTCTGCACTCCTCAACATGTTAAGGGGTTCTGGAAGTTCAACTTCTTTTCCTTGAATGTTGAAATTCAGAATAAACTGGGTGTAGGTGGAAGGAAGGGACTGAAGAACCAAATCTGTATATAGCTCGTTCTCTAAAGTCGTCCTGAGGTCCGCGAGCTCTTCTATACAGCCAATCATCTTTAGGACATGTTCTCCTACAGATGATCCGACGACCAGCCTCGACTGAAACAAGTTCTTCGAGGTCTCGTATCTACTTATACGATATTTCTCTCCATACAGTTCCTTGGTGTGGAGAAATATGGATTCAAGATCCATATTCTCGTGCCTCCTATGATGTTCATTATTCATAGAGGCAAGCACGATGCATTTGGCATTCGCGCAGTCAATCTCCCAGGTCTTGCGGATTTCCTTATCCGCGACACTGGATTCTGGACCAAGGACAGCAGGTGCCTTAGTAGTAAGGACATACCCCAATTTGTCATAAGTTATTGCCATCTTGACATTCTGGAACCAGTCTTTATAGTTTGGCCCTGTCAAAATATTTTTATCTAATAGTAACTTAAGGCCTATCTTGTTCTGGGTCACTACAATTGAGAGAGAGAGGGAACACTTTAGCATGATGCTCTTGCAAGTTTAGAGTGGTTTTTAGTTTATCTAAACAGGATGGCTCCCACTGTTTCTCGAATCCCTCCTCAAACCAAAAAGGAAGAACTAGTCAGGACTATTCTCACCGTACAATATTTGCTTAACCGTTCAACCAGGCCGGGGTCGGTACTTCGAGGAAGGTTTTACGACGCTTTCGCGAAGTTCCTTAATTAAATAACCTCTTTTCTCTAGGGGCGTAGCCCCGCTGACACCTTTCTCGACACCTACTTGGTTTATAGTATTGATCGTTAAGTGACGAATCACCTGATGAGTAGCGGATACTCACAGTAGGATCGGGATCCAAATATCATCGTGTGATAAAGCTGAAGGAATCCTACCAAAATTATCACACTCCAAATGGTATGAAACTCTTTGCAAATTTCAGTTTCTTTAGAAATTCCCGATATAAATTTCTGCCCCATGCTCTTATGTCCTTGGCGTTGGTCAAAATGTCATAAGTCACATGTCAAGTTCTACCCATCATTATCTTGTTAATTTAAACCCACCCGTACATATCCCTGATGTTGGCCAAATGATAGTACGACTGTCCCAAACCAACTCAACTATCTATGCAACAAATGAATACCCAGCAGCTACCAAACACTATGCCTTGGCGTTGGTCAAAATACATAGCTTTAATACTACTGAATACCCAAATGAAATGACGGAGGGCTACGAATGGTTTTGGCGAAACCGTGAACATAGTGAACTTGATATGATCGAAGGAACCTGATAGCTTTAAAAGGAGTGGTTTAAGCTCTGCAATTAAAAATATCTTCTGTTTTAAAACTAACCGAGTGGTTTCTTTTAAACTGTTCCAACGATTCAACTTTGGTTTATTTACTTTGCATTAATATAATGCGTCCCATCAATTAACCTATCATTGCAGAAAACAACGAAAATACAACGTCCTCTTATGCCATCCGCATTCGCCACTGGGCCCCGTCATTCACCTGTTAGGTTACTTAACTAACGACAGAGCGGGGGCTTGGCTAGCGCGGGTGCAAAACATAAGTGACGCCTAATAGATATCATATATAGATATTGTACATTCGTCAGATGCAATAATAGTCATTCCAGATCACAGAAGAACATATTGGATTTTCTACGAATCCGCATTCCTTTTGAGCCTGCAAAGAAAGACGGATTACACAGTCGCGATGAATAGCCAAAACCCCACCCTAGACCCCTACGGGTACGGCAAACTACCCGCCAAGTACCCGAAGTGAAGCGGTCTCCCTCAACGATGTGAGTAGGCCACTAAGCACTTCAAAGTACCCGGTAGTTTGTGCACCCCGCCTTGGGTCTATCTTAGGAGTAGAAACAGTAAATGAAATAATACAACGGTGGCTACAACCTCAACCTGGATGTGCCCCGCAAAAGAATATTACAACAAATTACAATTTACATTTGAATGAAAGAAACACTCGTCTCCATCCCCGGCTATCCATTCACGACAATCCAACAAGTCCACATTCACAAACCAGTAAAAACCATTACAGAAATGTGCAACCCCCTGCTAACCGATATACTAGAAGTTAGGGGAGGTTTACGAACACATTAAACACAACACAGATATAATCAAGTTAGCCAAACATCTTATAATTTCGATCAAGCAACATAAATGAATCTACTCCAAACAATTCTCTATGCAAATAAAACCTGAGCAGAAACAAATCATCGCAGAAAACACAACATCAACACAGAAGAATAACTGAGCAAATTTGGGTTGACTCGGAGTCAACTCGGCCGCGGATCCGCTGCGGATCGCTTGGATCGGCGGCGGTTCCGCGGCGCTATGGTCGAGTCACAGTCCCAAATTTCTTCACAATTCTTAAAATTCCCTGCTTGTATTTTTAAGGGTCCCTGAAAAATTTTTAGACCCCGTTTTAAAAACGGCAGAAACATGGTGAAAATGATGTTTTTTCGGGTTCGTTTTGCGATCGAATTTCTAATGACATTGCTAACAAGTTAGTTATGGTTTAGCTAGGCTCTGATACCACTGTAAGCCGACATTAGACACCCCACAAGATGCGGGGAGGCGGAATAGGTAAAACAATCATTTTGTTTAAACTAACATCGACTAACTTTACGGATCTTTGCCAAACCCTAACTAACAACTATATAGAAGTGATTAGCCACTATGATAGATGATTATACCTAATGATTCAAGTCCTTCTTGTCCTTGTAGTTCACCTCCTCGTCGCCTCCTCGATGTGATAGAAGATCCACCCGAGAGCTACTTCTCCAAGCTTTAACCTCTCACTTGAGGGAATTAGGTGGCTATGAGTGCTAATCAAAGTAACCTAGAGGATATAGAAGAGGATTAGTGATCTATTAGTCTTGCTAACCCTTGGATCTCAACACATGAGAGGTAGGGTTAGTTCTTTGAAGAGAGAGAGCTTGGGGAGAGAGAATGTGAAAATGAGAATGATAATGAATTCTAACTCATTTGTGAATATGTGAAGCATGATAATTATCTAAATGAATAACATATGATAATATCAACCATGCTTCATTAACTCACCTTGGATGATTCATCTCATGAGTCATTAAGCAATAAATGCTTCATTAACTCATTTGGATGAATCACTCCACGAGTCACTAATCCATTTAATGCAAATTCCACCTAAGCTCTCCAGCTCATCTATCTTCTAGAAGCTTCTCGACTAATTACGAGAATGCTCCTCCCATCCGTGAAAACACGGAAATACTGAGACTGTATAAATCCAATAATCCAATACTAGAATCTGGCTTAAACTAAAGCCCGCTAGTATAAACTGTCCGAACATCATACGTGCATAAATACACGTATGCGTCCGAACCCTGTCGTAAAACCATACGACCTCTATATTGTTTCGCCTGAAGTAGGGAAACTCTCTATGTGGGACTATAAAGACTCGACACTTACGCTGGTAGTGGGTTTAACCACAGGCCGCAAGCGGTACTAGCTGTACGTAACGGTCCCAAGGTAGATGTCGATAAGAAGGCCGATGAGGAAATCCATCCGAACTCCTACTGAGCCTGATGTGTCAATCTCTGTACAGTCCGGTATGTTCGTCTAGGACTATTGCATATCGGGCATAGGGGGGCGGCAAGCGTCAGTCCCCTAAAAGCGGTATAAGTCGTGTCGGAGTGAAGCCCATTACACCTTGAGAAGCTACTGAAAATCCTACCAGTAAATCTCGATTGCCCTGGCCAGGGACTTTGCGTAATGGCTCTCTAAACACAGCGCGATATCAACTCCCAATACCGGGAGAGATGAATCCTATCTAACCACCACTGCCTCCAAGTGCTTCGGGACTGCATCCAACTGCTACCTGTTTGCACGACTCCTTTGAGAGGTGGTAGGGTAGCAATCTAAGAACAGTGGGAACACACTCGAGACGAAGCAGCAGTGTCAAGTCTGCGGACTATGCTGTACTCATGTCACCTGGGAACTGCTAACCGACGACGAGTATAATACCAACCAACAGTTCCTTGCGAGTCCTGTCCGGTGTACCCGTAACCCAACGAGCACCTGTATACTATCTCCAGTACAACGTACTGATGGCTGTTGGATAGACCATCTCCCCAGCTGGGATGATAAGCGTACACACTAGTCTACTCTGGAGTATCGATGTCCTGTCTCGATAATCCTATGACTAGGGACTTGAAAAAGGATGTGCTTGTAGACTACCCAATCCCTACTAGTGTGACTGCCATCACAACGCTGGGAGTCAAGCAAGATCCTAAGGGCTCTATCAATATGTATTCGTGATATGCTAACATATACACATATTAAGATAGACATAAACCAAGTAGCATACTTCTATGTTGAGCGAGACTGTTAATATAATTGTGAATATCCCAAGCTTCCATTAAGTAATATACAAACTAGTATGATACAATAATGGCCCATAGGGCATATACACTAACAGATGCTAGACACGGGTTTCATGATGTTTCGAGTGTCGAGGTTAGACTCTCAGGTTTCCATGATTTTGTTGTGTCGCGAGGGACAAACGTTGTTTTATATCCTCATATTTACCTGCATATGCTTTTATGATTTTTACATGCAGGAGTTGTTGTGTCGGTGGTTGACACGTGGACGAGATCCACTGCATACATGCATTGATTATATTGTTGGACGAGATCCACTGCATACATGCATTGATTATATTGTTGGATGATATCCACATGCTGATAGGCATTTATTATGTGTTGGCGCATATGCAGATACGGTCACCCAAGATATCATAGTATTACCTTTATGATATAGTTGAGCTAGGAATCTTTGTTTATTTCGATTTCTACCTGATGATATTTTCTACTAACGAGTTGGCAACTCACCCCCGTTGTGCCACAGTTCTTGCAGGTTGACCGCATGGATCAGTTGCGGAATCACTGGCACACAGCTGTTTTCAGGTGACTTGCTTTTGGTAGGTGGTACATGTTGGATCGTGCCCCTCTTGTTTTCATTATTCATATTGTATCTAGTCACTCCATCAATTCAAAAACTAGTTATTGTATATGTTGCAGACTTAGAAGACTTGTAGTTGCGAGACTTGAGCGATGGGTTTTATGTTCGCTTTTGCGGTTGGTTCCTTGCTTTACTTTTCCTTGTGTGGATCTTCGCCGTTGGGCGTCGTATACTTGTTTTTATACTTGTGGTGGTTGTTTCCGCCGTTGGGCGTGATTTGCTCCTATTTGGGGATGCTTTATTATTTTCTGTGTTATACCCGTTTTCGGGGTTAGTTTTTACAAAGGAGGTGCTGCCCAAATTTTCAAAAGACAAAACATGATTTATTGTATCTTTATTTCTTAAAAAGGTTTAGATTTCTGGGTTTCAGCATACTTGAATTACGTTACGCCTGTAGACGTCGCGTGATTTAAGTGCTGGTCGCGAGCTAATATTTTGGGTCATGACAATAACTCGTAAAAACCAAAAGTCACGTATAAAACAAACTGTCCTAGGAGATAGACCAAGAGGCAAAGGACACGTGGCGTCGGGGGGCCCTGACTCGGCCTAACTCGGCCGGCGACTCGGCCGAATCGGCCGGCGCCGCCGGCCGAGTCAGCACAAAATCGGATTTTTTCTTCTGGAGTTCTGTGCCTTATGGTATTCTTGAAACCCTGTATAGTTTAAATCTTCTGCACAGTAACAGAGACATTAAAAACCCCATTAACCCAATTTTTAATACAAATTTTCATACAACCTTTCATCTACCCTAAACCCTAATCTTTTCTTATGAATACCACTCCATATCACACCCTCCTCACTTACAAACTCTGTCCAAACTCTTAAGAAAAATTTCAAGAACTTTTGTGTACAAGTAGAGCTAGCAAAGGTCGAAGCGCCGACGAACTTCCGACGACGACCCTTGGAACTCCCGGCGATGAAACGACGCACCGGCACCTCCTACCACTCCCACTTCCTCCTTTCTAATCTACAATCCAGTAAGTCCCTCCTCTCTCTTCTCTTTTCTAATCTAAAAACATGTATTTCTAAAACCCGACGGAAGCGGAGTTAGTCCGACTTCCGATTCGGTTTTCTTTAAAAAGTTCCAATTTTCTTAAATACAACAATACCAATCCTGCACATCATGACCATTAAACATTAACAAAACATATTGGAAAAGTTTCATAGAAAAAGAATTCATATTGTAATTTTTATAGCACTTTTTCAGAAAAATACCATGTAGTTTAGTTTCGAGGTAATGAACTACCTCTTCACAACACTCATATGCAACATAGCACGATGCCTTTCGGGAACATAGAATACTGGAAAATACAAATTTTCATATAATTACCTTTTACTATTAAAACCTTTTTCTACAAGATTATGTATTTTAAACAAATCTTTGCAAAGCGCCGCTACAACCCATTTGGGGAACCCGTTCGGGATGGTGCGGATTATCGCTCATTCTCGGGCTTAGTAGTGCGAGATGCAAACCTCCGCAAGGAGCATGCGGTCTCGAAAGATTTAAAAATACAAATATCTTAAGAAAATGAGATTTCTAGAAAAATAATAAATTAAAATTATTTTATATAAATATATATATATATATATATATATATCATCAAAATATCTAATTTTTGATATAATATAAATATTCCAATTTTTCTAAATCAAAAGAATCACCTTACATGAAAATACCATGCAATTCCATACAAGTTCAATACTTACAATTAAATACCATATATTATTAAAAATTGGTTTATTCACTAGAAATGTCACATATACAAAATCTACATATATGAAAATTCTAAAGACGATAATTAAATACCTGAGGTGTATTTTGAAAATTATAGAAATTATTTTTACATAAAACCCCCTCAAGTTTTATAATTTACAATAAGGACCCTAGTAAATATAGGTTTAAGCGGGACCGGTCTCTTGAGCCTCAGGGAGCCGGAGATATGGGTGCTTGCCTATTTAAGGTAGATAACTTAACAAACGGTGTTATCAACACCGTAATCCTCTTTGAAAAAGACACAAATCCTGCCATCCATGTGCAGCGGTTACCGATAACACCAAAACCTAATTCAGGATTCAATTTCTTTAATAATTGTCTGACTCAGACTGATTCTCATTATAAATAATCTGACTTGAATATGATTCAAGTACAAACTACAATTCAATATGAATCCATGAATCCATATAATCAATCTGTTCAATCTGTATTGACCGAACCGAACCATGGATATACTTCCATCTACATGATTCTCCAGTTACATCCATTTACTGATATCATGGTTTCGGCAAGTCATCCATTTATACAATCTATAATACAAGACATTACAATTTATAATACAATACAAACAATACAATCAAGACATCGCGGGGTTTAAGGGGTAGATTGGTACGGAAGGTGTTAGAAGTGGTGCGAGACTGCAACATTTAAGATACCTAACCTGTATTCCATTGTTGTTGTACCGTGGCATAAATGTTTCCTTGTACATTCCGTTCACCTTAGTCTCTGGTCTACTGAGACTCCTCTTGTATACACTGGCCTCTTCTGTACCAAGCTACAAACAATAGCGTTAACAATATAATACAACTTTAAAAGTTACACTCTCTCTGTCTATTATATTTCTCCTTCATCTTTAGGACTTACCGAGAGATTTGTTCGCTGAAGACATTCCTTCTCTTTCTTCTTTGGAATGTTGTCAGGTTTTTCGAACCTTCAGGAGATCGAGCCCACCAGCGAGGATTTGGACCAGCTAGCTTACGACCCAGAGCTTTAGATTCCTTGTACACATTTAATTTCAGTACTTTTCATTTCTGTTATGCCACTGTTTAGGCATTGCTTTTCATTCCATGTATTTACTTTTCCGTGTACTGTAAAATAATGTTAATAAATAAAGTTGTTGTTCATTACATTTGTCTCTTGTGTATATTTCTTTATATTGCTTAGTTACTCTTAGCGTATTTACTTCTGAGTAAATACGTAGCGGCCTCGTCTCGTCCTCTTCCCGTACACTGGGAAGCGGGGCATGACACACTCCACTCAAACTCCAGTTTTGGGATCCGTTCCAACTCCACAATCTCCTCCACAAGCATTGGACTCAACTAATTTCAAAAACGTTCCATTTCCAAACCGGTTGAGGTCCAATAAACAAAATCCATAAATGGGGAAGATTCTGAAGTTGTTCAAACAGGTTAACATCAACATTCCCCTTTTAGATGCAATCCAACAAGTCCCCTCCTATGCAAAAATCATAAAAGACTTGTGCACTAAGAAGAGGAAATCTCAGGTACCAAAGAAGGATTTCCTAGCTAGTAACGTGAGTGATGCTCTTACCCAAAATTTACCACAAAAACGGAAGGACCCTGGCTGTCCTACGATTTCAATAACAATTGGGTATAATAACATCAACCACGCTCTTTTGGATCTTGGTGCCAGTGTTAACCTGCTTCCTTATTCTGTATATGAGCAACTAGGTGTAGGAGAACCGAAACCTACACATTGTACTCTTCAAATGGCTGACCGATCTATCACCAATCCGAGGGGTGAGCTAGAGGATGTGTTAATAAAGGTCGGGGACTTTATATTCCCCGTTGACTTCATTGTTTTAGATACACAACCTGTAGCTAAACCCCGGAATCAAATTCCGGTAATACTCGGTCGCCCATTACTTGCAACCTCAAATGCTGTGATCAATTGTCGAAATAGTTCGATGAACCTATATTTTGGCAACATGACAATTGAACTCAACATTTTTAGGTTAGGGAATCAGCCATCCGAACCAAGTGCTCATATACTAGATGTCTGTTCCATTCAGGAGATCACCCCCGAGGACTGTGAATTTGAGGAATTCTTGTTTGATCACAGTGATCTTGACGCCACTAGTGCGTCCCTCTTTGTAACTGCTGCTTCCGCTTCCAAAAACGATTACGAGTGCTTCACGTTTTCAAATGATCTTGGCCTGTCGCCGCCCGAGTTTGAATCTTTCGAATTTTTGGATGCGTTAGTTGAACCATCTGACTCGGTCGCATACACTCACTTTGAGCCCATGTTGGAATCTTTCGAGTTCGAGACATTTTCTCCGATCCTGTCTTCAGTCGTTTCACCTCCGACGCTCGAACTCAAGCCTCTGCCGTCTCATCTCAAGTATGCTTACATAAGTGAGAACGAGACCGTCCCAATCATCATCTCGACTTCTTTAGCTCTAGAGCAAGAGAAAGCCCTTCTCACGGTCTTGAAATCCAATTGGCAATCATTTGGCTGGACGATGGCGGAAATTAAGGGGATTAGTCCTTTGATCGTTGAACATCACATTCACTTGATGGATGATGCCAAACCAGCTAGGGATCCACAGAGGCGATTAAATCCAGTCATGAAAGAGGCTGTGAAAATGTAAATCGTCAAATGTCTGGATAGTGGTATCATTTACCCTATTTTTGACAGCCAATGGGTCAGTCCTATACATGTTGTCCCTAAGAAGTTGGGCATTACGGTCATCACAAACGAGGAGAATGAGTTGATCCCTACTCGCACCCAAACCGGGTGGCGAGTGTGCATTGATTATCGAAAACTCAACGCCGCAATGCGGAATGATCACTTTCCGCTACCATTCATTGACCAAATGCTCGAAAGATTAGCTGGACATGAGTATTACTGTTTTCTGGACGGTTACTCAGGCTACAACTGTTGGAGATAGTGCCCTCAGAGTCAATTATTGGATCACAGGCACGTGATTGCAATGATTGAGGGAGGACCTATCCCAGGAGGACAGTCTTACTCGAGATGATAGTATGCTATCTGGTTTATCTTTATCATCGTGTACTGCTTTAGGTGACCTGACATGTCGCTATTACACGTTGATAGAGCCCCTAGGATTCTTGCTTGACGACCAGCAGTATGATGGCGATCATATACGTGGGAGCTGGTAGTCTATAAGCACATCCTTAAAAGGTCCCTAGTCGTGGGAGTTTCGAGACTGGGCATCGATACTCCATTAGTAGGCTAGTGTATACAGTCGAGACCCCGACGAGGGGCGGTGGCCGGTCTCACAAGCTACTGGTGTCAGTTGGTTCACCTAAGATGTATACAGGTGCTCATTGGGTTATGAGTACACCGGACAGGACTCGCCGGGAACCTGCTAGTTGGTCTTATACCAGACGTCAGATAGCAGTTCCCAGGTGACATGTGTACAGGTTAGTTCATCGACCTGAGATCGTCATTTGTCTCGTGTGAGTTCCCACTGTGCTTTGATTACTACCCTACCACGGCTCGAAGGAGTCGTGCAAACAGGTTTTAGTTGGGTACAGTCCCGAGCCACATGGAGGCAGTGAGCGGATCTGCAGGGGTTCGTCTCTCCCGGTATTGGGGGTGAGGTCGCGCTGTGTCTAGGAGAGCCATTGCGCATAGCCCTCGGCCGAGGCAGGAGATTTACTGGTAGGTATTCCAGTAGTATCTCAGGGCGTTCTGGGCTACGCTCCGACACGACTTGTACCGCTTTTGGGGGTCTGACTTTTACCAACCCCCTAGGCCCGCCATGCGATACTCATAGACGAACGGACCGGACTGTACGGATATTGTCACTGTCAGGCTCAGTTGGGTGTCGGGGTGAGCTTCCTCATCGACGTCCCTTTTGGTCAATAGCTGGTGGCCCGTCATGTATTGGCTTATACCTCTGACGTGCCAGTGGTTAAATCCACAGCCATAGTATTGACGAGTCTTTAGAGTCCACCACACTTTCAGTTACTCAGCTTTCGGGCGAAACGCTGTAGAGGCCGTATGGAGATATGGCAGGGTCCGATCAGATACGTGCGGTATTGCACGGATCAGGATCAGACAGTTTGTACTAGTCGCCGTACAGTTATATGGCAGGGTTCGATCAGATACGTGCGGTATTGCACGGATCAGGATCGAACGGATTTTACTAGCCGGCTTTGGTTTAAGCCGGTACTAGTTTAGTACAGTGTAGATTTTGTCTCATTGCATTTGTATCCGGTCGGAATACAGATGCGGGTGTGTATGCACAGTGTCGGGGTTTTCCTGTAATTTATTACGGGACCAGTTCTCTGGAGTTGCCAGTTTGCATTCCGTTCCGGCCGGTTTTCCTTTGTTCTTTCCCGGCCGGACTTTTCCGATGGAGGGGGTAATTTGCAGTTTTGCAAATTACACTTTGTGGGGGGGTTTCTTGCAAAAGTGTTTATTATGATATCTTTCAACCATGCTTTGTGTGATTGAAAGGGTATGGGTTTGACTTGATGTGAGTATGGTTGATGTTTGGTTGACTTTGGATATGGTCACCTCCTTCTTGATCCTACACTCACCTCCCTTGTATTAGATTTTCCCTTCACCATTTCCATAAAAGACTTGGCCGGCCACTTCTTTTGTTGATGATGGATCATTTCATTTTTGGTGAGGGTGTGGGAAAATTAATGTTCCATATCATTTTTCATTGCCTCAAAAATCCCCAAGTTCATATCACCTTGATTCCTCCATCATGGCAACAAAACCCCATTGAGACAAAGCGTATTCTACACTACATTCTACAGCACTTCTTGGGCATGTCGAGTTGCCGGCTTCATGCTCGAGTTGCCTCGGTATTGAGGCGGGAGCCCGTAAAAGAAGAAGGCGATGTGGTGCCCTTTCCGGCGAGGAGGCGACGATGTGGAGGCAACACTTTCCGCGGGAGATCGGGATGATGACGAGAAGACCGGAGGACTCGGATCACTCGGTATACTTCTCACCCCATCTCTAGTTAGCTAGCGTAGGTTAATGGTAAACGATCCGGGTTTTTCTTTGTCCGCGGTAGCGCCGATTTCCGAGCAAGGAAAATTTTTTATTCCGCAATTTGGCCTCGAGTAAGACGGCCGGGGCGCTGCCGTGGCGCAACATGGTATCAGAGCCATGCCATTAACCTTACTTAGCTTCGTTTGATGTGTTTGCATTTCCGATCGACCAAAATTTCCAAAAACCGTATTTTTTGTTCACATCAGTTTCTGTTGAAATATTTTGGTCTCGAAAAATTTTTCAGGTTGTAAAATATTGATGTACTGGAAAATCTAAGAGCTCTGTAAAAATTCGATGAAGTGACTCCACAGTTGGAGCGCGGAACCGCCGCGAAAACCCCCTTTGTGCGGCCCTTCCGCCGCGCACTATTCACATCACTTCACCATTTTTTTACAGAGGCCTTCTGGGCTTAAAATATGGGCTTTGGAATATTAAAGTTGGTCCAATTGTTTCTGTGAGTGCTACAGTTTTCTTTGGGGCCCACTTGTTAATTGTTTGATTGATCGGAAAATTTTAAACACATTATTTCACAGTATTTACATTATATCTGCGACCGTGAATGTCACTCGATCGGTAAATCCGGTCTGACTGCTATAGCCCGGTTAGACGGATTTGCGAACGTGACTTTCACGTTGATGTTCTATGTTTATGCTGTGATGTTGCGGATCGGTCGTGGGGGATAGCCTGGATGCAATGCTAGTACAGTTTTGTTGTATTATGTACATTTGATATTGCGGGGCGAGCGTCCGACATGTGGACTGCCGTCACTGCCTGTTTGTATTATTCTTTTGGGGCACGACCTGGTTGCGGTCGATGTACCCGGTGTATGTATATTTTACTTTCTGTACTAGGGTTGCCCCGCGGTGGGGTGCACGAATAGCCGGGTTCTGGAGGGCAACGGGCCCGCATCTCAGGGCATTGAGACGGAGGGGGCTTCAGTCCAGGATTGGCGGGCTATTCGCCGCACTCGTAGGGGGTACAGGTTGACCCAGGAGGGGTGCCCAAGTTGCCGGATTCCGTGAAGTGCTGGGTGGTCCATTCACGGTACTGAAGGGGGCTGCCTCGCTTCAGGTCTTGGCGGGTGGCTTGCCGCGCCCGTAGGGGTCTAGGATTTCATTGCACAGGCTATCCACACGACCAGGGGAACGTCGGGTTTCAGCAGCGGCTCTGTGAAACCCGGGGCTTCCAGATATCTGTATTGTTCTGTGATGCTGTACATTTCTGTGATGTTGCATTTTATTCACGCCTTGAGCGAAATACTATATATTGGTATATATATATTAGTAGATGTTGTATATGTTTTACATCCGCGCTAGTCCAGTCCCCGCTCTGTCGTTAGTAAGCTAACCTAACGGGTGATGACGGGACCCAGTGGCGAATGCGGATGGCATATACGTACGTCAGTATATTTTCGTTCTTTGTGGTGTGATCAATTGATGGGACTGCATTGATTCGGATCATTGCAAGTTTAAACAAACCTTTTCTGATGTTGTTGGAACACTTTTTCAAAAAGCTGTTATTGCAAGGACGTTCACTTTTGTTTTGCATCATGGTATTCATTTGGAATATCCTGCTCCTCAGTCGACGAGGCAAGGGCCGAGATCCCTTCACCGGGAGTGACCCCTTGGACAGAAGTTTGCGTCAGGGCAATAGCTTCACTATAGCCGATTACTTTTGCTTTGCATCGTGGTATTCAGTTGGAATATCCTGCACCTCATTCTACGGGGAAAGAGCCGAGATCCCTTCACCGGGAGTGACCTCTTTAGTAAAGGTTTTCGTCACTATATTTTCTAAAAAGTTATCCAGTTCCTTCAACGATATCAAGTTCATTTCGTTAAAGGTTTTCGCCAGAAACCATTCGTAGCCCTCCGTCATTTCGGATTAGTATTGCTTAGTATTCGCGCTACGTTTGTCGTTGCTATTCGCCGAGGCGTAGTGTGCGGTAGCTCTGTAATGCTTTCTGTCGCATGGATATGTGGATTGGTTAGGACAGTCGTGCGACTTTGTTGATTATTCGTCAAGGGTCGTGCGGGTGGGTTTAACGCAATCAAGATAATGACGGGTTGAACTTGACTAGGACCTTTTGATTTGTTGATTATTCGTCAAGGTCACTTGGGTCCTAGGGGTAAAAACACACATCGGGAGTTTCAAAAGAACTGAAAATTGCCAGGCATGCGCATACCTTCTGGAGTGTGGTGACGTGAGTGGATTCCGTCACGTTATCATGCGATGAGAGTTGGATCCCGATTCCCACTGATGAGTTAGTTTACTCCTCGGGTGACCCCGACTAATTCTTCTTTTAGGTTTGGAGGAGAATTTGAGATACAGTGGGAGATTTCCAGATTAGACAAAGTGACAACCATTCTGATCTAGGTTAGAGTGCACGCTGAGTGTTTCTTTTCTCTCTCTCTTTGGCAGCGACCATTGACCCGACCCTGGACTATGACTCAGTGACCAAGTTGACCGAACCTTCTTAACACTGGCTTTTTGGATTGTCAGAGTTGCAGACCTCATTGCCACTCCTACTTTTACCCTTTTCTCCAGGACACCCCGTATTACTACGAATGTCCACTTCCATTGGACAAAACCATCGTATGGTTAGATACGAACTCGAAGGATTTCGAGGATGGTTTCTGGTTTTGGAGAAAACGGATAGGACTATTCAGTTGTCTTTTCTTTTCACCTTTTCTCAGGTTGCGAGTACTCCTTGGTTTAGGAGTAGTACACCTATTACGCAAATTGGATAGTCTTCTTCCAAACCTTAGGCTGGTGCCGACCGGTAGGGAATGAAGAAAACCAATTAGCATAACGATGGTGTGCAGAAGGTATTAAGTTAAGACAAAGCAAGGGATTAGTAGGAGGGCAAAGTAAATTGCGACTGATATTCACGACCAAACCAAGTATTTCTTCGCCAATCCTAAATCACCTTTGTATTTCTCCAGGACACTCCGTATTACTACGAAGATCCCAGTTTATTGGATAATCCATCGTATGGTTATATACGAACTCGAAAGGAACTTGTTCCAGTTCGGGGATGGATCCTGGTTCAGGAGAAATAGGAATAAAGTACATTCAGGTGTCTTTTATCTTCACCTTCTCTCGCATTGCGAGTGTTCCTAGGATTGGGACAGTACACCCTTTATGCCTTTTGGATAGTCTTCTTCGAAACCATAGGCTGGTGCCGAACGGTGGGGAAGGAAGAAAACCATTTGGCCTAAAGGGGTGTGCAGACGGTAATGACTAAAGACATATAAAGGGATTTGGAGAGGTGGCAAAGAATTATACGGTTACAGTTGTGAATCTGGATAATGGAAGAGGCATTACTAGGAATACCAGGATACCCCGACGAAACATTTCAATGTTTCAGTTTCACTGTGTACTGTTAATAGAAAACTGATTTCCCGATTAGACACTTACTCCAGGGTATGTATTTACCAGGTTGGATTCTCACATCTGTATGGTTTTACAGATGATGAGTGGGAGTAAGTTATTGGGAATTGGGTGATCATCCTCATTATATCGGGATTCGTTGTAATCGGTGATATTTGAGGAAGTCACCTGGGTTGATTGCCGGTCGGCAGATATTTGGTTTTGAATATCCGATGTTGTGCACCAATTTCAAATTGATATATCTGTACGTCTATTTTCATAGAGTGAGATATACCTTTTGATATTATGTCTATGACATTTACCTATATCAGTGGATGGTTAGGTAAGGAGCATTAAACAGCGGTGTAATTCTTCTTAACCACAAGTACAGTTTTCAACCTACGACACACAGTGAAAGAGTTGTTAGACTCAGCGGACTTATACAGAGTATTGTATGTTGTCCAGTGTCCATCAGGACAGAGGGGTTGGTCCTCGTACTATATTCGGTTTACTTATGACTTCTCTAGATTTTAGACAGCTGTTTCGTGGAAACACAGGGTCTAAGTTTTGAGGAGTTATAGGTATTTGAATAGAGTAGAGTACCAGGTGTAGCAAGTATCGGGATTCTTCAAAGAGATTGAAGATGTAGATACTTGTGTATGATATTCAGTTGATAGTAATGATGAAGACAGATTGCTTCTCTTTCAGGTTACTCATAATTGGAAGCATTCCTAAGTTGAGTAACGCTGATCGACCTCCTTCCATTTAGTTGACATGCACTGGAGATAGTTGCATGATTTGAATCTGGTTCAATTGAATCAGTGCCTCTGGTTCTATATTGGATATAGAACAGTTCATATCTTAACGATGTTAAGGTACGGGGAGTTGTCCAGCTTATGATTAAAACCAGACACTGGACAACTCAAGGCACGTTTCTGTAATGGCTGTTTGTGGGTTGACCCAGGCTATGACGAGGGTTGATTTTCTACCATCTGGCAGATCAATAGAAATATTGTTCTAGACTCGCCACAGTTTTTATTAAAAATGTTTTTTTTTTCAAAACAGAAGTGGGAGTATGGTAGAACTGGAAGTGATTCCAGAACCACAAACGATTACTGAAGATTTCATAAGGAACCTAAAGATTCAATCTGATTTGACATTCCATTGGCCACTCCGCAGATAAGGTGGGTAACTTCAGGCACCCGAGAGGTACTCCGGTAGCCTCAAGGACGGTGACAGGGAAGTTCTTGTTTACCCACACTTGCCATTGTTGTTGTTCCAGGCTGCGAGACCCGGCAGGAGGATGAGTATAGCGTCGTTCTAAACTAGCTTTAGAAATGGACGTCTATATGACTCTGCCAGAGGGTTGTCGTAGTCAGTGGGAGCAGCGGAAGCATTGGTGGACATCAGGCTTATATCTATTTATAGACTAAAGCAGATGTAGCGGAGATAGATCATCTATTTCTGATGTGACAGTCATAGGTTTGACGTCATCAGAATAGGGGATGGATCTGTTGAGAAGGTAGTAGGAAGTGATATTCCTATACTACGATCGGTTATACTTTGGTCGTCACACAGTGGTTTCTCCACAAGGGACTTGGATATTACATCAGACATACTGGTTACTAGATCTATGGTTTTAGATCTAGATTTGGGTGGTTTCCCAATCTGGGTATCTTGACAGCATTCTATGAGTATTTAGAATGGACGACTCCTGACACGGTAATACACCTGCAGTTGATGGATTCACCCTCTCTAAAGGTGTCTTATAGACTAAAAAGGAGAGGGATACTCATGATTGGCAGATCACTTGCTTAGGCAATTGAGTCAATCATGAGATGTCAAGTACCACACCAGATGTTGTTCTTGCACTAGATGTAATAAGTTGATATTGATCCAATCCTGGAGGAACAGTCGGAAGCAGTTTTAGAACATAAGTGAATGTTCTAGGGATATGATAACGGCTGCCTCCTTTAGGAGACGGTTATCACTCCAGGCTTCCAAGGTGACATGGACGACAAGGAGGTTGTCAGAGTTGTAGTTCTCCCTCTGACGAGGGACAGTATTTTGGACAGGTGGTCCAAGGCAATACTGAGGGAGGCATGGCGCAGGATACTGATTAAGTTCAGTTGTTGATACAGTCTAAGAAGTTTGGATTTGGAGTTCATTTATGAGCTAGGTCCCATCAGACATCCAGACATTCTAAGACAGGTATTGCTCATTTCGGGAGATGGCTTTCTCCGCGAACTTGAGATATAGAGAGACATAGAAAGAAACTTCACAGTGGATCCACTCGCTGAGGCTATTCCTCGAACGCAATAGTTTCACAAAAGAGCTTTGTGAGACTGACTGGTAGAGGAGTTGGGTGTTCGGTATCACACGGGCTGTGAGTATGCGACATCGCAATAATTAGCCTTGAGTGCAAGTGGGAGATTGTTGGAGATAGTGCCCTCAGAGTCAATTATTGGATCACAGGCACGTGATTGCAATGATTGAGGGAGGACCTATCCCAGGAGGACAGTCTTACTCGAGATGATAGTATGCTATCTGGTTTATCTTTATCATCGTGTACTGCTTTAGGTGACCTGACATGTCGCTATTACACGTTGATAGAGCCCCTAGGATTCTTGCTTGACGACCAGCAGTATGATGGCGATCATATACGTGGGAGCTGGTAGTCTATAAGCACATCCTTAAAAGGTCCCTAGTCGTGGGAGTTTCGAGACTGGGCATCGATACTCCATTAGTAGGCTAGTGTATACAGTCGAGACCCCGACGAGGGGCGGTGGCCGGTCTCACAAGCCACTGGTGTCAGTTGGTTCACCTAAGATGTATACAGGTGCTCATTGGGTTATGAGTACACCGGACAGGACTCGCCGGGAACCTGCTAGTTGGTCTTATACCAGACGTCAGATAGCAGTTCCCAGGTGACATGTGTACAGGTTAGTTCATCGACCTGAGATCGTCATTTGTCTCGTGTGAGTTCCCACTGTGCTTTGATTACTACCCTACCACGGCTCGAAGGAGTCGTGCAAACAGGTTTTAGTTGGGTACAGTCCCGAGCCACATGGAGGCAGTGAGCGGATCTGCAGGGGTTCGTCTCTCCCGGTATTGGGGGTGAGGTCGCGCTGTGTCTAGGAGAGCCATTACGCATAGCCCTCGGCCGAGGCAGGAGATTTACTGGTAGGTATTCCAGTAGTATCTCAGGGCGTTCTGGGCTACGCTCCGACACGACTTGTACCGCTTTTGGGGGTCTGACTTTTACCAACCCCCTAGGCCCGCCATGCGATACTCATAGACGAACGGACCGGACTGTACGGATATTGTCACTGTCAGGCTCAGTTGGGTGTCGGGGTGAGCTTCCTCATCGACGTCCCTTTTGGTCAATAGCTGGTGGCCCGTCATGTATTGGCTTATACCTCTGACGTGCCAGTGGTTAAATCCACAGCCATAGTATTGACGAGTCTTTAGAGTCCACCACACTTTCAGTTACTCAGCTTTCGGGCGAAACGCTGTAGAGGCCGTATGGAGATATGGCAGGGTCCGATCAGATACGTGCGGTATTGCACGGATCAGGATCAGACAGTTTGTACTAGTCGCCGTACAGTTATATGGCAGGGTTCGATCAGATACGTGCGGTATTGCACGGATCAGGATCGAACGGATTTTACTAGCCGGCTTTGGTTTAAGCCGGTACTAGTTTAGTACAGTGTAGATTTTGTCTCATTGCATTTGTATCCGGTCGGAATACAGATGCGGGTGTGTATGCACAGTGTCGGGGTTTTCCTGTAATTTATTACGGGACCAGTTCTCTGGAGTTGCCAGTTTGCATTCCGTTCCGGCCGGTTTTCCTTTGTTCTTTCCCGGCCGGACTTTTCCGATGGAGGGGGTAATTTGCAGTTTTGCAAATTACACTTTGTGGGGGGGTTTCTTGCAAAAGTGTTTATTATGATATCTTTCAACCATGCTTTGTGTGATTGAAAGGGTATGGGTTTGACTTGATGTGAGTATGGTTGATGTTTGGTTGACTTTGGATATGGTCACCTCCTTCTTGATCCTACACTCACCTCCCTTGTATTAGATTTTCCCTTCACCATTTCCATAAAAGACTTGGCCGGCCACTTCTTTTGTTGATGATGGATCATTTCATTTTTGGTGAGGGTGTGGGAAAATTAATGTTCCATATCATTTTTCATTGCCTCAAAAATCCCCAAGTTCATATCACCTTGATTCCTCCATCATGGCAACAAAACCCCATTGAGACAAAGCGTATTCTACACTACATTCTACAGCACTTCTTGGGCATGTCGAGTTGCCGGCTTCATGCTCGAGTTGCCTCGGTATTGAGGCGGGAGCCCGTAAAAGAAGAAGGCGATGTGGTGCCCTTTCCGGCGAGGAGGCGACGATGTGGAGGCAACACTTTCCGCGGGAGATCGGGATGATGACGAGAAGACCGGAGGACTCGGATCACTCGGTATACTTCTCACCCCATCTCTAGTTAGCTAGCGTAGGTTAATGGTAAACGATCCGGGTTTTTCTTTGTCCGCGGTAGCGCCGATTTCCGAGCAAGGAAAATTTTTTATTCCGCAATTTGGCCTCGAGTAAGACGGCCGGGGCGCTGCCGTGGCGCAACAACAACCAGATTCCCATCGCCGAGAAAGACCAGGACAAAATCACTTTCACTTGTCCTTTCGGCACATTCGCATATCACCGCATGCCCTTTGGACTATGCAATGCTCCCGTTACCTTCCAGCGGTGTATGATGGGAATTTTCTCTGACATGGTTGAGAAATTTTTGGAGATATTCATGGATGTTTTCTCCATCTTTGGCGATTTGTTCGACGAGTATCTGAAATATCTTGATGCTGTCTTTACACGATGTAAGGATAAAAATCTCACTTTAAACTGGGAAAAATGCCACTTCATGGTACGTAAAGGAATTGTCTTAGGACATATCATTTCGCGAAATGGCATCGAGGTTGACAAAGTAAAGATTGATGTAATTTCTAACCTCCCTGCTCTGAAATGCGTCAGAGGTATACGATCTTTCCTTGGCCATGCCGGTTTTTACAGACTGTTTATCAAGGACTTTAGCAAGATTGCTAGGCCCTTGACTCTTCTTCTGGCTAAGGATACCACGTTCAACTTCGACTCGGGCTGCTTGACTGCTTTCGAATCACTGCGAAGCTCACTCACCACTGCTCCCATTCTTTCTTCACCTGACTGGTCGCATCCTTTTGAGATTATGTGTGATGCATCTGACTTTGCTATCGGTACGGTCCTAGGACAACACATCGATAAGATGTTGCACGTAATCTACTATGCGAGCAGAACCCTGAATGATGCCCAAATGAATTACATAACAACCGAGAAAGAGTTTTTTGCTGTTGTGTTTGCTTTAGAGAAATTCATGCCCAATCTGATCGGCTCCCCAGTCATTGTCTACACCGATCATTCAACTCTGCGACATCTTTTTGCGAAAAAGGATGCAAAATCTCGGTTAATACGTTGGATTCTCTTACTTCAAGAATTTAACCTTGTCATTAAGGACAAAAGAGAATGTGAAAATGTAGTAGCCGATCATCATTCAGGACTTCCTTATTCGCCGACGCTCCTTCTCCCAATCAACGATACTTTCCCTGATGAGCAACTCTTGATGGTATCTTGCGAACCCTGGTTCGCAGATATTGTGAACTACCTGGCGACTGGACTCATACTTAACGATTGGTCGAGTCAGGTCAGACTTAGATTTTTATCCTAAGTAAAACACTTTTACTGGGACGAACCCTACCTGTTCAAGTATTGTCCAGACCAAATCATCCGACGGTGTGTGCCGGAGAACGAATTCAAGAGTGTGTTGTCTTTTTGCCACGATTAAGCGTGTGGCGGGCACTTTGGCCCAAGAAACACAGCTGAGAAAGTCATGCAATGTGGCTTTTAATGGCCAAAACTTTTCAAAGATACACATGAATACTGCAAGACCTTCTCCCTGTGCCAACATTTGGGCCGGATTTCCAGGCGAAATGAGATACCGCTCCAACCAATATTGGTCGTTGAGATGTTCGAAGTTTGGGGAATTGATTTCATGGGCCTGTTTCCCAAATCTTTTGGGAACCTGTACATTCTTTTAGCTATTGATTATGTCTCCAAATGGGTCGAGGCAGTTCCGAGCCGGACTAATGACAACAAGGTTGTCATTAAATTCCTTACAGAAAACATCTTTTCCCGGTTCGGGCACCCTCGCGCTATCATTAGCGACAATGTGACGCATTTCTGCAATAGTACTTTCGAGGCCTTGATGCGGAAATACTCAATCAATCATAAGCTATCCATGCCCTACCACCCCCAAACAAGTGGGTAAGCCGAAGATTCAAATCGGCAGATCAAGCAGATTCTAGAGAAAATGGTTTCCAAGAATCGTAAAGATTGGTCTTTGAAATTAACCGATGCCCTTTGGGCATTTCGAACTGCATATAAGAATGATCTTGGCATGTCTTCTTATCGGCTTGTGTACAAAAAGGCTTGCCACCTCCCTGTGGAAACCGAACATCATGCTATTTGGGCGATCAAAGAGCTGAATCTCAATCTTGAAGATGCGGGCAACTATCGGAAGCTGCAACTGAACGAACTAAACGAGCTTCGGGATGAGGCATACGACAACGCGGTTATTATAAAGAACCGAACGAAGGTGTTTCATGATAAACACCGTACGCGCAAAACCTTCACGCCTGGACAACAGGTACTTCTTTATGATACCCAACTCCATTTCCATCCCGGTAAACTTCGATCTCGCTGGTGTTGGTTATGTATATGCCCTAGAGGCCATTATTGTACATATGTTGTATATTATAGTGGATGCTTGGATATATACAGAGAGAGGACTTTCTTGCTCGACATGACAGTATGCTATCTGGTTTCACTTGTTAGTGTATATGCCCTAGGGGCCATTACTGTATCATACTAGTTTGTATATTACTTGATGGAAGCTTGGGATATTCACAGTTGTAAATACATTCTTGCTCGAAATGGTAGTATGCTACTTGGTTTGTCTCTGCTTTAATATGTGCATGTGTTTCTTTTAGCATATCGCTGATATACATATTAGTAGAGCCCTTAGGATCTTTGCTTGATTACCAGCGTTGTGATGGCGCTCACACTCGTGGGAGCTGGGTGATCTATAAGCACATCCTTATACAGGTCCCTAGTCGTTGGACTATCGAGACAGGGCATCGATACTCCGGAGTAAACTAGCGTATGCGCTTCTCATCCCAGCGTGGGAGACGGTCTGTCCCACAGCCGTCAGTACGTCGTACTTGAGATAGTATGCGGGTGCTCGTTAGGTTACGAGTACACTGGACAGGACACGTCGGGAACTGTTAGTTGGTATTATACCTATCGTCAGTTATCAGTTCCCAGGTGACATGAGTACAGCTTAGTCTGCTGACTTGACACTGTCACTTCGCCTCAAGTGTGTTCCCACTGCACTTTGATTACTACCCTACCACGGCTCAAAGGAGTCGTGCAAACATGTAGTTTTTGGGTGCAGTCCCGAAGCACTTGGAGGCAGTGACGGTTAGACAGGATTCGTCTCTCCCGGTATTAGGGGTTGACATCACGCTGTGTCCAGGAGAGCCATTACACGAGTAGTCCCTGGCCAGGACAAGCGAGATATACTGGTAGGTTTCCAGTGTTATCTCAGGGTGTTCTGGGCTACACTCCGACACGACTTGTACCGCTATTAGGGGACTGACGTTCACCGCCCCCCTAGGCCCGCCATGCGACGTATCAGACGAACAAACCAGACTGTACGGAGATTGTCACATACAGGCTCAGTAGGAGTTCAAATGGGGTTCACCTCGTCAGTCTTCTTATCGACATCTACCTGGGGACCGTTACGTACAGCTAGTGCCGCTTGCGGTCTATGGTTAAACCCACTGCCGGCGTAGTGTCGAGTCTTTAGAGTCCCACACAGAGAGCTATTCGCCTTTAGGAAAAATGAATAGAGGTCGCATGGTTTTGCGACAGGGTTCGTTCACATCCGCGCACTTGTGCACGTTTGCTGTCCGGACAGCTTATACTAGCGGGCTTTGGTTTAAGCCAGATCCTAGTATAGATTTAGGATTGGTTTTTTCTCTTTGTATTCGTGTTCCTCGGATCACGAATACGGGTGCGTATGCACAGTTGCTTGAGACAGAGGGAGAGGACTTTGATTAGGGTTAATGACTATTGTCATTTTATTAACCCTAATGCTTATGTGTGTATTATGGTTAATTGATATTAGTTTAAATAATTGTGCATGGTTATGGTTGTTGACCATTTGACCTCCTTGACTTGTTGACCTAGGTTGACACTTTGACCATCATCATTTCATTTGGAAGATGCTCTTTGATCCTTGCAAATTGCATTAAAAATGAAATGATAATGGTCATGTCTTGATTAACCTTGACAATTATCTAGCTAATTATCTAATTACAATAATTCACACATATATGAGAGAATGCTTCATATTATTCTCTCATTCTATTATTGACTTTCTCTCTCTTGTTCTTCCTCTCCCTCAAGCTCTCCCCTCTCATGTGTTGAGAAACACTTGAGCTTGAGAAAAACCTCTTCTTGATAATCTCTACTCTCATCTAGGGTTTAAGGATTAGCACTTCTTGCACCCTAGTTACTTCTAGCTTGGAGTTGAAGCCAAAGGTTGAGGCTTTCGGGTGGATCTTTCTTCGACGTGAGAAGACGACAAAGGTGACCTCTTTCCACTACTCCAAGGAGCAAGGAGAGAAGGACATAAAGCCCTAGGTATAACCCTTCCAACACTTAGCTAGTTTCTGGTTAGCTTTAGCTTGTTTTTGTTTAGCAAAGATCCTTCATAGTCTAGTCCATGTTGCCTAAGTTCATAAAAATTCGATTTTTATTCCGTTTTCCGCCTCTCCGCAAGCACCGGGGTGGGCAACGTGGACTTACATTGGTATCAGAGCCTAATTAAACATAAACTAGCTAGGTAGTAAAGTGTATGGAAGTTCGACCGAAAAAAAAATCGAAAAACCGAGTTTTCAAAACCCTAAGTTTCTGTTAAAATTTTTTCTGTTCAAAATAAAATTTGTCATACACCTAAAATCATCTCATGGTTTTTTGAAGAAAGCCACCAAAAACGATCCAAAGATTCGACCAAAGAGTCACGGTTTCGCGGCAATAGCAAGCTATTGCCGCGCAACCTCGGCCATCTTAGCTCTTCTCTGGGTCGAGTTTGGTGCAGTGTATTTCTGGCTTGGTTTTGGGATTTTTAAGATGGTTTATAAGTGCCCAGATTTTCCAGAATAGAAATTTGTTTTTGAGGGCCTATAAATCCGTATTTTTATCGAACTTCACTGCACTTTGACTATAAGGGTTATATCTGTGATGTTTATATGTATTCAACGTCGGCTAATCGCTATATGTCGATTAGTCGGGGTTATACATATCTGTGATCTGTGTTTGATGTTGGTATGTGTATATGAATGTGTTGGATTGTCGCGGGTGAATAGCCGGGGTGGATGTGAGATGAGTGTTTCTTTTTCTTTCATTCATTGTAATATGTAAATTGATGTAATATTAATATTTGTATGGCCGCACAACCAGGTCGGGGTTGTAGCCGTCATTGTATAATTCATTTTACTGTTTTTTGCTCCTAGGATAGACCCATGGAGGGGGTGCACAAACTACCGGGTATCTCGAAGTGCCGAGTGGCCTACTCACGGTGGTGAGGGGGGTTGCTTCGCTTCGGGTACTTGGCGGGTAGTTTACCGCACCCGTAGGGGTCTTGGGTGGGGTATTGGCTATTCACCGCGACCGTGTAATCCGCTTTTCGTTGCAGGCTCGAACGGATTGCGGATTCCTAGTATATCCAATGTATTCATCTGTGATCTGTAATGTCTATCATTGCTATATATTTATATATGATAACTATTTAGGCGTTGCTTATGTTTTACAGCCGCGCTAGCCCAGCCCCCGCTCTGTCGTTAGTTAAGTAACCTAACGGGTGATGACGGGGCCCCGTGGCGAATGCGAATGGCATAAGCGTACGTCATATTTTGGTTGTTTTCTGTAATGGTAGGATTAAATGATGGGACGCATTAAAAGAACTAATGCAAGAAAATAAAACAAGTAAAAGTCGATTGGAACACTTTGAAAACCACTCGGTTCTTTTCAAAACTAAACTTTTAAACGCGGAGCTTGAACCACTCCTTTTAAAAGCTATCTCGTTCCATCGATTATATCAAGTTCACTACGTTCACGGTTTCGCCAAAACCATCCGTAGCCCTCCGTCGTTTCGTATGGATAGTCGATAGTATTCAAGCTGTGTTTGTTGGCCAAACTCAAGGCACAGTGTTTGGTAGCTATTGGGTATTCATATGTAGCATAGATAGATGCGTTGATTTGGGACAGTCGTACTACCTTGTTGGCCAAAGTCAAGGGTATGTGCGGGTGGGTTCAAATTAACCTGGATAATGACTGGTAGAACTTGACATGTGACTTATGATTTGTTGGCCAAAGTCAAGGTCATAAGAGCATGGGGCAAAAATCCACATCGGGAGTTTCATAAGTACTGAAACTTGCTAGCGCTGTATACCATTTGGAGTGTGATGATTCTGGTAGGATTCCTTCGGTTTTATCACGCAATGATATTTGGATCCCGATCCTACTGTGAGTATATGCTACTCCTCGGGAAAACTCTCACTTAACGATCAATGCTATAAACCTAGTAGGTGTCTAGAAAGGTGTTAGCAGGGCTACGCCTACAGGGAAAAGAGGTTACTTAATTAAGGAACTTCGTGAAAGCGTTGGAAAACCTCCCTCGAAGTACCGACACTGGCCTGGCTGAACGGTTAAGCAAGTATTGTACGGTGAGAAAGATCCCGACTAATTCTTCCTTTGTGGTTTGAGGAGGGATTCGAGAGACAGTGGGAGCCATCCTGTTTAGATAAATTAAAAACCAATCTAAACTTGCAAGAGCATCATGCTAAGTGTTTTCTTCTCTCTCTCTTAATTGCAGCGATCCAGTGACTGCACCTAGGTTACATCTAGATAATAAAATGACTGAATCTGACTGTTATGACTGGCAAAGGTCTGTCCAGATGTCCATTTCCCAGGACAAGCGGGGACACTTCTTGACTGATCCAACCCCTGCCGTCTCAGGTCCAGTTTCCCCTGTCATGAATATTGATATTCGTAGGACATCGGAAGAAGACTGTGCGAAAGCCAAGTGCCTCGTGTTAGCCTCAGTTGATGGTATATACCAGAGGCAGCACGAGAAGATGGACTCAGCTTCTATCTTCCTCCATAACAAAGTTTTATATGGAGAGCAATCTCGTATCGCAAGATATGAGACCTCGAACGAATTGCTTCCAGTGAGGTTGGCTATCGGGTCATCTGTAGGGGGCAACGTCCTTACAGAGACCAGCTCTTTTGAGCTCTCGGACCTGAAGACCACGTTGAAGAACGGGTTAGATGCTGACTCAGTTCAACAGTCTCTACCTACTACCCTAAAGGAAACTAGGGAAGTAGAAGGAAAGGGAAGGGCAGAAGTTTCTGGAACTGATGTAGTAAAAGAAGGATGTTCCTATTGTTACGGGAATGAACATGGGCAGAAGGATTGCAGGGCTTGTAAAGCCAGTAGCCAGAATTCGAAGCATATTGTGGCTTCGGCTTCGGGTGTGTTTATGATTGAGAACTGTATGTCAGTTAACCCTACTTCCTGGGTATTGGATACCGGATCAGGATCTCATATCTGTAATTCGTTACAGGCTTTGAGAAACCGTAGGGTTATCAGGAAAGGTGATATGACTCTCAGGGTTGCTAACGGAATGAGCATGTATGCTGAATCCGTAGGGGAATATCATCTAGGACTGACAACTGGGCAGATATTGATTCTGCGTGACTGTTTTTATGTGCCAGGTGCGACTTGTAACATCATATCTGTATTCTTACTTTCTAAGGAAGGATATGATTTTACTTTTGTAAGCGATGTAGTAAACATCCACCTAAATCAAGTACTGATTGGGTCAGGTACATTGAAATACGGTATATACATTTTGAATCAAGCTCAGGTCTTCAGTGTCCAGAACACACTTAAAAGAAACTCTCCGGAATTAAATCAGGCTTTCTTATGGCATTGTAGACTGGGTCACATTAATGAGACACGGTTGACAAAGTTACATAAAGAAGGATACTTGGATCCGTTCGAGTACCAGTCTTCACTTGTGAATCATGTCTCATGGGAAAGATGACAAAGACTCCGTTCACTGGACACGGAGAAAGAGCGAGCGAGCTCTTGGGACTCATACACAGTGATGTGTGTGGTCCAATGTCTACACATGCGCGAAGTGGTTATTCATACTTCATTACTTTCACAGACGATTTCTCTAGGTATGGATATGTCTTCTTGATGAAGCACAAATCCGAGGCCTTTGAGAAATTTCAGGAATACAAGAATGAAGTTGAAAAAAAAACAGGCAAAAGTATCAAGACACTGAGATCTGATCGAGGTGGTGAATACTTGAGTGCCGAGTTTCTGGGCTTCTTAAAAGAGAATGGAATTCTCTCTCAGCTTACTCCTCCATACACACCACAACACAACGGTGTATCGGAAAGGAGGAATCGAACCCTATTGGATATGGTTCGTTCCATGATGAGTAAGGCTGAGTTGCCGCGATCCTTCTGGGGTTATGCACTAGAATCAGCTGCATACCTATTAAACCGAGTTCCAACTAAGACTGTGCCTACTACACCATATCAGATATGGTGTGGGAAGAAACCCTATCTTAATCACATTAAGACATGGGGATGTCCAGCTTTTGTAAAAAAGCAGCATGCGGACAAGCTCGAGGTACGTTCGGTACTGTGTAAGTTTGTGGGATACCCAAAGAGCTCCAAGGGATATATTTTCTATTACGCAGAGGAACAAAAGGTTTTTGTTTCTCGTCATGCCCGCTTCTTGGAAACTGAGTTTTTGGAAACCCAGATAAGTGGGAGCGCAATAGAACTGGAAGAAATTCCAGAACCACAAGCTATTACTGAAAGCTTAGTAGAACCAGAAGTTTCAAGAGAACAGGACATCCCAGCGCCACTCCGCAGGAGTAGTAGGCAGTCTCATCCGCCCGAGAGATACTACGGTTTTCTCATTGACGTGGATAGACAGGATTGCACTATGGATTATGGTAAGCCTACTAGCTTCCAGCAAGCCATTCAGAGCGGTGACTCGGTAAAATGGCTGGATGCAATGCGGGCCGAGATGGAGTCTATGTACACCAACAAAGTTTGGACTTTAGACTTTGCTCCAGAAGGGGTAAAACCCGTAGGCTGCAAATGGATCTTCAGAAAGAAGATTGGTGTAGATGGGCAGGTTGAGACCTATAAAGCTAGACTTGTTGCAAAGGGTTTTCGTCAAAGACCCGGTTTGGACTATGACGAGACCTTTTTTCCAGTGGCTATGCTGAAATCCATTCGGATCCTTCTTGCCATTGCTGCCTTCCACGATTATGAAATCTGGCAAATGGACATAAAGACGGCTTTCCTAAATGGAAATTTGGAAGAGTGAGTCTATATGGATCAGCCGGAGGGATTCAATCAGAGTGGGAGCAGCGGTAGATTGTGCAAGTTGCTCAAGTCCATTTATGGACTTAAGCAGGCATCGCGGAGTTGGAACATCTGCTTTGATGATACTGTCAAAGAATTCGACTTTATCAAAAATCCAGATGAACCATGCATTTCCAGTAAGATTGTAGGGAGAACTGTGGTATTCCTCGTCTTGTACGTGGATGACATTCTCCTAATAGGAAATGATATTCCTATGCTACAGTCAGTCAAAGCATTCTTGTCGCAGAGGTTCTCCATGAAGGACCTGGGCGATGCCAACTACAATCTGGGGATCCAGATCTATCGTGATAGATCTAAGAGGATGTTGGGACTTTCACAGTCAAGGTACATCGACACCATACTGAAAAGATTTAGTATGGAAGATTCCAAGCGCGGTAATTTACCGGCTTGTCACGGGATCATCCTCTCCAAAGATATGTCTCCCAAGACTGATTTGGAAAGGGATCGCATGTCAATTATACCCTACGCTTCTGCGGTAGGCTCTATAATGTATGCGATGTTGTGTACCAGACCAGATGTAGCATACGCATTGAGCGTTGTAAGCCGGTATCAGTCGAACCCAGGGGAGAAACACTGGATAGCGGTAAAGAACATTCTCAAGTACCTGAGAAGGACTAAGGAGATGTTCTTGGTGTATGGCGGAAAAGACCTCCATCTCGAGGCCTTTGCTGACTCCAGCTTCCAGAGTGACAAGGATGACTCCAAGTCCATGTCGGGTTATGTCTTTACCCTCAATGGAGGGGCGGTTTGCTGGAAGAGTTCCAAGCAGGAGACCGTTGCAGACTCAACTATGGAAGCGGAGTACATAGCTGCTTGCGATGCCGCAAAGAAAACTGTCTGGATGAAGAAGTTCCTCGCGGAGCTTCAGGTGGTTTCTACCATTGTTGATCCAATACCGCTGTATTGCGACAACAACGGAGCTATAGCTTTAGCGAAGGAACCCAGGTCCCATCAGAAGTCCACGCACATTTTGAGGCGGTACCACCTGATCAGGGAGATCATAGATCGCCAGGAGATCGAGGTGAAGAGAGTAAATACGGAGAACAACACTGCAGATGCACTCACGAAGGCCCTACTCCAGACTCAGTTCGAGCGGCTGATCAAGATGATAGGTCTTCGATACGCCAGTACATGGCCTTAGTGCAAGTGGGAGATTGTTAGTGTATATGCCCTAGAGGCCATTACTGTATCATACTAGTTTGTATATTACTTAATGGAAGCTTGGGATATTCACAGTTGTATATACATTCTTGCTCGAAATGGTAGTATGCTACTTGGTTTGTCTCTGCTTTAATATGTGCATGTGTTTCTTTTAGCATATCGCTGATATACATATTAGTAGAGCCCTTAGGATCTTTGCTTGATTACCAGCGTTGTGATGGCGCTCACACTCGTGGGAGCTGGGTGATCTATAAGCACATCCTTATACAGGTCCCTAGTCGTTGGACAATCGAGACAGGGCATCGATACTCCGGAGTAGACTAGCGTATGCGCTTCTCATCCCAGCATGGGAGACGGTCTGTCCCACAGCCGTCAGTACGTCGTACTTGAGATTGTATGCGGGTGCTCGTTAGGTTACGAGTACACTGGACAGGACTCGTCGGGAACTGTTGGTTGGTATTATACCTATCGTCATTTATCAGTTCCCAGGTGACATGAGTACAACTTAGTCCGCTGACTTGACACTGTCACTTCGCCTCAAGTGTGTTCCCACTGCACTTTGATTACTACCCTACCACGGCTCAAAGGAGTCGTACAAACAGGTAGTTTTTGGGTGCAGTGCCGAAGCACTTGGAGGCAATGACGGTTAGACAGGATTCATCTCTCCCGGTATTGGGGGTTGACATCGCGCTGTGTCCAGGAAAGCCATTACACGAGTAATCCCTGGCCCGGGCAAGCGAGATATACTGGTAGGTTTCCAGTGTTATCTCAGGGTGTACTGGGCTACACTCCGACACGACTTGTACCGCTATTAGGGGACTGATGTTCACCGCCACCTAGGCCCTCCATGCGATGTATCAGACGAACAGACCGGACTGTACGGAGATTGTCACATACAGGCTCAGTAGGAGTTCAGATGGGGTTCACCTCGTCAGTCTTCTTATCGACATCTACCTGGGGACCGTTACGTACAGCTAGTGCCGCTTGCGGTCTGTGGTTAAACCCACTGCCAGCGTAGTGTCGAGTCTTTAGAGTCCCACACAGAGAGCTATTCGCCTTTAGGCAAAATGAATAGAGGTCGCATGGTTTTGCGACAGGGTTCGTTCACATCCGCGCACTTGTGCACGTTTGCTGTCCGGACAGCTTATACTAGCGGGCTTTGGTTTAAGCCAGATCCTAGTATAGATTTAGGATTGGTTTTTTCTCTTTGTATTCGTGTTCCTCGGATCATGAATACGGGTGCGTATGCACAGTTGCTTGAGACAGAGGGAGAGGACTTTGATTAGGGTTAATGACTATTGTCATTTTATTAACCCTAATGCTTATGTGTGTATTATGGTTAATTGATATTAGTTTAAATAATTGTGCATGGTTATGGTTGTTGACCATTTGACCTCCTTGACTTGTTGACCTAGGTTGACACTTTGACCATCATCATTTCATTTGGAAGATGCTCTTTGATCCTTGCAAATTGCATTAAAAATGAAATGATAATGGTCATGTCTTGATTAACCTTGACAATTATCTAGCTAATTATCTAATTACAATAATTCACACATATATGAGAGAATGCTTCATATTATTCTCTCATTCTATTATTGACTTTCTCTCTCTTGTTCTTCCTCTCCCTCAAGCTCTCCCCTCTCATGTGTTGAGAAACACTTGAGCTTGAGAAAAACCTCTTCTTGATAATCTCTACTCTCATCTAGGGTTTAAGGATTAGCACTTCTTGCACCCTAGTTACTTCTAGCTTGGAGTTGAATCCAAAGGTTGAGGCTTTCGGGTGGATCTTTCTTCGACGTAAGAAGACGACAAAGGTGACCTCTTTCCACTACTCCAAGGAGCAAGGAGAGAAGGACATAAAGCCCTAGGTATAACCCTTCCAACACTTAGCTAGTTTCTGGTTAGCTTTAGCTTGTTTTTGTTTAGCAAAGATCCTTCATAGTCTAGTCCATGTTGCCTAAGTTCATAAAAATTCGATTTTTATTCCGTTTTCCGCCTCCCCGCAAGCACCGGGATGGGCAACGTAGACTTACATCACTTTTTCTAAACATGTTGACTTGTATTGTGTTACTGTCTTGCTCTCACATGTTGATAAAGCCCTTAAGATATGTACTTGACTACTAGGACTATGATGGAGATCATACAATTGGGGCCAAGATAGTCCACGAGTACATCCTATAATTGTTCCTAGTCGAGGGTGTATCGAGACAGGGCATCGATACTCCAGAGTAGACTAGCGTATACGCATCTTGACCCATATGATGGGCGATGGATGATCCCACATCCATTAATGTTTGACATCAAAGATGGTGTACGGGTGCTCAGTGAAGACTGGGTACATTGAACGGACTCGCCGAGAACTCCTAGATGGTATTATACCTATCGTCAGATAGCAGTTCTCTGGTGACACTGGTACAGGTTAGTCTGTAGACCCGAGATCGTCATAGAGTCTTGTGTGTTTCCCACTGTGCTTTGATTTCAACCTTACCACGTTCAAGAGAACATGCAAAATGGTGGCTTTTGGGTACAGTCCCGAATCACATGGAGGCAATGAGCGATAGGAGGGGTTTCGTCTTTCCCGGTATTGGGGGTTGATGTTGCGCTGTGTTCGATTGGCTATAACTGGAAGTCCCTGGCCAAGGCTGATATGGAGACATACTGGTAAGTGTTATCAGTAGTTTCTCGTCCCGTTATGAGCCTCACAACGACACGACTTATTGGTTACTGGGTCTGACGTTGACCACACCTAGACTGGATATGCGACATATCAGACGAAGAGACCTGACTGTACGGTAGTGTTACTGATTGGATTCGCAGGAGTATGTATAGGCTTGCTTGTTGATCTTCTGATCGCTCAATACCCGGGTGGCCGTTACATTTAGCTGTCCACTTGCGGCTTATTGGTGTTTGATATGATCACTTACTGCCAGCGTATTGACGAGTCTTTAGAGTCCTACACAGAGGTTTCCTGGCTCAAGAAAAAGGGAGTAGGAGCACATATGTAATATGTGCGGGACCGAGATTGATACCAGTATGTGATACCGTATTCTATTCTCGCGATATGTGATATCGGCCGGTTATATAAGATATAGCCGGGTTATCGGATTAAGTGTTGATTCGATGAAATGATACATTTTGTATTAGTCGGTTATATGTGATATAGCCGGATTATTAAAACAAGTATTGATTTAACAATTTAATGTATAATTATATATTTGATATATTAAATTACATTAACTAATATGTGCTCACTTAAGTATTTCATTTTCTCGCATTTGGATACATTTAACATATATGTGATATATGTTTAATGTATTATTTTCTTTTGTTACAAAATTATATATATGTGATATGTATAATTGTGACATGTTAGGTTATACATGCGACTTGTGTGTATGAGAATTACACCATGCTATTGTGATAAATGTTGAGTTTATATTTATTTTAGCAAATTCAAAATTGTGGATAATTAGTCATGAGCTTGGATGAAGCTTGAAGAACATTGACTAAGTCAACCAATTTTGTTTTGGCTAAGATATTTATTAACCTAAACCTAATCACTTTGACCATGGTCTTTTCTCTACAAGGGTTAAGCCATGACATAAACCCATGGTTGCATTTCTAACCCCATACAACTCTCATTCTCTTCATCACTTGAGCTTCTTCTTCTTCATCTCATTCTTGCTCTCTAGCTTTTGAGGAAAAGATGAAATACTGTGAGAAATTAAATACTAAAGTGAGAAAAATTCCTACTTCATCATCCTCTACTATACTAGCCATTTAGATTAGGGTGGTAGCTTCACTAATTCCATAATTAGTGAAGTCATAGCTTGAGTTCGTGTTTCCTCGAAGTAGATCATCTTGGATTTTGAAGACTTCAAGCAAGCATGCATCATACACCGTGTGGAGCCTCTCAAGAGTCCGGGAGCTCGATGATCGCAGCGAAGGGACCACAACAAGGAGCTATAGAAGTGAAAGAGAGGACTACAAAGGTTGTAATCCCTAATAACTTAGAAGTAATGTTGTTTACTTGATGTTTCCGTATGAATCTCTAGTTAAAGATCTTGTTTAGGGTTGTTTAAGAATGGCAAAATTTTAATTTCGAATGGATGATGCCGCCCGAACCCTTGCTGTTGTGCTTAGGAACCTTACAGTGGTATCAGAGCCTAGCTAGAGAATTAGACGGATTGTGTAGGATTACTACTCCGAAACGCCCGATTCTAAACCCTAGTTTCTATCGAAATTTTCTGAGAGTCAAAATATTTTTTTAAACAACTGCAGAATGTTATATGAGGTACAATATAAACACAGTAGAAAATTGAACACCCTTCGCCGGATTTTGGCCGAGCAAAACCCTTCAAAAACCGAGCAGGCCGGTCGTACAGTGAAGTCCGGGGTTCAATTTTTTACAGTGTTCCAGTCTCTCGGTTTTGGTATTTCGAGTGTTGTCTGTTTTTGCTAAATTTGCATGTGATGTTATCTTTATGCATTGGCTATTCAGAGTGCTTCATATTCGTAATTCTAGTTTGTTTTTGGGTTATTTAGACGGTGTTAAAAAGTTCGATCGGATATCAAATACCCACTTTAACCCTTGCCGGAAATTTTTCCAAGATTTGGATTTTTTCATTGTTAAAGAACGTTTAAATATCGTGCAAGTGATGCGGTTGACCCTCTAGAAGAACGAAACCCTAACTCGATTCTGTGACCGTAAGAACCGCTGCTAAATCCTAGGGTTTGCGGTAGTTCCACGGTGCCACAGGTGAGACATTGGTTGACCCTTCTACGGCTGGTTCATAGGCACTGTGACATGTACTGAGTATTTTTTAAACCGCGCTCAAGTGTTGAGGTTTTTGGGAAATTTTGGGTGTTTGTTGATTCGATCGGAATGTTTAACGTTGTCTAGCTTTTTCTGTAATGTAATACAATATGTGGAATCCATATAGATAGGCATGAAATCCGAAGTATGTGATATTTCGGGTTTATGATGTCTATGGCGATTGTGGATTCCAAATGTTGTAGTTTGACATTTTCTTTTCTGCGACCGTAAGTGTAATATGTGGTGTTTCGCCGGTTTCTGTGCTATATGTTAACGACAATTGGGATATGCATATTTACTTACGTTGTTGACATGCGATGTTATGTGTTACTGTGATATGTTATATTGGATCGTTGTGTTTTGAATAGCCGGGGGTTTCATGTAAAATTCATTGTATGTAATATTCTTTTATTGGGGCACTTCCGGATTGAGGATGATGTCACCTTTGTTGTATATTATTTACTTTTCCGCATTAGGATAGACCCAAGGAGGGGAGCACAAGTAACCGGGTTCTAAAGTCCAGTGGGAGACCAACTCGAGGAGTCGAGTCCGGGTCTCCTAACTCTAGAATTGGTAGGGTTGCTTGCCGCTCTCGTAGGAGTCTAGGGATATGGGTTTGGATATTCATCGCGACCGTGGAATCCGTGTTTTATACAGACTCAAAATAAAACACGGACCTCCTAGTATATCCAATATTTCATATGTTATCTTCTGCTGCTAATATTCTGTGATGTGATCATTATATATGCGTGAGACGAATGCTTTATTATTATATATATGATATATAAGAAACGTTGCTTATGTTTTGCACCCGTGCTAGTCTCGCCCCGGTATGCCGTTAGTTAAGTAACCTAACGGTGCATAACGGGACACTGTGGCGAATGCGGATGGCATAAGCGTACGTTGTATTTTCGTTTCTTCTGTGATGCTTAGGAAGCATAAATGATGGGACTTCATTAATGAAATTAATGAAAGAAAAAGAAACCTAAAAGTTGTTGTAGAATCAAATTTTCAAAAAGGGTAGCTCTAGTTTTTGCTTTGCATAGCGGTATTCCTTGTAGAATATCCAACACTTTATTCGATAAGGAAAGAGCCGAGATCCCTTCACCGGGAGTGACCTCTTTAGCGATACTAGCAGATGCTATAACTCACTCGGTTTTGTTTTTAATTGCTTATATAGTTCTTGCTTTGCATAGTGGTATTTGTGAAATATCCTGCACCTTATTCGATAAGGAAAGAGCCGAGATCCCTTCACCGGGAGTGACCACTTTAGCGAAACTAGTAAAAGCCTAAAAAACACTCCTTTTCAAAATCACTTGTTTCTACAACGATATCAAGTTCATTACGCAAAAGGTTTTCTGAAAAACCTATCGTAACCCTCCGTTTTTTCAGATAAGTAATATTTAATATTCGTGCTACGGTAGTTTGGCCTGCGTCAAGGCGTAGTGTACGGTAGCTGATTAGTACTTATCTGTAGCATAAGATGCGATTGGATTATGGTATTCGTACATCGTTGTTTGGCCTGCGTGAAGGGTCGTACGGGTGGGTTTAATTCAATCAGGAAATGCACGGGTTGAACGTGACTAGCGGACTATGGGTTGTTTGGCCTGCGTCAAGGTCTTAGGACGCTAGGCGTAAAAAGTATTAACGGGAATTTCAAGTTTTGAAATTTGCAATGAGATTGCATACCTTCTATAAGATAGTTGGATCCCGATACCCACTGCGAGTAAGAGTTACTCCTGGGAGAATTTTACACATCACAATTAGCCGATCAACTAGATGTCTAGAAAGGTGTTAACGGGGTTATGCCTCTGGGAAAATGAGGTTTATTCCGTGCGAAAGCACGGGGAACCTCCCTCAAAGTACCAACACTGGCTTGGCCGAAAGATTGGCGAACTTATAAAGTGTAATTAATCCCGGCTAGTTTTACCTTTTAGGGTTTGAAGGAAGATTTGATAAAAACAGTAGGAGCCATCCTGATTAGAAAAGATAATAACCAATCTAATCTTGTAAGAGCATACGCTAAAGTGTTTTCTTCTTCTCTCTCTCCAGGTAGCGACCATGTCAGGCCTTAATCAAGATAATAATATGGATGTATTGACTGAACCCGCTTGTTATACTGAGAAGGGGAACGTTGGTTACATTCTTTCTTATAATTATTATAAGACTGAGCGGGAAATAGGGGAATATCCGGATTCTCACACCGCCCAAAACAAGAATAAGCATGTTGATGCATCTTCTTCGGGTGTGTTTGTTATCGAGAACTGTTTCTCAGTTCACTCTACGTCCTGGGTATTAGATACCGGATCAGGATCCCACATATGTAATATGTTACATGGGCTAAGGAAAGGTAGGGAACTGGGAAAGGGTGATCATTCCGTAATAGTAGGGAATGGTGCAAATCTTGCAGCCAAAGCAGTTGTCGAATATCACCTTGTATTACCAAATGTTAATACATTGATTCTGAACGAATGCTATTATATTCCGACCCTGATATGCAATCTTATATCAGTTTCTTTATTAAGTAAAGAAGGATATAATTTTGTAGTAGAGGATAATGTTATGAAAATCTTCCTGAATCAAAAGTTGATTGGATCAGGCTCGTTAAATAATGGCATATACGTTCTAAATCAAACCACAGTTCTTAACATACAAAACACACACAAGAGGAAGAGTTCAGAATTGAACGAATACTTCTTATGGCATTGGAGACTAGGTCATATCAATGCGACACGACTAGATAAGTTACATAAGGATGGATATTTGAATCCATTCCAATTTTCATCTTATGACACTTGCCAGTCATGTCTCAAAGGCAAAATGACCAAAACTCCGTCTCTTGTGGAGACGGAGAAAGAGTTACAGAACACTTGGGACTTATACATAGTGATGTATGCGGTCCTATGTCTATACATGCCAGGAATGGTTCCTCATACTTCATTACATTCACTGACGATCTCTCAAGAGACGGACATGTGTTCCTGTTGAAATACAAGTTTGAAGCTTTTTAGAAATTCAAAAAATATAAGAACGAAGTAGAGAACCAAACGGGTAAAAGTATTAAGATCCTTCGATCTGATCAAGGAGGAGAATGCTTGAGCAATAAGTTCCGGGACTATCTAAAAGAGAATGGGATTCTCTCTTAGCTTACACCTCCCTATACACCACAGCACAACGGTGTATCGGAACGGAGGAATCAGACCCGCTGAGTTACCCTATTCGATATGGTGCGCTCTATGATGAGCACCGCTGAGTTACCTATTTTCTTTTAGGGATATGCACTGGATGTAGGGTTCCTTAGCACCCTCACGGTGTTTACTAGGGCATCGAACATGCCATTTCAAAATTTCTAGAGAGCTAAAGAACCCGAACGAGGATCGAACTAGAGACTTAGGGTTTTCTAGATTGTAAACTCTTTACAAACTAAACGGAAGAAGGAATACAACCTTTGTAGACCGGTCCTTCACTTTAATAGCTCCGTGTAGTAGTCCCTTCGCTGCGATCACGAACTCCCGGACTCTAGAAAGGATCCCATGAAGATATGAACAAGCTTGCATCGAAGTCTTCGAGGCCGAAGATGATATATGTCGAGGAGACACTAGCTCATGCTACCTCTTCACTAATGATGTGGTTAGTGAAGAAAACACCCTAAACTAAATGGCTAATAGTAGAGGATGATGAAGTAGGAAGTTGGCTCACTTTAGTTTTATTTTTCTCACAATAAATCATCACTTAGAAAAAGCTAGCAAGCTTTTTCTCTTGAGGAAGAAGAAGAAGTGATGAAGAAAATGAATGAGAGAATGAGCTTAGAATTGCAACCATGGTGAGTTAGTGTCATGCCTAACTCATGTAGAGAATAAACAATAGTCTAAGGTTAAGGGTTGGGTTAACAAATATCTTAAGCAATGACAAAAGAGTGGACTTGGTCAATGTTCTATAAACTTCTACAAGCTTATCCATGACTAATTTCAAATGTTTTGTGAATTACTTAATGATAAATAAAACCCAAACATAAACCCTAGCATGGTGTGAGTCTCATACATACATGTTGCAAGTGTAACCTAGCATGACACAATAATATATATCACATATATATTTTGTGTACAAAAAGAAAATAATAAAATTAACATATATAACATATATATCAATGTATCATCAAGTGAGAAAAAGTAATACTTAAGTGAGCTAATATTAGTTAATGTAATATAATATATTAAATATATAATCATACATTAAATTATTAAATCAACTCTTGATTTAATAATCCGGTTATATCATATACAACCGACTAATATCATTTGAATCAACTTATCGAATCAACACTTGATCCGATAACCCGGTTATATCATATATAACCGACCGATATCATATATCGCGAGAATGGAATGCGGTATCACATACACACATTAATCTCGGTCCCGCACATATCACATATGTGCTCCTACTCCGTTTCGCATGAACCAGGAAATCTCTGTGTAGGACTCTAAAGACTCGTCAATACGCCGGCAGTAGGTGATGATCATATCAAACACCTACAAGCCGCAAGCGGTCTTCTAAACATAAAGGCCACACGGGTATTGAGCGCTCAGAAGATCAACAAGCAAGCCTGCTAGTACTCCTGCGAATCCAATCAGTAACACTACCGTACAGTCCGGTCTCTTCGTCTGATATGTCGCCTATCACACCCTGGGGATGGTATAACGTCAGACCCCAATAGCCTGATAAGTCATGCTGATGCAAGGTCCATAACGGTTCAAGAAACTACTGATAACACTTACCAGTAAATCTCAGCAACCTTGGCCAGGGATTTCCTGTTATAGCCAATCGAGCATAGCGCAACATCAACTCCCAATACCGGGAGAGACGAAACCCCTCCTATCGCTCATTGCCTCCATGTGACTCGGGACTGTACCCAAAAAACCACCTTTTTGCACGATCTCTTGACCGTGGTATGGTGGAAATCAAAGCATAGTGTTCTATTAGAGAGGCTGAGGTTCGTTGGAGACTATTGAATCCTTTGGTTTTACCAAATCATCAGCTGTTAGTATGTCTAGCTGTAACTCCTTCCAGTTCTACCTCATGTCTACTAATTTCATCACAAGAAATTCCTTTTCTAAAAAGGTGGCATGCTGAGAAACAAAACACCTTTTGCTCCTCAGAGTGGTAGAAGATATTCCCTTACAAATGTTTGGGATATCCTAACAAACTTGTACAGAACTGATCTTGCCTCGAGCTTGTCCGGATTCTGCCTTTCAACATAAGCCGGACAACCCCATATCTTAACTCGATTAAGACATGGTCTCTTCCCACACCATATCTCATATGTAGTGGTAGGCCCTGATTTGGACGGAACCTCATTCAATAGGTATGCAGCTTCTCAAGTGCATAACACTCAAAAGACAACAGGTAACTCAGCAGTACTCTTCATAGAGCGCTCCATATCTCATAGGGTGCGATACACCGTTGTGCTGTGGTGTACTCGAAGGAGTAAGCTGAGAGAGAATCACATTCTCCTTTAGATAAACCAGGAACTCCATGCCCAAGTATACTCCACCTCGATCACATCGAAGGATTTTAATACTTCTATCCTTCTGGTTCTTCAACTTCAAGCTTATATTCCTTGAATTTCTCAAAAGTCTCAGACTCGTGTTTCAACAGGAACACATGTCCGAATCTTGAGAGATAATCAGTGAATATAATGATGTTTGAAGAACCAACCCTGGCATTTTGTAAACATCGGACCGTATACATCATCATGTATCTGTCCCAAGAGTTCACTAAATCTTTCTCTGTTTCCAGTAAATGGAGTATTGGTCAATTTATCTTTGAGACAAGACTGGTAAGTATCATAAGATAAAAATTCGAACAGATTCTCATATTCATCCTTATGTAACTTAGCTGGTCATGTCGCATTGATATGACCTAGTCTACAATGCTACAAGATGGATTCGTTCATTTATGAACTTCTCCTCTTGTTTGTGTTCTACATACTTTGAACTGTGGTTTGATTTAGAACGTATATGCTATTATCTAACGTGCCCGATCGAATCAACTATTGATTCAGGAAAATGTTCACAACATTATCCTCCAATACAGAATTATATCCTTCTTTAACTCAGTAAAGAAACCGATGTAATGTTGTATATCAGGTTCGGTATGTAATAACATTCGTTCAGAATCATTGTATTAATACAAGGTGGTATCTGCCAACTGACTTGGCTGCAACAATTACACCATTCTCTAACACTTGGAGACATATCACCCATTCTCAGTTCTCTACCTTTCTGTAGCCTATGTAACATATTACATATGCAGGATCCTTATCCGGTATCACATACCTGGGACGTAGTGGATACTGAGAAACAGTTCTTGGTAACGAATACACCCGAAGAAGATGCATCAACATGCACTTTATTCGATTGGGTGGCATGGGAATCCGGATATTCCCCTATTTCCTGCTCGGACTAATAACAATTATAAGATAGAGCGGAACCAACGTTCCCTAGCACAGTATAATGAGCAGGTTTGGTCAATGCATCCATATTATTATCTTGATTAAGGCATGACATGGTCGCTACCAGGAGAGAGAGAGAAGAAAACACTCTGCGTGCGCTCTTGCAGGATTAGATTGGTTATTAGTTTATCTAATCAAGATGGCTTCCACTGTTTTAGTCAAATCTACCTTCAAACCCTAAAAGGTAAGACTAGCCGGGATTAATTACACCCTACAAGTTCGCCAATCTTTCGGCCATGCTAGTGTCGGTACTTTGAGGGAGCATCCCCGTGCTTTCGCACGGACCTAATTAAAATAAACCTCGTTTTCCCAGGAGTGTAACCCCGTTAACACCTTTCTAGATACCTACTTGATCGGCTAATTGTAATGTGTAAAACTCTCCCAGGAGTAACTCTTACTCGCAGTGGGTATCGGGATCCAACTATCTCATAGAAGGTATGCAATCTCATTGCAAATTTCATCACTTGAAATTCCCGATAATGGTTTGCCCCAAGCGTCCTATGACCTTGACGGAGGTCAACAAACCATAGGCTACTAGTCAAGTTCAACCCGTACATTTCTTGATTAAATTAAACCCACCCGCACAACCCTTGACGGAGGTCAACAAGGCCGAACGACTACCCTAATCCAATCGCATCGTATGCAGCAGATAAGCACTAGTCAGCTACCACACACTACGCCTTGACGGAGATCAACAAACGTAGCACGAATACTAAGTAGTACTTATCTGAAATGACGGAAGGTTATGACAGGTTTTTAAGAAAACCTTTGGTGTAATGAACTTGATATCGTTGTAGAATCGAGTGAATTTTGTAAAGGAGTGTTTTTGAGGCTTTTACTAGTTTTGCTAAAGAGGTCACTCCCGGTGAAGGGATCTCGGCTCTTTCCTTATCGAATAAGGTGCAGGATATTTCATAAATACCACAATGCAAAGCAAAAACTATAAAAGCAATCAAAAGACAATCCAAGTTTGTAGCATCTGCTAGTTTCGCTAAAGAGGTCACTCCCGGTGAAGGGATCTCGGCTCTTTCCTTATCGAATAAGGTTCCAGATATTCTACAAGGAATACCGCTATGCAAAACAAGAACTAGAGCTACCATTTTTTAAACAAGTTTCTACAACATCTTTAGGTTTCTTTTACTTCATTAATCTCATTAATGAAATCCCATCTGTTATGCTTCCTAAGCATCACATAAGAAACGAAAGTAGAAATATTTATTATATCTCATATATATAATATAGGCATTCGTCTCAGAACATATCAAATGATCACATCACAGAATATCAGCAGCAGAAGAATCACATATGAAATATTGGATATATTAGGAATTCCGTGTTTTATTTAAGCCAGTAAAAGCGCGGATTCCACGGTCGTGATGAATAACCAAACCCATATCCCTAGACCCCTACGAGAGCGGCAAGCAACCCTACCAATTCTAGAGTTAGGAGACCCGGTCTTGACTCCTCGAGATGGTCTCCTACTGGACCCTAGAACCTGGTTACTTGTGCTCCCCGCCTTGGGTCTATCCTAATGCGGAAAAGTAAATAATATACATCAATGGTAACATCATCCTCAACCCGGAAGTGCCCCAATAAAAGAATATTATATACAAGCTTTTACATGAATGAAAATGAAAAACTCTCATCTCACATAAAAACCCCGGCTATTCAAAATACGACGATCCAATATAACATACCACAGCAACACATAACATCACATGTCATCAACGTAAGTAAATATGCGTATCCCAATTGTCGTTGACATATAGAACCGAAACTGGCGATACACCACATATTACACTTACGGTCGCAGAAAAGAAAGTGAAAAACTACAACAATTGGAATCCGCAACCACCTTAGACATCATAAATCCAATGTATCACATACTTTGGATTTCATGCCTAACAAAATGAATTCCTTATACATCACATGCCTAACAATTATAAACCCCGCATTTTAGTCTCAATATTGAAAACACTTTCCAATAACCTGTCGGGTAATTCAACAAGATTCCCGATAACCTGATCGAATGTTCGTCGGAAACTTTAGTAGACGGCCGCACCCCCCGATGCCGTCGACGAAGTGCACCTAGGCGGAACACCGCTGCCGCGAGCACCCGAACGAATGCTTTTGGCGACGGGGTTCTCCTACAGTCACTTAGTCGGGGCTATGGGGCGTGGCTATCTAGTAATGTTACCCGGCGAGTATCCGCGTACACTATGTAATTGCGACGGAATTTTGATCCACATCAAAATTCCGTGGCAACCGATCAAATGAGACTAAACTGCTAGATTTACAAAATTCAAACAAGTTATCAAATAACTAATTATAGTGGATTCCAAATATTGTATCACAATCACAGGAAGTTAGGCGACGTTAAATATTTCGATCGAATCAATGAATTCCCAAAATTCCCAGAAAGCTCAACACTTAAGCAGAATTAAAAATGCCCAGAAGCATGCCCTAGTACCTACGGACCAACAGCTGAAGGGCCCGACGCAAGCCTCTTAAGTGACGGCGCGAATCCGCCGCCAAAACCATGTTTTAGTCGCGGATCCGCGGTCACTTAGATGAGTTACGGTTTCGTTCTTCAAGTGTGTCCATAGAATTCCCTGCATGTTTTTCTGAATATTTTTAACATGGAAAAATACAACTTTTGGAAAAATTTCCAGAAAGTGGGAAAATTAGGGTTTTCGGAGTTCGATCGGACTTTTAATTTTGCCTACGCAACACCTAATGCTCTAGCTAGTCTCTGATACCACTGTAGGGTTCCTTAGCACCCTCACGGTGTTTACTAGGGCATCGAACATGCCATTCAAAATTTCTAGAGAGCAAAAGAACCCGATCGAGGATCGAACTAGAGACTTAGTGTTTTCTAGATTGTAAACTCTTTACAAACTAAAGGGAAGAAGGAATACAACCTTTGTAGACCGGTCCTTCACTTCAATAGCTCCGTGCAGTAGTCCATTCGCTGCGATCACGAACTCCCGGACTCTAGTAAGGCTCCCATGAAGATATGAACAAGCCAGCATCGAAGTCTTTGAGGCTGAAGACGATCTACGTTGAGGAGACACTAGCTCATGCTACCTCTTCACTAACGATGTGATTAGTGAAGCAAACACCCTAAACTAAATGGCCAATAGTAGAGGATGATGAAGTAGGAAGTGAGCTCACTTTAGTTTTATTTTTCTCACAACAAATCATCACTTAGAAAAAGCTAGCAAGCTTTTTCTCTTGAGGAAGAAGAAGAAGTGATGAAGAAAATGAATGAGAAAATGCGGCTATAATTGCAACCATGGTGAGTTAGTGTCATGCCTAACTCATGTAGAGAATAAACCATAGTCTAAGGTTAAGGGTTGGGTTAACAAATATCTTAAGCAATGACAAAAGAGTGGACTTGGTCAATGTTCTATAAGCTTCTACAAGCTTATCCATGACTAATTCCAAATGTTTTTTGAATTACTTAATGATAAATAAAACCCAAACATAAACCCTAGCATGGTGTGAGTCTCATACATACATGTTGCAAGTGTAACCTAGCATGACACAACAATATATATCACATATATATTTTATGTACAAAAAGAAAATAATACAATTAACATATATCACATATATATCAATGTATCATCAAATGAGAAAAAGTAATACTTAAGTGACCTAATATTAGTTAATGTAATGTAATATATCAAATATATAACGATACATTAAATTATTAAATCAACTCTTGATTTAATAATTCGGCTATATCATATACAACTGATTAATATCATTTGAATCAACTTATCGAATCAACACTTGATCCGATAACCCGGCTATATCATATATAACCGACCGATATCACATATCGCGAGAACGGAATGCGGTATCACATACACGCATTAATCTCGGTCCCGCACATATCACATATGTGCTCCTATTCCGTTTCGCATGAACCAGGAAACCACTATGTAGGACTCCAAAGACTCGTCAATACGCCGGCAGTAAATGATGATCATATCAAACACCCACAAGCCGCAAGAGGTCTGCTAAACATAACGGCCACCCGGGTATTGAGCGATCAGAAGATCAACAAGAAAGCCTGCTAGTACTCCTATGAATCCAATCAGTAACACAACCGTACAGTCCGGTCTTTTCGTCTGATATGTCGCATATCACAGCCTGGGGGTGGTATAACGTCAGACCCTATTAGCCTGATAAGTCATGCCGATGCAAGGTCCATAACGGTTCGAGAAACTACTGATAACACTTACCAGTAATCTCACCAACCCTACCCTGGGATTTCCTGTTATGGCCAATCGAGCATAGCGCAACACAAACTCCCAATACCGGGAGAGACGAAACCCCTCCTATCGCTCATTGCCTCTATGTGACTTGGGACTGTACCCAAAAACTGAAGGGTTCCTAGGCACCCTAATGAGGTCTCACAAGGCATCGATCATGCCAAATTAAAATTTTAACGGTGCCTACAAACCCTAACAAGATCGTTGGCTAGATATTTAGGCGAAAATGCAAACTAGTTAACACTTAACTAAGGGATACGGATATACAACCTTTGTAGATCCGTTTGTCCACCTCCATAGCTCCATGAAGAAGTCATCTCCGCTGTACAAATCTGAAATACGGGCTCTTGCGTCGGCTTCATCGGAGAAGAAGCGGGCTAGGTCATCGACGACGTGCCGAAGATGATCTACGTCGAGGCATCGCTAAATCAAGCTCCGACTTCACCAAGTCAAGAAACTTGTGAAGTAAACACACTCTACTACTTGGCAAGAGGTAGAGGATGAAGAAATAGGAGTTGGGTTCACTTTAGAATTGGATTTCTCACTCATCTTCATCAATCACCATTGATGAAGTGGAGGTTTCTTCATGGAAGAAGATGAAGAAGAAGAAGAAAGAATTATGATAAGTTATTTAAAAAAGAAAAGAATATCCAAACTTATCATAATCCTAACTATGGTTATGTGTAGAGAATTAACCAAGGGTTAAAGGAATGGTTAGGGTTAAGGATGAGATAAGAATGGTGGACAAAGTCAAAGCTTCATGAAGCTTCAACTAAACAACAAATAAAGCCACCATTCTTTTCTCTTCTCATTTATTTTCCAAAATGAAATGGATAAATAAATAAGTGAATAAAACAAAACCCTAACCATGGTTTGATCTTTACACAAAAACCCTAGCATAACATGTATCATCAAACATGATACAATCAAGTGCACAAAAGTATATCGCATATACAATGCGCACATCCGAGTGAGAAAATGCATTTAAAGTGAACCGATACTAGTTAACGCAAAGTAATATATCAAATATATAATTATGCATTAAATCATCAAATCAACACTTGATTTAGCGATCTGGTCATATCGCATATAACCGACTAGTATCCAATGTATCGGCTTATCGAATCAACCCTCGATTCGATAACTAGGTTATATCGCATATAACCATTCGACACATTCATCGCGAGAATGAAATACGGTATCACATACACGCATTATTCTCGGTCCTGCACATATCTCATATGCGCTCCTATTTCGTTTCGCTTGAGCCAGGAAACCTCTGTGTAGGACTCTAAAGACTCGTCAATACGCCGGCAGCAGATGATGATCATATCAAACACCCACAAGCCGCAAGCGGTCTGCAAAACGTAACGGCCACCCGGGTATTGAGCGATCTGAAGATCGACGAGCAAGCCCGCTCACACTCCAGTGAATCCGACCAGTAACACTACCGTACAGTCCGGTCTGATCGTCTGATATGTCGCATATCTCGCCTAGGGGTGGTAAACGTTAGACCCCAATAGCTCGATAAGTCGTGTCGATATGAGGTCTATAACACTTCGAGAAACTACCGGTAACACTTACCAGTAAATCTCAGCAACCCTGGCCAGGGATTTCCTGTTATAGCCAATCGAACACAGCGCAACATCAACTCCCTATACCGGGAGAGACGAATCCCCTCCTATCGCTCATTGCCTCCATGTGACTCGGGACTGTACCCAAAAACCACCGTTTTGCACGCCCTCTTGGACGTGGTAAGATGGAAATCAAAGCACAGTGGGAACCACACAAGACTCTATGACGATCTCGGGTCAACAGACTACTCTGTACCAGTGTCACCAGAGAACTGCCATCTGACGTGAGGTATAATACCATCTGGGAGTTCTCGGCGAGTCCGTCCAGTGTACCCAGTCTCTACTGAGCACCCGTATATCATCTCTGATGTCAAACACCAATGGATATGGGATCATCCATCGCCCATCTGTATGGGTCGAGAAGGTACATGCTAGTCTACACTGGTATATCGATGCCCCGTCTCGATACACCCTCGACTAGGGACTTTGAAGGATGTACTTATGGACTACCATGTCCCCACTAGTATGATCCGCATCATAGTCCAGGTAGTCAAGTACACATCCTAAGGGCTTTACCAACATGTAACAGAGGGACAATCAGTATACACGTTAAGGTAAAGTTCAACCAGATAGCATACTATCATGTCGAGCAAAAAAGTCCTCCCTATATACGTCCCAGCATCCACTACAATATACATCCTATGAACAGTAATGGCCTCTAGGGCATACATATAACTAACAATCTCCCACTTGCACTAGGGCCATCTGATAGCAGTGGTTGTAGTATCTCATACTCAACCATCCCATAAAAGTCTCTCTCTGGGAACAGGCCTTTGTGAGTAGATCCGCTGTGTTGTCCTCTGAGTCTACTCTCCAAACCTCGATCACCCTGGAGATCAACCATCTCCATGATCAAGTGATACTGCCTTAGAATATGTCTGGATCACTGATGGGACCTGTGTTCCTTGGCATAAGCCACAACTCCATTGTCTCACAATGGTAGGAACATAGTTCTTCTCATGAACCATTATACATCCAAACAGCCTCTTTGGTAGCATCTTAAGTAGCGATGTATCTTGCCTTTATCGTCTAGTATGTCACGGTATCTAGCTTGGAACTCTTCCAACATACCGTCCCTTTACTGAGGGTAAAGACAATGCCTGCGACTGACATTCAGTCGTCTTTATCACCCTGGAACACTTCCAGTGATTCTCCCCAGGATGGATTGATACCATCTCACTACAACTAGTGAGAATCCTAACATCTAATTAAATCTATCTCATAGATCCAAAACCCAGGATTTAGGAGGTATCACTTTGATCCTATGTGGAGAATCATTGTGATAAGCGGAGATTGATCGAGCGTAGCATAGGAAACTCCTTCCCTATCAAGAGTATGTCATCCAGGTACTATACGAGGATTACCACCATACTCCCTACTATCTTTTTGTTTATACAAGGTTCATCTACCATTTTGATGATGTCAACTTCTTTGACTAATCTTTCAAAACAGATGTTCCAACTCCGCGATGCCTGCTTTATCCTATAAAGCATCTTGCACACGTTTCCGCTGCTCCCACTGTCTACGAAGCCCTCTGGCTGTGTACTTATAGACGCTCTCTTCCAAATCATTATTTAGAAAAGCAGTCAAGACACCCTACCACCAGAGATCGTATTCATGGTATGCAGCCGTGGTAAGTAGGATCTGGATGGACTTAAGCATAGATACTTGAAAAGGTTTCATCATAATCCACGCCTGGTCGATGACGAAAAGCTTTAACAAGTCTAGCTTTGAAAGTCTCAACTTTTCCATCTACACCAAGTAATCTACTCAAGATATACTTGCTCCTGATGGGGATTTAACCCTTCAGATATAGCAACTAAAGTCCATACTTTGTTGGTGTATAAGGATTCCATCTCAGATCACTAAGCATCCAGCCATTCTTACAGAGTCACACTCCTGATGGGCAGCTCGAAACTAGTTGGGTCATCATCTCATGATGCATTCCTCGCTCCCACTATCATAGAGAAACTGAATTATCTCTCAGGTGGGTGAGGAACCCTACTAGATCGGCGGAGAGGCTGAGGTTCGTTGGAATCTACTGAATCCATTGGCTCTATCAAATCATCTGCTGCAGTTTGTATAGCTGGAACATTTCCAGTTCTACATAACAGACCTTGCCTCGAGCTTGTCCGGATTTTGCTTTTAGACATAGGCCGGACAACTCCAAATCTTAACTAACTTAAGATATGGGCTCTTCCCTTTCCATATCAGATATGAAGTGGTAGGCAACTGATTTGATTTGAACCCTATTCAATAGTTATGCAGCTTCTCAAGTGCATAACTCCCATAAGGAAATAGGTAACTCAGTAGTACTCATCATAGAGCACACCTTATCATATAGGGTGTGATTGCTCCGCCCCGATATACCATCGTGCAATGGTGTATACGGAGGAGTAATGCTGAGAGAGAATCTCATTCTCCTTTAGAATAGTTCAGGAATTCCGTGCTCAAGTATTCTCCTCCTTGATCTCATCAAAGGACATAATACTTATACCCGTGTTTTGGTTCTCTACTTCTAACTTATATTCTGTGAATATCTCAAAAGGTTCGGACTTGTGTTTCAACAGGAACATATGACTGAATCTTGAGAGATTATCAGAGAATGTAACGAAGTACAAAGAACCAGTTTTGGCATGTGTAGACAGGGGACCCACATACATCAACATGTATCATCCCAAGAGTTCACTAACTCTTTCTCTGTTTCCAATAAACAGAGCTTTGGTCATCTTATCTTTGTGACATGACTGGCGAGTTTCACAAGATGTAAATTCAAACTGATTTAAATAGGCATCTATATGTAACTCCAGCTAGTCGGGTCGCATTGATATGACCTAGTCTACAATACCTCAAGAAGGATTCGTTCATTTCTGAACTCTTCCTCTTGTGTGTGTTCCACATACTAAGAACTGTAGTTTGATTTAGAACATCAATGCTTTTAGATAACGCGCCTGAACCGATCAACCTTTGATATAGGAAATGTTCAAAACATTATCCAACAATACAAAATTATATCCTTTCTTTACTAATAAAGAGACTGATATGATTTTGTATATCAGGTTCGGTATCTAATAACATTCGTTCAGAATGTATTGGTAATACAGGGTGACAGTGACCGACAGACTTGGCTGCAACACTTGCCCCGTTTTCTGCCTCATGAAACTTATCACCCGATCTCAGTTCTCTACCTATCTGTAGCCCTATGTAACAGATTACATATCTGGGATCCTGATCTGGTATCACATACCCAGGACGTAAAGGATACTGAGAAACAGTTCTGTATAATGAACACACCCGAAGATGATGCATCAGCATGCACTCTCTTCGTTTGGGCGGCACGGGAAATCTGGTATTCCCCAATTTCCTGCTCTGTCTTATAACAATTATAATTTGGAGCGGGACCAACGTTCCCCAGCTCAGTATAACAAGCGGGTTCGGTCAATAATCCGTATTATTATCTTGATTAAGGCGTGATATGGTCGCTACCAGGAGAGAGAGAGAAGAAAACACTCAGCGTGCGCTCTGTCAAGAATAGATTGGTTTTTATTTTATCTAATCAGGATGGCTCCCACTGCTTTTTATCAAATCTTCCTTCAAACCCTAAAAGGAAAGACTAGCCGGGATTAATTACACACTACAAGTTCGCCAATCTTTCAGCCAGGCCAGTGTCGGTACTTTGAGGGAGGTCCCCCGTGCTTTCGCACGAACCTAATTAATTTAAACCTCGTTTTCCCAGAGACGTAACCTCGTTAACACCTTTCTAGACACCTACTTGATCGGCTAATTGCAATATGTAAAACTCTCCCAGGAGTAACAATTACTCGCAGCGGGTATCGGGATCCAACTATCTCATAGAAGGTATGCAATCTCATTGCAAATTTCAACACTTGAAATTCCCGATAATATTTTGCCCCTAGCTCGCTATGACCTTGACGAATGCCAAACAACCCATAGTCCACTAGTCAAGTTCAACCCGTACATTTCTTGATCGAATTAAACCCACCCGCACGACCCTTGACGAATGCCAAACAACGCCGTACGAATACCCTAATCCAATCGCATCATATGCTTAAGCAGATAATTACTAGTTAGCTACCGTACACTACGCCTTGACGAATGCCAAACTACCGCAGCACGAATACTAACTAGTACATATCTGAAATGACGGAGGGCTACGACAGGTTTTTCTGAAAACCTATTGCGTAATGAACTTGATATCGTTGTAGAATCAAATGATTTTAAAATGGAGTGTTTTTGAGGCTTTTCTAGTTTTGCTAAAGGAGTCACTCCCGGTGAAGGGATCGTCGGTCCTTTCCTCGTCGAATGAGGTGCAGGATATATCACATATATCTCTGTGCAAAGCAAAAACTCTTAAAAGCAATCAAAAGACAAACCGAATGTATAGCATCTGCCAGTTATTGCTAAAGGAGTCACTCCCGGTGAAGGGATCTCGGTCCTTTCCCTATCGAATAAGGTGCAGGATATATCACATATACCGCTGTGCAAAGCAAGAACTGTAGCTACCTGTTTTATTTTGAAATTCGATTCTACAACATCTTAGGTTTCTTTTATTTCATTAATCTCATTAATGAAGTCCCATCATTAAAGTACCTAAACATCACAGATAGATATGACGTACACTTATGCCATCCGCATTCGCCTCGATGTCCCCTCGTGCACCGTTAGGTTAGGTGACTAACGACAGAGCAGGGCAGGGCTAGCGCGGGTGTAAAACATAAGTAACGTCTATATAATATATCATATATACTATATACTGTATCTATCACAGAACATCACATGATCACATCACAGATATCGCAGCAGAAGAATCATATGAAATATTGGATATACTAGGACGTCCGTGTTTTCAATACGAGCCAGTATAAAACACGGATTCCACGGTCGTGATGAATAGCCAAACCCACACCCCTAGACCCCTACGAGAGCGGCAAGCAACCCTACCAATTCTAGAGTTAGGAGACCCGGACTCGACTCCTCGAGTTGGTCTCCCACTGGACTCCAGAACCCGGTTACTTGTGCTCCCCTTCTTGGGTCTATCCTAGTGCAGAAAAGTAAATAATATACAAGAGGTGACAACTCCCGCAACCTGGAAGCGCCCCAATAATAGAATATTACATACAAGTTTTTACATGAATGAAAATGAAAAACACTCATCTCACATAAAAACCCCCGGCTATTCAAACACGACGATCCAATATAACATATCCAGCAACACATAACATCACATGTCATCAACGTAAGTAAACATGCGTATCCCAATTGTCGTTGACATATAGCAACGAAACCGGCGATATCACATATTACACTTACGGTCACACAAAAGAAAGTGTAAAACTACAACAGTTGGAATCCGCAACCACCTCAGACATCGCATGCCTGACCAAATGAATACCTTAGACATCGCATGCCTAACAGTTATAAACCCCGCATTTTAGTCTCATTATCGAAAACACTTTTCAATATCGAGTCGGGCAATTCAACAAGATTCCCGACAGTCTGATCGAATACTCGTCGCAAACTTTAGTAGGCAGCCACACCCCCGATACCGTCGACGAAGTGCACCAAGGCGGAACACCGCTGCCGCGAGCACCCGAACGGATGCTTTCGGCGACGGGGTTCTCCTACAGTCACTTGGTCGGGGCTATGGGGCGAGGCTGTCTATTAAGTTTACCCGGCGAGTATCCGCGTACGCTACGTGATTGCGACGGACTTTTGATCACATCAAAATTCCGTGGCAACCGATCAAGTGAGACTAAACTGCTATGTTTATAACATTCATTTAGTTATCTCATAACTACCTGTGAATTCCAATTATTGTATCCCATTCCAGATAAACAGAAAATGTTAAACTTTTCGATCGAACATTAGAACACCCAAGTTTTCCCGATAATGATCAACACATGAAATATGAGTCTAACAACATTCAGTTCGTGCCTCAGTACCAGCGGTCCAGCCGTAGAAGGGTCAAGCCAACGCCTCACATGTGGCACGCCGTACTGCCCCAAACCCTAAGGTTCAAAGGGCAGTTCAAGACGGTCACATAATCGAGTTAAGGTTTGTTGTCTTCTAGAGGGTCCATCAAGTTACTTGCACTACTTAGAACGTCGTTAAACTGCGGAAAAATCCAACACTTGGAAATTTCCCGACAGGGGAAAAATTGGGTATTTATATCCGGTCGAACTTTTTAACATATTCTAAAATTTATCCGGAAAGCCAAATAGACAAAATTTGATAACCCGATCGAAACACCGAATCCCCAAAACAACTGCAGAAAATTCAACTCTTGAATAAATATTAAAAAATTCCAGAAAATCCAGCACCAGAAATAATGAATTACAGTACAAACAGTGAATGATGATGTCAACAACATGCCGCGGAACCGCCGCAGAAGCTGGGCTTTTGCCGCGGTTCCGCCGCCGTTTAAATGAATCATGGGCCTGAGTTTTTACCGTAATCCTTAGAATTGTTTACTGAATTTTCTAGACATTTTTAATACACAAAAATCCACATTTTTAAAATCTGGACAGAGAGCAATTTTGTATATGGGTTTCGGGTTCGTTCGGATTTCAAACTCCGTCTAGACTTCGCCTAAGGCTCTAGCTAGGCTCTGATACCACTGAAGGGTTCCTAGGCACCCTAATGAGGTCTCACAAGGCATCGATCATGCCAAATTAAAATTTAACGGTGCCTACAAATCCTAACAAGATCGTTGGCTAGATATTTAGGCGAAAATGTAAACTAGTTAACACTTAACTAAGGGATACGGATATACAACCTTTGTAGATCCATTTGTCCACCTCCATAGCTCCATGAAGAAGTCATCTCCGCTGTACAAATCCGAAATCCGAGCTCTTGCGTCGGCTTCATCGGAGAAGAAGCGGGCTAGGTCATCGACGACGTGCCGAAGATGATCTACGTCGAGGCATCGCTAAATCAAGCTCCGACTTCACCAAGTCAAGAAACTTGTGAAGTAAACACACTCTACTACTTGGCAAGAGGTAGAGGATGAAGAAATAGGAGTTGGGTTCACTTTAGAATTGGATTTCTCACTCATCTTCATCAATCACCATTGATGAAGTGGAGGTTTCGTCATGGAAGAAGATGAAGAAGAAGAAGAAAGAATTATGATAAGTTATTTAAAAAAGAAAAGAATATCCAAACTTATCATAATCCTAACTATGGTTATGTGTAGAGAATTAACCAAGGGCTAAAGGAATGGTTAGGGTTAAGGATGAGATAAGAATGGTGGACAAAGTCAAAGCTTCATGAAGCTTCAACTAAACAACAAATAAAGCCACCATTCTTTTCTCTTCTCATTTATTTTCCAAAATGAAATGGATAAATAAATAAGTGAATAAAACAAAACCCTAACCATAATCATGTAACCATGGTTTGATCTTTACACAAAAACCCTAGCATAACATGTATCATCAAACATGATACAATCAAGTGCACAAAAGTATATCGCATATACAATGCGCACATCCGAGTGAGAAAATCCATTTAAAGTGAACCGATACTAGTTAACGCAAAGTAATATATCAAATATATAATTATGCATTAAATCATTATTTCAACACTTGATTTAGCGATCCGGTCATATCGCATATAACCGACTAGTATCCAATGTATCGGCTTATCGAATCAACCCTCGTTTCGATAACTAGGTTATATCGCATATAACCATTCGACACATTCATCGCGAGAATGAAATACGGTATCATATACATGCATTATTCTCGGTCCCGCACATATCTCATATGCGCTCCTATTTCGTTTCGCTTGAGCCAGGAAACCTCTGTGTAGGACTCTAAAGACTCGTCAATACGCCGGCAGCAGATGATGATCATATCAAACACCCACAAGCCGCAAGCGGTCTGCTAAACGTAACGGCCACCCGGGTATTGATCGATCTGAAGATCAACGAGCAAGCCCGCTCACACTCCAGTGAATCCGACCAGTAACACTACCGTACAGTCCGGTCTGATCGTCTGATATGTCGCATATCTCGCCTAGGGGTGGTAAACGTCAGACCCCAATAGCTCGATAAGTCGTGTCGATATGAGGTCTATAACACTTCGAGAAACTACCGGTAACACTTACCAGTAAATCTCAGCAACCCTGGCCAGGGATTTCCTGTTATAGCCAATCGAACACAGCGCAACATCAACTCCCTATACCGGGAGAGACGAATCCCCTCCTATCGCTCATTGCCTCCATGTGACTCGGGACTGTACCCAAAAACCACCGTTTTGCACGCCCTCTTGGACGTGGTAAGATGGAAATCAAAGCACAGTGGGAACCACACAAGACTCTATGACGATCTCGGGTCAACAGACTACTCTGTACCAGTGTCACCAGAGAACTGCCATCTGACGTGAGGTATAATACCATCTGGGAGTTCTCGGCGAGTCCGTCCAGTGTACCCAGTCTCTACTGAGCACCCGTATATCATCTCTGATGTCAAACACCAATGGATATGGGATCATCCATCGCCCATCTGTATGGGTCGAGAAGGTACACGCTAGTCTACACTGGTATATCGATGCCCCGTCTCGATACACCCTCGACTAGGGACTTTGAAGGATGTACTTATGGACTACCATGTCCCCACTAGTATGATCCGCATCATAGTCCAGGTAGTCAAGTACACATCCTAAGGGCTTTACCAACATGTAACAGAGGGACAATCAGTATACACGTTAAGGTAAAGTTCAACCAGATAGCATACTATCATGTCGAGCAAGAAAGTCCTCCCTATATACGTCCCAGCATCCACTACAATATACATCCTATGTACAGTAATGGCCTCTAGGGCATACAAATAACTAAGAAAAACCACCTTTTTGCACGATCTCTTGACCGTTGTATGGTGGAAATCAAAGCACAGTAGGAATCACACAAGACTCTATGACGATCTCGGGTCTACAGACTAACCTGTACCAGTGTCACCCGAGAACTGCTATCCTTCGATAGGTATAATACCATCTAGAAATTCTCGGCGAGTCCGTTCAGTGTACCCAGTCTCCACTGAGCACCCGTATACCTTCTCTGATGTTAAACACCAATGGATATGGGATCATCCATCGCCCATCATATGGGTCAAGAAGCGTATACGCTAGTCTACTCTGGAGTATCGTTGCCCTGTCTCGATACTCCCACGACAAGGAAAATTTAAAGGATGTACTTATCGACTACCCTGTCCCCACTAGTATGATCTACATCATAATCCTGGTACTCAAGTACTCATCCTAAGGGCTTTATCAACATATAATTGAGAGACAATAAGTATACATGTTAAGATAAAGAGCAACCATATAGCATACTATCATGTCGAGCAAGAAAGTCCTCCCTATATATGTCCAAGCATCCACTACAATATACATCGTATGTACAGTAATGGCCTCTAGGGCATACATATAACTATCACTGGAGACAGCTGCAGACCTATTGAATATGGTTCCCACCAAATTTGTGCCTACCACTCCATATGAGATATGGAAAGGAAAGAGACCATATCTTAATTATGTTAAGATATGGGGTTGTCCGACATATGTGAAAATACAAAATCCGGACAAGCTCAAGGTAAGGTCAGTTCTGTGCAAGTTTATAGGATATCCCAAGCATTCGCGAGGGTATATCTTCTACCACTCCGAGAAACAAAAGGCGTTTGTTTCTCGACATGCAACCTTCTTAGAAAAGGGTTTTCTTATGAAACAAATTAGTGGCAATGAGGTAGAACTGGAAGAAGTTCCAGCAGCACAGGCTACAACTGACGATTTGGTGGAACCAGAGGATTCGATAGCTTCCAACGAACCTCAGCCTCCCCGCCGATCTAGTAGGGTTCCTCATCCACCTGAGAGATACTACAGTTTTCTCATTGATGGTGGGAGGGAGGACTGCATCATGGATGATGATGACCCGACTAGCTTCGAGCATGCCATCACGAGTGGGGACTCTGTGAAATGGCTGGATGCAATGCGATCTTAGATGGAATCCATGTACACCAACAAAGTATGGACTTTGGAAGTTGCTCCTGAAGGGGTAAAACCCATTGGGAGCAAATGGATCTTTAAGAAGAAACTCGGTGTAGATGGAAAAGTTGAGACTTTCAAAGCTAGACTTGTTGCAAAAGGTTTTCGTCATTGACAAGGTGTGGATTATAATGAAACCTTTTCTCCAGTGGCTATACTTAAGTCCATTCGGGTCCTACTTGCTATTGCTGCATACCATGACTACGAAATCTGGAAAATGGATGTTAAGACCGCCTTTCTAAATGGTGATTTAGAAGTGTGCGTGTATATGACTTAGCCAGAGGGCTTCATAGACAGTGGGAGTAGCGGGAAGGTGTGCAAGCTGCTTAAATCCATACGGGTTAAAGCAGGCATCGCGGAGTTGGAACATCTGTTTTGATGTGGTAGTCAAAGAGTTTGACTTCGTCAAGAACGTAGATGAACCTTGTATATGAAAGAAAGTGGCAAAGAGTAAGGTTGTCTTCCTCGTATTGTACGTGGATGACATACTCTTGATAGGAAATGATGTTCCTATGCTTCACTCGGTCAAGCTCTTCTTATCATATAGATTCTCAATGAAAGATCTAGGTGATGTCCTGCATTTTGGTGATTATGATCTATAGAGATAGATCTAAACGGATACTGGGATTGTCCTGATTGTTTATAACTTTCCGATTGTGTGTATCAAATCAAATAGTCCCCGGCAACGGCGCCATTTGATTGATCGTAAAATGTCTTGTTTGTGTAAATCGAATAAAGCGAATAAGTTTCTATGTGTCGGTAATATTGAATAAAATTCACAATCAAAGAATTATATTTGACCGCAATCAATTACGGTGTCGATTGTAGATCGTAAGCGAGTGCGGATCGTCCACAGGGATTGTGCGATTCGTTTATGTATTTAATTTGTTTGAATTGAAAAGTTAATCGAAAAGAAACGAAAACATGATTCAAGAATTTATCGATTGATTCAGGTGTCACGAGTTTAATCAAGAATCAAGAAAATGATAAACAATCGAGAATCAAGGTTTCGATGATATTTCCAACCAAATGTCAAGAATCTAAATGAGGCTCGTAAGAATCGATCGGATCTATAGACGTGATGTAATCTCAAGATTTCGTGTTCTTGTCCTTCGAAGGATTGATACTAGATCGATGATGATCGACGAGAGTTAGGGCTTTCTTGATGAAACTAGGGTTTCATCATTTAACCCGTGTTCTTTCGGCGATATCATTCGCATTCTAGCCTCTAACAATTTCAAGAAACGATCGTAACTCCCCAATCTCGAGCGATATCAATCAAGAAAGCATCGCAACGAATTGGGTCGTCGATTCTTGATCTTGCTAGGGTTTACAAAACTCGTAGGATTCAAGAATCGATTTAAAATATATTACATCATCATTCTATTGATCGTCTCGACTCCTCGACGAGCGGAGTATTACTCAAACATCACAACAAGAATTACAACTAGAAATTTAGATTGAATCATGATGCAAGAATTTAAAGAAAACAAGATAAAAGAATATCACCTTTTATTTATATCAACAATTTGATTACAGTCGCTCAAGAACTACAAGAGGAAGAACTAAATTGTCGAATTGGCTTCGCTCGGCTCCGTGAGTCACGGATCGGCTTGGACCACTTGCTCTGTTGAAGATCGGCTCGGCTCATAAAAAGTTGCAAGGCTTCTTGCTTGATGGGTACTCGGGATCTTGGCTTTTGATTGGAATTAGGGTTAGGGTTTCACACAAGTCATCTCACTAGACTTGTGGAAGAAGATGAAGAAAGATAGTGAATGGGTCTATTGATTTCAATGAATGAATCTAATGAATTCAATAATTGGATCCTTTTACAAGTGAGCCTAGGGTCTTATTTATAGATCACCCAAACCCTAAGCCTTTGAGTTCCCTCCAAAAGTTTGTTGAAAGACTTCTAGAAGTAGTTAGTAAGGCTTAGCTTAGGGTTTAAGCTAGGGTTTAGGGAGAAGTTTCTAGAGTACAAGGCTAGTTTAGTGTTGATCCCAAAGCTTGCTGATCTGGCAGAAGTATCTGGAGTCTTCTGGAACTTGGAGTGTCTTTCTGAACTGTAGGAGCTGAGATAGGAGTTTTGGTGCAAAGATGAAGTGGTGATGTCATCAAGTCGCCGCGGAACCGCGGCGCAAGCTGGCTCCGGCCGCGGTTCCACGGCCATGTAGGAAGCTTGAGCTATGATCTTTTTGAAGTGAACTTGGGATAATATTTTGGGCTTCATCTGATATGTTGATTTGTATTTGTCCCTTTGGATTGATACCAGAACTGAAATCATTGAGTTGGCGTCATGTTTGATCGGTACCATGTAAATTTTTGGCCTTTCTTCTGGATTTTCCTGCACAGATCTCAAAATAAGTGTTGCGCAATATAGGGATGATGCGATGCCATGAAATGTAGTCAATTTCCTTTATAGTGTCGGTTTTAGAGTCTAATACATGCAATCTGATATTTTGCGACAGTTTTTCTAATATGTAAAATATGAATGCCGAACACTTCTATATGAATGCAAATGATGAGGAAATTGCCGGCTAAAATATGCAATATTTTCGACTAATCAAATTCCCCCAAACTTAATTTCGATCGTCTCGAGCGAACTGTTTATTAAAATGATAAGGAGAAAATAAAGAAAGCGAAAAAACTAACTAGCACACTTTCGTAGGCAACACGATTGCACTGAGCACGTGCAACAAGCCTTTAAACCTCTAGGTGTCCCTAGTAGGAGGAGTGTTGTCTCCTGAGGGTTTTCAGCAGATTACACCCACAAAATCCAATAATATAAGAAAAGATCAAGAATATTACATTTAAAGAAAAGAATTTTAAAAGAAAAGCCTTGAAAATTAGGGTTTCCAACTAAGCTAGCTTTTCGGTTGTCATGAGCCCTATCTTAATGGTCATGAAAAGATGTTAGAAATCACGTCCTCCCTCAATAAAACATCGTCTTATTTTTCATTCCTATCTTTCTTCCAAACATCGATCATATAACCCTGCGTGTGTGTAAAGGACATCCCTACACCCGGAGAATTCAATTCAAGCTATCATACTCTTGCCCATCAGCCTCAGTACTTTTTAATTAATGAATATTTAGATGAGATTGCTCACACACTTTCATGCGACCGTTAATACTTCTTGAGGTACTAACCGACCGATTAGTCCTGTGCTTGCTTACTTGGTGTATTTTCCTTGTCTTGCACCACCTTAGGCATAGCAGTGACTCCCAGACCAGTTGGTCTTAGGGCAGTAGGTGAAGAAGCACCCTCGCTATACATTTTTTATTGCCCTTGGTGATAACAAAAACCAGTGTCCATTTTTCTCACCACTTTATATATATATTTTTTTTATTCACTATTTTTTTTATTTCCTTCATACTTTTGGCTTTAAGACAAGAGCATTTCAAGGTATCCTCTACTATCCCAGGCTTCAAGACGTGTGTAAGTGCGAATAGCAGGGTAGCAACGTTCAAAATGTTTGGCTTCCAGAATAGAAACTATTTTTCAGACTTATTTTTATCCTCAAATTAGTGACGTCCTTCATCTTACTAACCCTTGGGACAACGGCTCATAACTACTTATTACTAGTTCGTATAAGAAAACTTCTAATTTTCTTAGTTTTCTTAAATTTTTCCAATCTCATGGATGTAATTTTTCACTATCTAAACTTTTACTATCTTATTTATATACAAAAAGTGTAAATATTAAAATTATTTTTATACTTGAAAATTTTTAGATTTTTATGGGTTTTGAAAATTTTTAAATTTTTATAGATTTTTAAAGAAATGTTTTGTGCTTAAGCAAATGATATGCAAATGATGCAAAAATAAGCACAAACCTCCTCCAAACTTGTTTTCAACAGTGTCCTCACTGTTGCCAAACGCTATACCTATAAAACCTGTAAGTCTGGGACGAATTATTAGTGGGGGCTAAATATATAAGTGAAGAGCTTCCCCCAAACTTATTCTTTTCACTCACCTCCATTCAAAAAAAAATGATGCAGTGATATACTGGATATGAAGGTGAGACGGAGGAATTTTAATCCAAATAAACTGGCTCTTGTAAGAACAAGAGCTCCTCCGTGGGGTCAGTGGAAAAATACGGCTTTAATCTATGTCCATTTACTTTGAAAAATGTGCCGTTTTTAACATTTTCTACTTCTACTGCCCCGTGCGGATATACAGACCGCACAACAAAAGGTCCCTTCCATCGAGATCGGAGCGTACCCGCGTGAAGGTGTAATCGTGAATCATAAAGAAGGACTTGTTGACCAGGTGAAAATGTTTTTATCGTGAAAAACCTTAGTCCTATTCTTTGTGATTACAGCGTTATCATAAGCTTCATCGCGGAGTTCGCTTAGCTCATTTAGTTGCAGCTTCCGAAAGTTGCAAGCAAGGTTTAAATCAAAATTTATTTCTTTAATAGCCCACAATGCTTTATGCTCTATCTCGACGGGTAAATGACATGCTTTTCCAAACACTATCCTATATGGAGACATCCCTAGTTCGGTCTTATATGCAGTTCGGAATGCCCAAAGAGCATCCGTCAGTTTGGTCGACCAGTCTTTTCTATTTTTAGCAACAGTTTTCTCCAGGATAAGTTTGATTTGTCTGTTTGAGATTTCAGCCTGCCCACTTGTTTGGGGATGATAGGGTGTAGAAAGTCGGTGGTTAATTGAGTATTTCCGCATCAGAGTCTCGAAAGATCTGTTGCAGAAATGTGTCCTATTATCGCTAATGATAGCGCGTGGGTGTCCAAATCGCGAGAAGATATTCTCTTTTAAGAACTTAATGACAACTTTCCTGTCATTAGTGCGACATGGAATGGCTTCTACCCACTTTGAGACATAATCAACCGCCAGCAGTATGTACAAATTCCCAAAGGAGTTGGGAAAAGGACCCATAAAATCTATGCCCCAAACATCGAATATTTCAACAACCAGAATGGGTTGCTGAGGCATTTCATTCCTCTGGGAGATTCTACCCGTATACTGACATTGTGTACAGGTTTTGCAATGCTCAAATGCGTCCTTGAATAAGGTCGGCCAATAAAATCCCCATTGCAAAACCTTCTCCGCTGTCTTTTTAGGACCAAAGTGACTCCCACAGGCCTGATCATGACAAAAAGAAAGAACACTCTTGAACTCTTCATTCGGGACACACCGGCGAATGATCTGATCAGGACAATATTTAAACAAATAGGGCTCGTCCCAGTAAAAGTGTTTTACTTGGGATAGAAAACGGTATTTGTCCTGTTTTGACCAATCGCTGGGTATAAGTCCCGTGGCATGATAGTTCACAATATCCCTGAACTATGGTTCATTGGATATGCTCAAGAGTTGTTTGTCAGGAAACGAATCATTGATCGGCAGGGTCACAGGGGAAGAAGAGATGCGTGAAAGATGGTCAGCTACTACGTTTTCACATCCTTTCTTATATTTGATAACAAGATCGAATTCTTGTAACAATAGGATCCAACGTATTAGTCGACCTTTTGCATCTTTCTTCGCCAGAAGATGTTTTAAAGCGGAATGGTCAGTATACACAACTATAGGTGAGCCGATTAAGTAAGGCCTGAATTTTTCTAATGCAAATACAACCGCTAAAAGTTCTTTTTCTGTGGTTGTATAATTGATTTGCGCATCATTCAGGGTCTTACTTGCATAGTATATCACGTGTGGCACCTTTTCGATGTGCTGTCCTAAGACTGCACCTACTGCAAAATCAGATGCGTCACACATCAGCTCAAAGGGGTAGTCCCAGTTTGGTGATGATAAAACGGGGGCTGAAGTGAGTGAGTGTTTAAGTGAGTCGAAAGCTGTCTCGCAATCCGAGTCAAAATGGAAGGTCGTATCCTTGGCCAGGAGAAGAGTTAAAGGTCTAGCAATTTGGCTAAAGTCCTTAATGAATCTTCTAAAAAAGCCCGCATGGCCAAGGAAAGATCGAATATCTTTGACGCTTTTGGGATGAGAGAGGTTTTGAATGACATCTATCTTAGCTCTGTCAACCTCAATGCCTTTCTGTGAAATGACATGTCCAAGAACAATTCCTTCTTGGACCATAAAATGGCATTTTTCCCAGTTCAAAGTTAAATTCTTCTCTTTGCAACGAGTAAGAACAGCGTCCAGATTCGATAGGCAATCGGAAAAAGAGTCTCCAAAAATCGAGAAATCGTCCATAAAGATCTCCAGAAAATTCTCTACCATATCAGAGAATATCCCCATCATACACCGCTGAAAGGTAGCGGGAGCATTGCATAACCCAAAGGGCATGCGACTGTAAGCAAAGGTACCAAAAGGACAAGTAAAAGTGGTTTTATCTTGATCCTTTTTGGTGATGGGGACCTGATTATAGCCTTAGTATCCGTCCATAAAACAATAATACTCTCGTCCCGCTAAGCGTTCCAGCATCTGATCAATGAATGGTAGAGGAAAGTGGTCTTTCCTCGTGGCAGCATTGAGTTTTCTATAATCGATACATACACGCCACCCAGTTTGGGTGCGTGTCTGAATCAACTCATTTGCCTCATTGGTTATAACAGTGAAGCCGGATTTCTTAAGAACGACATGTATAGGACTCACCCATTGGCTATCGGAGATGGGGTATATAATACCATTATCTAAGCATTTGACGATCTCTTTCATGACCGCTTCCTTCATGACGGGATTCAACCGTCTCTGTGGTTCTCGGGTTGGTCTGGCATCATCCATCGCATGTATATGATGTTCAACTATCAAGGGACTAATCCCTTTGATGTCCGCCATACTCCAACCAAACGCCTCTTTGTTAGATCTCAATACCGATAAAAGTGCATTCTGTTGCTCTAATGCTAGAGAAGCGGATATTATAACCGGTAAAGACTCCTTCTCACCTAAATAAGCATATTTCAGATGAGACGGTAAAATTTTGAGATCTAATTCGGGCGGAAAAATGATAGAAGGAGGGATCATTGATTGATTTTTGGATTTACAAAGAAGCTCAGAGCCTGTGAAACATACAGACTCGGGTGGAGAAAAGTTAGGAGTGCAGGACTCAAGTGTAGGTAAAGTGTCCTCACTAAGATCTTGTGTGAAATCAAACAGAGATGTGGTAATGTCATCGAGATCAGTAAAGCAAAGTTCCTCAGCTCCACAACTGTCGGGAGCGATCTCATGGACAGAGCACACATCTAAAATATGAGCAGAGGGTTCTGATGGCTGACTTCCAACTTTGTAGATATTTAGTTCAATGGTCATATTTCCAAATGATAAGTTCATTGAACCGTTTCTACAGTTTATAACAGCGTTGGAAGTGGCAAGGAAAGGACGACCTAGAATCACCGGAATATGGCCCCGGGGGTTTGCTACAGGCTGTGTGTCGAGCACAATGAAGTCTACAGGGAAAACAAATTCCCCGACCTTTATCAACACATCCTCTAATTCACCCCTTGGTTTGGTGATTGAACGGTCTGCCATCTGAAGAGTGCAGTGAGCAGGTTTCAACTCTCTAATCCCTAGTTGCTCATATACAGAATATGGAAGGAGGTTAACACTTGCGCCAAGGTCTAAAAGAGCACGATTTATGTTTTTACCCCCAATCGAAATCGATATTGTAGGACATCCTGGGTCCTTACGTTTCTTTGGTAGCTGGGGAATAAAAGCAGTGCTGATATTATTAGCCATAAAGACCTTCTTCGGCACTTGAGTCTTCCTCTTCCTTGTGCACAAGTCCTTAAGAATTTTCGCATAAGCAGGGACTTGTTGAATTGCATTTAGGAAAGGGATATTGATGTTAACCTGTTTGAACATTTCCAAAATTTTCTCCATATGAGGACTCGTTCTATTACCCCTTAACCGATTCGGGTAAGGAGCTTTCGCAATAAGCGCCGGGTCCATCATAGGAGAAGGAAGAGAGGGTAGACGAGGTCCCAAAAGAGGTGTGGGGACCGTCTGTGGAGAACTATAAGGGTTGGGTTGAGGTGTTGAGCATAATGGGAAATGGAGAATAGGCTCGCAAGAAGATGATGTCGTAGAAGAAGAAGGATCAGAAGGAGAAGTGTGTGTGTGTGGAAAGGTCTCAGCCGGGGTGTTGATATGATTTTCAATATCATCAATACCTTCCCCGACATGATTGTTCAGCACTCTTCCCGATCTCAACATTGTGACGGCATTTACATTGTAATGCCCAGGATTCTGTAGGGGTTGAGAGGGAAGTTTCCCTTTTTCTCTCGCACTCATTTCGGCTTTAAGGCGTGTGATTTCAGCTTCCATCGATCTGATACTCTCAGCTTGGGACGCTGAGTTTTTCTTTATCTCACTGACGGAAGATCTAACCTCAGTCGAAACCTCTATGAAATTTGATAAAAGTGATTTCATGGTTTGAGTGAATTGAGAGAATTCGTCAGAACAGGACGACTGCATAGGATTAGACTGTGCAGGAGTGTTGCCCTGGTTTTGGAAATTTTGTGACTGGTAGAGATGCTGAGTGAGTTGAAGGGGTTGCTGTTGTGGTGGAGGAAGAGCCCTTTGAAATTGATTCGTGTTTGGAACCGTGTTTTGAGATTGATTTTGGTTCCAAGCGAAATTCGGGTGATTCCTCCAACCCTGATTGTACGTGGAAGAATATGGATCGTTTCTAGGTCTTTGAAATGCGGCATTAGAATGCTCGTGACCTTGAAACGCAGAGTTTAATGGACATTCTTCAGTTAAATGAGACGGATCAGAACAGCACCCACAAACAGTTTTGGGGAGCGACATTGGGTTTAGGGAGGCTGCTGCAAATTTGTGTTCCATAGCGTCGAGCTTCTTTTGCATTGCTGCCATCTCAGCTCGAACACCTATGGACACATCTATTTGATGTACGCCACCCCTATTCAATGGTTGGGTTCCACTCTCCCACTGTAGTGATTTTTCAGCGAACTCTTCTAAATAATTCCAAGCTTCCCCATCATCCATGGTCATAAAAGTACCTTGACACATATTTTCTAGGCTCTGTTTAGTGTTTGGGTTAATGCCCTCATAAATGATTCGGCAAAGCTCCCATTTCGGGATGCCGTGATGAGGACACTGAACCAAAAGATCCTTGAAACGTTCAAAGCATTTAGAGAATGTTTCAGTAGGGAGCTGGGAAAATTGATTCAGTTCGCTACGGATTCGAGCTGTCTTTTGGATTGGGTAAAATTTCTTGAGGAATGCAGCGATGAATTCTTCCCAATTCGTAATAGAGTGTGCGATAGTGTTATATAGACACTTCTCGGCTATATCGCACAATGTAAATGGAAGAAGTCGTAGACGCATCGCATCTACTGAAAGTTGTGACGTACCCATCATTGCGCATACGTTTTCAAATTTGCTAATGAAAACATAAGCGTCCTCAGTCTCGAGTCCGTGGAATTTGGGTAAAAGGTTGATGTACTGGGGTTTAATCTCAAAGTTATCCCCATTGGCTGGTGGTGTGGATAAGCAGGTCGAAAGAGGACCTCGAAGTGGATAGCACCTCACCTGGAGAGTGATGCGGGGTGGATTCTGCGCACCAACGGACGGCGGCAGATTAGTGGAAAAGAAGTTTGATGGAGTCGGATCCATCGGTGTGGGTAAAGGAAAGGTAAATGGAGAAATATCGACTTCGGAGTCGATAAAGGGTATGCGGACTAAACGGGCACTAGAATCCCGTGTCCAGCCTATCTTGCACTAAAAATGGTTAGTACAAGTGGCAGCGTTGGCTTATAATTAGGGGTATGAATGAATGCGGTGTTTGCTTTGAAAAAAAGGACGGATTTTTGAAAAAATGATGCAGCACACAAACCCTAGAATCTAGTGGTCACCTAGGTCCGGCTCTAGACCGCTCCTAACTGCCAAAAGACAAGTCGTAGGATAGAATCCTCCACTGCCTCTTTGTTCCCCTGTGGCCAGGTAAGTGCCAGGTAAGTGGGAAGGTACTCCACTACGTAAGTAGCGGGCCTAATTAATAACCACTAGCCTTCGACACACTTTCCTAGGCACCACAAGAAAACGCGGATAAGCAAAGAATTACCCACGACCTTCTTCTGTCCTAAGTGAGCGCGACAGTCCTTAGAGTCATCTCTAGATTTCTTTTAGTTAATGTGGGTCAATGCGGATGTAAGTTTTGTTGTTTTCGGGGCCTAGGAAGGGTAATGAAATCCCCACCTAATTTGGATTTGGCCTTGCCCCTTAATATCCGTATTTAGAATGCAAACAACCAAGAAACAAAATCACGCACAAATTTAATTTTGCAATTTGCGAGCTGCGATTATTTGCAAAGAATCCTGCAGAAAATTATTAGTTGGAGCTAAAAAGAGGAGAGAGGAGAAGGTAAGAAAGTACCTGAAGCAAAAATTGTACAGAGAACCCTCCAAGATGCCGCGTTTCCGCCGCAATTGGGCCTTTATGCCGCGCTTCCGCGGTCTCGTGATGAGATCACCCCACCAAAATTTTTCAGGGAGCTTCTGTAGACTCCCTCTGCTCTCTGGTATTTTCCAAAATTTTTTCCAAATTCCCAGCAAGCTCCACATCTCCTTGCAATGAAACACAAAAAATTGTTTAGGGTTTGCACGAATTTTGATCTCAAAAATCACAATGAAATAAATCTGTCAATTCAAACTATAATATGAAACGAATTAGCGCGTAATCCCCGGCAACGGCGCCATTTGATTGTTTATAACTTTCCGATTGTGTGTATCAAATCAAATAGTCCCCGGCAACGGCGCCATTTGATTGATCGTAAAATGTCTTTTTTGTGTAAATCGAATAAAGCGAATAAGTTTCTATGTGTCGGTAATATTGTATAAAATTCACAATCAAAGAATTATATTTGACCGCAATCAATTACGGTGTCGATTGTAGATCGTAAGCGAGTGCGGATCGTCCACAGGGATTGTGCGATTCGTTTCTGTATTTAATTTGTTTGAATTGAAAAGTTAATCGAAAAGAAACGAAAACATGATTCAAGAATTTATCGATTGATTCAGGTGTCACGAGTTTAATCAAGAATCAAGAAAATGATAAACAATCGAGAATCAGGGTTTCGATGATATTTCCAACCAAATGTCAAGAATCTAAATGAGGCTCGTAGGAATCGATCGGATCTATAGACATGATGTAATCTCAACATTTCGTGTTCTTGTCCTTCGAAGGATTGATACTAGATCGATGATGATCGACGAGAGTTAGGGCTTTCTTGATGAAACTAGGGTTTCATCATTTAACCCGTGTTCTTTCGGCGATATCATTCGCATTCTAGCCTCTAACAATTTCAAGAAACGATCGTAACTCCCCAATCTCGAGTGATATCAATCAAGAAAGCATCACAACGAATTGGGTCGTCGATTCTTGATCTTGCTAGGGTTTACAAAACTCGTAGGATTCAAGAATCGATTTAAAATATATTACATCATCATTCTATTGATCGTCTCGACTCCTCGACGAGCGGAGTATTACTCAAACATCACAACAAGAATTACAACTAGAAATTTAGATTGAATCATGATGCAAGAATTTAAAGAAAACAAGATAAAAGAATATCACCTTTTATTTATATCAACAATTTGATTACAATCGCTCAAGAACTACAAGAGGAAGAACTAAATTGTCGAATTGGCTTCGCTCGGCTCCGTGAGTCGCGGATCGGCTTGGACCACTTGCTCTGTTGAAGATCGGCTCGGCTCATAAAAGGTTGCAAGGCTTCTTGCTTAATGGGTACTCGGGATCTTGGCTTTCGATTGGAATTAGGGTTAGGGTTTCACACAAGTCATCTCACTAGACTTGTGGAAGAAGATGAAGAAAGAGAGTGAATGGGTCTATTGATTTCAATGAATGAATCTAATGAATTCAATAATTGGATCCTTTTACAAGTGAGCCTAGGGTCTTATTTATAGATCACCCAAACCCTAAGCCTTTGAGTTCCCTCCAAAAGTTTGTTGAAAGACTTCTAGAAGTATTTAGTTTGGCTTAGCTTAGGGTTTAAGCTAGGGTTTAGGGAGAAGTTTCTAGAATACAAGGCTAATTTAGTGTTGATCCCAAAGCTTGCTGATCTGGCAGAAGTATCTGGAGTCTTCTGGAACTTGGAGTGTCTTTCTGAACTGTAGGAGCTGAGATAGGAGTTTTGGTGCAAAGATGAAGTGGTGATGTCATCAAGTCGCCGCGGAACTGCGGCGCAAGCCGGCTCCGGCCGCGGTTCCGCGGCCATGTAGGAAGCTTGAGCTATGGTCTTTTTGAAGTGGACTTGGGATAATATTTTGGGCTTCATCTGATATGTTGATTTGTATTTGTCCCTTTGGATTGATACCAGAACTGAAATCATTGAGTTGGCGTCATGTTTGATCGGTACCATGTAAATTTTTGGCCTTTCTTCTGGATTTTCCGGCACAGATCTCAAAACAAGTGTTGCGCAATATAGGGATGATGCGATGCCATGAAATGTAGTCAATTTCCTTTATAGTGTCGGTTTTAGAGTCTAATACATGCAATCTGATATTTTGCGACAGTTTTGCTAATATGTAAAATATGAATGCCGAACACTTCTATATGAATGCAAATGATGAGGAAATTGCCGGCTAAAATATGCAATATTTTCGACAAATCATGTCCCAATCCAGGTACATTGACACCATACTAAAGAGGTTTAATATGGAAGAATCCAAGCGTGGGAATTTACCCACAATCTCTGGACCCACTCTCTCCAAAGAGATGTCTCCTACGACTGATTTGGAAAGAGCTCGCATGCAAGGGATACCCTATGCTTCGGCAGTAGGCTCTATCATGTACGCAATGCTATGTATCAGACCCAATGTAGCATACTCACTAAGTGTAGTGAGTAGGTATCAAGCAGATCCAGGAGAGAGTCACTGGACAGCTGTGAAGAACATTCTCAAGTACTTGAGGGGGACTAAAGAGATGTTCTTGGTGTATGGTAACGGAGAACTCCAGGTGGAGTCCTTTACCAATTCAAGCTTCTAGAGTGATAAGGACGACTCTAAGTCGCACTCGGGATTTGTCTTTACCTTCAATGGAGGGGCGGTTTGTTGGAAGAGTTCTAAACAGGAAACCGTGGCAAACTCGACGATGGAGGCTGAATACATCGCTGCCAACGATGCTGCCAAAGAGGCTGTCTGGATGAAGAAGTTCATAAACGAACTTGGAGTGGTTCCGTCCATTGAGCATCCAATACCTTTGTATTGTGATAACAATGGAGCTGTGGCTTTGGCTAAGGAACCCAGGTCCCATCAGAGATCCAGGCATATTCTGAGGCAGTATCACCTGATCCGGGAGATAGTTGATCGCCGAGAGATCGAGGTCAAGAGAGTTGACACGAAGGACAACACTGCGGATCCACTCACGAAGGCCATATCCCAGATACAATTTGAGAGACTCTTCGGGATGTTGGGTATGAGATACTACAACAGCTGGCCTTAGTGGAAGTGGGAGATTGTTAGTTATGTATATGCCCTAGAGGCCATTATTGTACATATGTTGTATATTATAGAGGATGCTTGGATATATACAGAGAGAGGACTTTCTTGCTCGACATGATAGTATACTATCAGGTTTCACTTTGTCTAAACATGTTGACTTGTATTGTGTTACTGTCTTGCTCTCACATGTAGATAAAGTCCTTAGGATATGTACTTCATTACTAGGACTATGATGGAGATCATACTAGTGGGGCCAGGGTAGTCTACGAGTACATCCTATAATTGTTCCTAGTCGAGGGTGTATCGAGACAGGGCATCGATACTCCAGAGTAGACTAGCGTATACAATCTTGACCTATATGATGGGCGATGGATGATCCTACATCCATTGGTGTTCGACATCAAAGATGGTGTACGGGTGCTCAGTGGAGACTAGGTACACTGAACGGACTCGCCGAGAACTTCTTGATGGTATTATACCTATCGTTAGATAGCAGTTCTCTGGTGACACTGGTACAACTTAGTCTGTAGATCCGAGATCGTCATAAAGACTTGTGTGATTCCCACCGTGCTTTGATTTCCACCTTACCACATTCATGAGAACGTGCAAAATGGTGGCTTTTGGGTACATTCCTGAATCACATGGAGGCAATGAGCGATAGGAGGGGTTTCGTCTCTCCTGGTATTGGGGGTTGATGTTGCGCTGTGTTCGATTGGCTATAACTGGAAGTCCCTGACCTGGGATGATATGGAGACCTACTGGTAAGTGTTATCAGTAGTTTCTCGACCCGTTATGAGCCTCACATCGATACGACTTATTGGTTACTGGGGTCTGACGTTGACCACCCCTAGACTGGATATGCGACATATCAGACGAAGAGACCAGACTGTACGGTAGTGTTACCGATTGGATTCGTAGGACAATGTACATGCTTGCTTGTTGATCTTCTGGTCGCTCAATACCCGGGTGGCCGTTACGTTTAGCTGACCGCTTGCGACTTATGGGTGTTTGATATGATCATCACCTACTGCCGGCGTATTGACGAGTCTTTAGAGTCCTACACAGAGGTTTCCTGGCTCAAGCAAAACGGAGTAGGAGCACATATGTGATATGTGCGGGACCGAGATTGATACCAGCATGTGATACCGTATTCTATTCTCGCGATATGTGATATCGGCCGGTTATATGAGATATAGCTGGGTTATCGGATCAAGTATTGATTCGATAAAATAATACATTTTGTATTAGTCGGTTATATGTGATATAGCCGGATTATTAAATCAAGTATTGATTTAATAATTTAATGTATAATTATATATTTGATATATTAAATTACATTAACTAATATGTGGTCACTTAAGTATTTCATTTTCTCACATTTGGATACATTTAACATATATGTGATATATGTTTAATGTATTATTTTCTTTTGTTAAAAAATTATATATATGTGATATGTATAATTGTGACATGTTAGGTTATACTTGCAACTTGTGTGTATGAGAATTACACCATGCTATTGTGATAAATGTTGAGTTTATATTTATTTTAGCAAATTCAAAATTGTGGAGAATTAGTCATGAGCTTGGATGAAGCTTGTAGAACATTGACTAAGTCAACCAATTTTGTTTTGGCTAAGATATTTATTAACTTAACCCTAATCACATTGACCATGGTCTATTCTCTATAAGGGTTAAGCCATGAAATAAACCCATGGTTGCATTTCTAACCTCATACAACTCTCATTCTCTTCATCACTTGAGCTTATTCTTGTTTATCTCATTCTTCCTCTCTAGCTTTTGAGAAAAAGAAGAAATTTTGTGAGAAATTAAATACTAAAGTGAGCAAAATTCGTACTTCATCATCCTCTTCTATACTAGCCATTTAGATTAGGGTGTTAGCTTCACTAATTCCATAATTTTTGAAGTCATAGCTTGAGTTCGTGTTTCCTCGAAGTAGATCATCTTGGATTTTGAAGACTTCAAGCAAGCATGCATCATACACCGTGTGGAGCCTCTCAAGATTCCAGTAGCTCGATGATCGCAGCGAAGGGACGACAATAAGGAGCTATAGAAGTGAAGGAGAGGACTATAAAGGTTGTAATCCTTAATCACTTAGAAGTAATGTTGTTAACTTGATGTTTCCGTATGAATCTCTAGTTAAAGATCTTGTTTAGGGTTGTTTAAGCATGGAAAAATTTTAATTTGGCATGGACGATGCTGCCCGAACCCTTGCTGTCGTGCTTAGGAACCCTACAGCTGGAAGGGAACTTTTATTGTGCGGTGTGTGTACCCGCACGGCGTAGTGGATTTGGAGAATCCAAAGGACGGTTCGTTCTTCAAAGTAAACGGTCACAGATTGAAACCGTTCCTTAGCGCAGAATGATCAGAGGAACTCCTGATATTGCCGGAGCCAGTTTACCCTGCATAATCTTCTTCTGTTTACCACCAAACTTCGGTTATCCAGCCATAAACAATGGAGACACTATTTCAAATAAGTTAGGGGGTATGTATATACTATTCTTTATATATATATATATATATGGATATTCTTATCCTGTGCATTTTTTTTTCTTTTAGACGAGCAATCTTGTCTGGTGATGCTCAGCCATTTGTTCATTACAAAAAAAAGGAAAAAAAGAAGAGGAGAACCGACGATTTTGACCCTTCAACAATTTTTCCCTCTTGATGTACAATGACAGTGAGGGCACTGTCCAGTTTAAGTTTGGGGGTGGGCTCGGTAAGCTTTTTCCCTTCGCAATCATTTGTATATTCTGCATTTGCTTACATATTCCAAAACCAAAAAAAATCAGAAAATTTTCTAAAAACATAAAAACTTTGTCATCAAGTTAGCTAGTGGGAGAACTTAGATTCGATATTTCGACGGTTTTGTTTGATAAAATAGGAACAACTAAATCTTATTTTTAGATTTTGAAAACCTGAAGGATAACCTTCCTTTGAGTTTAACTATAGCTAATATACGTCTTTACATCATACAACACGTATCGTGTGTTTTGAAAATTAGATAACAAGTCTAATATGTATGAAAACTTTTAAATTGACAAACTATTTTTTAAGGATCAAATAGGTTTGTTCTAAAATAAGTAATATCAAGAATAGTTTCGAAAGTGAAGTGGATATGAAGGGATATTATAGATACCTTAATAGGAACTAATTCTGAAGAATAACCCATCTGGAACTTGATTAAAGTGATTACACACCTGATCCACTAAACACGTCTTTTATCCTAAAAATAATTGAACAACTGGTTATATCTCCATTCGCATTAAATCGTTATGATTTTCACGCTAAAATAGGTCTTTTGTTTTATGTCCTCGGTAACTTGAGCAATTAAGTCCGCCGGGGTGTCTCTACACCTAATGCCCTAAAACCAACTGGTTTAAGAACATTGGCAAAAAGCTCGATAAGAAGCCTAGAAAGTCCAAATTAAAACAAAGTCAAGTAAGTGTTCTCTCCGAGTTAAAATTCTTAACGGTTCTTTGTGTGAGAATAATCATGACATAAGACAGGGTTTTATAAAAATATTTTTAACGGAGATATGAAGATTTTATCCTGTGATGAAGACTATTGCACGTTCACGAAGGTGTGTATGAAACGAAAACAAGTAAAAGGTGGAGTGAAAAATAAGGCCTAGTTTCCTATTAAGGAAGATAGAAATTCTGAATTTGAAACCTAACTGGAAAACGAAACTTGAAAAATACTTAACTCTTTATAAAACTTGTGTGATCCTTTTTAAGTTTTTATCTAGGCTTTATTTTGTGACATGACGACTTTAATCGATCCTTTTGAAACTAAACGACACTATTTGTACTGCACGTAAAGATGTATAAGATCTTTAGATTAAATAAGAAGTGAGGTGTGAAAAATAAGGGTTCGATATTTCTAAATTTAGGATAATAGATTTTCTATCTTTGAAGCAAAACCTTAGGGTTAGAATCACAGTTATTTCGCGAAACTAGCTTGACGGTATTTTGTGGATGAAATCCGTTGAAAACCCTCAGGAGACAACACTCCTCCTACTAGGGACACCTAGAGGTTTAACGGCTTGTTGCACAAGCTCAGTGCAACCGTGTTCCCTACGAAAATGTGGTTAGGATTTTGTTTTGCTCGGGACGAGCAAATGATAAGTTTGGGGGTATTTGTTCATCACTGAAAACTGTATTTTAATACCGCTCATTCATTATTTATTTTGTTATATATCGGTACTATTAAGCAGTGTCTGCTCGGTAATACAGATTACAGGTGTTCGTGATAAAATGCTGGAAACACACTTAAAATCATGAATATAACGTTTGGGAGCCAACACTGAAAACAGAATAGAAAACCGATCAATATCCAATAAGTTCTTTTGCAAACAACAAAGTGTACACAAATTTTGGTCCAACACAATGCAAGTGAACACTAGACCATTCTAAAAGAGGTGATGTGCATTAAATTCTAAAAGAGGTGATGTGATGTGCATTAAATGCTAAAAGAGGTGATGTGATTTAAAGTATCATGATTTCCCTCCAAAAGCTACTAAGCAACCTATGTTGCCTATAAATACCAGGTCATGGGCAAGGAGAGAAGATACTGTTTCTTAGTTTTTCTTTAGAACACTTGTAATTTGTAACTTGCTTTTCCTTTGAACTCTTGAGCTCTTGCCCCTTTTTCTTGACCTTGCAACTTCTTTATTGAACTTGCAAGTTTAAGATTTAGGTTCTTGAATTCAAAATTAGTTGTATCTTGTTTGAAATTCAATAAAAGTTCTCATTTCATTTCATATGTCTTGCTTTCTACATACCTGAACTTGTTAAATCGTTGCTCCACTTTGATCTTGCATCCTCTTATGTGATCTTGCAAACTTAAAGTTTGGTATTTGGATTTCACATTGGTACGGGATTAAAGAACAGTTGAAGGAATTTGCATGTTTGATTTATCGGTTCTCTCTTTGTCTTTTCTTTTCTTGCAATTTTTGTTATGTTGCCTTACACTTTTCTTTTTTATTTGGAATTGTAAATATGTGTGAGTAATTGATTTACTTGTTAAGGGTAGAATATGGTTAGTTTGTGTTAGGAGATGTGCTTGCTAAAAGCTTAAAAAACCTTAATTTTGCAATTTGAACTCCGAGTAAACCACTCGCAATTCTGCTCCGTTAGGCACCCTACCCTACCATAGTAGCGGTGAATCATAATCGTGACCGGATTGGGAATGGTTTGCCGAAGGCTAAGGTCAAGAGACAACAACGGAAGGGCAAGGGACAAGGAATACGGATTTAGCTCAAATCGCAAACACCGTATTTCGAGTTTCTTAATCCACATTGTTGCCTATTGCCTTAGTGTCAATATCAAAATTAGGTCTATAAAGAAACGAAAAACATCATCCTCGCACAAGCTAACTTAAAACTACCCTTAACAAGTCTTTTTATTGAACATATCATAGTCATGACACTTTGTATAAACAATAACTCAAAATACGGTATTAACTCATTAAAACAAGTAAAAAGCCTACCATCTCCGTGCGGACGACCCGTACTCATCGCGGCTCGCTACACACGACACCGTCTTTGATTGCTGTAATTTCAAATTCTTTCTAAATACGACACGGTGAAAACCTGTTAATCACTTAGACATATATATATAGAGGATTTTCTTGCTCGACATGATAGTATGCTATCTGGTAGTTCTTTATTTTAATATGTACACTAGTATTATTATACTGTCTCTCTGATACATGTTGATAAAGTACTTAGAATGTACTTGAATACCAGGACTATGATGCAGATCATGTAAGTCCACGTTGCTCACCCCGGTTCTTACGGGGAGGCGGAAACGGCGAAAAACAATGATTTTGGCGCAAGGCAACATGGACTAAAAGTCGGATCTTTGCTAAACTAGAAACTAGTAAACACTAAGAGGTTTTATCTACTATGCTTTAGAAAGTATACCTCACAGAACCGGTCCTTCGGGTCTTCATCCCGCTGTCCCACTCGTCCATCCAAGCTCCAAGCGTCGATCCGGACCTTGGGCACCTCCGCGGTCTTCTTGAGTCGAAGACGATCCACCCGAGAGTTGTACACTAAGCTTCGCCTCAAGCCAAGGCAACTAGGGCAAAAAAATTGCTAATCTAAATGCCTTAGGTTGTGTAGAAGAGAGAGATGGATGTGTTAGTCTATGTGGATTCTTTTTCTCTCAACACATGAGATCAAAAGAAGGGATCAAGAGGAGGAAGAAGAAGGAGAAAGTTTGCAACCATGGAGCTTTTCTTTTTCTTCTCACTTCATGAGAGAGAATGAGAAGAGAATAATGAAAAAAGATTAAGCCCAAATGAAATGAACCATGGTTGCAATAATACACAATAATCATCATTACTAATCCTATCATGAAAGACTTGATGGCACCTTGAATTGACCATTATCATAACACAAGAAATAAAAAGAAAATAAAAGAAGAGTGTAGATCCCTCTTGAAGGTCAATGGTCAACACGGTCAACGGGTCAACAAAGTCAAGAGGGGTCTAAGTGGTCAAATGGTCAATGCAATTAGCCATCACTAATCTATCACTAAAAGGATTAGTAAACAATGTCTCCCTACTCATAACGGTTTTGACCAAACGAATTGTCAAAACCCTAATGAGTGTGCCACATTACGGTTTTGGCCGAACCAACTGCCAAAACCCTAATAGGGCACCTCCTCCTTCATCACTACTCAAAACTGTGCATAAACACCCGCATCCGCATTCCGTAAAATGCGAATGCACAGAAGACAAATCAAATCCATCTGTGCAATACTAGGATCTGGCTTAAACCAAAGCCCACTAGTATTGCCTGCCCGAACAGCATACGCACACAAGTGAACGTAAGTGATCGTAGACCTGCCGTAAAACCATACGGCCTCTATACGTTTCGCTCAGTGCAGGGAAACTCTCTGTGTGGGACTCTAAAGACTCGACACTACGCTGGAAGTGGGTTTAACCACAGACCGCAGGCGGCACTAGCTGTACGTAACGGTCCCCAGGTAGATGTCGATAAGAAGGCCGATGAGGTAAACCCATCCGAACTCCTACTGAGCCTGTATGTGAAAATCTCCGTATAGTCCGGTCTGTTCGTCTGATACATCGCATGGCGGGCCTAGGGGGCGGTGAACGTCAGTCCCCTAATAGCGGTACAAGTCGTGTCGAAGTGTAGCCCAGAACACCCTGAGATAACACTGGAAACCTACCAGTATATCTCGCTTGCCCTAGCCAGGGACTACTTGTGTAATGGCTCTCCTAGACACAGCGCGATGTCAACCCCCAATACCGGGAGAGACAAATCCTGTCTAACCGTCACTGCCTCCAAGTGCTTCGGGACTGTACCCAACTACTACCTGTTTGCACGACTACTTTGAGCCGTGGTAGGGTAGTAATCTAAGTACAGTGGGAACACGCTCGAGACGATGTGACAGTGTCACGTCAACGGACTAAGCTGTACTCATGTCACCTGGGAACTGATAACTGACGATAGGTATAATACCAACCAACAGTTCCCGACGAGTCCTGTCCAGTGTACGCGTAACCTAACGAGCACCCGCATTCTATCTCAAGTACGACGTACTGACGGCTGTGGGACAGACCGTCTTCCCTGCTGGGATGAGAAGCGCATACGCTAGTCTACTCCGGAGTATCGATGCCCTGTCTCGATAGTCCAACGACTAGGGACCTGTATAAGGATGTGCTTATGGATTACCCAGCTCCCACGAGTGTGAGCGCCATCACAACGCCGGTAATCAAGCAAAGATCCTAAGTGCTCTACTAATATGTATATAAGCGATATGCTAAAAGAAACACATGCACATATTGAAGTAGAGACAAACCAAGTAGCATACTACCATTTTGAGCAAGATTGTCTATACAACTGTGAATATCCCAAGCTTCCATCAAGTAATATACAAGCTAGTATGATACAGTAATGGCCTCTAGGGCATATACACTAACAATCTCCCACTTGCACTAAGGCCATGTACTGGCGTATCGAAGACCTATCATCTCGATCAGCCGCTCGAACTGAGTCTGGGGAAGGGCCTTCGTGAGTGGATCTGCAGTGTTATTCTCCGTATTTACTCTTTTCACCTCGATCTCCCGGCAATCTACGATCTCCCTGATCAGGTGGTACCGCCTCAAAATGTGCCTGGACTTCTGACGGGATCTGGGTTCCTTCGCTAAAGCTATAGCGCCGTTGTTGTCACAATACTGCGGTATTGGATCAACAATGGTAGGAACCACCTGAAGCTCCGTGAGGAACTTCTTCATCCAGACAGCTTCCTTTGCGGCATCGCAAGCAGCTATGTACTCCGCTTCCATAGTTGAGTCTGCAACGGTCTCCTGCTTGGAACTCTTCCAGCAAACCCCCCCTCCATTGAGGGTAAATACATAACCCGACATGGACTTGGAGTCATCCTTGTCACTCTGGAAGCTGGAGTCAGCAAAGGCCTCGAGCTGGAGGTCTTTTCCGCCATACACCAAGAACATCTCCTTAGTCCTTCTCAGGTACTTGAGAATGTTCTTTACCGCTATCCAGTGTTTCTCCCCTGGGTTTGACTGATACCGGCTTACAACGCTCAATGCGTATGCTATATCTGGTCTGGTACACAACATCGCATACATTATAGAGCCTACTGCAGAAGCGTAGGGTATAATAGACATGCGATCCCATTCCAAATCAGTCTTGGGAGACATCTCTTTGGAGAGGGTGATCCCGTGACAAGCCGGTAAATTACCGCGCTTGGAATCTTCCATACCGAATCTTTTCAGTATGGTGTCGATGTACCTTGACTGTGAAAGTCCCAACATCCTCTTAGATCTATCACAATAGATCTGGATCCCCAGAATGTAGTTGGCATCGCCCAGGTCCTTCATGGAGAACCTCTGTGACAAGAATCCTTTGACTGACTGTTGCATAGGAATATCATTTCCTATTAGGAGAATGTCATCTACGTACAAGACGAGGAATACTACAGTTCTCCCTACAATCTTACTGTAAATGCATGGTTCATCTGGGTTTTTGATAAAGTCGAATTCTTTGACAGTATCATCAAAGCAGATGTTCCAACTCCGCGATGCCTGCTTAAGTCCATAAATGGACTTGAGCAACTTGCACACTCTACCGCTGCTCCCACTCTGAATGAATCCCTCCGGCTGATCCATATAGACACACTCTTCCAAATTTCCATTTAGGAAAGCCGTCTTTACGTCCATCTGCCAGATTTCATAATCGTGGAAAGCAGCAATGGCAAGAAGGATCCGAATGGATTTCAGCATAGCCACTGGAGAAAAGGTCTCGTCATAGTCCAAACCAGGTCTTTGACGAAAACCCTTTGCAACAAGTCTAGCTTTATAGGTCTCAACCTGCCCATCTACACCAATCTTCTTTCTGAAGATCCATTTGCAGCCTACGGGTTTTACCCCTTCTGGAGCAAAGTCCAAAGTCCAAACTTTGTTGGTGTACATAGAATCCATCTCGGCCCGCATTGCATCCAGCCATTTTACCGAGTCACCGCTCTGAATGGCTTGCTGGAAGCTAGTAGGTTCACCATAATCCATTGTGCAATCCTCTCTATCCCCGTCAATGAGAAAACCGTAGTATCTCTCGGGCGGATGAGACTGCCTACTACTCCTGCGGAGTGGCGCTGGGATGTCCTGTTCTTTCGAACCCTCTGGTTCTACCAAGCTTTCAGTAATAGCTTGTGGTTCTGGAACTTCTTCCAGTTCTACTGCGCTCCCACTTATCTGATTTTCCAAAATCTCAGTTTCCAAGAAGCGGGCATGACGAGAAACAAAAACCTTTTGTTCCTCTGCGTAATAGAAAAGATACCCCTTGGAGTTCTTTGGGTATCCCACAAACTTACACTGTACTGAACGTGCCTCGAGCTTGTCCGCATGCTGCTTTTTTACAAAAGCTGGACATCCCCATGTCTTAAAGTGTTTAAGACTGGGTTTCTTCCCACTCCACATCTCATATGGCGTGGTAGGCACTGACTTAGTACGAACTTGGTTCAAAAGATATGCAGCTATTTCTAGTGCATAACCGCAGAAGGATCGCGGCAACTCAGCCTTACTCATCATGGATCGAACCATATCCAATAGGGTTCGATTCCGCCTTTCCTATACACCGTTGTGTTGTGGTGTGTATGGAGGAGTAAGCTGAGAGAGAATTCCATTCTCTATTAAGAAGCCCAGAAACTCGGCACTCAAGTATTCACCACCTCGATCAGATCTCAGTGTCTTGATACTTTTGCCTGTTTGTTTTTCAACTTCATTCTTGTATTCCCGAAATTTCTCAAAGGCTTCGGATTTGTGCTTCATCAAGAAGACATGCCCAAACCTAGAGAAATCATCATTGAAAGTAATGAAGTATGAATAACCACTTCACGCATGTGTAGACATTGGACCACACACATCACTGTGTATGAGTCCCAAGAGCTCACTCGCTCTTTCTCCGTGTCCAGTGAACGGAGTCTTTGTTATCTTTCCCATTAGACAAGATTCACAAGTGGAATAAGACTGGTACTCGAATGGATCCAAGTATCCTTCTTTATGTAACTTTGTCAACCGTGTCTCATTAATGTGACCCAGTCTACAATGCCATAAGAAAGCCTGATTTAATTCTGGAGACTTTCTTTTAAGTGTGTTCTGGACACTGAAGACCTGAGCTTGATTCAAAACGTATATACCGTATTTCAATGTACCTGACCCAATCAGTACTTGATTTAGGTGGATGTTTACTACATCGTTTACAAAAGTAAAATCATATCCTTCCTTAGAAAGTAAGGATACAGATATGATGTTACAAGTCGCACCTGGTACATAATAACAGTCACGCAGAATCAATATCTGTCCAGTTGTCAGTCCTAGATGATATTCCCCTACGGATTCAGCATACATTCTCCTTCCGTTAGCAACCCTGAGAGTCATATCACCTTTCCTGATAACCCTACGGTTTCTTAAAGCCTGTAACGAATTACAGATATGAGATCCTGATCCGGTATCCAATACCCAGGAAGTAGGGTTAACAGACATACAGTTCTCTATTACAAACACACCCGAAGCCGAAGCCACAACATGCTTCGAATTCTGGCTACTGGCTTTACAAGCCCTGCAATCCTTCTGCCTATCACTAGTAAAATAGGGGGTTGCCCCTACGGATATTGGAATCCGTAGGGGCAGATTTAACTTGGCCCTACGGATTAATCCGTAGGGCTAAAAGGTTTCCCCTACGGGCCTAGACGTCCAAGAATTAAAATATTAATTCTTAATTTGGTGTTTGCCCCTACGGAGCCGCAAACAAAGAACCTACGGGTATATCCGTAGGGGCAACTAAATATCAAATTACTAAAGCTCAGATCTCGATCGCCTACGCTCACAATTTCTTTCTCTCTCGATCTCGATCGCGCGCGAAAACAACTCCTCGTCGCCACCGTCGTCCTCCTCGTCACCACCGTTGTCCTCCTCGTCGCCACCGGCGTTCTCGTCGCCAGCGCCGTTCAGGTCGTCGCCAGCGCCGTTCGGGTCGTCGCCACCGCCGGTCAGGTGAGTAAATCTTGAGGTAAATTAAAGAATTTTTTGATTAACATACGTGCTGGGTCTGGGGTCGGGGGGTTGCGCGCGCGCGAGTTGAGGTTTGGCAGGGGTCGCGGTCGGGGTCGGGGTCGGGGTTAGGGTTAGGGTTGGGGTTCGCTGCTGCTGGGGCTGGGGCTGGGGTTAGGGTTTTCCTTAGGGTTGGTGTTGGGGTTTAGCTAGCCGCGCTGGGGTTAGGGTTAGGGTTAGGTTGGGGCTGGGCTGGGCTGGGGCTGGGGGCTGGAGGCTGGGGCTGGGGCTGGGCTGGGCTGGGGCTGGGTGCTGCCCCTGGGGCTGGGTGGGGCTGGGGCTAGGGTTAGGTTGGGGTTAGGGTTAGGTGGATTGATGACAACAAAATACATGGATGGATCGATGAATTTAGTGATGTTATGTGTCCCGCCAACATAGGAAATTCAAACGTATACTCCGTTTTCTCATCTTAAAACTAGCAACCAAAATGTGACTAAAAAATCTTTCTAAATATATTTGAAACACATTTATTAGTTGGGTTGAATATTTGTGATTCCATTATATTATATTGTAAGATGCAGAAATTGTATCCTAAAACTACTTGATCCAATCATCCAACAAATACATTCATAAGATACTTATTAATTTTCCTGTATCTTGTATTGAATCGTAAGATTGATTTGCATGTCGTAAGATATTTGACAACACTAGGATGTCTTTCATAAAACAGAAAGTAAATTGGTGTAGGGAGAAAGCTGCTTGATGGGTGGTGACTGGGTCCATTCTTTCTTCATAATCTCCTTCAACTCTATGCCTTTCAATTATTGTGGGAAAATTAGATATTACTTGAGTGATCATGATATCATTTTTTTTGAATATTTCTTCCGAGAATTTATGCATGGTCTTGACATTGAACTTTATCATACTCCTTAATATTACTTTAGTGATTGATAATATTCAATAAGCTTATGTTGTTGACCCAAATTAAGTAAGGGGGTTAGTCAATTGGAATTGGTGTTTGGAACTTTGAAGTATATCTTTAATGGGATAGGTTTATTTGGTGCCAGTCAAATAAAATGAGAAGTAGAACCTTTTATTGTTAGTTTAGAATGAATCTAATATTGGAAGTTGATGGTTTCAGTTAGAACTTTTTTGGAATATGATAGATTTCCGCCTACCAAAATCGTTCCATCCAAAAAGTGAATACAGTGGAACTTCTGTTCTCCTTGCCCATCCACTTTTTCTCTCTGGAAATTTGTAGTCTATATAACTATCTAAAATGTATTTGCTAATACAATTATTTTAACCTGACATACTAAAATATTATTATATTGTTTATGTTATCAATAAGTTATTAGTAGTATTCTCTTGATTGGTAAAAGGGGCATGGGCGTTCGCTCTATACATTCTTAATGGGATAGAAGCCTACCCCCCACAGCCGGAACACACACATACAACAAGAATACACAACAAACGCATAATTAGAGAGCGATTCGAGATGTTCGGGTTAAAACCAATATATGATACTCGATGATAATATGAAACCTTCATATCCCCATCGAAACTCATATATGAAACTAAAAGCGCCACTTAGTCCCCGTCTATCGGTTAACATACGTGCGATGCTCGTCGTGTCCTAGAACTATACGAAGGTTGTTAAATATCGGACAGTATAGCTCGATACTAACAACCGTCGTATAGTCTACGCGACGAGAAAATTCAATCGTATGGTAACCCATAGATTTGTCCCGTGTGGACAAGTTAAGAATGTATATAGAAAACGCCTTCATTCACTTGTGTTTTCATCCGTTTATAGATATTTCGTCGGTACCTTTCCGCTGGTTCTCCGTGTACAAAGATAGATTAGATGTTCATTTCAACGTTGTTTTACAGCTTTGAAATGATTATCTATTCTATTACAGTGTACTCGGAGAACAGCGGGGAGGTGCTGCTGAAATTTACTCGAAACGGTTGAAAGCACAAGTGATGGGCGTTCGCTCTATACATTCTTAATGGGATAGAAGCCTACCCCCGACAGCCGGAACACACACATACAAATGCATAACTAGAGAGCGATTCGAGATGTTCGGGTTAAAACCAATATATGATACTCGATGATAATATGAAACCTTCATATCCCCATCGAAACTCATATATGAAACTAAAAGCGCCACTTAGTCCCCGTCTATCGGTTAACATACGTGCGATGCTCGTCGTGACCTAGAACTATACGAAGGTTGTTAAATATCGGACAGTATAGCTCGATACTAACAACCGTCGCATAGTCTACGCGACGAGAAAATTCAATCGTATGGTAACCCATAGATTTGTCCCGTGTGGACAAGTTAAGAATGTATAAAGCAAACGCCTTCATTCACTTGTGTTTTCATCCGTTCCGAGATATTTCGTCGGTACCTTTCCGCTGGTTCTCCGTGTACAAAGATAGATTAGATGTTCATTTCAACGTTGTTTCACAGCTTTGAAATGATTATCTATTCTATTACAGTGTACTCGGAGAACAGCGGGGAGGTGCTGCCGAAATTTACTTGAAACGGTTGAAAGCACAAGTGATGGGCGTTCGCTCTATACATTCTTAATGGGATAGAAGCCTACCCCCGACAGCCGGAACACACACATACAAATGCATAACTAGAGAGCGATTCGAGATGTTCGGGTTAAAACTAATATATGATAATATGAAACCTTCATATTCCCATCGATACCCATATATGAAACTAAAAGCGCCACTTTGTCCCCGTCTATCGGTTAACATAATGTGCGATAATTTATTCTTTTCAACGACAAACGCACACACAAAGCATATACACGGATTTTCTCCTTTGTCAGTAACTATCCCGTTCTTATATTTCTCAATATAGTTAGCATAACCTACAATTTATATGTTATTCAGTCTAACATGGCCCATGAGTACGTCAGAGTTAAGGACTGGATGTATGTGGATTGGAAACAATGTATGCAACCTAAGTTTGTCGCAAGAGTTGCTGCTTTCCTTGAATTTGCACGAGCACATAATAAGATCATAATAGAGAAGATTCTCTGTCCGTGCGATAGATGTGGCAATAAGTACTGGCAGAAGGTAGAATTGGCAGAGCTTCATATTGTAAAACATGGGTTTACTAGACTTTATTCAACTTGGAAATATCACGGGGAAGGAGAAGAATGCTGTACTGCGGTAGAAGAAGAAGGAGAACATGATAATGCGGCAGGAGAAGAAGAAGAATTCGGTAATACGGCAGGATACAGAAATTTATTTCCATTAGAAGAAATGGAGGATATGGTAGAGGCTGCCCTAGGTGAATCTATTCATACCGAAGATGACATTCCTTCCGGTCAGGGACCGCGTGCGGATAAATATGAAAATTTCATGAATGATGCTAGGAAACCAATTTATGAGAATGCGAAGTATTCCACCCTCTCATGGTTCGTCCAACTTTTCCAGATTAAGTGCCTAAATAGATGGAGCAACAAGTCATTCACAATGCTTCTTTCGTTCTTGAAAGATTCTATGCCTCCGGGAAATAATGTACCCGAAAGCTGGTACGAAGCCCAGAAGATGATGTCTGATTTGGGTCTAAAGTGCGAGAAGATTCAAGCATGTCCTAAAAATTGCGTGTTGTACCGGAAAGAGAATTCAGATTTGAAAGAGTGTCCAACATGCGGAGAGGCCAGGTATAAGCCGAAAGATTCTGATAAGAAGCCTGATATACCTGTGAAGATAGCACGATACTTTCCCATAACACAGAGGCTACAGAGGCTATTCAGGTGCAAGAAAACAGCCGAGGCAATGATTTGGCATCACCGTGCTCCTCCAAGCGAAAATGGAAAAATGAGCCATCCAAGAGATTCACCGGCATGGAAGGATTTCGATAGGAGGCACGCAATATTCAGTAGCGATCCTCGCAATGTCCGGCTCGGACTGGCTGCCGATGGCTTCTGCCCATTCAACTATATGGCTGGAAGTCACAGTACATGGCCCGTTGTAATGATAATTTATAATCTGTCGCCTTGGTTGGCTATGGACCAATCATACTTTATGATGCCTCTTCTTATCGACGGACCAAACTCACCGGGGAACAATATCGACGTCTATCTCCGACCTCTGATCGAGGAGCTGAAAACTTTGTTCATTGATGTTGTAGAGACATATGATTCAAACACAAATACAACCTTCATACTGCGTGCGGCTTTAATGTGGACAATTAATGACTTTCCTGCGAATGGAATGCTATCAGGTTGGTCCGTACATGGTCACAAAGCATGTCCTCATTGCCATGAACACACAACATCAAAATTTTTGAATTTTAGCAGGAAGGTTTGTTATTGCGGCCATCGACGTTTTCTGCCTCCAGACCACCCCTATAGGTTAGACACGGTTCACTTTGATGGTCATCAGGAGCTTCTTGGGCCTCCATCCCCATTGTCCGGAGAGGACGTGACTGCTAAATGGGATGGTTACAATAACGTGACCTTCGGGATGGATCCGACGAGACAGGTCAAACCACAATATTGGAACAAATTAAGCATTTTCTTCGAGCTTCCGTACTGGTCTACAAATTCAGTGCGTCATTGTCTGGACGTCATGCATATAGAGAAGGGAGTATCAGAGCACATAATTAACTTGCTTCTGTGTAAAGACGGGAAATCGAAAGACAACATGAATGCCCGGATGGATCTACAAGAGTGGGGAATAAGAAGTGAACTGCACCCTAAACCGGTAGCGGGTAAACCGGGAAAGTTTGTACTTCCCAATGCCGCTTATCATATGTCACAACTGGAGAAGAAAAGATTCCTGCAGGTGTTGCATGATTTGAAAGTCCCCACAGGTTTCTCAGGATCATTCAGCAAGAAAATAAAAATTGTGAAGGGCAAGATCGATGGGCTGAAAAGTCATGATCACCATGTTATCGTGGAGCACCTTCTTCCATTAGCCCTCAGGACTTCTCTCCCCGACTCGGTTGGTCTAGTAATCAATGACCTATGTTGTTTTTTCAGGGAGTTGTGTGCTAAAACACTGGAGGTTGCGACGCTGGATAAACTAGAAAATTCTATTGCGTTGATACTTTGCAAGTTTGAGCGTATTTTCCCACCGTCATTCTTCGATATCATAATACACTTGACGGTTCATCTTGCAACTGAGGCGAAGTTAGCCGGACCGGTACAATATCGATGGATGTATCCCGTCGAGAGGTATGTGTAATTTTTCGTTTCGCGCAATTTATAAATTTATTGTTGTCCTGTATGCCCGTGTTTATTTATTCAACATATTCTCATTAGGTACCTTTACACTCTTAAGAAGTATATACGCAATAAAAATCGACCAGAGGGTTCTATCATGCAAGGTTATCTTCTTGATGAAGCAACCACATTTTGTTCCCGCTATCTGGACGAGAACATTGAGACAAGGCTTAACCGACCACGAAGAATTCAAGACGGGCCATATGGTAAAGCCGAGTATAAGAGGGTAGACGCTATGTTTATCAACAAGATATACCGGTTTATCTTGCTTAATTGCGCATGTCTTGAACAAATTAGAGAGTAAGTTCTTTTGGATTAATTGTTATATCTGTGTTTGTGTGTGTATGAAATGACATAATATTAATGTCACAATTATTTGTCGAAAACAGAACTCATTTTAACGAGGTACGTGAGGGGCATCCTGATTGGAACGAAGAGCGTTTGGAAAAATACCATCAGGATAATTTTTGTGATTGGGTCACAGAGCATGTAAGTTATTCGAATTACATTTTATTGCTATCAGTTTTAATCTAAACTTGTATCGTTATGTATTTATCGTAAAATTTGTTTTGTTAGATCCACGATCCGAACTTGTCTGCATCATTTGAGAGTGATTCAAGATGTTTAGCTCAATTTCCTAGTATGGAGGTTGCATATTACAAAGGATTTGGTGTCCTTGGATACAAATTCGAAGTTAAGAACATAGAAACATCTAGAACCACTCAGAATAGTGGGATTGCGACGGTAGGATCGGACGGTGTGATTTACTATGGGTACTTAAATTGTATACTCGGCATCCACTATCCCGGAAGATCAGAACCCTTTTATATATTCCACTGTACTTGGTACGATCCGCGAACCGATACAGACAGGTGGAGAAGCAGTCTTGGGACTTGGAAAGATGAATATGGATTGACCAGTGTGAACACACTTCGATTTTACGGTCAGGACGATCCGTTTATCTTTCCGAACCAAGCGTTCCAAGTATACTACTCACAGTGTTTGAAGCATCCGGGGTGGAGTGTTGTATGCCGATGGAAACCTAGAGATGTCTACGATGTCATAGAATACGAGGACAGCGATGAGGACGAAGAAGAGAGAAGGCTTAAAGTGCTCCGACCGTCTATTTCGAAGGACGGGTTGTCTTCGACAGATCATGAAGTTACGTGGGTTAGAAATGACATCGACGATGAAATCCAAGTAGATATGTATGATGCGCCCACGAAACGAAAAAGGTTATCAGTAATGTTATATTATTACTTCACATTTTACGCTCTAGATCATATATAGTCAATACTTTTAATGATTTTCTAATGCGTCTACGAACCGTTTATCTAGATTTGATGACGATGTCAGGAGCAGCGAGGGGCGGCAGGAGCTCCAGCCGCGGCAGAGGCAGAGGCAGAGCGGTTCTGCCGCCCGGAGAGCTCCGTAGGGAGCTTCAGAGGGCCGGTCTTGCACCCAGATCGGAGACCCCTTCGGATGCCTCCTTCCGTGTTGATTTGGCCAGACCTCCAGGTATACTGCACGCATATCCATTTTGAATGTAATATTACAGATATTCATACATGTTTATGTCAAAATTACTTATATTGTCAATGTTTGATTGTCTAGTTGTTGGTGATGCGTCCACATCTGGGACAGAGGCCACCCCCGCTCCTCCAGGTATGTTTATATATCATATAGTGTATGTATATTGATTTAGAATGCTATATCATAAATATACACATTCCTTTTGCTCTTACTTAGCAATTTTTATTATTGTCTAGCTGTAGGTGGTGACACCACCGCACCTGCGGGTATGTTTATATGTCCTATAGTGCATGCATATTGATTTAGAACGTTATATTATTGATCTACACATTCTTTTTGCAATTACTTATATAATCTATTTTTAATTGTCTAATTATAGGTGGTGCGTCCACACCTTCCACAGGGGCCACTCCTGCCGCTTCCATACCCTCCGCATCGTCTGCAGGTTAGTATGAATAAATTTAAAATATTTATTTATTTTACATATGCTCTATAGAATAAATATGAACTTCATGGAAATTTAGCGTCGATGTTTATTTTATAGTTGGAGGGGATGCGTCCGGGTCCGGGACCCCGGTTGTTCCTCACTGGAGGAACTATCGTCCCGCTCATGCTGCTGCTCGGGCCCAGGCTCGTGCGCTAGTCACCGGAGGTATATATCACACTTGAATTTTTGTTTAACCTTGATTTCTTAATACAACTTTGTCTTATTATTGATTGTCTTGATATTTCGTGCAGACGCAGGGCCTCTCCATCCCCAGAGGGGGACTCGAGGCCCGAATCAGTCCCATAGGCTGAGGCCTGATAGAGCTAGGGGGGAGGCAGCATTCCCCCTATTTTTTACCCTTGACTATCGCTATACCGGTCCTCATGCCGAGAGGTTCGGCCGGTATTTGGGGGACGAGAGCCGGATCGTGAGGAACTATCCACTTCACGTTGAGTGGGGCAAGCAGCACCAGCGCTCATTCGCCCTCTTCTTTGATCAGGCTCGGGTATGTATTAATATATATTTTCATTTGATCTATCCAATATATTTATTATTAACACTTGCAATCTAATAACAATGTTTTTTTTGTATTTTCAGTTGGATTACGATTTTCAGCCTGTAGCCGACCCTGATCACCCGGGGAGGGTGCTCGACCTTCATGCTCTGTACAATGGCCTGATGAAGAACATGCAGGCCAAGGTCCGATACAACAGGAATGAGCTGAAGGCCGACTGCTACTCCCTGTGGATCGCGACCCCCGAGGCAGAGAGAGCGGCCCTCCTATCTACTCCGGCGTTTGCGAGAGTCGACGTAGAGACATGGCCTCTATTGTGCGCTTATTTCGACTCCGAACGCAAACAAGTATGTATTTTAAATTTAATTCATTATTTATGATATAATTTATTTCTTTGTGTTTCTTAATTAGAAAACTAAATGTTAATGCGTTGTGCAGAAACATGCCGCTCAGAATACGGAGAATAGGAAGTCGGCGAAGAGGGGTCGCCCCACTTACACAGGTGGCTCGAGGAACATTACTCGAGCCATGGAGTTATCGGTAAATTAAGAGTTATTCTCTAATATTCTGCAATATTAAGAGTTATTCTCTAATATTTCTAATATTAAGAGTTACTTTCTAATATTGCAGACATCTCGGACTGTGGCGTCAGGTGGTACACCGAGCGTGCTGTCCGCATATCTTGCCGTCCACGGCACCTCGACAGATCCCGCCACGGGCGAGCTTCGATGTCCCGACGTCGCTACCCAGGAGTACTGCGTAAGTGTTAATATTGTTTCTACCCAAATTTGAAATTTTAGTTTTGGAAGGTTCAAGTTTAAATTTTATACTTATACTTTACTGCTTAATGTGGGTGTAGGAGCGGGTGGTTGAGCAGGCCCAGGCCTCGGGGATCGATTTTACCGGACAGAACGATCCGAGACTGCTGACCCCAGTTCTGGACGCCGCACACGGAGGGCACCACGGAGGTTGGGAGAGAGGCCGGGGATTGGGCCCTAGTAGGGCCCATATGCGGTTGGACTCCACCCCGGCGGTTACTTCCTCCGTCTCCAGTGACCGGCATGTCCATCAGGAACTGGATAGCTTGAGGGCCACCGTTCAGGAGTTGAAGGAGATGCTGGTATGTATACTACTTTATAGTAAAATATCATTTCATATTATATACATATCAACATATCCATAATTAGTACGTAGCTTGAGCTTATTTGGTTTTAGACTTAAGTTTGATTAATCATACATACATATGTAATTAAAATAAACAACGCTTTTCCAAACTAGATATCCAAACAGGGTTTCGAAATAACTTAATAATGAAACGAATTCGAATAATACACAGTTCTTACACGCTTCTTACACACGTTATGTCCGGACGCGACAGGGTAGATCGGCCGAGCCTCCACATGCATCTCCTTCGGCTGCGGCTCCGCAAGCCACTACATCGGCTGCGGTTCCGCAGACAGCTCCTGTAGCTCCACCGCCCACTCAGACTCCCGCAGCCGCGGCTCCGCAAGCGACTACCTCGACGGCGGCTACGCAGACCACATCGCCAGCTCCACATGCCGCTCAGACTCCCTTATTTGTAGCATTGCAAAGTGTATTGACCGAGGAGCAGGCGCGCGTTATTCTAACGTTATTCAGAGGTGGAGCTGGACCGAACTAGGGTAGCTTTTTGGTTCTTATTTTTTGAAACATGTTTTTATATCACATTGTACTACATTTTGAAACGATATTGATATTGGTTTGTATTTATATCATATTCAGTTTTTGGGTTTCTTTTGTATATTATATATATGCGTGAGATGTGATTATGAATACTGCAATATATGATTTGATTGATGTATATAGTATTGTGCACAGGGCGGGAAAAAATGTAGCAGCCTATTTTTAAAAAAAAAATACAGACAATATGTACCTACGGATTAAGCCGTAGGTACATACGTTGCCCCTACGGATTTATCCGTGGGGCAAACTATCAGGAAACCTGATATTTTCCCACCTGATCTCAGTGCAGGGTGTTGGGAGTGCCCCTACGGATATGTCCGTAGGGGCCACTGTCTATCCCCAACGGATTTATCCGTAGGGGCAAAATATCAGGTTTCCTGACATTTTCCCCCTTGATCTCAGTGCAGGGTGTTGGGAGTGCCCCTACGGATATGATTTGATTACCCCTACGGATATATCCGTAAGGGCTACTGCCTATCCCATACGGAGTTATCCGTAGGGGTAGAGAAAGGACCTACGGATGTATCCGTAGGTATATACAATATATTCAAAAAAAAAATACATATATGATTTGATTACCCCTACGGAGTACTCCGTAGGGGCAATAACACCTACAGATATATCCGTAGGGGCAAGAATTTGCCCGTAGGGACAAGTTCAGGGCCTCAACTTGCACCTGCGGCCTTTGCACCTACGGGGTATTTTTTCGCCCCTACGGATAACTCCGTAGGGGCAGTGGGTTGCCCCTACGGATAAATCCGTAGGGGCAACCATTATTCGTAGTAGTGTATGTTCATTCCCGTAACAATAGGAACATCCCTCTTTTACTACATCTATTCCTGAAACTTCTGCCCTTCCCTTTCTTTCTACTTCCCTAGTTTCCTTTAGGGTAGTAGGTAGAGACTGTTGAACTAAGTCAGCATCTGACCCATTCTTCAACGTGGTCTTCAGGTCCGAGAGCTCAAAAGAGCTGGTCTCTGTAAGGACGTTGTCCCCTACAGATGACCCGATAGCCAACCTCGTTGGAAGCAATTCGTTCGAGGTCTCATATCTTGCGATACGAGATTGCTCTCCATATAAAACTTTGTTATGGAGGAAGATAGAAGCTGAGTCCATCTTCTCGTGCTGCCTCTGGTATATACCATCAACTGAGGCTAACACGAGGCACTTGGCTTTCGCACAGTCTTCTTCCGATGTCCTACGGATATCAAAATCTGTGACAGGGGAAACTGGACCTGAGACGGCAGGGGTTGGATCAGTTAAGAGGTGTTCCAGCTTGTCCTGGGCAATGGACATCTGGACAGACCTTTGCCAGTCATAACAGTTAGATTCAGTCGTTTTATTATCTAGATGTAACCTAGGTGCGGTCACTGGGTCGCTGCAATTAAGAGAGAGAGAAGAAAACACTCAGCATGATGCTCTTGCAAGTTTAGATTGGTTTTTAATTTATCTAAACAGGATGGCTCCCACTGTCTCTCGAATCGCTCCTCAAACCACAAAGGAAGAATTAGTCGGGATCTTTCTCACCGTACAATACTTGCTTAACCGTTCAGCCAGGCCAGTGTCGGTACTTCGAGGGAGGTTTTCCAACGCTTTCGCGAAGTTCCTTAATTTAAGAACCACTTTTCCCTGGGGGCGTAGCCCCGCTAAAACCTTTCTAGACACCTACTTGGTTTATAGCATTGATCGTTAAGTGAGAAAGTTCCCGAGGAGTAGCATATACTTACAGTAGGATCGGGATCCAAATATCATCGCGTGATAAAACCGAAGGAATCCTACCAGAATCATCACACTCTAAATGGTATGCAGCGCTAGCAAGTTTCAGTGCTTATGAAACTCCCGATGTGGATTTTTGCCCCATGCTCTTATGACCTTGACTAAGGCAAACAAATCATAAGTCACATGTCAAGTTCTACCCGTCGTTATCCAGGTTAATTTGAACCCACCCGTATATACCCTTGACTATGGCCAACAAAGCAATACGACTGTCCCAAACCAACGCATTCTATCTATGCAACATATGAATACCTACCAGCTACCAAACACTGTGCCTTGACTAAGGCCAACAAACACAGCTTGAATACTGTTGAATATTCATATGAAACGACGGAGGGCTACGGATGGTTTTAGCGAAACCGTGAACGTAATGAACTTGATATAGTCGATGGAATGAGATAGCTTTTAAAAGGAGTGGTTCAACCTCCGCGTTTAAAATGCTTGTTTTTGAAAAGAACCGAGTGGTTTTCAAAGAGTTCCAACGACTTTTACTTGGTTTATTTTCTTGCATTAGTTCTTTTAATGCGTCCCACCATTTAATCCTACCATTGCAGAAAATAACAAAAATATGACGTACGCTTATGCCATTCGCATTCGCCACGGGCCCCGTCGTCACCCGTTAGGTTACTTAACTAACGACAGAGCGGGGGCTGGGCTAGCGCGGCTGTAAAACATAAGCAACGCCTAAATAGTTATCATATATAAATATATAGCAATGATAGACATTACAGATCGCAGATGAACACTTTGGATATACTAGGAATCCGCGATTCGTTCGAGCCAGCAACGAAAAACGGATTACACGGTCGCGATGAATAGCCAAACCCCACCCTAGTCCTCTACGGGTGCGGCAAACTACCCGCCAAGTATCCGAAGCGAAGAAACCTCCCTCAACACCGTGAGTAGGCCACTCGGCACTTCGAGATACCCGGTAGTTTGTGCACCCCACCTTGGGTCTATCCTAGGAGCAAAAATAGTAAAAAGAAATTATACAATGACGGCTACAACCCCGACCCGGTTGTGCGGCCAAATAAATAATATTACATCAATTTACAAATTTACAAAGAATGAAAGAAAAAGAAACCCTCATCTCACACCCATTCCCGGCTATTCATCCGCGACAATCCACCGAGTTCATATAAACAAACCATCAACATTACAGATCACAGATATGTATAACCCCCTCTAATCGACTTATAGCGATTAGTAGACGTTCAATACATATATCACATCACAGAAAATATGCATTAGCCAAGTGTACGGAATACCGATCAAAAATACGGATTTTTAACCACCCCAAAAGTCAATTTGCTCTCTGGAAAATCTGGGTAGAAAAAACAAGTATTAAAAATCCCAAAACATCCAAACTAAAACACTGCACAAAACCTGACCCAGTGCCGAGTCAAAACGGCGGCGGAACCGCGGCAATGTGCATGTCATTACAGCGGAACCGCGGTCGTTTGAACGAATCACTGGATCGTTTTTCTGCAGTGTTTTCACAAAACCCTGAGACGATTTTTCATATATTTTAAAACACTTTTTGAGCAGTATAAAAATCGACAGAAACTTGAGGTTTTGTGGATGTGTTTTGCGACTTTTTTCCGATCGATGTTCTTAACACTTTGCAAACTTACTAGTTTATGTTTAGCTAGGCTCTGATACTACTGTAAGTCCACGTTGCTCACCCCGGTTCTTACGGAGAGGCGGAAACGGCGAAAAACAATGATTTTGGCGCAAGGCAACATGGACTAAAAGTCGGATCTTTGCTAAACTAGAAACTAGTAAACACTAAGAGGTTTTATCTACTATGCTGTAGAAAGTATACCTCACAGAACCGGTCCTTCGGGTCTTCATCCCGCTGTCCCACTCGTCCATCCAAGCACCAAGCATCGATCCGGACCTTGGGCACCTCCACGGTCTTCTTGAGTCGAAGACAATCCACCCGAGAGTTGTACAGTAAGCTTCGCCTCAAGCCAAGGCAACTAGGGCAAAGAGATTGCTAATCTAAATGCCTTAGGTTGTGTAGAAGAGAGAGATGGATGTGTTAGTCTATGTGGATTCTTTTTCTCTCAACACATGAGATCAAAAGAAGGGATCAAGAGGAGGAAGAAGAAGGAGAAAGTTTGCAACCATGGAGCTTTTCTTTTTCTTCTCACTTCATGAGAGAGAATGAGAAGAGAATAATGAAAAAAGATTAAGCCCAAATGAAATGAACCATGGTTGCAATAATACACAATAATCATCATTACTAATCCTATCATGAAAGACTCGATGGCACCTTGAATTGACCATTATCATAACACAAGAAATAAAAATAAAATAAAAGAAGAGTGTAGATCCCTCTTGAAGGTCAATGGTCAACACAGTCAACGGGTCAACAAAGTCAAGAGGGGTCTAAGTGGTCAAATGGTCAATGCAATTAGCCATCACTAATCTATCACTAAAAGGATTAGTAAACAATGTCTCCCTACTCATAACGGTTTTGACCAAACGAATTGTCAAAAACCCTAATGAGTGTGCCACATTACGGTTTTGGCCGAACCAACTGCCAAAACCCTAATAGGGCACCTCCTCCTTCATCACTCCTCAAAACTGTGCATACACACCCGTATCCGCATTCCGTAGAATGCGAATGCACAAAAGACAAATCAAATCCATCTGTGCAATACTAGGATCTGGCTTAAACCAAAGCCCATTAGTATTGCCTACCCGAACAGCATACGCACACAAGTGAACGTAAGTGATCGTAGCCCTGCCGTAAAACCATACGGCCTCTACACGTTTCGCTCAGTGCAGGGAAACTCTCTGTGTGGGACTCTAAAGACTCGACACTACGCTGGCAGTGGGTTTAACCACAGACCGTAAGCGGCACTAGCTGTACGTAACGGTCACCAGGTAGATGTCGATAAGAAGGCCGATGAGGTAAATCCATCCGAACTCCTACTGAGCCTGTATGTGACAATCTCCGTACAGTCCGGTTTGTTCGTATGATACATCGCATGGTGGGCCTAGGGGGCGGTGAACGTCAGTCCCCTAATAGCGGTACAAGTCGTGTCAGAGTGTAGCCCAGAACACCCTGAGATAACACAGGAAACCTACCAGTATATCTCGCTTGCCCTAGACAGGGACTACTTGTGTAATGGCTCTCCTAGACACAGCGTGATGTCAACCCCCAATACCGGGAGAGACGAATCCTGTCTAACCGTCACTGCCTCCAAGTGCTTCGGGACTGCACCCAACTACTACCTGTTTGCACGACTCTTTTGAGCCGTGGTAGGGTAGTAATCTAAGTACAGTGGGAACACACTCGAGGCGAAGTGACAGTGTCAAGTCAACAGACTAAGCTGTACTCATGTCACCTGGGAACTGATAACTGACGATAGGTATAATACCAACCAACAGTTCCCGACGAGTCCTGTCCAGTGTACTCATAACCTAACGAGCACCCGCATACTATCTCAAGTACGACGTACTGACGGCTGTGGGACAGACCGTCTCCCCCGCTGGGATGAGAAGCGCATACGCTAGTCTACTCCGGAGTATCGATGCCCTGTCTCGATAGTCCAACGACTAGGGACCTGTATAAGGATGTGCTTATGGATTACCCAGCTCCCACGAGTGTGAGCGCCATCACAACGCTGGTAATCAAGCAAAGATCCTAAGGGCTCTACTAATATGTATATAAGCGATATGCTAAAAGAAACACATGCACATATTGAAGTAGAGACAAACCAAGTAGCATACTACCATTTTGAGCAAGATTGTCCATAAAACTGTGAATATCCCAAGCTTCCATCAAGTAATATACAAGCTAGTATGATACAGTAATGGCCTCTAGGGCATATACACTAACAGATCATACTAGTGGGGCCAGGGTGGTCCACAAGTACATCCTTTAATTGTTCCAAGTCGAGGGAGTATCGAGACAGGGCATCGATAATCCAGAGTAGACTAGTGTGCACGTTTCTTGACCCTGTATGGGGCGATGGATGATCCCACATACATTGGTGTTTGACATCAAAAATTGTACACAGCTTCTCATTAGTGAACGGGTACACCGATTAGGACTCGCCGAGAACTCCTAGAGGGTACTACACCTATCGTCAGATAGCAGTTCTCTGGTGACACTGGAACAGATTAGTCTGTAGTCCTTGTTGGGTTTTCTCCTGCGCCCTGGCCATCTACCGTGGCCGATGCTGAACAAAAACTGGCGTTTAAAATTTTTGGTGCAAACAAAACCTTCTTAAGATCGAACCATAAACCTATACTAGCATACAACAAAGAGCTAAACTAAAGGGTTAAAGGTGTTATACCGAATGAACCAAGTCGTTCGGCCTTCCATCAACTTCCTTAGCTCCTTGAGGCATGCTCGAACAAGCTTGGCCGCCGGTCTTCCTCCGTTGAAGATGATCCTCCCGAGGGATGTAGTGTTAGTTATATGTATGCCCTAGAGGCCATTACTGTACATTGGATGTATATTGTAGTGGATGCTTGGACATATATAGGGAGGACTTTCTCGCTTGACATGATAGTATGCTATCTGGTTGCTCTTTACTTTAACGTGTACACTGATTGTCTCTCTGTTACATGTTGGTAAAGCCCTTAGGATGTGTACTTGACTACCTGGACTATGATGCGGATCATACTAGTAGGGACATGGTAGTCCAAAAGTACATCCTTTAAGGTCCCTAGTCGTGGGTGTATCGAGACGGGGCATCGATATACAAGAGTAGACTAGCGTATACCTTCTCGACCCTTACAGATAGGCGATGGATGATCCCATATCCATTGGTGTTTGACATCAAAGATGATATACGGGTGCTCAGTGGAGACTGGGTACACTGGACGGACTCGCCGAGAACTCCCAGATGGTATTATACCTCACGTCATATGGCAGTTCTCTGGTGACACTGGTACAGAGTAGTCTGTTGACCCGAGATCGTCATAGAGTCTTGTGTGATTCCCACTGTGCTTTGATTTCCACCTTACCACGTCCAAGAGGGCATGCAAAACGATGGTTTTTGGGTACAGTCCCGAATCACATGGAGGCAATGAGCGATAGGAGGGGATTCGTCTCTCCCGGTATAGGGAGTTGATGTTGCGCTGTGTTCGATTGGCTATAACCGGAAATCCCTGGCCAGGGTTTCTGAGATTTACTGGTAATTGTTACCAGTAGTTTCTCGAACTTTTATAGACTTCATATCGACACGACTTATCGAGCTACTGGGGTCTGACGTTTACCACCCCTAGGCGAGATATGCGACATATCAGACGACGAGACCGGACTGTACGGTAAGTGTTACTGGTTGGATTCACAGGAGTGTGAGCGGGCTTGCTCGTTGATCTTCTGATCGCTCAATACCCGGGTGGCCGTTACGTTTAGCAGACCGCTTGCGGCTTGTGGGTGTTTGATAAGATCATCACTTACTGCCGGCTTATTGACGAGTCTTTAGAGTCCTACACAGAGGTTTCCTGGCTCAAGCGAAACGAAATAGGAGCGCATATGAGATATGTGCGGGATCGAGAATAATACCAGTATGTGATACTGTATTCTATTCTCATGATATGTATCATTGGACGGTTATATGAGATATAGCCGGGTTACCGAATCAAGTGTTTATTCGATACATTGATACACTTGATATTAGTCGGTTATATGCAGTATGACCGGATCATTAAATCAAGTGTTGATTTAATGATTTAATGTATAATTATATATTTAATATATTACTTTACATTAACTAGTATTGGTTCACTTAAGATTATTTTCTCACTAGATTGTGCATATTGTATATATGATATATTTTTATGCACTTGTTTGTGTCATGTTTGATGATACATGCAAACTTGGGTGTGCATGCTTTAAACCATTGTTTAGGTTAATGGTTAAGGTATTATTTATTTATTTCTTTATTTTATTTATTTAGTTAAAACAAAATGGTGGCTATCTTTCTTTTCTTTACTAGAAGCTTCATGATGTTTTCTAGCATCTTTGAAAAAGTCTTACCATTTTGTTTTATTCCTTAACCCTAACCATTTACCTAAACCCTAGTTTATTCTCTACATGAGTTTATCTCACCCATGGTTGCAATATGATAGATATCACTTGAATTTTCTTTTTGTGAGAATTCTTTTTCTTTCTTCTTCTTCTTCATGAAGAAAAGAAAAGCTTACTAGAAAATTCTAAGTGATGAAATCAAGTGAGAAATCCAAATCCAAAGTGAACCCACTTCTTATTTCTTCATCCTCTACCACTTGCCATGTTGTATAGGGTGTTTTCTTCACAAGGTTCATGACCAAGTGAAGATGGAGCTTGAGTTTGAGTCGCCTCGACGTAGATCATCTTCGGCACCGAAGTCAACGACCTAGTCCGCTCATTTCTCCGATGAAACCGACGCTAGAGTCCGGGATCCCGATGATCGCAGTGGAGGGATGTCATCTTGGAGCTAAAGAAGTGGTGGACCGGATATACAAAGGTTGTAATCCCTTTCACTTATTAGCAAAGTTGTTTGCTTGCTTATAGTTTCGCCTATCCTCTAGTTAACGATCTATATTAGGGTTTCTCGACACCAAAATTTTTGAATTTGGCATGGTTGATGCCTTGTGGAACCTCTTGAGTGTGCCTAGGAACCCTACATGTAGCTGATGGCTCTAACTTCACATTGAAAGCAAGTGAAGCAACTATGGATTCTAGGATGTTAGTCTAGAATGCCTAGGATGTAGTGGTCTAAGTGTTTATCTATCTCATCTCACCTCCTCTCACGATTCTCAACACATGAGAGGGTTTTGAGAATGTGGAAGATGAAGGTGGAGGAAAACCATGAAAACTAGAGAGGAGGTGAAGCTAAATGGTGAAAAGATGAGAGCTCAAGAAATGAGCCATCTCAAAAAATAATGAGGCATCCATGAGAGAGAAAATCACATGGCTAGGTTTTGTAAAACATTTTCTTTTATTTTAAAAGCCAAGCCATTCTTGAATAGTATGCACAAATGAATTAACAATTCATTTGTGCACACTTTGCAAGCATGGTTCTCACCATACTCCCCATTCTCAATTTCCACCGCATTTACCATTTTCAAATAAATGGTCAAGCCCAAAAATGAGGTGTCCACCTTCTAGAATGTTTTCCGGAAAAACACGGATTACATCCTACTGTATACACACGCCTGTGTTCGTACCGAAATACGAATACCCAAAGAGATAGAATAACACAGGGAACATAATATTAGAATATATATATGTAAATTATTAAATCAATACCTTATTTAATAATCCGGCTTAAACCCGAGCCGGCTAGTATCATTAACTATTCGATCGAAAGTTCGGATACAAAGTACAATCGATCGATCGGAACCCTGCACGTATCCAATACGGCTACTACATTGTTTCGCCAAAACCAGGGAAGCCCTCTGTATAGGAATCTAAAGACTCGTCAATACGCTGGCAGTGGTTTTAACCAAAAACACGTCAGCAGCACCAGCTGTACATAACGACTACCCAGGTATTGAGCGAAAGGAAGGCCGACGAGCAAACTCATCCGAACCCCATACTTAGCCTATCCGTGATAATCTCCATACAGTCCAGTCTGTTCTTCTAAGAGTGTCGCATATCGGGTCTAGGGGGCGGATAAAATCAGACCCCTAATAACCCGATATTTCGTGTCGGTATGAAGCCCATCACCTAATGAGAAACTACTGATCCGGATCAGTAATTCTCATCCACCGTGGCCACGGATTTCTGGTGATGGCTATCCGTGCACAACGCGACATCAACCCCCAATACCGGAAGAGACGAATCCCTGACGATCCGCTCATTTCCTCCTTGTGGATCGGGACTGTACACAACTAAAACCTGTTTGCACGACTCTTTTGAGCCATGGTAGGGTAGTAATCAAAGCACAGTGGGAACTCACACGAGACAAATGACGATCTCAGATCGACAGACTAAGCTGTACTCATGTCACCTGGGAACTGCTATCTGACAATAGGTATAAAACCAACTAGCATGTTCCCGACGAGTCCGTCCAGTGTACTTATAACCCAATGAGCACCTGTATACCATCTTAGGTGACTAACTGACACCAATGGCTTGTGAGACTGGCCACGGCCCCTCGTCGGGGTCTCGATAAGTATACACTAGTCTACCCAGGAGTATCGATGCCCAGTCTCGATACTCCCACGACTAGGGACATTTAAGGATGTGGTTATAGACCACCCAACTCTACGTATATGATCCCCATCATAATGCTCGTAGTCAAGAAAGAATCCTATGGGCTCTATCAACATGTAATAGTGATCTGTAATGCCACCTGATGCTGTACATGATGATAAAGACAAACCAGATAGCATACTGTTATCTCGAGTAAGACTGTTCTCCCCGTATAGGTCCTCCCTTAATCATCACAATCGCGTGCCTACGATTCAATAATTGACTTAAGGGCACTATAACCAACAATCTCCTACTTGCACTCAAGGCTAATTATTTCAGTGTCGCATACTCACAGCCCGTGTGATACCGAACACCCAACTTCTCTACTAATCAGTTTCGCAAAGCCCGTTTGTGAAACTATTGCGTTCGAAAAATAGCCTCAGTGAATGGACCTGTTCCAGTGTTTCTTTCTGTATCTCTCTATATCTCAACTTCGCGGAGAAATACTATCTCCCAGAAATGAGAGATACCTGTCTTATAATTTGTCTGGATATCTGATGGGACCCAGTTCATAAATGAACTCCAAATCCAACAAACTTCTTATACTGTATCTTCCACTGAATTTAATCAGTATCCAGCGCCATGTCTTGCACAGTATCCGCTTGGACCACCTGTCCAACATACTGCATCACAGAAAACTGTATTTTAATATCACTCATTCATTATCTATTTTGTTATATTTCGGTATTATTAACCAGTGTCTGCTCAGTAAATATAGATTACAGGTATTCATGATAAAATACTGGAAACACACTCAAAATCATAGATATAATGTTTGGGAGCCGACACTGTAATCAGACTAGAAAAACGACCGATATTCAGAGAGCTCTTTTGCAAATAAATCATGTGTACACAATTTTGGTCCAACACAATACAAGTGTGCACATAGCTCTTTGGTTCTTGGACCTAGGTGGGGGATTCCCATGGTACAAATAGGCACACATGGGTGTGATGTGTAATAAATGCTAAAAGATGTGATGTAATTTAAAGCATCAAGTTTCCTTCCAAGTCTACTGAGTATAACCCAAGCTGATATGAAGAAATCAAACAATACCAATAGACTTGTTCAGTGCACTCGAGATCACTACACAAATACGAGCCCATTTTCCCATAACCAAACCGGCGAGACCCCCTAAAATATCGGCACCACCGGGTCCCCTATCTCTAAATGTTCCCATTTTTTTTCTGGTCATTTATTAGGGTCACATCAGTCCATCTATATTGTTTATTTATTCTGGGGTTAAGCCTATAAATACCAGGACAGATATTGAGCAAAGGGACATATGTATATACCATTTCATTTCTTTAGTTTCGGTTTAGCTTGAGAGTTGTGTGAGCTCAACTTGGTTTTCTTCTTCTTCTTCCCTCTTGGGGCTTTCTTTTGAAAGCTTCATTATGGAGGTTGAACAAGTAACCAATATATTGTACCTTAACATATTCAAGTGTTAATATATTGTCTTTGTTTTGTTTATTTGTTTCTTTTGTTATTCTGTTTCCTTGTTATTTATGATGTTTAACTAATATCTTGGGTTGTGGTTATAGTGAGGAGGTGAGATGAATGGCTTTGCCCTCCTCCTCTTCTTGTTAATGTTTAATGTGTTATAATGTGACTCTAAACCTAGTATTGCAACTTGGATTGGTTTGATATGGTATGTTGATTCCATGGTTACTTTGTAACCTCATCACATACTATATTCTCACCACAAACCCTGTTGGTTATAGTTCCCTCAAGTCAATTATTGAATCGCAGGCACGCGATTGTGATGATTAAGCGAGGACCTATTCCAGTAGAACAGTCTTACTCGAGATGATAGTATGCTATCTGGTTTATCTTTATCATCATGTACAACATTAGGTGGAATTACAGATCACTATTTGATGTTGATAGAGCCCATAGGATTCTTGCTTGACTACAAGCATTATGATGGCGATCATATACGTGGGAGCTGGGTGGTCTATAAGCACATCCTTAAATGTCCCTAGTCATTGGAGTATCAAGACTAGGCATCAATACTCCATAGTAGACTAGTGTATGCTTATCAAGACCCCGACGAGGGACGGTAGCCGGTCTCACAAGCCATTGGTGTCAGTTAGTCACCTAAGATAGTATACAGGTGCTCATTAGGTTATGAGTACACTGGACGGACTCGCCGGGAACCGGCTAGATGGTATTATACCTATTGTCAGATTGCGGTTCCCAGGTGACATGAGTACAATTTAGTCTGTCGACCTGAGATCGACATTTGTCTCGTGTGAGTTCCCACTGTGCTTTGATTACTATCCTACCACGACTCAAAGGAGTCGTGCAAACAGGTTTTAGTTGGGTATAGTCCCGATCCACATGGAGGCAGTGAGTGGATCGTTGGGGATACATCTCTCCCGGTATTGTGGGTTCATGTCGTGCAGTGCACGGGTGGCCATCACCAGAAATTCTTGGCCATGGTAGTCGAGAATTACTGATCTAGGATCAGTAGATTCTCAGGTGGTGATGGGTTTCATACCGACATGAATTATCGCGTTATTAGGGGTCTGACTTTATACACCCTGTCACGACCTAAGTTAGGTACATGACCGGCACTTAGACTACGTAACGTCAACAGGCGAAACACAATTTAAGTAAGACGAAAACCCAGCAATTTAAACCATTACAAGAAGTAAAGGATAGAAACACTATAAAATCTCAAGTAAGAACTTAAAGTTTAAGTTTGTTCTTCATAAAAATTTCGGCAGCACCTCTTTTGTAAATTCTAGCCCCGAAATGGGTACAAACATAAGATATATGTAAAGCATCCCCAAACGGGAGCAAATCTCGCCCAAAGGCGGAAACAACCACCACAACAGATATACGACGCCGTAGCGAAGAAATGAGATAATCAACATAAATAAAGTCCGGCTCACACGAGCACGGCAACCAGAGTCATAAGAATATACAACATCGATCCTCACAACTAGTCTCTAAGTCAATACATGAAGGTGGTAGATGGAGAGTACTAGATACAATAGATATACAACGACATCATCGGATAAGCTCAACCCACCTATGACAAAAGGCCTCACAGCCAACCGTAGCGGTATCTACGAAAGCAGAGATAATAAGGCGCCCTGCCGTGACTACACTGATGATCATACTTGCAAAACACTGTGGCATAACGGGGGTGATGCCAACTCGTGTGTTAGTTATGTATATGCCGTAGAGGCCATTATTGTACATATGATATATATTATAGTGGATGCTTGGATATATATTGAGAGGACTTTCTTGCTCGATATGATAGTATGCTATCTGGTTGTGATTTATCTTAACATGTTGACTTGTATTGGTTTACTGTCTTCCTCTCACATGTTGATAAAGCCCTTAGGATATGTACTTGACTACTAGGACTTTGATGGAGATCATACTAGTGGGGCCAAAGGCAGTCAACGAGTACATCCTATAATTGTTCCAAGTCGAAGGTGTATCGAGACAGGGCATTGATACACCAGAGTAGACTAGCGTATACGCATCTTGACCCATATGATGGGCGATGGATGATCCCACATCCATTGGTGTTTGACATCAAAGATGGTTTGCGGGTGCTCAGTGGAGACTGGGTACACTGAAAGGACTCGCCGAGAACTCCTAGATGGTACTATACCTATCGTAAGATTGCAGTTCTCTGGTGACACAAGTACAGGTTAGTCTGTAGACCCGAGATCGTCATAGAGTCTTGTATGATTCCTACTGTGCTTTGATTTACACCTTACCACGTTCACGAGAACGTGTAAAACGGTGGCTTTTGGGTACAGTCCCGAATCACATGGAGGCAATGAGCGATAAGAGGGGTTTCGTTTCTCCCGGTATTGGGGGTTGATATTGCGCTGTGTTCGATTGGCTATAACTAGAAGTCCCTGGCCAGGGCTGATATGGAGATTTACTGGTAAGTGTTATCAGTAGTTTCTCGACCCGTTATGAGCCTCACATCGACACGACTTATCGGTTATTGGGGTCTGACGTTTACCACCCCTAGACTGGATAAGCGACATATCAGACGAAGAGACCGGACTGTACGGGAGTGTTACTGATTGGATTTTCAGGAGAATGTACAGGCTTGCTTGTTGATCTTCTGCTCGCTCAATACCCGGGTGGCTGTTACGTTTAGATGATCTCTTGCAGCTTGTGGGTGATTGATATGATCATCACCTACTGCCGGCGTATTGACGAGTCTTTAGAGTCCTACACAGAGGTTTCCTGGCTCAGGCGAACCGGAGTAGGAGCACATATGCGATATGTGCGGGACCAAGAAATATACGATATGTGATACCGTATTCTATTCTCGCGATATGTGATATCGGCCGATTATATAAGATATAGCCGGGTCATCGGATCAAGTGTTGATTCGATGAAATGTTACATTTTTATATTAGTCGGTTATATGAGATATAGCCGGATTATCGGATCAAGTGTTGATTCGATAATTTAATGTATAATTATATATGTGATATATTATATTACATTAACTAATATAAGCTCACTTAAGTTATTCTTTTTCTCATTATGGATACATTAATATATATGTGATATATGATAAATGTATTCTTTTGTTACTTAATTATATATATGTGATATGTATAATTGTAACATGCTTGGTTATAAATGCAACTAGGGTTTATTAGAGTTAAACCATACTTGGGTTAATATCAGGGTTTATATTTATCATTAAGTAATTCAAATATTGTGGATAATGTTCATGGATGAAGCTTGTAGAAGCTTGTAGTTTCTTTGACTTTGTCCACTCATTTTGTCTTGCTTAAGATATTTATCAACCATAACTTTAACCATAGCTAATGGTTAAGTCTCTACATGGGTTAAGGATGATATTCTTGACCTTGGGTTGCATTTCTAACCACACACAAGTTTTATTCTCATCACTTCATCTTCTTCTTCCTAAGAAAAAAAGCTTGCTAGCTTTTTCAATGGTGATGAAATAAATTGAGAAAAAGAAAGCAATATTCCTATTTCATCATCCTCTTCTAAACTAGCCATATAGATTAGTGTGTTAGCTTCACTAACTTATAATTAGTGAAGAGTTAGCTTTAGTTTATGTTTCCTCAAGGTAGATCGTCTTGGATTTCGAAGACTTCAAGGAAGATGCATCATTCATCTCATGGAGCCTCTCTAGAGTCTGGGAGCATGATGATCGCAGCGAAGGGACCACAACTCGGAGCTTATGAAGCGAAGGAACGGACTACAAAGGTTGTAATCCCTTTCTCTTAGATGTAAAGATATTTACATGCATAGTTTGCCCTAATTCTCTAGTTAAGATCTTGCTTAGTGTTTCATAGCACCCTAAATTTTGTAAATTGGCATGTGTGATGCATTGCTAAACCTTGTTGTCGTGCTATACTACCCTACAGTAGTATCAGAGCCAAGCTAGAGCTTTAGGCATAGTCTAGACGAAGTTTAAAGTTCGATCGAACCCTGAAAACCCAAACGAGACCCCCTTTCTGGAAATTTTTTCGAAAGTTAAAACTTTTCATATTAAAAATACTCATAAAATCATGCAGGGAATTCTATGGACCCACCTGAAGAACGAGTCCCTAACTCGCTACAGTGACCGCGCAACCGCGGCCAAAGCCTGGTTTTGGCGGCGGTTCCACGGCACCACTGTGGAGGCTTGGGACGGGCACTTCAGTGACAATCCGTAGGTGATAAGGCATGCTTCTGGGAATTTTTATTTTTCTGCTCAAGTGTTGAGCTCACTGGGGTATTTTGGGAATTCGTTGAATCGATCGAATTATGTAAATTCGCCTAGATATCTTTGTTGTGATACAATATGTGGAATTCATTTAATTAGGCATGAAATCCGTAATATGTGATATTTCGGGTTTACGATGTCTAAAGAGATTGTGGATTCCAAATATTGTAGTTTTACATTTTCTTTTCTGGGACCGTAATTGTAATATGTGTTATATCTCCGTTTTCGTCACTATAGATCGACAACAATTGTGATAGGCATATTTACTTACGTTGATGACATGTGTTGTTATGTGTTGCTGTGATATGTTTTATTGGATCGTCGTGTTTTGAATAGACGGGGGTTTTATGTGAGATGAGAGTTTTCTTTTTCATTCATGTAAAATTCTTTTGTATGTAATATTCTTTTATTGGGGCACTTCCGGGTTGAGGTTGATGTCATCATTGTATATTATTTACTTTTCCGCATAAGGATAGACCCAAGATGGAGAGCATAAATAACCGGGTTCTAGGGTCCAGTGGGAGACCATCTCGAGGAGTCGAGACCGGGTCTCCTAATCCTAGAATTTGGAGGGATACTTGCCGCTCTCGTAGGGGTCTAGGGATGTGGGTTTGGCTATTCATCGCGACCGTGGAATCCGTGTTTTATACAGGCTCGAAATAAAACATGGACCTACTAGTGTATCCAATATTTCATATGTTTCTTCTGCTGCTGATATACTGTGATGTGATCATATTATATGCGTGAGACGAATGCTTTATTATTGTATATATGATATATAATAAACGTTGCTTATGTTTTACACCCGCGCTAGTCCCGTCCCGGTATGCTGTAAGTTAAGTAACCTAACGGTGTATAACGGAACATTGTGGCGAATGCGGATGGCATAAGCATACGTTGTATTTTCGTTTCTTCTGTGATGCTTAGGAAGCATAAATTATGGGTTTTATTAATTGGATTAATAAAAGAAAAGAAACCTAAAAGATGTTGTAGAATCAAATATTTCAAAAAGGGTAGCTACAGATTTTACTTTGCATAGTGGTATATGTGATATACCCTGCATCTTATTTGATGAGGAAAGAGCCGAGATCCCTTCACCGGGAGTGACCTCTTTAGCAAAACTGGCAAATGCTACAAACTCACGGTTTAATTTTTGATTTCTCCTATAGTTCTTGCTTTGCACCGTGGTATTTTTGAAATATCCTGCACCTTATTCGATAATGAAAGAGCCAAGATCCCTTCACCGGGAGTGACCTCTTTAGCGAAACTAGAAAAGCCTAAAAAACACTCTTTTTCAAAATCACTTATTTCTACAACGATATCAAGTTCATTACGCTTATAGTTTTCAGAAAAACCTGCGTAGCCCTTCGTCATTTCAGATAAGTACAACTTAGTATTCATGCTACGTTTGTTGACTATGTTAAGACGTAGTGTGCGGTAGCTAATTAGTGCTTATCTTCTAAAACATGAGATGTGATTGGATTAGGGTAGTTGTACGACTTTGTTGACAATGTTAAGAGTCATGCAGGTGGGTTTAATTCAATCGGGAAATGACGGGTTGAACTTGGCTAGCAATTATGATTTGTTGACTATGTTAAGGTCATAAGTTGCTAGGGGCAAAAGCATTATCAGGAATTTCAAGTGTTGAAATTTGCAATAAGATTGCATACCTCCTATGAGATAGTTGGATCCCGATACCCATTGCGAGTAAGAGTTACTCCTGGGAGAGTTTTACACAGGACAATTAGCTGATCAAGTAGGTGTCTAGAAAGGTGTTAACGGGGTTATGCCTCTGGGAAAATGAGGTTTATTCTAATTAGGTCCGTGCGAAAGCACGGGGAACCTCCCTCAAAGTACCAACACTGGCCTGGCTGAAAGATTGGCGAACTTGTAAGGTGTAATTAATCCCGGCTAATCTTACCTTTTAGGGTTTGAAGGAAGATTTGATGAAAAACAGTGGGAGCCATCCTGATTAGATAAGATAATAAGCAATCTAATCTTACAAGAGCGCACCCTAAAATGTTTTCTTCTTTCTCTCAACAGGTAGCAGTTGGAGATAGTGCCCTCAGAGTCAATTATTGGATCACAGGCACGTGATTGCAATGATTGAAGGAGGACCTATCCCGGTAGGACAGTCTTACTCAAGATGATAGTATGCTATCTGGTTTATCTTTATCATCGTGTACTACTTTAGGTGACCTGACAGGTCACTATTGCACGTTGATAGAGCCCCTAGGATTCTTGCTTGACTGCCAGCAGTATGAGGGCGATCATATACGTGGGAGCTGGTAGTCTATAAGCACATCCTTAAATGGTCCCTAGTCGTGGGAGTTTCGAAACAGGGCATCGATACTACAGAGTAGACTAGTGTATACAGTCGAGACCCCGACGAGGGGCGGTGGCCGGTCTCACAAGCCACTGGTGTCAGTTGGTTCACCTAAGATGTATACAGGTGCTCATTGGGTTATGAGTACACCGGACAGGACTCACCGGGAACATGCTAGTTGGTCTTATACCTGACGTTAGATAGCAGTTCCCTGGCGAAATGTGTATAGGTTAGTTCATCGACCTGAGGATCGTCATTTGTCTCGTGTGAGTTCCCACTGTACTTTGATTACTACCCTACCACGCTCAAAGGAGACGTGCAAACAGGTTTTAGTTGGGTACAGTCCCGAGCCACATAGAGGCAGTGAGCGGATCTTCGGGGGTTCGTCTTTCCCGGTATTGGGGGTGAGGTCACGCTGTGTCTAGGAGAGCCATTACACGAAGTCCATGGCCAAGGCAGGAGATTTACTGGTAGGTATTCCAGTAGTATCTCAGGGTGTTCTGGGCTACACTCCGACACGACTTGTACCGCTTTTGGGGGTCTGACTTTTACCAACCCCGTAGGCCCGCCATGCGATGCTCATAGACGAACGGAACGGACTGGACGGATATTGTCACTGACCGGCTCTGTAGGGTGTCAGGATGAGTTCGCTCATTGACGTCCCTTTTAGTCGATAGCTGGTAGCCCGTCACGTATGGCTAATACCTCTAACGTGCTAGTGGTTAAATCCACAGCCATAGTATTGACGAGTCTTTAGAGTCCCCCACATTCAGTTGCTCAAGTTTTCGGGAAAAACGCTGTAGAGGCCGTATGGAGATATGGCAGGGTTCGATCAGATACGTGCGGTATTGCACGAATCAGGATCAGACGGTTAATACTAGCCGACTTTGGTTTAAGTCGGATCTTAGTATAGTACAGTGTAGATTTTGTCTCATTGCATTTGTATTCGGTCGGAATACAGATGCGGGTGTGTATACACAGTATCGGGGTTTTTCTGTAATTTATTACAGGATCAAATTTTTGGAGTTGCCAGTTTGTTTTCCGTTTCAGCCATATTTTTTTGTATCATTCATTGGCTGAAGATTGGTGGAGGAGGGCTTATTTGCATTTGTGCAAATAAGCATTTTGGAGGGTTGTCTTTGCACATTGTAGTGTCATGATGGTTGCACCATCCCTTGACCATTTGTCATCTTCTTCTTCTCATCTTGGTTGTTGATGATTAGTTGATGGTGTATTGGTTTTAGTTGTTGATCATTGCTTGACTTTGGAGTAATGATGATGGTTGGTTGAGTGTGGGTTTGAGGTTGTGATCATTTCCTTTCATGGTACCTTTTTTTTGATCTCTCTCTCTTGCATTATTCTTGTGAGACTCTTCCTCATTCTCCCACTCTCTTCTCCTCACCTTGATATGGCCGGCCAAATGGGGAAGGGGCGGTCCCAATATTTTGTGGTGGGATTTTTGGTCTTTTGGCTTCACAAAAATCCCATGATTCCATCTCCAAAAAGTCTAAGTTCATTTCCTCCACCAAACGCAACTTCCAATACCCTAAATGAGACATAGAGCACTACACGTATTCTACAGCAAATCTTGGGCACGTCGACTCGCCAGCTTCGTGCCCAAGTTGCCTCGGTATAGAGGTGGGAGCCCGTAAAAGAAGCCGGCGACGTGGTGCCCTTCCGTCGACAAGGTGGAGACCGGAGATTCCGCGAGAAGATCGAGACGACGACGAGAAGACCGAAGGACACGGATCGCTCGGTATATCTCACTACCCCCTCTCTAGATAGCTAGGACTAGATTAATGGCACGATCCGCGTTTATAGTGCGCGGTGGTGCCGGTTTGAAAAGTTAAAGTAAATCACCGCTTCCGCATTCTGGCGTCGGATTGACGGCTGGGGCGCCGCCGTGCACTTACAGTGGTATCAGAGCCTCGCCATTAACCTAGTCTAGCTTGGTCTAATGTGTTTACACTTTCGATCGAACAAATATTCCAAAACCGCGTTTTTCAAAACATCAGTTTTCTGACGAAATTTTTTTAGCTCGAAATTTTTTTCAGTGTGTTGCAGAATGATGTGCAGGGAATTTTAAGAGTTCTGGGAAAATTTAGTCTCATGAACAGTCTATACCACCGCGGAACCGCGGCCAAACCCATACTTGGGCCGCGGTTCCGCCGCTATTTTCACTGTTCATGGCCCCAAAATTTTACAGAGGCCTCCTGACTTGAAAATAGGGTTTTTGGAACATTCTTTTTGGGCCCAGAATTTCTTTATGTGCTACAGTAGTGCTTGGGGCCCACTTGGGTAAATTTGATCGATCGGATATTTTAAACACATTAGTTCACTGTATTTACATTATATCTGCGACCGTGAATGTCACTTGATCGGTAAATCCCGTCTAACTGCTCTAGCCCGGTTAGACGGATTTGCGAACGTGACATTCACGTTGATGTTCTGTGATTGTGCTGTGATGTTGCGGATTGGTCGTGGAGGATAGCCTGGCTGCAGTGTTAGTACAGTTTGGTTGTATTGTGTACATTTGATATAGCGGGGCGAGCGTCCGACATGTGGACTGCCGTCACTGCCTGTTTGTATTATTCTTTTGGGGCACAACCAGGTTGCGGTCGATGTACCCGTTGTATGTATATTTTACTTTCTGTACTAGGATTACCCAGTGGAGGGGTGCACGGATAGCCGAGTTCTAGAGGGCAACAAGCCCGCATCTCATGGCATTGAGACGGAGGGGGCTTTACTCTAGAATTGTCGGGCTATTCGCCGCACTCGTAGGGGGTACAGGTTGACCCAGAAGGGGTGCCCAAGTTACCGGATTCCGTGAAGTACTGGGTGGTCCATTCATGGTGCTGAAGGGGACTGCCTCGCTTCAGGTTTTGGCGGGTAACTTGCCGCGCCCGTAGGGGTCTATGTTTTCATTGCACAGGCTATCCACACGACTAGGGGAACGTCGGGTTTCAGGAGTGGCTCTGTGAAACCCGGGGATCCCAGATATCTGTATTGTTCTGTGATGCTGCACATTTCTGTGATGTTGTATTTTATCACGCCTTGAGCGAAAATTATATATTGATATATATTAGTAGATGTTGTATATGTTTTGCATCCGCGCTAGTCCAGTCCCCGCTCTGTCGTTAGTTAGCTAACCTAACGGGGGACCCAGTGGCGAATGCGGATGGCATATACGTACATCAATATATTTTCGTTCTTTGTGGTGTGATAAATTGATGGGACTGCATTGATTCGGATCAATGCAAGTTAAAAGAAAACCTATTCTGATGTTGTTGGAACACTTTTCAAAAAGCTGTTATTGCAAGGACGTTCTTTTTTGTTTTGCATCATGGTATTCAGTTGGAATTATTGGAGATAGTGCCCTCAGAGTCAATTATTGGATCACAGGCACGTGATTGCAATGATTGAGGGAGGACCTGTCCCAGTAGGACAGTCTTACTCGAGATGATAGTATGCTATCTGGTTTACCTTTATCATCATGTACCGCCTTAGGTAACCTGACATGTCGCTATTACACGTTGATAGAGCCCCTAGAATTCTTGCTTGACCACCAGCAGTATGAGGGCGATCATATAATTGGGAGCTGGGGTCTATAAGCACATCCTTGAAAGGTCCCTAATCGTGAGAGTTTCGAGACAGGGCATCGATACTCCAGAGTAGACTAGTGTGTACATTCGAGACCCCGACGAGGGGCGGTGGCCGGTCTCACAAGCCACTGGTGTCAGTTGGTTCACCTAAGATGTATACAGGTGCTCATTGGGTTATGAGTACACCGGACAGGACTCGCCGGGAACATGCTAGTTGGTCTTATACCTGACGTCAGATAGCAGTTCCCTGGTGACATGTGTACAGGTTACTTCATCGACCTGGGGATCGTCATTTGTCTCGTGTGAGTTCCTACTGTACTTTGATTACTACCCTACCACGCTCAAAGGAGACGTGCAAACAGGTTTTAGTTGGGTACAATCCCGAGCCACATGGAGGCAGTGAGCGGATCTTCAGGGATTCGTCTCTCCCGGTATTGGGGGTGAGGTCGCGCTGTGTCTAGGAGAGCCATTACACGAAGCCCTCGGTCGAGGCAAGAGATTTACTGGTAGGTATTCCAGTAGTATCTCAGGGTATTCTGGGCTACACTCCGACACGACTTGTACCGCTTTTGGGGGTCTGACTTTTACCAACCCCCTAGGTCCTCCATGCGATGCTCATAGACGAACGGACCGGACTGTACGGATATTGTCACTGACAGGCTCAGTAGGGTGTCAGGATGAGTTCGCTCATCGACGTCCCTTTTGGTCAATAGCTGGTAGCCCGTCACGTATGGCTAATACCTCTGACGTGCTATTGGTTAAATCCACAGCCATAGTATTGACGAGTCTTTAGACTCCACCACACATACAGTTACTCAAGTTTCGGGCGAAACGCTGTAGAGGCAATATGGTGATATGGCAGGGTCCGATCAGATACGTGCGGTATTGCACGGATCAGGATCGGACAGTTAGTACTAGAGGCCGTATGGAGATATGGCAGGGTCCGATCAGATACGTGCGCTATTGCACAGATCAGGATCGGACAGTTAGTACTATAGGCCGTATGGATATATGGCAGGGTTCGATCAGATACGTGCGGTATTGCACGGATCAGGATCGAACGGATATTACTAGCCGGCTTTGGTTTAAACCGGATCCTAGTATAGTACAGTGTAGATTTTGTCTCATTGCATTTGTATTTCGGTTGGAATACAAGTGTGGGTCTGTATACACAGTATCGGGGTTTTCTTGTAATTTATTACGGGACCAATTTTCTGGAGTTGCCAGTTTACCGTCCGTTTCGGCCATATTTCTTTGTATCTTTCATTGGCCGAAGATTGGTGGAGGAGGGCTTATTTGCATTTGCACAAATAAGCATTTGTGGAGGGTGTTCTTTGCATTTTATTGTATCATGATACCTGCACCATCATTGCTTGACTTTCTTGAGTTCATGATGGCATGACTTTTGTGATGGTGATGGGTTATGATGAGGTTGGAAAAGTGTTGTTTTTGATTGGTGATCATTTCTTCACATGATTTCTTTTTCCCTCCCTCTTGCATTATTCACTCACTCTCACTCTCATTTTTCCCTCCTCTCTCATTCCCTAATGAGCATGGCCGGCCACTTCTTATGGGGGCTGTCCAAACATTTTGGTGGGGGGATTTTGGTTCATTTCATGTTGGAAAAATCCCACAACACCATCTCCAAAAGCTTAGTTCATTTCCTCCACCAAAAGGCAAACTCCATAACCCCAAAATGAGACACGGTTCTACACGTATTCTACAGCAAATCTTGGGCACGTCGACTCGCCAGCTTCGTGCCCGAGTTGCCTCGGTATAGAGGCGGGAGCCCGTAAAAGAAGCAGGCGACGTGGTGCCCTTCCGGCGACGAGGTGGAGACCGGAGCTTCCGCGGGAGATCGGGACGACGACGAGAAGACCTGAGGACACGGATCACTCGGTATATCTCTCTTCCCATCTTGTAGTTAGCTAAGACTAGTTTAATGGCCCGATCCGGGTTTTAGTACGCGGTGGTGCCGGTTCAAGAAAATTTAAAGTTAACCATCGCTACCGCTTTTGGCCTCGGGATGGAGGCCGGGGCGCCGCCGTGCACTTACAGTGATATCAGAGACTCGCCATTAACATAGTCTAGCTTGGTCTAACGTGTTTACATTTCTGATCGAACAAAAATCCCAAAACCCACGTTTTCATGCATATCAGTTTCTGTCGAAATTTTTTTTTGTTTCGAAAAATTTTTCAGGGTGTTGCAGAATGATGTGCATGGAATCCTAAGAACCCTGTAAAATTTTGGTCATCTGATCCTTCCCTACGACCGCGGAACCGCGGCCATAACCCCTCTTTGGCCGTGGTTCCACTGCAGGAATTTGGGTTCACGTCACCAATTTTTTGCAGTGGGCTTGTGGGCTGAAAATAGTGGTTTTGGTATACTTTGTTTGGGCCCAGAATTTCTGTGAGTGCTACAGTAATGCTTGGGGCCCACTTGGTAAAATTTGATCGATCGGATATTTTAAACACATTAGTTCACAGTATTTATATTATATCTGCGACCGTGAATGTCACTTGATCGGTAAATCCTGTCTAACTGCTATAGCCCGGTTAGACGGATTTGCGAACGTGACATTCACGTTGATGTTCTGTGATTATGCTGTGATGTTGTGGATCGATCGTGGGGATAGCCTGGATGCAATGCTAGTACAGTTTTTGGTTGTATTATGTACATTTGATATTGCGGGGCGAGCGTCCGACATGTGGATTGCCGTCACTGCCTGTTTGTATTATTATTTTGGGGCACGACCAGGTTGCGGTCGATGTACCCGTTGTATGTATATTTTAATTTCTGTACTAGGATTACCCCGCGGAGGGGTGCACGAATAGCCGGGTTCTAGAGGGCAATGGGCCCGCATCTCATGGCATTGAGACGGAGGGGGTTTCACTCTAGAATTGGCGGGCTATTCGCCGCACTCGTAGGGGGTACAGGTTGACCCAGGAGGGGTGCCCAAGTTACCGGATTCCGTGAATTGCTGGGTGGTCCATTCACGTTGCTGAAGGGGGCTGCCTCGCTTCAGGTTTTGGCGGGTAACTTGCCGTACCCGTAGGGGTCTAGGATTTCATTGCACAGGCTATCCACCACTAGTAAAATAGGGGGTTGCCCCTACGGATGGAATTATCCGTTGGGGCAGATTTTACTTGGCCCTACGGATTACTCCGTAGGGCTAAAGGGTTGCCCCTACGGGCACTGACGTTCAAGAATTAAAAAATTAATTCTTAATTTGGTATTTTCCCATACGGTGGCGCAAACAAAGGACCTACGGGTATATCCGTAGGGACAAGTAAATATCGATTTATTAAGACCCCAGACCGATCGCCTACGCTCACTTTCTCTCTCTCTCTCTCGATCTGGCGCGAGAAAAATCCCCAAATCGCCATGCCGTCGTCGCCACCGTCGTTCTCCTCGTCGCCACCGCCGGTTTCGTCGCCACCGCAGTTCTCGTCGCCACCGCGGTTCAGGTCGTCGCCCCAGCCCCAGCAGCAGCCGTTCAGGTGAGTAAATCTCGAGGTAAATTAAAGAATTTTTGGATTATTTTGGGCTTAGGGTTCATGGCTGGGTCTAGGGTTGCGCGCGAGTTGGGGTTGGGCAGGGGTCGCGGTCGCGGTCGCGGTCGGGGTCGGGGTCAGGGTAGGGTTAGGGTTGGGGTTCGGCTGCTGCTGGGGTGGGGCTGGGGTTAGGGTTTGCCTTAGGGTTGGTGTTGGGGTTTAGCTGGTCGCGGTCGCGGTCGGGGTCGGGGTCAGGGTAGGGTTAGGGTTGGGGTTCGGCTGCTGCTGGGGTGGGGCTGGGGTAGGGTTTGCCTTAGGGTTGATGTTGGGGTTTAGCTGGCCACGCTGGGGTTAGGGTTGGGCTGGGGCTGGGGGCTGGGGCTGGGGCTGGGCCACGCGGAGTTTTGGGATCTTTGTAATTTGCTTGCTCTGTTTGGGGTTTCAGTTGATCCTCATTAAAAAATTGGTGATTGATCTCTTCAATCATATTATTATCTGTATTTAAAATTTTTGTGAAGCCTTCAGAGTTTGGAAAAATCTAGAATTACCGTTGAAATTCTGGCAACATTCAAAAACTGTGTATATGATGTGTGTATGTGTATGCATGTATATACATTTGAAATTTATCTTTCTTCTATGATATAAAACGGTTAAACCGAAGAAAATTACTGGGGGAATTTTTGCTAAAATGTCTTGAGAGGGGGTTCAAGTGATGGGATAATTTCATTTGGTAATCTTTTACTTAATTTACATCTCAGATTTTTTCATGCAAAAATCTGAATAGGTTTTTTGCAATTTTGCCTATCGATCAATTATTATATTTATTTCTATTTTTTGTGGATGATTTGGCTTCAATTGAATGGAGGCGATGATGGCTTGCCCTCAAGCTTCCACTTTTATGAGCTTTATAGTTATGAGATTGGCGAGGCAAGCTGGTTTGTAGCCATCTTATTTCTTTTCCTAAATTCAAATCCAAATATAAACTGTCTGATTGAGAGAGAGAGAGTATGGGAGATTATGTATTATTCAATGTGTTTGGAAGCTGGCATGTTCTGAGCGTCATCTCTGCATGAAAGCTATGGTTTTGCAAAGGGTTTGCCCTAACTATTTTCTGTGGGGAAGCTGAAGGCCTGAAGCTTCATCAAACTCAGGATTGGATTCTGGTCGGGTATTGTAAATTCTTGTGAAAGTTCCGTTCAAGATTTGTTCAGAGCTTGCATAACATCCTTTTCATCTTTATGAGATCTTTATGCAGTCATTTTTTTGGGTTTATATATTTCTCGAGCCCGTTTGACTTTGGACTTAGGATAACCCCAAATCTCTTTCTTATTTTGATTCCTAAGCTGGCATATCTGAGGCTCGTATTCCAGTATCGTTGCTGGAAAAGCTAGGGTTGCGAACATTTTTGCAACGATAATTTCTGTATGACAGCTTAAGCACACATAAAACTTAAACAATCTTGAAGCACTGCAGTTTTTCACTAAACTACCTAAAAGTTTTTATATTGCTGCAAGCTTCCTTAAAGTGCTGCATCTAAGTGTATTTTAGTGGGAAAACCCTTGAAAGCCAAACTTCATGGGGTTTGCTGTTTGCCTTCTCTGTAGCTAGTTTGAGGTTTATTTAGTTTTGGATTTGTTTTGCAACACTCTCTGAGTTCCAAATCAACAAAAAGCTGAATGTTGAATCACAAGCAAGAAGCAGCCAAACTGGCCCTAAAGTAATCCTGAGTGATGATAATTTTCCAGGGAGTTTAAAATTTATCGAAATGGCGAGGCAACATTGGATTGTCTGCAAGTATTCAAGCAACCTGTTTGCAGCCATCATGCTTTTTGTGATCCCAGTATAAAACTCAAACATGCCTCTTAGTTAGTTTACTTTAATTTGTTATTTATGTGTGTGTGTCAACATTGGATTGTCCCAAGTATAAAACCAAACCCACAAAACATCAAAACTGTCTCCGACAATCTTATGGTCATTAGACATAAGATTTATGCATATAGGTAACATCTGCCAATATGCCATATCCAGACCGCAATCTATTTTTGGTCGATGAATGCTATTGCAATGTAGGATGATCAGTTCTATCAATCTTGATCTCAATAGTTTAAAATCATGTTACACATACAACACGAATGCACAACAAACGCATAATTAGAGAGCGACTCAAGATATTCAGGTTAAAACCAATATATGATACTCGATGATAATATGAAACCTTCATATTCCCATCGATACCAATATACGCCTCGATATCTTTCCCTCTCGTTCCCAAAATTTTCTCTCGTTCCCGCGTCTCCAATTTTCTCTTCGTCGCCACCGCGCGCCCTCCGTTCTCAGCCCGCCACCGCCCTCGTTCTTCCTCGTCGAGTTCCTCGTCGCCGATATTTGTGCCTACATTGATGCCTCAAGCAACGAATCAAATGATGTGGATCACAAACTAATTAAATAAATTTTGAATACCAATCTGGACTGGGATTTGAATACCAATCCTAGTTTGCTATATTTTTTTATATATAGTAGATGGTGATACTTCTTTAAGTAAAAACAACCCTACACTTAAGCGAAATCATAAATCGAAACACACATATATAGAATACAACTCATACATGGGTATCCTCAAATCTAACTTTCATTGAATTTGCACGCGCACTTAAAATAACAACTTTTATACTAAAAAAATTATGTATGCCATTACTTAGTAGTTTATGGTTTTAAGACGCAAAAGACATTTGAGAAATACTTTTTCTACCCACTATTAATCCATATTCTCAATATAGTCATTGAATTTGCACGCGCACATAATAAGAAGGAGAAGACAGTAATGTGGCAGAAGGAGAAGACAGTAATGTGGCGGAAGAAGAAAAAAATGACATTTCTCGTTCTCTGTTTCAGCATCAATCTTCTGATATGAACTAATGATGGCTTTCACATAGGCTTTTCCCATTAGAGACTTCTTAGTGTCCAATGGAAAGCATACATCAGATTTGTGCAGGTCGAGTTCTTCTATGACTTTTAAGAGTCTCAACTGATTCTGTAAATTACACCCTAGTTGGGTGATACTTTTACCACTTCTCACTGCAGGTGCGCTCTCTAATATCCATTTTGAATGTAAGTATCGATATTCAAAATGGATATTAGAGAGCGCACCTGCAGTGAGAAGTGGTAAAAGTATCACCCAACTAGGGTGTAATTTACAGAATCAGTTGAGACTCTTAAAAGTCATAGAAGAACCCGACCTGCACAAATCTGATGTATGCTTTCCATTGGACACTAAGAAGTCTCTAATGGGAAAAGCCTATGTGAAAGCCATCATTAGTTCATATCAGAAGATTGATGCTGAAACAGAGAACGAGAAATGTCATTTTTTTCTTCTTCCGCCACATTACTGTCTTCTCCTTCTGCCACATTACTGTCTTCTCCTTCTTATGATGTTCGCGTGCAAATTCAATGACTATATTGAGAATATGGATTAATAGTGGGTAGGAAAAGTATTTCTCAAATGGCTTTTGCGTCTTAAAACCATAAACTACTAAGTAATGACATACATAATTTTTTTAGTATAAAGGTTGTTATTTTAAGTTTTCCCTTATAGAGATATGATCTAACTGCATCTATCAACTATAAGTGTGCAGAAAATTATGATAAGAAATCATAAGAAAGGGTCGTAGCCATGCATAACTTTGAATCTACATACCAAATCATGCAAAAGCATGCACTTATTGTCACCTTGCCTTAGAATATAAAATATCTTGGAAGACTATAAGCGAGCATTTAAATCTCGATATCTTTTGACTTCAACATATATTTTTCTCAAGTACCATGAAATATACTTGCTCCGTATAAACCGTTTTCAGAAAGATGGATTAATAATGACAAATTATCCATTGTGGCTCACTAGGTTAGCATTTTCTCTTCTATTGACCATCTTTCTAATCAGCTTGGTAAATTTATTCGGAACCGGCTGCGAATCATTAAAAGACATGCATAAGAAAGAGAACTAAAATACAGATATATAGCATACCGATACATCGAAACTTCATAGTTGCGATGGCAATCCAGAGATATTTATTTCTACACACGTGGTGCGCGTGCGAATGCGTCAGGCATCATGGACAAATATTTCAGAACATGGAAAGTATTATTCGTATAAAGTAATTAAAACTTTTAAACACCTTGGGTAGATATTTTCTTAGTTGATGCAATCATATCATGATGACTAAATTTAAGCTATTATACATATGCTTATGTATTTTTCTAATCTAATATATCACACACACACAGAGAGAGAGAGAGGGGGAGAACACCAGGTAGATAGAGAAATTAGGTAGCAGGATCCTGAAGAAATGGAGTCCATAGCATTGCTCATCATCATCATCCGTGATCCCTTTGAAAAAATATTATCAAAGGGATCATGGATGATGATGATGAGCAATGCTATGGACTCTATTTCTTCAGGATCCTGCTACCTGATTTATTTACCTACCAGGTGTTCTCTCTCTCTCTGTGTGTGTGTGTGTGTGATATTTTAGGTTAGAAAAATACATAAGCATATGTATAATAGCTTAAATTTAGTCCTCATGATATGATTGCATCAACTAAGAAAATATCTACCCAAGGTGTTTAAAAGTTTAATTACTTTATACGAATAATACTTTCCATGTTCTGAAATATTTGTCCATGATACCTGACGCATTCGCACGCGCACCACGTGTGTATAAATAAATATCTCTGGATTGCCATCGCAAATATGAAGTTTCGATGTATCGGTATGCTATATATCTGTATTTTAGTTCTCTTTCTTATGCACGTCTTTTAATGATTCGCAGCCGGTTCCGAATAAATTTACCAAGCTGATTAGAAAGATGGTCAATAGAAGAGAAAATGCTAACCTAGTGAGCCACAATGGATAATTTGTCATTATTAATCCATCTTCCTGAAAACGGTTTATACGGAGCAAGTATATTTCATGGTACTTGAGAAAAATATATGTTGAAGTCAAAAGCTATCGAGATTTAAATGCTCGCTTATAGTCATCCAAGATATTTTATATTCTAAAGCAAGGTGACAATAAGTGCATGCTTTTGCATGATTTGGTATGTAGATTCAAAGTTATGCATGGCTACGACCCTTTCTTATGATTTCTTATCATAATTTTCTGCATACTTATAGTTGATAGATGCAGTTAGATCATATCTCTATAAGGGAAAACTTAAAATAACAACCTTTATACTAAAAAAATTATGTATGTCATTACTTAGTAGTTTATGGTTTTAAGACGCAAAAGCCATTTGAGAAATACTTTTCCTACCCACTATTAATCAATATTCTCAATATAGTCATTGAATTTGCACCCTAGTTGGGTGATACTTTTACCACTTCTCACTGCAGGTGCGCTCTCTAATATCCATTTTGAATGTAATATTATAGATATCCATGCATGTTTATGTCAAAATTACTTATATTGTCAATGTTTGATTGTCTAGTTGTTGGTGATGCGTCCATATCAGGGACAGAGGTTACTTCCGTTCCTCCAGGTATGTTTATATATTATATAGGGCATGTATATTGATTTAGAATGCTATATCATAAATATACACACATTTCTTTTGCTCTTAGTCGTCCAACTCATTATCATGGGCTGCTTGATGAGATTAGATTTGCGCCTGATGATCTACAAGAGCTTGTTCACTCCCTGTCATATGTGTAAGCAGCGCTATATGCGAGTTTACCTTGTTAGTATGTATGTACTGAAATTAATTAATATTATTCAAATTTTGATACATGCAGATACCAGAGGAGCACATCTTCTATCTCTGTAGGTAAGGCTTTGAATTTGTTGATTTTGGTATTTCTTGTCAATTTTATAGACCAGTATGTGCTAAATATAATGTTCTGACAGTTGCTAGGGGGAAGGCAACATTCGAGGCTGCTGACCCCAGTCCTGGACGCCGCACACGGACGGCACCACGGAGGTTTAGAGATAGGCCGAGGACTGGGCTCTAGCAGGGCCCATATGAGGTTGGACTCCACCCCGGTGGTTACTTCCTCCGTCTCCAGTTAGCGACGTATCCAGCAGGAACAGGAGAGCTTGAAGGCCACCGTTCAGGAGTTGAATGGGATGCTGGTATGTATACTACTTAATAGTAAAATATAATGTCATATTATAGATATCAACATATCCAATATCAGTACATAGCCTGAGCTTATTTGGTTGTAGACTTATGTTTTATTAATCATACATACATATGTAATTGAAATAAACAACGCTTTTCCAAACTAGATATCCAAACAGGGTTTCGAAATAACTTAATAATGATACGAATTCGAATAATAAACAGTTCTTACACGCTTCTTACACAAGTTATATCCAGACGCGACAGGGTAGATCGGCCGAGCCTCCAAACGCATCTCCTTCGGCTGCGGTTCCGCAGACAGCTCCTGTAGCTCCACCGCCCACTCAGACTCCCGCTCGCGACGAATTGCAGAGTTTATTGACCGAGGAGCAGGACCGAGCTGGACCGAGCTAGGGTAGATTTTTGGTTCTTTTTTTTTGAAACATGTATTTATTTATATCATACACATTGTACTACATTTTGAAACGATATTCATATTGGTTTGTATTTATATCATATTCAGTTTTTGTGTTTCTTTTGTATATTATATATATGCATGAGATGTGATTATGAATACTGCAATATATGATTTAATTGATGTATACATTATTGTGCACAGGGCGGGAAAAAATCAAGCAGGACATTTTTGTAAAAAAATTTCAGACAATATGTACCTACGGATTAATCCGTAGGCCTACACGTTACCCCTACGGATATATCCGTAGGGGCTAAATATCAGCAGTAACTGATATTTCCCCCAGATGTCAGTGCCAGGTGTTTGGGAATCCCCCTACGGAGATATCCGTAGGGGCCACTGACATTCCCCTACGGCGTTATCCGTAGGGGCACATATCAGGAATCCTGAATTTGTGCCCCTACGGAAAAGTACCTACGAATATATCCATAGGGGGTAGTACATGCCCCTACGGCTATAGCCGTAGGTCCAAGTAATTTATTAAAATAAACCGTAAATAATATAAAATCTTATACCCTACGGCTTAATCCGTAGGGGAAACTGGACCTACAAACATATCCGTAGGGGCAAGAATTTAACCGTAGGGATAAGTTCAGGGCCTCGACTTGCACCTGCGGCCTTTGCACCTACGGGGTATTTTTTCGCCCCTACGTATATAACCGTAGGGGCAGTGGGTTGCACCTACGGATATATCCGTAGGGGCAACCCTTCTTTGTAGTAGTGCACACGACCAGGGGAACGTCGGGTTTCAGTAGTGGCTCTGTGAAACCCGGGGATCCCAGATATCTGTATTGTTCTGTGATGCTGTACATTTCTGTGATGTTGCATTTTTATCACGCCTTGAGCGAAATATTATATATTGGTATATATATTAGTAGATGTTGTATATGTTTTGCATCCGCGCTAGTCCAGTCCCCGCTCTGTCGTTAGTTAGCTAACCTAACGGGTAATGACGGGACCCAGTGGCGAATGCGGATGGCATATACCTACATCAGTATATTTTCGTTCTTTGTGGTGTGATCAATTGATGGGACTGCATTGATTCGGATCAATTCAAGTTAAACAAACCTAATCTGATGTTGTTGGAACACTTTTCAAAAAGCTGTTATTGCAAGGACGTTCACTTTTGTTTAGTATCGTAGTATTCAGTTGGAATATCCTGCTCCTCGGTCGACGAGGCAAGGGCCGAGATCCCTTCACCGGGAGTGACCACTTGGACAAAAGTTTGCGTCAGGGCAATGACTTCACTATAGCCGATTACTTTTGCTTTGCACCGTTGTATTCAGTTGGAATATCCTGCACCTCATTCTACGGGGAAAGAGCCGAGATCCCTTTACCGGGAGTGACCTCTTTAGCAATGGTTTTCGTCACTATATTTTTAAAAAAGCTATCCCTTCCTTCAACGATATCAAGTTAATTACGTTAAAGGTTTTCGCCAGAAACCATTCGTAGCCCTCCGTCGGTTCATATGGGTGGTCAATAGTTTTCAAGCTGTGTATGTTGGCCAAATTCAAGGCACATTGATTGGTAGCTATTGGGGTATTCATATGCAGCATAGATAGATGCGTTGGTTTGGGGTAGTCGTACTACTATTTTGGCCAAAGTCAAGGGTATGTACGGGTGGGCTCAAATTAACCTGGAAAATGACGGGTAGAACTTGACATGTGACTTATAATATGTTGGCCAAAGTCAAGGTCATAAGAGCTTGGGGAAGAAATCACATCGGGAGTTTCTAAAGAAACTGAAACTTGCCAGATATGCGCATACTTTCTGGAGTGTGATAGCGTGAGCGGATTCCGTCACGTTATCATGCGATGATAGTTGGATCCCGATTCCCACTGATGAGTTGGTTTACTCCTCGGGTGATCCCGACTAATTCTTCTTTCAGGTTTGGAGGAGAATTTGACGGTACAGTGGGAGGCTTCCAGATTAGATAAATTGGTAACCATTCTGATCTAGATTAGAGTGCACGATGAGTGTTTCTTTTCTCTCTCTCTTTGGCAGCGACCATTGACCCGACCCTAAGACTATGACTCAGTGACCAAAATTAACCGAACTTTCTTAAACACTGGCTTTTGGATTGTCAGAGTTGCAAACCTCATTGCCACTCCTACTTTTACCCTTTTCTCCAGGACACCCCGTATTACTACGAACGTCCACTTCCATTAGACAAAACCATCGTATGGTTATATACGAACTCGAGGGAATTTGTTCGAGGATGGTTTCCGGTTCTGGAGGAAACGGAAAGGACTATTCAGTTGTCTTTTCCTTTTACCTTCTCTCAGGTTGCGAGTACTCCTTGGTTTAGGAGATAGTACACCTATTACGCAAATTGGACAGTCTTCTTCCAAACCTTAGGCTGATGCCGAACGGTGGGGAATGAAGAAAACCAATTAGCATAACGATGGTGTGCAGAAGGTAATAAGTTAAGACAAAGCAAGGGATTAGTAAGAGGGCAAAGTAAAATGCGACCACTATTCACGGCCAAACCAAGTATTTCTTCGCCAATCCTAAAATCACCTTTGTATTTCTCCAGAACAGTCCATATCACTACGAAGATCCACAGTTTATTGGATACTCCATCGTATGGTTATATACGAACTCGAAAGGAACTTGTTCCAGTTCGGGGATGGATTCTGGTTCAGGATAAATAGGAATAAGGTTTATTCGGTTGTCTTTTATCTTCACCTTCTCTCGCTTTGCGAGTGTTCCTAGGATTACGACAGTACACCCGTTATTCTTATTGGATAGTCTTCTTCCAAACCATAGGCTGGTGCCGAACGGTACGGAAGGAAGAAAACCATTTTGCCTAAAGGGGTGTACAGAAGGTAATGACTAAAGACATAGAAAGGGATTTGGAAAGATGGCAATGAATTACACGGTTACAGTTGTGAATCTGGATAATGGAAGAGGCATTACTAGGAATACCAGGATACCCCATCGAAACATTTCAATGTTTCAGTTTCACTGTGTACTGTTAAAAGAAAACTGATTTCCCAATTAGACACTTGCTCCAGGGTATGTATTTACCAGGTATGATTCTCACATCTGTATGGTTTTGCAAATGATGAGTGGGAGTAAGTTATTGGGAATTAGGTGATCATCCTAATTATATCGGGATTCGTTGTAATCGGTGATATTTGAGGAAGTCACCTGGGTTGGTTGCCGGACGGCAAATATTTGGTTTTGAATATCCGCTTTTATGCACCAATTTCAAATTGATATATCTGTACGTCTATTTTTATAGAGTGAGATATATCTTTTTGAAATTATGTCAGTGACATTTACCTATATCAGTGGATGGTTAGGTAAGGAGCATTAAACATCGGTGTAATTCTTCTTAACCGTAAGTACAATTTTCAACCTACGACACACAGTGAATGAGTTATCAGACTCAAGGGACTTATACAGAGTATTGTATGTTGTCCAGGGTCTATCAGGACAGAGGGGTTGGTCCTCGTACTATATTCGGTTTACTTATGACTTCTCTAGTTTTTAGACAGGTGTTTCGTGGAAACACAGGGTCCGAATTTTGAGAAGTTATAGGTATTTGAATAAAGTAGAGAACCAGGTATTGCAAGTATCGGGATTCTTCAACGTGATCGAAGATGTAGATACTTGAGTATGGTGTTCAGTTGATAGTAATGATTAAGAGAACTTGCTTCTCTTTCAGGTTACTCATAATTGGAAGCATTCCTAAGTTGAGTAACGCTGATCGGCCTCCTTCCATTTAGTTGACATGCACTGGAGACAGCTGCATGATTTGAATCTGGTTCAATTAAATCAGTGCCTCTGGTTCTATATTGGATATAGAACAGTTTATATCTTAACGATGTTAAGGTACGGGGAGTTGTCCGGCTTATGATTAAAACCAGACACTGGACAACTCAAGGCACGTTTCTGTAATGGCTGTTTGTGGGTTGACCCAAGCTATGACGAGGGTTGACTTTCTACCATCTGGAAGATCAATAGCGATATTGTTCTAGACTCGACACAGTTTTAATAAAAATGGATTTTTCAGAAAACAGTAATGGGAGTATGGTAGAACTGGAAGTGATTCCAGAACCACAAACGATTACTGAAGATTTGATAGGAACCTAAAGATTCAATCTGGTTTGACATTCCATTGGCCACTCCGCAGATACGGCGGGTAACCTCAGGCACCCGAGAGGTACTCCGGTAACCTCAAGGATGGTGGCAGGGAAGTTCTTGTTTACCCAGATTTGCCATTACTGTTGTTCCAGACTGTGAGACCCGGCAGGAGGATGAGTATAGTGTTGTTCTAAACTAGTTTTAGAAGTGTACGTGTATATGACTCTGCCAGAGGGTTGTCGTAGTCAGTGGGAGCAGCGGAAGCATTGGTGGACAGGTTGCTTATGTCTATTTATAGACTAAAGCAGAGTAGCGGAGATAGATCATCAATTTCTGATGTGACAGTCATAGGTTTGACTTCATCAGAATAGGGGACGGATCTGTTGAGAAGGTAGTAGGATGTGATGTCATGGTATTTGGATGACATACACAGAGTATGAAGTGATATTCCTATAGTACAATCGGTTATACTTTGGTCGTCACACAGTAGTTTCTCCACATGGGACTTGGAAATTATATCAAACATGCTGGTTACTAGATCTATGGTTTTAGATCTAGATTTGGGTGGTTTCCCAATCTGGGTACTCAGACAGCATTCTAAGAGTATTTAGAATGGACGACTCCTGGCACGGTAGTGTACCTGCAGCTAATGGAGTCACCCTCTCTAAAGGTGTCTTACAGACTAAAGGGGAGAGGATGTGCATGATTGGCAGATCACTTGCTCAGGCAATTGAGTCAAACATGAGATGTCAAGTACCACACCAGATGTTGTTCTTGCACTAGATGCAATAAGTTGACATTGATCCAATCCTGGAAAAACAGTCGGAAGCAGTTTTAGAATATAAGTGGATGTTCTAGGGATATGATAACAACAGCCTCATTCGGGAGACAGTTATCATTCCAGGCTTCCAAAGGTTACCTAGACGACAAGGAGGTTGTCAGAGTTATAGTTTTTCCTTCTGACGAGGGGCAGTATTTTGGACAGGTGGTCCAAGGCAATACTGAGGGAGGCATGGCGCAGGATACTGATTAAGTTCAGTTGACGATACAGTCTAAGAAGTTTGGATTTGGAGTTCATTTATGAGCTAGGTCCCATCAGACATCCAGACAAATTCTAAGACAGGTATTGCTCATTTCGGGAGATGGCTTTCTCTGCGAACATGAGATATAGAGAGACATAGAAAGAAACATCAAGGCGGATCCACTCACTGAGGCTATTCCTCGAACGCAATAGTTTCGCAAATGAGCTTTGTGAGACTGACAAGTAGAGGAGTTGGGTGTTCGGTATCACACGGGCTGTGAGTATGCGACATCGCAATATTTAGCCTTGAGTGCAAGTGGGAGATTGTTGGAGATAGTGCCCTCATAGTCAATTATTGGATCACAGGCACGTGATTGCAATGATTGAGGGAGGACCTGTCCCAGTAGGACAGTCTTACTCAAGATGATAGTATGCTATCTGGTTTACCTTTATCATCGTGTACTGCCTTAGGTGAACTGACATGTCGCTATTACACGTTGATAGAGCCCCTAGGATTCTTGCTTGACCACCAGCAGTATGAGGGCGATCATATAAATGGGATCTGGGGTCGATAAGCACATCCTTGAAAGGTCCCTTGTCGTGGGAGTTTCAAGACAGGGCATCGATACTCCAGAGTAGACTAGTGTGTACATTCGAGACCCCGACGAAGGGCGGTGGCCGGTCTCACAAGCCACTGGTGTCAGTTGGTTCACCTAAGATGTATACAGGTGCTCATTGGGTTATGAGTACACCGGACAGGACTCGCCGGGAACAAGCTAGTTGGTCTTATACCTGACGTCAGATAGCAATTCCCTGGTGACATGTGTACAGGTTAGTTCATCGACCTGGGGATCGTCATTTGTCTCGTGTGAGTTCCCACTGTACTTTGATTACTACCCTACCACGCTCAAAGGAGACGTGCAAATAGGTTTTAGTTGGGTACAGTCCCGAGCCACATGGAGGCAGTGAGTGGATCTTCAGGGGTTCGTCTCTCCCGGTATTGGGGGTGAGGTCGCTCTGTGTCTAGGAGAGCCATTACACGAAGCCCTCGGCCGAGGCAGGAGATTTACTGGTAGGTATTCCAGTAGTATCTCACGGTGTTCTGGGCTACACTCCAACACGACTTGTACCGCTTTTGGGGGTCTGACTTTTACCAACCCCTAGGCCCGCCATGCGATGCTCATAGACGAACGGACCGGACTGTACGGATATTGTCACTGACAGGCTCAGTAGGGTGTCAGGATAAGTTCGCTCATCGACGTCCCTTTTGGTCAATAGCTGGTGGCCCGTCACGTATGGCTAATACCTCTGACGTGCTAGTGGTTAAATCCACAGCCATAGTATTGACGAGTCTTTAGAGTCCACCACACATACAGTTACTCAAGTTTCGGGCGAAACGCTGTAGAGGCCGTATGGAGATATGGCAGGGTCCGATCAGATACGTGCGGTATTGCACGGATCTGGATCGGACAGTTAGTACTAGAGGCCGTATGGAGATATGGCAGGGTCCGATCAGATACGTGCGGTATTGCACAGATAAGGATCGGACAGTTAGTACTAGAGGCCGTATGGATATATGGCAGGGTTCGATCAGATACGTGCGGTATTGCACGGATCAGGATCGAACGGATATTACTAGCCGGCTTTGGTTTAAACCGGATCCTAGTATAGTACAGTGTAGATTTTGTCTCATTGCATTTGTATTTCGGTTGGAATACAAGTGCGGGTGTGTATACACAGTATCGGGGTTTTCCTGTAATTTATTACGGGACTAGTTTTCTGGCGTTGCCAGTTTGCTTTCCGTTTCGGCCATATTTCTTTGTATCTTTCATTGGCCGAAGATTGGTGGAGGAGGGCTTATTTGCATTTGCACAAATAAGCATTTGTGGAGGGTGTTCTTTGCATTTTATTGTATCATGATACTTGCACCATCGTTGCTTGACTTTCTTGAGTTCATGATGGCACGAGTGATGGGTTATGATGAGGTTGGAAGAGTGTTGTTTTTGATTGGTGATCATTTCTTCACATGATTTCTTTTTCCTTCTCTCTTGCATTATTCACTCACTCTCACTCTCATTTTTTCCCTCCTCTCTCATTCCCTAATGAGCATGGCCGGCCACTTCTTATGGGGGCTGTCTAAACATTTTGGTGGGGGGATTTTGGTTCATTTCATGTTGGAAAAATCCCACAACACCATCTCCAAAAGCTTAGTTCATTTCCTCCACCAAAAGGCAAACTCCATAACCCCAAAATGAGACATGGTTCTACACGTATTCTACAGCAAATCTTGGGCACGTCGACTCGCCAGCTTCATGCCCGAGTTGCCTCGGTATAGAGGCGGGAGCCCGTAAAAGAAGCAGGCGACGTGGTGCCCTTCCGGCGACGAGGTGGAGACAGGAGCTTCCGCGGGAGATCGAGACGACGACGAGAAGACCGGAGGACACGGATCACTCGGTATATCTCTCTTCCCATCTTGTAGTTAGCTAAGACTAGTTTAATGGCCCGATCCGGGTTTTAGTGCGCGGTGGTGCCGGTTCAAGAAAATTTAAAGTTAACCATCGCTTACTCTTTTGGCCTCGGGATGGAGGCCGGGGCACCGCCGTGCACTTACTGGAATATCCTGCTCCTCAGTCGATATGGCAAGGGCCGAGATCCCTTCACCGGGAGTGACCCCTTGGACAAAAAGTTTGCGTCAGGGCAATACCTTCACTATAGCTGATTACTTTTGCTTTGCACCGTGGTATTCAGTTGGAATATCCTGCACCTCATTCTACGGGGAAAGAGCCGAGATCCCTTCACCGGGAGTGACCACTTTAGCAAAGGTTTTCGTCACTATAATTTTAAAAGCTATCCGGTTCCTTCAACGATATCAAGTTCATTACGTTAAAGGTTTTCGCCAGAAACCATTCGTAGCCCTCCGTCGTTTCATATGGGTAGTCAATAGTATTCAAGCTGTGTTTGTTGGCCATAGTCAAGGCACAGTGTTTGGTAGTTATTGGGTATTCATATGTAGCATAGATAGATGCGTTGGTTTGGGACAGTCGTATAGCCTTGTTGGCCCTAGTCAAGGGCTTGTATGGGTGGGTTCAAATCAACCTGGACAATGACGGGTAGAACTTGACATGTGACTTATGATTTGTTAGCCTTAGTCAAGGTCATAAGGGCATGGGGCAAAAATCACATCGGGAGTTTCTAAAGAAACTGAAACTTGCCAGATATGCGCATACCTTCTGGAGTGTGATGACGTGAGCGGATTCCGTCACGTTATCATACGATGATAGTTGGATCCTGATTCCCACTGATGAGTTAGTTTACTCCTCGGGTGACCCCGACTAATTCTTCTTTCAGGTTTGGAGGAGAATTTGACGGTACAGTGGGAGGTTTCCAGATTAGATAAATTGGTAACCATTCTAATCTAGGTTAGAGTGCACGCTGAGTGTTTCTTTTCTCTCTCTCTTTGGCAGCGACCATTGACCCGACCCTTATACTTTGACTCAGTGACCAAAATTAACCGAACCTTCTTTAACACTGGCCTTTGGATTGTCAGAGTTGCAAACCTCATTGCCACTCCTGGTTTTACCCTTTTCTCCAGGACACCCCGTATTACTACGAACGTCCACTTCCATTGGACAAAACCATCGTATGGTTATATACGAACTCAAAGGAATTTATTCGAGGATGGTTTCCAGTTCTGGAGAAAACGAATAGGACTATTCAGTTGTCTTTTTCTTTTACCTTCTCTCAGGTTGCGAGTACTCCTTGGTTTAGGAGATAGTACACCTATTACGGAAATTGGATAGTCTTCTTCCAAACCATAGGCAGGTGCCGACCGGTAGGGAATGAAGAAAACCAATTAGCATAACGATGGTGTACAGAAGGTATTATGTAAAGACAAAGAAAGGGATTAGAAGGAGGGCAAAGTAAATTGCGACTGATATTCACGACCAAACCAGGTATTTCATTACCACTCCCAAATCACCTTTGTATTTCTCCAGAACACTCCGTATCACTACGAAGATCCACAGTTTATTGGATACTCCATCGTATGGTTATATACGAACTCGAAAGGAACTTGTTCCAGTTCGGGGATGGATTCTGGTTCAGGAGAAATAGGAATAAGGTTTATTCGGTTGTCTTTTATCTTCACCTTCTCTCGCATTGCGAGTGCTCCTAGGATTAGGACAGTACACCCATTATGCTTATTGGATAGTCTTCTTCCAAACCATAGGCTAGTGCCGAACGGTAGGGAAGGAAGAAAACCAATTGGCCTAAAGGGGTGTGCAGAAGGTAATGACTAAAGACATATGAAGGGATTTGGAGAGATGGCAAAGAATTACACGGTTGCAGTTGTGAATCTGGATAATGGAAGAGGCATTACTAGGAATACCGGGATACCCCATCGAAACATTTCAATGTTTCAGTTTCACTGTGTACTATTAAAGGAAAACTGATTTCCCAATTAGACACTTGCTCCAGGGTATGTATTTACCAGGTATGAATCTCACATCTGTATGGTTTTACAGATGATGAGTGGGAGTAAGTTATTGGGAATTGGGTGATCATCCTCATTATATCGGGATTCGTTGTAATCCGTGATATTTGAGGAAGTCACCTGGATTGTTTGCCGGACGGCAAATATTTGGTTTTGAATATCCGCTGTTATGCACCAATATCAAATTGATATATTTGTACGTCTATTTTCATAGAGTGAGATATTCCTTTTTGAAATTATGTCTATGACATTTACCTATATCAGTGGATGATTATGTAAGTCCATGCTACCTCTGCCGGTACTTTCGGGAATGCGGAATTTGGTAAAAAACGATTTTCTTAAAGATGGTAACATGGACCTAAAACCCGGATCTTGGTTAAACATCTATCTAACATCCTAACTATGAGTTTTAGCTACTCGGTTAGGGGGTTATACCTTGCTTGTCTTGAACTCCTTCGTCTTCAAAGCTCCGATGGTGGTCCGATGGCTTCTTCTCGTCGTCTCCGTACGCCGAAGATTGATCCACCTGAAAGCTCCAACCTTTAGCTCCTTCTTCGTTCTTTGAAGAAACTAGTTCACTTGGTTTGCTAAACCTAGTGAACTAGAATGAGTAGAGAGGAAATAGAATGGGATTTTATCTATGGTTCTTGATTCTCAACTCATGAGACAAGAGAACCATAGATCAAGAGAGGGAGCAAGAGGTTGAGGGTGAGAGCAAGAGGAGAGCTCAAGAACAAGAGAGAGAATGAGCAAGAAAGAATGAGCAACTCTTTTGTCTTTCACCCTCTCATAATCCAAAGTGATCATAACTCATCATATCAAAAAAGTCTTATGTGATGGTTTGAAGCAACCATAAGCTTATCATGTCATGCACTCATTTTACTCAAATGAGCAAGCAAGAAAAAGTCTTTGGCATGAAATGATAACCATGGTTATCATGATGGTCAACTAGTCAAGCCTAGTCAACCGGTCAACAAGTCAACAAAAGTCAACAAGTCACCAAAGTCAACAAGTCAACAAAAGTCAACAAGTCAACAACCATATCACCATAATACTTAATTAATATAATAGTTAATCACATATCATATTCTCATTAGGGTTGAGCATAAAGTCAAAAAGTCAACGGTCAACTGTCAACAACCCTAATGAGAATCCGCTGCCTCTGCCTCCCTGTCAACTGTGCATACACACCCGCATCCGCGTTCCGAGGAACACGAATGCAAACTGGATAAATCCAATCCCATAAGGTACACTAGGATCTGGCTTAAACCAAAGCCCGCTAGTGTAAACTGTCCGGACACTGTACGTGCACAAGTGCACGGATGTGACCGAACCCTGTCGCAAAACCATGCGACCTGTCGCAATACCATGCGACCTCTACTCTTTTGCCTAAAGGAGAAAAGCTTTCTGTGTGGGACTCTAAAGACTCGACACTACGCTGGCAGTGGGTTTAACCACAGACCGCAAGCGGCACTAGCTGTGCGTAACGGTCCCCAGGTAATGCCGACAAGAAGACCGACGAGGCGAAACCCATCTGAACTCCTACTGAGCCTGAGTGTGACATTCTCCGTACAGTCCGGTCTGTTCGTCTGATACATCGCATGGCGGGCCTAGGGGGCGGTAAACGTCAGTCCCCCAATAGCGGTACAAGTCGTGCATGAGCGAAGCCTAAAACACCCTGAGATAACACTGGAAACCTACCAGTATATCTCGTTTGCCCTGGCCAGGGACTACTCGTGTAATGGCTCTCCTAGACACAGCGCGATGTCAACCCCCAATACCGGGAGAGACGAATCCTGTCTAACCGTCACTGCCTCCAAGTGCTTCGGGACTGCACCCAACCACTACCTGTTTGCACGACTCCTTTGAGCCGTGGTAGGGTAGTGATCAAAGTACAGTGGGAACACACTCGAGGCGGAGTGACAGTGTCAAGTCAGCAGACTAAGCTGTACTCATGTCACCTGGGAACTGATAACTGACGATAGGTATAATACCAACTAGTCAGTTCCCGACGAGTCCTGTCCAGTGTACCCGTAACCTAACGAGCACCCGCATACTATCTCAAGTACGACGTACTGACGGCTGTGGGACAGACCGTCTCCCATACTGGGATGAGAAGCGCATGCGCTGGTCTACTCCGGAGTATCGATGCCCTGTCTCGATAGTCCTGCGACCAGGGACCTGCATAAGGATGTGCTTATAGATTACCCAGCCCCACTAGTGTGACGGCCATCACATCGCTGGTAATCAAGCAAAGATCCTAAGGGCTCTACTAATGTGTATAGGCGATATACAAAATAAACACATGTACACATTGAAGTAGAAACAAACCAAGTAGCATACTACTATTTTGAGCAAGATTGTATATACAAGGTGAATATCCCAAGCATCCATTAAGTAATATACAAACTAGTATGATACAGTAATGGCCTCTAGGGCATATACATTAACAATCTCCCACTTGCACTAAGGCCATGTACTGGCGTATCGAAGACCTATCATCTCGATCAGCCGCTCGAACTGAGTCTGGGGCAGGGCCTTGGTGAATGGATCTGCAGTGTTATCTTCTGAAGCGACTCTCCGAACCTCGATCTCCTGGCGATCCACGATCTCCCTGATCAGGTGATACCGCCTTAAGATGTGCCTGGATTTCTGATGGGACCTTGGTTCCTTCGCTAAAGCTATAGCCCCGTTGTTGTCGCAATACAGAGGTATTGGATCAACAATGGACGGAACCACCTGAAGTTCTTTCAAGAACTTCCTCATCCAGACAGCTTCTTTTGCGGCATCAGATGCAGCGATGTATTCCGCTTCCATCGTCGAGTCTGCAACGGTTTCCTGTTTGGAACTCTTCCAACACACCGCCCCTCCATTGAGGGTAAAGACAAAACCCGACATGGACTTGGAATCATCCTTGTCACTCTGGAAGCTGGAGTCAGCAAAGCCCTCGATCTGGAGGTCTTTTCCGCCATACACCAAGAACATCTCCTTAGTCCTTCTCAGGTACTTGAGAATGTTCTTTACCGCTATCCAGTGTTTCTCCCCAGGGTTTGACTGATACCGGCTTACCACACTCAGTGCATAAGCTACATCCGGTCTGGTACACAACATCGCATACATTATAGAGCCTACCGCAGAAGCGTAGGATATAATAGACATGCGATCCCTCTCCAAATCAGTCTTGGGAGACATCTCTTTAGAGAGGGTGATCCCGTGACAAGCCGGTAGGTTACCGCGCTTGGAATCTTCCATACTGAACCTCTTCAGTATGGTGTCGATGTACCTGGACTGTGAAAGTCCTAATATCCTCTTGGATCTGTCACGGTAGATCCGGATACCCAGAATGTATGAGGCATCACCCAGGTCTTTCATGGAGAACCTGTGTGACAAGAACCCCTTGACAGATTGTAGCATAGGAATGTCATTTCCTATTAAGAGAATGTCATCCACGTATAAAACGAGGAATACTACAGTTCTCGCTACAAATCTACTATAGATGCATGGTTCATCTGGATTTTTGATAAAGCCAAATTCTTTGACCGTCTCATCAAAGCAGATGTTCCAACTCCGCGATGCCTGCTTTAGTCCATAGATGGACTTAAGCAACTTGCACACCTTTCCGCTGCTCCCACTCTGAATGAAACCCTCTGGCTGGTCCATATAGACACACTCCTCTAAATTTCCATTTAGAAAAGCTGTCTTTACGTCCATTTGCCAGATCTCATAATCGTAGAAGGCAGCAATGGCAAGAAGGATCCGAATGGATTTCAGCATGGCTACTGGAGAAAAGGTTTCGTCGTAGTCCAAGCCAGGTCTTTGACGAAAACCCTTTGCTACCAGCCTAGCTTTATAGGTCTCAACCTGTCCATCTACACCAATCTTCCTTTTGAAGATCCACTTGCATCCTACGGGTTTTACCCCGTCTGGAGCAATGTCCAACGTCCATACCTTGTTGGTGTACATGGACTCCATTTCGGTCCACATTGCATCCAGCCATTTCACTGAGTCAACGCTCTGAACGGCCTGCTGGAAGCTAGTAGGCTCATCATAATCTATGATGCAATCCTCTCTATCCCCGTCTATGAGAAAACCGTAGTATCTCTCGGGCGGATGAGATTGCCTACTACTTCTGCGGAGCGGCGCAGGAATGTCCTGTTCTGTTGAACCCTCTGGTTCCACTAACCTTTCAGTAATAGTCTGTGGTTCTGGAATTTCTTCCAGTTCTACTGCGCTCCCACTAATCTCCTTTTCCAAGAACTGGTGTTCCAGAAAGTGGGCATTACGAGAAACAAGGACTTTTTGTTCCTCTGCGTAGTAGAAAAGATACCCCCTGGTGTTCTTTGGGTATCCCACAAACTTGCACAGTACTGAGCGTGCCTCGAGTTTGTCCGCATGCTGCTTTTTGACAAAAGCTGGACATCCCCAGATCTTCAGATATTGAAGATAGGGTTTCTTCCCACTCCACATTTCATATGGGGTGGTAGGCACAGTCTTAGTCGGAACTCGGTTCAAAAGGTACGCAGCCGATTCTAGCGCATACCCCCAGAATGATCGCGGTAACTCAGCGTTACTCATCATGGACCGCACCATATCCAATAGGGTGCGGTTCCGTCTCTCCGATACACCGTTATGTTGCGGGGTGTATGGAGGAGTAAGCTGAAAGAGAATTCCGTTCTCTTTTAGATAGTCCAGGAACTCGGCACTTAAGTATTCTCCACCTCGATCCGATCTTAGAATCTTAATACTTTTGCCGGTCTGTTTCTCTACTTCATTCTTATACTCCTGGAATTTTCCAAAGGCTTCGGACTTATGTTTCATTAAGAAGACATAACCGTACCTTGAGAAGTCATCCGTAAAAGTAATGAAGTAAGAATGTCCGCTTTGGGCATGTGTAGACATTGGACCGCACACGTCACTGTGTACGAGTCCCAAGAGCTCGCTCGCTCTTACTCCTTGTCCAGTAAATGGAGTCTTTGTCATCTTTCCTTTGAGACAAGATTGACAAGTGGCATACGATTGATATTCGAACGCATTCAAATATCCTTCTGTATGTAACTTAGTCAACCTTCTCTCATTGATGTGACCCAATCTACAATGCCATAAGAAAGTCTGATTTATTTCTGGAGACTTTCTTTTGTGTGTATTCTGGACATTAAAAATCTGTGGTTGGTTTAACACGTATATACCATTACTCAATGTACCTGACCCAATCAGAACTTGATTAAGGTGAATGTTTACAACATTACTTACAAACGCAAATTCATAACCTTCTTTAGAAACTAAAGATACAGAAATGATATTACAAGTTGCGTTGGGTACAAAAAAGCAATTACGCAAAACCAAAACATGTCCATCTGACATTCCCAGGTGATAGTCCCCCACGGCTTTAGCATCCATGCTAGCTCCGTTCGCAACTCTGAGGGTCATGTCACCTGCCTTCAAAACCCTACGGTTTCTCAACACCTGCAAAGAATTACAGATATGAGATCCTGATCCGGTATCCAATACCCAGGAAGTAGAGTTTATTGAAAGACAGTTTTCAATAACATACACACCTGAAGCTGAAGCTGCAACCTGCTTCAATTCCTGTGTTCTGGCCTTCCAGGCCCTGCAATCATTCTTCCAGTGTCCTTTCTTATGACAATAGAAGCATTCTTCCTTATCCACAAGCTTCCCCGCTATCTTTGTTGCTTTACCTTTTCCCTTCGTATCCACTTTACCAACACCGCCCCTTGGTTTGGCGGGGGCCTTCTTCTTCTTTCCCTTGGCCTTCGCCTTGGACCTAGAAGAAGATGATCCTCCTACAAACAAAGTGGATGTTTCCCTACCTTTCTGTAGGGTGCCCTCTGCGCTCCTCAGCATGTTGAGGAGCTCTGATAGTTCAACCTCTTTTTCTTGTAGGTTGAAGTTCAGTATAAACTGGGCGTAAGTGGAAGGAAGGGACTGGAGAACTATATCCGTATATAGCTCACTCTCCAATGTGATCCCTAGGTCAGCGAGCTGCTCAATGTAGCCGATCATCTTTAGCACGTGCTCGGCTACTGATGATCCGACGGCCATTCTTGTCGAAAATAACTTTTTCGACGCTTCGTATCTTGCGATACGTGATTGCTCTCCATACAGTTCTTTTGTATGGAGCAATATGGACTCCATGTCCATATTCTCATGCCTCCTCTGATGTTCGTTGTCCATCGAGGCAAGCAGGAGGCACTTGGCCTTCGCGCTATCAATCTCCCAAGTCTTGCGGATTTCCTTATCCGCGACACTGGAAGTTGGACCAGGGATAGGGGGAGCTTTGGTGGTAAGAAGATACCCCAGCTTGTCATAAGTGATTGCTATCTTGACATTCCTGAGCCAATCTTTGTAGTTTGGCCCTGTCAGTTTGTTTTTATCTAGGAGTAACTTAAGTCCAGTCATGTTGATTGGTCGCTGCAATTAGGAGAGAGAAGAAGAAACACTCAGCATGATGCTCTTGCAAGTTTAGAGTGGTTTTTAGTTTGTCTAAACAGGATGGCTCCCACTGTTTCTCGAATCCCTCCTCAAACCATAAAGGAAGAATTAGTCAGGATCAATCCCACCGTACAATACTTGCTTAACCGTTCAGCCAGGCCGGTGTCGGTACTTCGAGGGAGGTTTTCCAACGCTTTCGCGAAGTTCCTTAATTAAAGAACCTCTTTTCCCTGGGGGCGTAGCCCCGCTAACACCTTTCTAGGCACCTACTAGGTTTATAGCATTGATCGTTAAGTGAGAAATTTCCCGAGGAGTAGCATATACTCACAGTAGGATCGGGATCCAAATATCATCGCGTGACGAAACTGAAGGAATCCTACCAGAATCATCACACTCCAAATGGTATGCAAATCTAGCAAGTTTCAGTACTTATGAAACTCCCGATGTGGATTTTTGCCCCATGCTCTTATGACCTTGGCATGAGGTCAAAATGTCATAAGTCACATGTCAAGTTCGTCCCATCATTATCCAGGTTAATTTGAACCCACCCGTACATACCCTTGACGTAGGCCAAAATGGCAGTACGACTGTCTCAAACCAACGCATTCTATCTATGCAACAGATAAATATCTGGCAGCTACCAATCACTATGCCTTGGCGTGAGGTCAAAATACATAGCTTGAATACTACCGAATATTTAACTGAAATGATGGAGGGCTACGGATGGTTTTGGCAAAACCGTGAACGTAGTGAACTTGATTTGGTCGATGGAACGAGATAGCTTTTAAAAGGAGTGGCTCAAGCTCTGCATTTAAAAGTTGGTTTTGAAAAGAACCGAGTGGTTTTTCGAAAGTGTTCCAACGACTTTAACTTGGTTTATTATCTTGCATTAGTTCTTTTAATGCGTGATATTCTTGCATTAGTTCTTTTAATGCGTCCCATCATTTAATCCTACCATTGCAGAAAACAACCAAAATATGACGTACGCTTATGCCATTCGCATTCGCCACGGGGCCCCGTCATTACCCGTTAGGTTACTTAACTAACGACAGAGCGGGGGCTGGGCTAGCGCGTCTGTAAAACATAAGCAACGCCTAAATAATATCATATATAGATATACTGCAATGATAAACATTTCAGATCACAGATAAATACATTGGATATACTAGCAATCTGTAATTTGTACGAGCCTGTAACAAAAACAGATAACACGGTCGCGGTGAATAGCCAATACCCCACCCAAGACCCCTACGGGTGCGGCAAACTACCCGCCAAGTACCCGAAGCGTAGTAACCTCCCTCATCTCCATGAGTAGGCCACTCGACACTTCGGCATACCCGGTAGTTTGTGCACCCCCTCCATGGGTCTATCCTAGGAGCAAAAACAGTAAAAAGAAATTATACAATGACGGCTACAACCCCGACCCGGTTGTGCGGCCATACAAATAATTATTACATCAATTTACAAATTTACATGAATTGCAAGAAAAGAAAACTCTCGTCTCACAACCCCCGGCTATTCACCCGCGACAATCCAACATATTTATATACACATTCCAGCACATTACAGATCACAGATTTGTATAACCCCCACTAATCGACATATAGCGATTAGTAGACGTTCAATACAAATATCACATTACAGAAAAACCCGTTAGCTCAAGTCTTTTAGAAGTTCGATCAAAAATACGGATTTTCGGGACCCCAAAATAAAATTTTCGTTCTGGAAAATCTGGGTTGAAAATATATATGCTAAAAATCCCAAAATACCCCCAGAAGAACACTGCACCAAAAAGGGACCACGGCCGAGTCAACTCGGCCGCGGATCCGCGGCGGGAGCGAGCTCCCGCCGCGGATCCGCGGCGCTTTGACTCGATCGTGCGACCAATTTTGGTGGGTGTTCACCCGAAAGCCTGAGCCGATTTTAGGTGTTAAAATAATCAACTTTTGAACAGTGGAAAAATCGACAGAAACTGCAAAATTTTTGGGGTTTGTTTCGGGACTTTTTCGTTGATCGATCTTCTAGTTACTTGCTAACATGCTAGATAGAGTTTAACCTGGCTCTGATACCACTGTAAGTCCATGCTACCTCTCCCGGTACTTTCGGGAATGCGGAATTTGGTAAAAAACGATTTTCTTAAAGATGGTAACATGGACCTAAAACCCGGATCTTGGTTAAACATCTATCTAACATCCTAACTATGAGTTTTAGCTACTCGGTTAGGGGGTTATACCTTGCTTGTCTTGAACTCCTTCGTCTTCAAAGCTCCGATGGTGGTCCGATGGCTTCTTCTCGTCGTCTCCGTACGCCGAAGATTGATCCACCTGAAAGCTCCAACCTTTAGCTCCTTCTTCGTTCTTTGAAGAAACTAGTTCACTTGGTTTGCTAAACCTAGTGAACTAGAATGAGTAGAGAGGAAATAGAATGGGATTTTATCTATGGTTCTTGATTCTCAACTCATGAGACAAGAGAACCATAGATCAAGAGAGGGAGCAAGAGGTTGAGGGTGAGAGCAAGAGGAGAGCTCAAGAACAAGAGAGAGAATGAGCAAGAAAGAATGAGCAACTCTTTTGTCTTTCACCCTCTCATAATCCAAAGTGATCATAACTCATCATATCAAAAAAGTCTTATGTGATGGTTTGAAGCAACCATAAGCTTATCATGTCATGCACTCATTTTACTCAAATGAGCAAGCAAGAAAAAGTCTTTGGCATGAAATGATAACCATGGTTATCATGATGGTCAACTAGTCAAGTCTAGTCAACCGGTCAACAAGTCAACAAAAGTCAACAAGTCACCAAAGTCAACAAGTCAACAAAAGTCAACAAGTCAACAACCATATCACCATAATACTTAATTAATATAATAGTTAATCACATATCATATTCTCATTAGGGTTGAGCATAAAGTCAAAAAGTCAACGGTCAACTGTCAACAACCCTAATGAGAATCCGCTGCCTCTGCCTCCCTGTCAACTGTGCATACACACCCGCATCCGCGTTCCGAGGAACACGAATGCAAACTGGATAAATCCAATCCCATAAGGTACACTAGGATCTGGCTTAAACCAAAGCCCGCTAGTGTAAACTGTCCGGACACTGTACGTGCACAAGTGCACGGATGTGACCGAACCCTGTCGCAAAACCATGCGACCTGTCGCAATACCATGCGACCTCTACTCTTTTGCCTAAAGGCGAAAAGCTTTCTGTGTGGGACTCTAAAGACTCGACACTACGCTGGCAGTGGGTTTAACCACAGACCGCAAGCGGCACTAGCTGTGCGTAACGGTCCCCAGGTAATGCCGACAAGAAGACCGACGAGGCGAAACCCATCTGAACTCCTACTGAGCCTGAGTGTGACATTCTCCGTACAGTCCGGTCTGTTCGTCTGATACATCGCATGGCGGGCCTAGGGGGCGGTAAACGTCAGTCCCCCAATAGCGGTACAAGTCGTGCCGGAGCGAAGCCCAAAACACCCTGAGATAACACTGAAAACCTACCAGTATATCTCGTTTGCCCTGGCCAGGGACTACTCGTGTAATGGCTCTCCTAGACACAGCGCGATGTCAACCCCCAATACCGGGAGAGACGAATCCTGTCTAACCGTCACTGCCTCCAAGTGCTTCGGGACTGCACCCAACCACTACCTGTTTGCACGACTCCTTTGAGCCGTGGTAGGGTAGTGATCAAAGTACAGTGGGAACACACTCGAGGCGGAGTGACAGTGTCAAGTCAGCAGACTAAGCTGTACTCATGTCACCTGGGAACTGATAACTGACGATAGGTATAATACCAACTAGTCAGTTCCCGACGAGTCCTGTCCAGTGTACCCGTAACCTAACGAGCACCCGCATACTATCTCAAGTACGACGTACTGACGGCTGTGGGACAGACCGTCTCCCACACTGGGATGAGAAGCGCATGCGCTGGTCTACTCCGGAGTATCGATGCCCTGTCTCGATAGTCCTGCGACCAGGGACCTGCATAAGGATGTGCTTATAGATTACCCAGCCCCACTAGTGTGACGGCCATCACATCGCTGGTAATCAAGCAAAGATCCTAAGGGCTCTACTAATGTGTATAGGCGATATACAAAATAAACACATGTACACATTGAAGTAGAAACAAACCAAGTAGCATACTACTATTTTGAGCAAGATTGTATATACAAGGTGAATATCCCAAGCATCCATTAAGTAATATACAAACTAGTATGATACAGTAATGGCCTCTAGGGCATATACACTAACAGATTAGGTAAGGAGCATTGAACAGCGGTGTAATTTTTCATAACCATAAGTACAGTTTTCAACCTACGACATACAGGGATTGAGTTATAAGACTCAAGGGACTTATACAGAGTATTGTATGTTGTCCAGTGTCCATTAGGACAGAGGGGTCGGTCCTCGTACATTATTCGGTTTACTTATGACTTCTCTAGTTTTTAGACACGTGTTTCGTAGAAACACAGGGTCCGAATTTTGAGAAGTTATAGATATATGAATAAAGTAGAGAACCAAGTATTGCAAGTATCGGGATTCTTCAAGGTGATCGAAGATGTAGATACTTGTGTATGGTATTCAGTTGATAGTAATGTTTAAGAGAACTTGGTTCTCTTTCAGGTTACTCATAATTGGAAGTATTCCTAAGTTGAGTAACGCTGATAGGCCTCCTTCCATCTAGTTGACATGCACTGGAGACAGCTGCATGATTTGAATCTGGTTCAATTAAATCAGTGCCTCTGGTCCTATATTGGATATAGAACAGTTCGTATCTTAACGATGTTAAGGTACGGGGAGTTGTATGGCTTATTCTTAAAACCAGACTCTGGATAACTCAAGGCACGTTTCTGTAATGGCTGTTTGTGGGTTGACCGAGGCTATGACGAGGGTTGACTTTCTACCATCTGGAAGATCAATAGTGATATTGTTCTTGACTCGCCACAGTTTTAATAAAAATGGATTTTTTCAGAAAACAGTACTGGGAGTATGGTAGAACTGGAAGTGATTACCGAACCACAAACGATTACTGAAGATTTGATAAGAACCTAGAGATTCAATCTGGTTTGACATTCCATTGGCCACTCCGCAGATAAGGTGGGTACTTCAGGCACCCGAGAGGTACTCCGGTAGCCTCAAGGACGGTGACAGGGAAGTTCTTGTTTACCCACACTTTCCATTGCTGTTGTTCCAGACTGTGAGACCCGGCGGGAGGATGAGTATAGCGTCGTTCTAAACTGGCTTTAGAAGTGTACGTCTATATGACTCTGCCAGAGGGTTGTCGTGGTCAGTGGGAGCAGCGGAAGCATTGGTGGACATGTGGCTCATGTCTATTTATAGACTAAAGCAGATATAGCGGAGATAGATCATCAATTTTTGATGTGACAGTCATAGGTTTAACTTCATCAGAATAGGGGATGGATCTATTGAGAAGGTAGTAGGGTGTGATATCCTGGTATTTGGATGACGTACACAAAGTTGGAAGAGGTATTCCTATACTACAATCGATTATACTTTGGTCGTCACACAGTGGTTTCTCCACATGGGACTTGGATATTATATCATACATACTGGTTACTAGATCTATGGTTTTAGATCAAGATTTGGGTGGTTTCCCAATCAGGGTACTTAGACAGAATTCTAAGTGTATTTAGAATGGACGACTCCTGGCACGGTGGTGTACCTGCAGGTGATGGAGTCACCCTCTCTAAAGTTGTCTTACGGACTAAAGGGGAGAGCGATGCGCATGATTGGCAGATCACTTGCTTAGGCAATTGAGTCAATCATGAGATATCAAGTACTACCCCAGATGTTGTTCTTGCACAAGATGCAATAAGTCGATATTGATCCAATCCTGGAGAAACAGTAGGAAGCAGTTTTAGAACATAAGTGGATGTTCCAGGGATATGATAACGACAGCCTCATTCAGGAGACAGTTATCACTCCAGGCTTCCAAGGTGACCTGGACGACAAGGAGGTTGTCAGAGTTATAGTTTTCCTTCTGACGAGGGGCAGTATTTTGGACAGGTGGTCCAAGGCAATACTGAGGGAGGCATGGCACAGGATACTGATTAAGTTCAGTTGACGATAAAGTCTAAGTAGTTTGGATTTGGAGTTCATTTATGAGCTAGGTCCCATCAGATATCCAGACACATTCTAAGACAGGTATTGCTCATTTCGGGAGATGGTTTTCTCCGCGAACTTGAGATTAAGAGAGACATAGAAAGAAACATCAAAGAGGATCCACTCATTGAGGCTATTCCTCGAACGCGATAGTTTCGCAAACGAGCTTTGTGAGGCTGACTAGTAGAGGAGTTGGGTGTTCGGTATCACACGGGCTGTGAGTATGCGACATCGCAATAATTAGCCTTGAGTGCAAGTGGGAGATTGTTGGAGATAGTGCCCTCAGAGTCAATTATTGGATCACAGGCACGTGATTGCAATGATTGAGGGGGGACCTGTCCCAGTAGGACAGTCTTACTCGAGATGATAGTATGCTATCTGGTTTACCTTTATCATCGTGTACTGCCTTAGGTGACCTGACATGTCGCTATTACACATTGATAGAGCCCATAGGATTCTTGCTTGACCACCAGCAGTATGAGGGCGATCATATAAGTGGGAGCTGGGGTCTATAAGCACATCCTTGAAAGGTCCCTAGTCGTGGGAGTTTCGAGACAGGGCATCGATACTCCAGAGTAGAGTAGTGTATACAGTCGAGACCCCGACGAGGGGCGGTGGCCAGTCTCACAGGCCACTGGTGTCAGTTGGTTCACCTAAGTTGTATACAGGTGCTCATTGGGTTATGAGTACACCGGACAGGACTCGCCGGGAACATGCTAGTTGGTCTTATACCTGACGTCAGATAGCAGTTCCCTGGTGACATGTGTACAGGTTAGTTCATCGACCTGAGGATCGTCATTTGTTTCGTGTGAGTTCCCACTGTACTTTGATTACTACCCTACCACGCTCAAAGGAGACGTGCAAACAGGTTTTAGTTAGGTACAGTCCCGAGCCACATGGAGGCAGTGAGCGGATCTTCGGGGGTTCGTCTCTCCCGGTATTGGGGGTGAGGTCGCGCTCTGTCTAGGAGAGCCATTACACGAAGTCCTTGGCTAAGGCAGGAGATTTACTGGTAGGTATTCCAGTAGTATCTCAGGGTGTTCTGGGCTACACTCCGACACGACTTGTACCGCTTTTGGGGGTCTGACTTTTACCAACCCCCTAAGCTCGCCATGCGATGCTCATAGAAGAACGGACCGGACTGGACGGATATTGTCACTGACAGGCTCAGTAGGGTGTCAGGATGAGTTCTCTCATCGACGTCCCTTTTAGTCGAAAGCTGGTAGCCCGTCACGTATGGCTAATACCTCTGACGTGCTAGTGGTTAAATCCACAGCCATAGTATTGACGAGTCTTTAGAGTCCCCTACATTCATTTGCTCAAGTTTTCTGGCAAAACGCTGTAGAGGCCGTATGGAGATATGGCAGGGTTTGATCAGATACGTGCGGTATTGCACGGATCAGGGTCGGACGGTTAATACTGGCCGACTTTGGTTTAAGCCGGATCCTAGTATAGTACAATGTAGATTTTGTCTCATTGCATTTGTATTCGGCCGGAATACAGATGCGGGTGTGTATACACAGTATCGGGGTTTTCCTGTAATTTATTACAGGATCATTTTTTTGGTGTTGCCAGTTTGTTTTCCGTTTCAGCCATATTTCTTTGTATCATTCATTGGCTGAAGATTGGTGGAGGATGGCTTATTTGCATTTGTGCAAATAAGCATTTTGGAGGGTTGTCTTTGCACATTGTAGTGTCATGATGGTTGCACCATCCCTTGACCATTTGACTTCTTCTTCTTCTCATCATGGTTGTTGATGATTAGTTAATGGTGTATTGGTTTTGGTTGTTGATCATTTCTTGACTTTGGAGTAATGATGATGGTTGGTTGAGTGTGGGTTTGAGGGTGTGATCATTTCCTTTCATGATACCTTTTTTTTGATCTCTCTCTCTTGCATTATTCTTGTGAGACTCTCCCTCATTCTCCCACTCTGTTCTCCTCACCTTGATATGGCCGGCCAAATGGGGAAGGGGCGGTCCCAATATTTTGTGGTGGGATTTTTGGTCTTTTGGCTTCACAAAAATCCCATGATTCCATCTCCAAAAAGTCTAAGTGCATTTCCTCCACCAAAGGCAATTTCCAATACCCCAAATGAGACATAGAGCACTACACGTATTCTACCGCAAATCTTGGGCATGTCGACTCGCCAGCTTTGTGCCCGAGTTGCCTCGGTATAGAGGTGGGAGCCCGTAAAAGAAGCCGGTGACATGGTGCCCTTCCGGAGACAAGGTGTAGACCGGAGATTCCGCGAGGAGATCGGGACGACGACGAGAAGACCGAAGGACACGGATCGCTCGGTATATCTCACTACCCCCTCTCTAGATAGCTAGGACTAGATTAATGGCACGATCCGGGTTTATAGTGCGCGGTGGTGCCGGTTTGAAAAGTTAAAGTAAATCACCGCTTCCGCATTCCGGCGTCGGATTGACGGCCGGGGCGCCGCCGTGCACTTACAGCAGCCACCATGTCAGGCCTTAATCAAGATAATAATATGGATGTATTGACTGAACCCGCTTGTTATACTGAGCAGGGGAACGTTGGTCCCGCTCCAACTTATAATTCTTATAAGTCCAAGCAGGGAATATAAGAATATCTGGATTCTCACGCCGCCCAAACGAAGAACAAGCATGCTGATGCATCTTTTTCGGGTGTGTTAGTTATTGAGAACTGTTTCTCAGTTCACTCTAAGTCCTGGGTATTAGATACCGGATCAGTATCCCACATATGTAATATGTTACATTGGCTACGTAAAGGTAGGGAACTGGGAGACGGTGATCATTCCGTAAGAGTAGGGAATGGTGCTGATGTTGCAGCCAAGGAAGTTGGCGAATATCACCTTGTATTACCAAATGGTAATACATTGATTCTGAACAAATGTTATTACATTCCGACCCTGATATGGAATCTTATATCAGTTTCTTTATTAAGTAAAGAGGGATATAGTTTTGTAGTACATGATTATGTTATGAACATCTTCCTAGATCAAAAGTTGATTGGATCAGGCTCGTTAAATAATGACATATACGTTCTAAATCAAACTACAGCTCTTAATGTGCAGAACACACATAAAAGGAAGAGTTCAGAAATGAATGAATCCTACTTGTGGCATTGTAGACTAGGTCATATTAATGCGACACGACTTGCTAAGTTACATAAAGATGGTTATTTAAATACATTCGAATTATCATCTTATGAAACTTTCCATTCATGTCTCAAAGGCAAAATGACCAAAACTCCGTTTAGTGGACACGGAGAAAGAGTTACGGAACTCTTGGGACTGATACATAGTGATGTATGCGGTCCTATGTCTACACATGCCAGGAATGGTTCCTCATACTTCATTACATTCACTGACGATCTCTCAAGATACGGACATGTGCTCCTGTTGAAACACAAGTTTGTAGCTTTTAAGAAATTCTGAGAATATAAGAACGAAGCAGAGAACCAAATGGGCAAAAGTATTAAGATCCTTCGATCAGATCGAGGAGGAGAATACTTGAGCAATGAGCTCCTGGATTATCTAAATGAGAATGAGATTCTCTCTCAGCTTACTCCTCCTTATACACCACAGCACAACGGTGTATCGGAGCGGAGGAATCGCACCCTATTAGATATGGTGCGCTCTATGATGAGCACTGCTGAGTTTCCTATTTCCCTCTGGGTTATGCACTTGAGACAACAACATACCTATTGAATCAAGTTCCATCTAAATCTGTACCTACCACACCATATAAGATATGGAGTGGGAAGAGAGCTTATCTTAAACGAGTTAAGATATGTGGTTGTCCGGCCAATGTCAAAAGGCAAAATCCGGACAAACTCGAGGCACGATCAGTTCTTTGCAGGTTTGTGGGATATCCTAAGAATTCCCAAGGATATAATTTCTACCACACCGAGGAACAAAATGTGTTTGTTTCTCAATACGCCATCTTTTTAGAAAAGGAATTTCTTGTGAAAGAAATTACTGCCGAAGAGGTAGAGCTGGAAGAAGTTCCAGCGGCACAAACTACAACTGATGATTTGTTGGAACCAGAGGATTCAGTAGTACCCAACGAACCCCAGCCTCTCCGCCGATCTAGTAGGGTTTCTCATCCACCTGAGAGATACTGCGGTTTTCTCGTTGATGGTGGCAGTGAGGATTGCATCATGGAAGATGATGACCCCACTAGCTTCGAGCAGGCCATCACGAGTGGCCACTCTGTGAAATGGCTGGATGCAATCCGATCTGAGATGGAATCCATGTACACCAACAAAGTATGGACTTTGGAAGTTTCTCCTCAAGGGGTAAAACCTATTGGGAGCAAATGGATCTTTAAAAAGAAACTTGGTGTAGATGGAAAAGTTGTGACTTTAAAAGCTAGACTTGTTGCAAAGGGTTTTCGTCAACGACCATGTGTGGATTATGACGAGACCTTTTCTTCAGTGGCTATGCTTAAGTCCATCCGGATCTTACTTGCCATTGCTGCATACCATGACTACGAAATCTGGAAAATGGATGTTAAGACCGCCTCTCTAAATGGTGATTTAGAAGAGTGCGTGTACATGACTCAGCCAGAGGGCTTCGTAGACAGTGGGAGCAGCGGGAAGGTGTGAAAGATGCTTAAATCCATCTATGGTTTAAAGCAGGCATCGCGGAGTTGGAACATCTGCTTTGATGTGGTAGTCAAAGAGTTTGACTTCATCAAAAACGTAGATGAACCTTGTATCTACAAGAAGGTTGCAGAGAGTAAGGTTGTCCTCCTCGTATTGTACGAGGATGATATAATCTTGATAGGAAATGATGTTCCTATGCTGCACTCGGTCAAGCTCTTCTTATCACATAGATTCTCAATGAAAGATCTAGGTGATGCCTCCTGCATTTTGGGAATTAAGATCTATAGAGATAGATCTAAACGGATACTGGGATTGTCCTAGTCGAGGTAAATTGACACCATACTAAAGAGGTTTAGTATGGAAGAATCCAAGCGTGGGAATTTACCCACGATCTATGGACTCACTCTCTCCAAAGGGATGTCTCCCAAGACTGATTTGGAGAGAACTCGCATGCAAGGGATAACCTATGCTTCGGCAGTAGGCTCTATCATGTACGCGATGCTATGTACCAGACCCGATGTAGCATACTAACTAAGTGTAGTGAGTAGGTATCAAGCAGATCCTGGAGAGAGTCACTGGATAGCTGTGAAGATCATTCTCAAGTACTTGAGAAGGACTAAAGAGATGTTCTTGGTGTATGGTAACGGAGAACTCCAGGCGGAGTCCTTTACCGATTCAAGCTTCCAAAGTGATTTGGACGACTCTAAGTCGCATTCGGGATTTGTCTTTACCCTAAATGGAGGGGAAGTGTGTTGGAAGAGTTCCAAACAGGAAACCGTGGCAGACTCGACGATGGAGGCTGAATACATCGCTGCCAACGATACTGCCAAAGAGGCTGTCTGGATAATGAAGTTCATCACTGAACTTGGTGTGGTTCCGTCCATTGAGCATCCAATACCTTTGTATTGTGATAACATTGGAGCTGTGGCTTTGGAAAAGGAACCAAGGTCCCATCAGAGATCCAGGCATATTCTGAGGCGGTATCACCTGTTCTGGGAGATAGTTGATCGCCGGGAGATCGAGATCAAGAGAGTTGATACAAAGGACAACACTGCGGATCCACTTACAAAGGCCATACAACATATACATTTTGAGAGACTCTTCGGGTTGTTGGGTATGAGATACTACTGTTTGATATAGTGCCCTCAAAGTCAATTATTGGATCGCAGGAACGTGATTGCAATGATTGAGGAAGGACCTATACCGATATGACAGTCTTGCTCGAGATGATAGTATGCAATCTGGTTTGTCTTTATCATTGTATACATGCTTTAGTTCGCTATTGCATGATTGATAGAGCCCATAGGATTCTTGCTTGACTGCCAGCAGTATGATGGCGATCATATACGTGGGAGCTGGGGTCTGTAAGCACATCCTTAAAGTGTCCCTAGTCGTGGGAGTTTCGAGACAGGGCATCGATACTCCAGAGTAGACTAGTGTATACAGTCGAGACCCCGACGGGGGGCAATGGCCGGTCTCACAAGCCATTGGTGTCAATTGGTTCACCTAAGATGTATACAGGTGCTCATTGGGTTATGAGTACACCGGACAGGACTCGCCGGGAACATGCTAGTTGGTATTATACATATCGTCAGATAGCAGTTCCCTGGTGACATGTGTACAGGTTAGTTTGTCGACCTGAGATCGTCATTTTTCTCATGTGAGTTCCCACTGTGCTTTGATTTCTACCCTACCACGGCTCAAAGGAGTTGTGCAAACAGGTATTTTTTGGGTACAGTCCCGAGCCACATGGAGGCAGTGAGCGGATCGTCGGGGATTCGTCTATCTCGGTATTGGGGGTTGATGTCGCACAGTGCACGGGTGGCCATCACTAGAAATCCTCGGCCGAGGTAGTGAAGAATTAGTGATTTGGATCAGTAGTTTCTCAGATGGTGATGGGCTTCATGCCGACACGATTTATCGCGTTATTAAGGGTCTGACCTTATCCACCCCCCTAGACTCGATATGCGATACTCTTTAGACGAATGGACCGGACTGTACGGATATTGTCACTGTCAGGCTTCCCTTCCAATCAATACATAGGAAACTGTTACGTACAGCTTGTACCTCTGACGTGTTAGAGGTTATACCCAGTGCCAGTGTGTTGTTGAGTCATTAGAGTCCCCCACAGACCGTTTCCCAAGTTCGGGCGAAATGTTGTTGAGGCCGTATGGATTTACGGCAGGGTTCGGAAAATGCACGTGCGTTTTCGCACGTGTCATTTTTCGGGCAGATAATACTGGTCGGCTTTGGTTTAAGCCGGATCCGAGTATTATACTGTGTAGATATAATATCTTTGTCTCAGTTGCATTTGTATTCGGTCGTAATACAAATGCGGGTATGTTTATACTGATACGGGGTTATCCTGAAATTCGTTTCGTGATCACTTTTGGAAGTTGCCAGTTTCCTGTTTTCTATCGGCCGTATTTAACATTCGGTTAAATGCGGATTTATCTTTTCTTCTTGAGGGTGAGTCATGAGGTGAGTCATGAGTGTGGAAGCTTCTTGTTTTGGTGACTTGGTTAGTGAGTTACCATTATGCATTAATTGAATGGATGACTTGGTTAATGAGTCACTCATTGCATTAATGTGTTTTGTTATGCCTTTGATATTTCTTCTTGATCTTTATCTTATGGTTGCCCTCTCCCCTCCTACACTCACCCCCCACCTCTGTAATGGCCGCCGCCCCTCTTGGAAAAGATATAGTTGTTCATTTGAGAGAAAAAAGATTAAGGTTCATGTAAATTAATCTACTCATTTCCCATTTACCCGATTCCAAAAGGCAACTTCATTAACCGTTCGTCCATAGCTTTGGACGTAACGAGACAAAGTGTTCTACTCATTCTCTACATCAATCTTGGTCATCTCTTTTAGCAAACTTGATGATCGAGTTGCCTCGGTTCAGAGGCGGGAGCCCGTTTAAAGATCCGTCGACGTGGTGCCACCTGGATGAGAAGACTGGAGATTCAGGAGATCGGAGCAGCCGCAACAAAGCGTGGGATGATGGTTGAAGACCGAAGGACTCGGATCGTTCGGTATAGCATTTCTACCCACTTTGTAGTTTGTTAGTTTAGCTTTAATGGCAGATCCGGGTTATAGTACGCGATAGCGCTAGTTGGAAAAGTTTTTGTTCCTCATTTGGCGTCTGTTAGACGGCCGGGGTGCTACCGTGGACTTACAGTGGTATCAGAGCCTCACCATTAAGCTATACTAACTTGTGCTAACGCCTTTAAAACATTGATCGAACGGTTTTTCGAAAACTACATTTTTCAGTTCACAGTTTCTGTCGATTTCAAATCAGGTCCAAAAATTATTTTGCATATCACAGAAAATTGTGCAGGGATTTTTAAGCTAACTGTAGAAATATGGTCACGTGACCCTTCAAGACCACCGCGGATCCACGGTCAAACTTATGGTTTGACCACGCATCCGCGGCCAATCTGTGGGACCAGTGGTCCAAATTTTTATAATGGCTTCTTCAGTGGAAATTGTTGTTTTTTGAATATTTCTTTTGGGCCCAGATTTTATTACTGTACAGCAGATGTACTTGGGGCCCACTTCGGGAAATTTTGTCTATCGAAATTTTAAACTTGTTAGTATGCAGTACTTACTTTATATCTCCGACCGGGAATGTCATTTGATCGGTAAACCGCGTCTAATTGCTATAGTTCTTTTAGACGGGTTTGCGAACGTGACATTCGCGTTGATGTTCTGTGTTGTCCTGTGATGTTGCGGATTTTTCGTGGTGCATAGCAGGGTGCAATGATAGTGCAGTTTGGATTTATTTGTACATTTGATATTGCGGGGCGAGCATCCAACATGTGGACTGCCGTCACTTCCTGTTGTATAATATTCTTTTGGGGCACGACCTGGTTGAAGTCGATGTACCCGTTGTACATATTTTATTTTCTGTACTAGGTTTATCCCACGAAGGAGTGCACGGATAGCCGGGTTCTGGAGGGCAATGGGTCCGTATCTCATGGCTTTGAGAGGCAGAGGGACCTTACTCTAGAGTTGGCAGACTATTCACCGCACTCGTAGGGGGTACAGGTTGAACCAAGGAGGGGTGCTCAATTTACCGGATTCCGTGAAGTGTCGGGTGTTCCATTCACTATGCTGTGGGGTACTAGCTCGCTTCATGTTTTGGCGGGTAACTTGACGCACCCGTAGGGGTCTAGGTTTCATTGCATAGGCCATCCACACGACCAGGGGAACTGTTGGAGATAGTGCTCTCAAAGTCAATTATTGGATAGCAGGTACGTGATTGCAATGATTGAGGCAGGACCTATACCGATATGACAGTCTTGCTCGAGATGATAGTATGCTATCTGGTTTGTCTTTATCATCGTATACATGCTTTAGTTCACTATTGCATGATGATAGATCCCATAGGATTCTTGCTTGACTACCAGCAGTATGATGGCGATCATATAAGTGGGAGCTGGGGTCTGTAAGCACATCCTTAAAGTGTCCTTAGTCGTGGGAGTTTCGAGACAGGGCATCGATACTCCAGAGTAGACTAGTGTATACAGTCGAGACCCCGACGAGGGGCGATGGCCGGTCTCGCAAGACATTGGTGTCAGTTGGTTCACCTAAGATGTATACAGGTGCTCATTGGGTTATGAGTACACCGGACAGGACTCGCTGGGAACATGCTAGTTGTTATTATACATATCGTCAGATAGCATTTCCCTGGTGACATGTGTACAGGTTAGTTCATCGACCCGAGGTCGTTATTTGTCTCGTGTGAGTTCCCACTGTGCTTTGATTTCTACCCTACCACGGCTCAAAGGAGTCGTGCAAACAGGACTTTTTTGGGTACAGTCCCGAGCCACATGCAGGCAAGTGAGCGGATCGGCAGGGGATTCGTCTCTCCCGGTATTGGGGGTATGATCGCGCTGTGTCTAGGAGAGCCAATACACAAAGCCCTCGGCCGAGGCAGGAGATTTACTAGTAGGTACTCCAGTAGTATCTCAGGGTATTCTGGGCCACTCTCTGACACGAATTATACTGCTATTGGGGGTCTGACGTTACCAGCCCGTAGGCCGATATGCGATACTCATAGACGAACGGACCGGACTGTATGTATATTGTCACTGTTAGGCTCAGTAGGGTTTATGAATGAGTTCGCTCGTTAGCTTCCCTTCTAATCAATACATAGGCAACCGTTACGTACAACCAGTACCTCTAACGTGCTAGAGGTTATACCCAGTGCCAGTGTGTTGATGAGTCATTAGAGTCCCCCACAGACACTTTCCCAAATTCGGGCGAAACGTTGTAGAGGCCGTATGGTTTTATGGCAGGGTTCGGAAAATGCACGTGCGTTTACACACGTGTCATATTTCGGGCAGATAATACTGGTCGGCTTTGGTTTAAGCCGGATCCGAGTATTATGTTGTGTATATATAATATCTTTGTCTCAGTTGCATTTGCATTCGGTCGTAATACAAATACGGGTATGTTTATACTGATACGGGGTTATCCTGAAATTCGTTTCAGAATCACTTTTGGAAGTTGCCAGTTTCCAGTTTTCTATCATCCGTATTTAACATTCGGTTAAATGCGGATTTATCTTTTCTTGAGATGAGTGTGGAAGCTTCTAGATGATGACTAGGATGGTGAGGTGGCTAGTGAGTCATTAGTGCATTGATTATTGCATTAAATGATTTGGTGACTAGTTAAGGTGGTTCATTGTTTTCATTAATTGTGTTCATACAAGGTGTTTAAATGACTCATCCTCTTCATTATTGTTATGGTGACCCTCCCTTCTCCTACACTCACCTCCCTCCTCTACAAATATGGCCGGCCCCCTCTTGGTGAATGGCTATGGTTGCTTGAGAGAGAAAAGATGATAGTTTTAGTGTATGGAAATTTGATAGATACTCATTTCACATTTCCACCCGATCCAAAAGGCAACTTCATTAACCGTTCGTCCATAGTTTTGAACGTAACGAGACAAAGTGTTCTACTCATTCTCTACATCATCTTGGTCGTTTCTTTTAGCAAACTTGACGACCGAGTTGCCTCGGTTCAGAGGCGGGAGTTCGTTTAAAGATCCGTCGACGTGGTGCCACCTGGACGAGAAGACTGGAGATTCGGGAGATCAGAGCAGCCGCAACAAAGCGTGGGATGATGGTTGAAGACCGAAGGACTCGGATCGTTCGGTATAACATTTCTACCCACTTTGTAGTCTGTTAGTTTAGCTTTAATGGTAGATCCGGGTTATAGTACGCGATAGCGCCAGTTGTAAAAAGTTTTTGTTCCGCATTTGGCGCCTGTTAGACGGCCGGGGCGCTACCATGGACTTACAGTGGTATCAGAGCCTCACCATTAAGCTATACTAACTTCTGCTAACGCGTTTAAAATATCGATCCATCGGATTTTCGAAAACCGCAAATTCCCGGGTTAAAGTTTCTGTCGATTTTAAACTGTGTCTAAAAATTATTTTACATATTGCAGAAAGCTAAGCATGCTTTTCTAAGCATTCTGGTAAAATTTGGGCTCGTGATCCCACAAGACCACCGCGGATCCACGGTCAAACCTAAGGTTTGACTGCGGAACCCCGGCGCGTTTGTAGGAACAGTGCTCCAACTTTTTCCAGAGAGCTTTGTTTTGGAAATTGTGGTTTTTGGTACTGTTCTTTTGGGCCCATATTTTGTTACTGTACAGCAGATGTACGTGGGGCCCACTTCGGGAAATTTTGTCGATCGAAATTTTAAACTTGTTAGTATACAGTACTTACTTTATATCTCCGACCGGGAATGTCATTTGAGCGGTAAACCGCGTCTAATTGCTATAGTTGTTTTAGACGGGTTTGCGAACGTGACATTCGCGTTGATGTTCTGTGTTGTGCTGTGATGTTGCGGATTTCTCGTGGTGGATAGCAGGGTGCAATGATAGTGCAGTTTGGATTTATTTGTACATTTGATATTGCGGGGCGCGCGTCCAACATGTGGACTGCCGTCACTGCCTGTTTGTATAATATTCTTTTGGGGCACGACCGGGCTGAGGTCGATGTACCCGTTGTACATATTTTTATTTCTGTACTAGGTTTACCCCGCGACGGAGTGCACGGATAGCCAGGTTCTGGAGGGCAACGGGTCCGTATCTCATGGCTTTGGAGGCAAAGGGACCTCACTCTAGAATTGGCAGACTATTCGCCGCACTCGTAGGGGGTACAGGTTGACCCAAGGAGTGGTGCTCAATTTACCGGATTCCGTGAAGTGCCGGGTGTTCCATTCACTGTGCTGTGGGGGACTACCTCGCTTCAGGTTTTGGCGGGTAACTTGCCGCACCCGTAGGGGTCTAGGTTTCATTGCACAGGCTATCCACACGACCAGGGGAACGTCGGGTTTAAGCAGCGGCTCTGTGAAACCCGAGGATCCCAGATTATCTGTATTGTTCTGTGATGCTTATTACTTTTCTGTAATGTTGCATATTATCACGCCTGGAGCGATTATTGTATATTGGTATATATACTATTAGATGTTGTATATGTTTTACACCCGCGCTAGTCCAGCCCCCGCTCTGTCGTTAGTTAAGTAACCAAACGGGTGATGACGGGACCAAGTGACGAATGCGGATGGCATATACGTACATTTTATTTTCGTTCTTTTCTGGTGTGATTGATTGATAGGACTGCATTGATTCTTATCAATGCAAGGATAAAACAAACCTATATTTGATGTTGTTGGAACAAATTTTAAAATGTGTTATTACAAAGATGTTTCTTTTTGTTTTGCAAAGCGGTATTCAGTTAGAATATCCTGCACCTCATTCGACGAGGCAAGGGCCGAGATCCCTTCACCGGGAGTGACCCCTTGGGCAGAAGTTTACGTCAGGGTAGTAACTTTACTATTGTCGATTACAAGTTGCTTTGCATCACGGTATTCAGTTGGAATATCCTGCACCTCATTCCACGAGGAAAGAGCAGAGATCCCTTCACCGGGAGTGACTTCTTTAGCAAAGGTTTTCGCCACTATATTTTTATAAAAAGCTATCAGGTTCCTTCAACAAGATCAATTTCATTACGTTAAAGGTTTTTCGCCAAAAACCAGCCGTAGCCCTTCGTCATTTCTTATGGATAGTCATTAGTATTCAAGCTATGTTTGTTGACTAAAGTCAAGGCATTGTGTTTGGTAGTTGCTGGGTATTCATCTGATGCATAGATAGATGTGTTGGTTTGGGACAGTCGTATTACCTTGTTGACTAAAGTCAAGGGTATGTACGGGTGGGTTCAAATCAACCTGGATAATGACGGGTAGAACTTGACATGTGACTTATGATTTGTTGACTAAAGTCAAGGTCATAAGAGCATGATGCAAAAATCATATCGGGAGTTTCAAACATACAGCAAACTTGCCAGGCATACGCATACCTTCTGGAGTGTGATAACTTGAGTGGCTTCCATCAAGTTATCATGCGATGATAGTTGGATCCCGATTCTCACTGATGAGTTGGTTTACTCTTCTGGTGATCCCGACTAATTCTTCTTTCAGATTTGGAGGAGAATTTGAGATTACAGTGGAAGGTTTCCTGATTAGATAAAATGATAAACCATTCTGATCTAGGTTAGAGTGCACGCAGAGTATTTCTTTTCTCTCTCTCTTTGGTAGCGACCTTTGACCGACCCTAGACTATGACTCAGTGACCAAGTTGACCGAACCTTCTTGAAATACTGGTTTTTGGATTGTCTATAGTTGCATAAGTCATTGCCGCTCCTTCTTTTACCCTTTGCATTTCTCAGAACACCCCGTATTACTACGGATATCCACTTCCATTGGATAGATCCATCGTATGGTTATATACGAACTAGAAGGGACTTCTTCGAGGATGGATCCAGGTTCAAGAGAAATAGAATTGATTATTCAGTTGCCTTTTATTATCACATTCTCTCAGGTTGCGAGTGCTCCTTAGTTTAGGAGAGTACACCTATTACGCTTATTGGATAGTCTTATTCCAAACCATAGGCTGGTGCCGGAAGGTAGGGAATGAAGAAAACCAATTAGCCTAAGTAGGGTGTGCAGAAGGTAATATGTAAAGACAAAATAAAGGGATTAGAAAGAGAGCAAAGTAAATTACGACTGTTATCATTCACGACCAAACCACGTACTTCATCGCCACTCCTATTTCACCTTTGCTTTTTTCCTCAGTTTGGGAGAAATAGAATAAGGTATTATTCAGTTGTCTTTTATCATCACCTTCTCTCAAGTTGCGAGTACTCCTAGGACTAGGAGAGTGCACCTATTATGCTAGCTGGATAGTCTTCTTCCGAACCATAGGCTGATGCCGAACGGTAGGGAAGGAAGAAAACCATTTAGCCTAACGATGGTGTACAGAAGGTAACGACTAAAGACAAATAAAGTGATTTAGAGAGATGGCAAAGAGATATACAGTTATAGTCATGAATTCGATTATGGAAGAGGCATTACTAGGAATACCAGGATACCCCTATGAGATATTTTAATGTTTCAGTTTCACTGCGCATTGTTAAAAGAAAACTGTTTTCCCGATTAGATACTTACTCCAGGGTATGTATTTACTAGGTTTCATTCTCATATCTGTATGGTTTTTACAGATGATGAGTGGGAGTAAGTTATTGAGAATTAGGTGATCATCCTCATTATATCGGAATTCGTTGTAATTGGTGATATTTGAGGAAATCGCCTGGGTACAGTTTTCAACCTACGATGCACAGGTTTTGAGTTATTCAACTCAGCGGACTTATACAGAGTATTGTATGTTGTCCAGTGTCCGTCAGGACAAAGGGGTAGGTCCTCGTACTATGTTCTGTTTACTTATGACTTCTTTAGTTTTTAGACAAGTGTTTCGTAGAAATACAATGTCTAAGTTTTGAGAAGTTGTGGATATAAGAATAAAGTAGATAACCAGGTATCAGAAGTATCGGGATTTTTCAAAGTGATTGAAGATGTAGATTCTTGTGATAGTATTCAGATGATAGTAGTGGTTTTGAGAAACTCGTTTCTCTTTCAGGTTACTCTTAATTGGATGGATTCCTAAGTTGAGTAATGCTGAGTAGCTACTTTCCATTAAGTTGATATGCACTGGAGACAGCTGCATGATTTGAATCTGGTTCCAATTAAATTAGTGCCTCTATTTCTATATTGTATATAGAATGGTTCATATCTTAACGATGTTAAGATACGGGGAGTTGTCCAGCTTATGCTTAAAAGCAGACACTGGATAGATAAAGGCACGTTCCTGTAATGGCAGTTTGTGGGTTGACCCTGGCTTTGACGAGGGTTGACATTTCTACCTTCTGGAAGATCAATAGTGATATTGTTCTTGACTCGCCGCAGTTTTTGTAAAATGGATTTTATTTTCAGAAAACAGTAATGGGAGTATGGTAGAACTGGAAGAGATTCCAGAACCGCAAACGATTACGAAAAATTTAATAGGACCTATATATTTAATCAGGTTTGACATTCCAATAGCCACTCCGCAGATATGGTGGGTAACCTCAGACACCCGAGAGGTACTCCGGTAGCCTCAAGGACGGTGACAGGGAGGTTCTTGTTTACCTAGACTTGACACTGCTGTTGTTCCATACTATGAAACCTAGCAGGAAGATATGTATAGCGTCGTTCTAAACTAGCTTTAGAAGTATACGTATATATTATTCTGCCAGAGGGTTGTCGTAGTCAGTGGGAGCAGCGGAAGCATAGTGAGCAAGTTGCTTATGTCTATTTATAAACTTGAGCAAATATAGCGGAGATAGATCATCCATTTTTGAAGTGACAGTCATGGGTTTGACTTCATCAGAATAGGGGATGGGTCTGTTAAGAAGGTTGTAAGGTGTGATGTCCTGGTATTTGGATAACATACACAGAGTAGGAAGTAAAATTCCTATACTACGATCGGTTGTACTGTGGTTGTCACACAGTTGTTTCTTCATAAAGGACATGGATATAATATCTGAGATTCTGATTACTAGATCTATGGTTTTAGATCTAGATTTGGGTAGTTTCCCAATATGGGTACTTTGACAGTATTCTAATAGTATTTTAGAATAGATGACTCCTGGCAAGGTGGTGTACCTGCAGGTGATGGAGTCACCCTCTCTAAAGGTGTCTTACAGACTAAAGGGGAGAGGGATGTGCATGATTGGCAGATCACTTGCTTAAGAAATTGAGTCAATCGTGAAAAGTCAAGTACCACACCAGATGTTGTTTTTGCACTAGATGCGATAAGTTAATATTAATCCAATCCTGAAGAAACATAAGGAAGCAGTTTTAGAACATAAGTGCATGTTCTACGGACTTGATGACGGTAGCCTCCTTCGGGAGACGGTTATCATTCCAGGCTTCCAAGGTGACATGGATGACAGAGTGATTGTCAGAGTTATAGTTTTCCCTCTGACGAGGGACAGTATTATGGACAGTTGGTCCAAGAGGATACTGTGGGAGGCATGGTGCTGGATACTGATAAGGTTCAGTGATCGATACAGTCTAAGAAGTTTGGATTTGGAGTTCATTTATGAACTAGGTCCCATCAGATATTCAGACATATTCTAAGACAAGTATTTCTCGATTCGGAAGATGGCTTTCTCCGTGAACTTGAGATTATGAGAGACATAAAATGAAACATCAGGGCGGATCCACTCATTGAGGCTATTTTTCGAACACAAGAGTTTTACAAACTAGCTTTGTGAAACTGATTAGTAGAGGAGATAGATGTTCGGTATCACACGGGCTGTGAGTATACGACATCGCAATAATTAGCCTTAAGTGCAAGTAGAAGATTGCTGGAGATAGTGCCCTCAAAGTCAATTATTGGATAGCAGGTACGCGATTGCAATGATTGAGGCAGGACCTATACCGATATGACAGTCTTGCTCGAGATGATAGTATGCTATCTGGTTTTTCTTTATCATCATATACATGCTTTAGTTCACTATTGCATGATGATAGAGCCCATAGGATTCTTGCTTGACTACCAGCAGTATGATGGCGATCATATACGTGGGAGCTGGGGTCTGTAAGCACATCCTTAAAGTGTCCGTAATCGTGGGAGTTTCGAGACAGGGCATCGATACTCCAGAGTAGACTAGTGTATACAGTCGAGACCCCGACGAGGGGCGATGGCCGGTCTCACAAGCCATTGGTGTCAGTTGGTTCACCTAAGATGTATACAGGTGCTCATTGGGTTATGAGTACACCGGACAGGACTCGCCGGGAACATGCTAGTTGGTATTATACATATCGTCAGATAGCAGTTCCTTGGTGACATATGTATAGGTTAGTTCATCGACCGGAGGTCGTCATTTGTCTCGTGTGAGCTCCCACTGTGCTTTGATTTCTACCCTACCTTGGCTCAAAGGAGTCGTGCAAACAGGTCTCCTTTGGGTACAGTCCCGAGCCACATGGAGGCAAGTGAGCGGATAGGCAGGGGATTCGTCTCTCCCGGTATTGGGGGTGAGATCGCGCTGTGTCTAGGAGAGCCATTACACAAAGCCCTCGGCCGAGGCAGGAGATTTACTGGTAGGTACTCCAGTAGTATCTCGGGGTGTTCTGGGCCACTCTCTGACACGACTTATACTGCTATTGGGGGTCTGACGTTACCAGCCCCTAGGCCGATATGCGATACTCATAGACGAATGGACCTGACTGTATGTATATTGTCACTGTTAGGCTCAGTAGGGTTTATGGATGAATTCGCTCATCAGCTTCCCTTCTAATCAATACATAGGCAACCGTTACGTACAGTCAGTACCTCTGATATGCTAAAGGTTATACCCAGTGCCAGTGTTTTGATGAGTCATTAGAGTCCCCCATAGACACTTTTCTAAGTTCAGACGAAACGTTGTAGAGGCCGTATGGTTTTATGGCAGGGTTCGGAAAATGCACGTGCGTTTACGCACGTGTCATATTTCGGGCAGATAATACTGGTCGGCTTTGGTTTAAGCCGGATCCGAGTATTATGCTGTGTAGATATAATATCTTTGTCTCAGTTGCATTTGTATTCGGTGGTAATACAAATGCGGGTATGTTTATACTGATACGGGGTTATCCTGAAATTCGTTTCAGGATCACTTTTGGACGTTGCCAGTTTTCAGTTTTCTATCATCCGTATTTAACATTCGATTGAATGCGGATTTATCTTTTCTTGAGATGAGTGCGGAAGCTTCTAGATGATGACTAGGATGGTGAGGTGGCTAGTGAGTCATTAGTGCATTGATTATTGCATTAAATGATTTGGTGACTAGTTAAGGTGATTCATTGTTTTCATTATTTGTATTCATACAAGGAGTTTAAATTACTCATCCTCTTCATTGTTGTTATAGTGACCCTCCCTTCTCCTACACTCACCTCCCCCCTGTACAAATATGGCCGTCCCCCTTTTGGTGAATGGCTATGGTTGCTTGAGTGAAAAAAGATGATAGTTTTAGTGTATGGAAATTTGATAGATACTCATTTCATATTTCCACCCGATCCAAAAGGCAATTTCATTAACCGTTCGTCCATAGTTTTGGACGTAACGTGACAATGTGTTCTACTCATTCTCTACATCATCTTAGTCATCTCTTTTAGCAAACTTGACGACCGAGTTGCCTCGGTTCAGTGGCGGGAGCCCGTTTAAAGATCCGTCGACGTGGTGCCCCTGGACGAGAAGACTGGAGATTCAGGAGATCAAAGCAGCCGCAACAAAGTGTGGGATGATGGTTGAAGACCGAAGGACTCGGATCATTCGGTATAACATTTCTACCCACTTTGTAGTTTGTTAGTTTAGCTTTAATGGCAGATCCGGGTTATAGTACGCGATAGCGCCAATTGTAAAAAGTTTTTGTTCCGCATTTGGCATCTGTTAGACGGCCAGGGCGCAACCGTGGACTTACAGGAATGTCGGGTTTCAGTAGCGGCTCTGTGAAACCCGGGAATCCCAGATTATCTGTATTGTTCTGTGATGCTTATTACTTTTCTGTAATGTTTCATATTATCACGCCTGGAGCGATTATTGTATATTGGTATATATACTATTAGATATTGTATATGTTTTACACCCGCTCTAGTCCAGCACACGCTCTGTCGTTAGTTAAGTAACCTAACGGGTGATGACGGGTCCCAGTGGCGAATGCGGATGGCATATACGTATATTTTATTTTCGTTCTTTTCTGGTGTGATTGATTGATGGGACTGCATTGATTCTTATCAATGCAAGGATAAAACAAACCTATATTTGATGTTGTTGGAATAAATTTTAAAAAGGTTTTATTACAAAGATGTTTCCTTTTGTTTTGCATAGTGATATTCAGTTGGAATATCCTGCACCTCATTCAACGAGGCAAGGGCCGAGATCCCTTAATCGGGAATCACCCCTTGGGCAGAAGTTTACGTCAGGGTAATAACTTCAATATAGTCGATTACAAGTTGCTTTACATCGCGGTATTCAGTTGGAATATCCTGCACCTTATTCCACGAGGAAAGAGCCGAGATCCCTTCACCGGGAGTGACCTCTTTAGCAAAGGTTTTCGACACTATATTTTTATAAAAAGCTATCAGGTTCCTTCAGCGATATCAAGTTCATTACGTTAAAGGTTTTTCGCCAAAAACCAGCCGTAGCCCTCCGTCATTTCTTATGGATGGTCAGTAGTATTCAAGCTATGTATATTTGGCCCTTAGTCAAAACATAGTGATTGGTAGCATCTGGGGTATTCATTTGTTGCATAGATAGATGAGTTGGTTTGGGACAGTCGTTCTGCCATTTTGGCCAAAGTCAAGGGCCTGTGCGGGTGGGTTCAAATTGACCTGGATAATGATGTATAGAACTTGACATGTGACTTATGAGATATTTGACCCTTAGTCAAGGTCATAAGAGCATGGGGCAAAAATTACATCGGGAGTTTCAAACAAACAGCAAACTTGCCAGGCATGCGCATACCTTCTGGAGTATGATAACTTGAGTGGCATCCATCAAGTTATCATGCGATGATAGTTGGATCCCGATTCTTACTGATGAGTTGATTTACTTTTCGGGTGATCCGACTAATTATTCTTTCAGGTTTGGAGGAGAATTTGAGATTACAGTGGGAGGTTTCCTGATTAGATAAATTGATAACCATTCTGATCTAAGTTAGAGTGCACACGGAGTGTTTCTTTTCTCTCTCTCTTTGGCAGCGACCATTGACCAACCCTAGACTATGACTCAGTGACCAAGTTGACCGAACCTTCTTAAAATACTGCCTTTTGGATTGTCTAAGTTGCATAAGTCATTGCCGCTCCTTCTTTTACCCTTTGCATTTCTCAGAACACCCCGTATTACTACGAACATCCACTTCCATTGGATAGATCCATCGTATGGTTATATACGAACTCGAAGGGACTTCTTCGAGGATGGATCCAGGTTCAGGAGTAATAGAATTGGTTTATTCAGTTGTCTTTTATTATCACCTTATCTCAGGTTGCGAGAGTTCCTTGGTTTAGGAGAGTACACCTATTACGCTTATTGGATAGTCTTATTCCAAACCATAGGCAGGTGCCGAAAGGTAGGGAAAGAAGAAAACCAATTAGCCTAAGTAGGGTGTGCGAAAGGTAATATGTAAGGACAAGATAAATGGATTAGAAAGAGGGCAAAGTAAATTGCGATTGTTATCATTCACGACCAAACCGCGTACTTCATCGCCACGCCTATTTCACCTTTAATAGAATAAGGTATTATTCGGTTGTCTTTTATCATCACCTTTAATAGACCAAGTTTAGGAGAGTACACCCATTATACTTACTGGATAGTCTTCCAAACCATAGGCTGGTGCCGAACGGTAGGGAAGGAAGAAAACCATTTAGCCTAACGTTGGTGTACAGAAGGTAATGAATAAAGACAGATAAAGGGATTTGGAGAGAAGGCAGAGAAATATACGGTTAAAGTCATGAATTGGATTATGGAAGAGGCATTGCTAGGAATACCAGGATACCCCTACGAAACATTTTCATGTTTCAATGCATTGTTAAAGGAAAACTGTTTTTCCGATTAGATACTTACTCCAAGGTATGTATTTACCAGGTATGATTCTCACATCTGTATGGTTTTATAGATGATGAGTGGGAGTAAGTTATTGGGAATTAGGTGATCATCTTCATTATATCGGAATTCGTTGAAATTGGTGATATTTGAGGAAATCTCCTGGGTACAGTTTTCAACCTACGATGCACAGGTTTTGAGTTATTCAACTCAGCGGGCTTATACAGAGTATTGTATGTTGTCCAGTATCCGTAAGGACAAAGGGGTCGGTCCTCGTACTATGTTCTGTTTACTTATGACTTCTCTAGTTTTTAGATAAGTGTTTCGTAGAAATACAATGTCTAAGTTTTGAGAAGTTGTGGGTATAAGAATAAAGTAGAGAACCAGGTATCGCACGTATCGGGATTCTTTAAAGAAATCGAAGATGTAGATTCTTGTGATTGGTATTCAAGTAATGATTTTGAGAAACTTGTTTCTCTTTCGGGTTACTCATAATTGGATGTATTCCTAAGTTGAGTTATGTTGATTAGCCTATCTCCATTAAGTTGATATGCACTAGAGACAGTTGCATGGTTTGAATCTGGTTCCAATTAAATTAGTGCCTCTATTTCTATATTGTATATAGAATGGTTCAAATCTTAAACGATGTTAAGATACGGGGAGTTGTCCAGCTTATGCTTAAAACCAGACACTGGATAACTCAAGGCACGTTTCTGTAATAGCAGTTTGTGGGTTGACCCTGGCTTTGACGAGGGTTGATTTTCTACCATATGGAAGATCAATAGTGATATTGTTCTTGACTCGCCACAGTTTTAGTAAAAATGGAATTTTTCATAAAACAGAAGTGGGAGTATGGTAGAACTGGAAGTGATTCCAGAACCGCAAACGATTACGGAAAATTTAATAGGACCAATATATTCAATCAGGTTTGACATTCCAATAGCCACTCCGCAGATATGGTGGGTAACCTCAGACACCCGAGAGGTACTCCGGTAGCCTCAAGGACGGTGACAGGGAGGTTCTTGTTTACCCAGACTTGACACTACTGTTGTTCCAGACTATGAGACCCGGCAAGAGGATAAGTATAGCGTCGTTCTAAACTAGATTTAGAAGTGCACGTGTATATTATTCTGCCAGAGGGTTGTCGAAGTCAGTGGGAGCAGCGGAAGCATAATGGGCAAGTAGCTTATGTCTATTTATAGACTTGAGCAAATATAGCAGAGAAAGATCATCTAATTTTGATGTGACAGTCATGGCTTTGACTTCATCAGAATAGGGGATGGATCTGTTAAGAAGGTAGTAGGGTGTGATGTCCTGGTATTTAGATGACATACACAAAGTAGGAAGTAAAATTCCTATACTACCATCGGTTGTACTGTGCTCGTCACACAGTTGTTTCTCCACAAAGGATATGGATATAATATCAGACATTTTGCTTACTAGATCTATGGTTTTAGATCTAGATTTGGGTAGTTTCCCAATCAGGGTACTTTGACAGTATTCAAATAGTATTTTAGAATAGATGACTACTGGCATGGTGGTGTACCTGCAGGTGATGGAGTCACCCTCTCTAAAGGTGTCTTAAAGACTAAAGTGGAGAGGGATGTGCATGATTGGCAGATCACTTGCTTAGGCAATTGAGTCAATCATGATATGTCAAGTACCACACCAGATGTTGTTTTTGCACTAGATGCGATAAGTTTATTAATCCAATCCTGGAGAAACATAAGGAAGCAGTTTTAGAACATAAGTGCATGTTCTACGGATTTGATGACGGCAGCCTCTTTCGGGAGTCGGTTATCATTCCAGACTTCAAAGGTGACATGGATGACAGAGTGATTGTCAGAGATATAGTTTTCCCTCTGATGAGGGACAGTATTATGGACAGGTGGTCCAAGAGGATACTGTGGGAGGCATGGTACTGGATACTAATTATGTTCAGTTATCGATACAGTCTAAGAATTTTGGATTTGGAGCTCATTTATGAACTAGGTCTCATCAGATATCCAGACATATTCTAAGACAGGTATTACTCAATTCGGGAGATGGTTTTCTCTGCGAACTTGAGATTAAGAGAGACATAGAAAGAAACATCAGGGAGGATCCACTCACTGAGGCTATTTCTCGAACACAATAGTTTTACAATCGAGCTTTGTGAAACTGATTAGTAGAGGAGTTGGATGTTTGGTATCACACGGGCTGTGAGTATGCAACATCGCAATAATTAGCCTTAAGTGCAAGTGGGAGATTGTTGGATATAGTGCCCTCAAAGTCAATTATTGGATCGCAGGTACGTGATTGCAAAGATTGAGGAAGGACCTATACCGATATGACAGTCTTGCACGAGATGATAGTATGCTATCTGGTTTGTCATTATCATCGTATACATGCTTTAGTTCGCTATTGCATGATTGATAGAGCCCATAGGATTCTTGCTTGACTGCCAGCAGTATGATGGCGATCATATACGTGGGAGCTGGGGTCTGTAAGCACATCCTTGAAGTGTCCCTAGTCGTGGGAGTTTCGAGACAGGTCATCGATACTCCAGAGTAGACTAGTGTATAGAGTCGAGACCCCGACGAGGTGCAATGGCCGGTCTCACAAGCCATTGGTGTCAATTGGTTCACCTAAGATGTATACAGGTGCTCATTTGGTTATGAGTACACCGGACAGGACTCGCCGGGAACATTCTAGTTGGTATTATACATATCGTCAGATAGCAGTACCCTGGTGACATGTGTACAGGTTAGTTTTTCGACCTGAGATCGTCATTTGTCTCGTGTGAGTTCCCACTGTACTTTGATTTCTACCCTACCATGACTCAAAGGAATCGTGCAAACAGGTATTTTTTGGGTACAGTCCCGAGCCACATGGAGGCAGCGAGCGGATCGTCGGGGATTCGTCTCTCCCGGTATTGGGGGTTGATGTCGCACAGTGCACGGGTGGCCATCACTAGAAATCCTCGGCCGAGGTAGTAGAGAATTACTGATTTGGATCAGTAGTTTCTCAGATGGTGATGGGCTTCATGCCGACACGATTTATCGCGTTAATAGGGGTCTGACTTTATCCACCCCCTAGACTCGATATGCGATACTCTTTAGACGAACGGACCGGACTGTACGGATATTGTAACTGTCAGGCTCAGCAGGGTTTATGGATGAGTTCGCTAGTCAGCTTCCCTTCCAATCAATACATTGGCAACCGTTATGTACAGCTTGTACCTCTGACGTGCTAGAGGTTATACCTAGTGCCAGTGTGTTGATGAGTCATTAGAGTCCCCCACAGACCGTTTCCCAAGTTCGGGCGAAACGTTGTAGAGGCCATATGGATTTATGGCAGGGTTCGGAAAATGCACGTGCATTTTCACACTTGTCATTTTTCGGGCAGATAATACTGGTCGACTTTGGTTTAAGCCGTATCCGAGTATTATACTGTGTAGATATAATATCTTTATCTCAGTTGCATTTTTATTCTGTCGTAATATAAATGCGGGTATGTTTATACTGATACGGGATTATCCTGAAATTCGTTTCGGGATCACTTTTGGAAGTTACCAGTTTCCTGTTTTCTATCGGCCGTATTTAATATTCGGTTAAATGCGGATTTATATTTTCTTCTTGAGGGTGAGTCATGAGGTGAGTCATGAGTGTGGAAGCTTCTTGATTTGGTGACTTGGTTAGTGAGTCACCATTATGCATTAATTGAATGGATGACTAGGTTAATGAGTCATTCATTGTATTAATGTGTTTTGTTATGCCTTTGATATTTCTTCTTGATCTTTATCTTATGGTTACCCTCTCCCCTCCTACACTTACCCCCCACCTCTATAATGGCCGCCCCCCCCTCTTGGAAAAGATTTAGTTGTTCATTTGAGAGAAAAAAGATTATAGTTCATGGAAATTAATCTACTCATTTTCCATTTACCCGATTCCAAAAGGCAACTTCATTAACCGTTCGTCCATAACTTTGGACGTAACGAGACAAAGTGTTCTACTCAATCTTGGTCATCTCTTTTAGCAAACTTGATGATCGAGTTGCCTCGGTTTAGAGGCGGGAGCCCGTTTAAAGATCCGTCGACGTGGTGCCACCAGGACGAGAAGACTGGAGATTCAGAAGATCGGAGCAGCCGCAACAAAGCGTAGGATGATGGTTGAAGACCGAAGGACTCGGATCGTTCGGTATAACATTTCTACCCACTTTGTAGTTTGTTAGTTTAGCTTTAATGGCTGATCCGGGTTAAAGTACGCGATAGCGTCAGTTGTAAAAGTTTTTGTTCTGCATTTGGCGTCTGTTAAACGGCCGGGGCGCTACCGTGGACTTACAACTACAACAGCTGGCCTTAGTGCAAGTGGGAGATTGTTAGTTATGTATATGCCGTAGAGGCCATTATTGTACATATGTTGTATATTATAGTGGATGCTTGGATATATACAGAGAGAGGACTTTCTTGCTCGATATGATAGTATGCTATCTGGTTGTGATTTATCTTAACATGTTGACTTGTATTGGTTTACTGTCTTGCTCTCACATGTTGATAAAGCCCTTAGGATATGTACTTTACTACTAGGACTATGATGGAGATCATACTAGTGGGGCCAAAGGTAGACAACGAGTACATCCTATAATTGTTCCTAGTCGAGGGTGTATCGAGACAGGGCATCGATACACCAGAGTAGACTAGCATATACGCATCTTGACCCATATGATGGGCGATGAATGATCCCACATCCATTGGTGTTTGACATTAAAGATGGTATGCGGGTGCTCAGTGGAGACTGGGTATACTGAAAGGACTCGTCGAGAACTCCTAGATGGTAATATACCTATCGTCAGATAGCCGTTCTCTGGTGACACTGGTGTTAGTGTATATGCCCTAGAGGCCATTACTGTATCATACTAGTTTGTATATTACTTGATGGAAGCTTGGGATATTCACAGTTGTATAGACAATCTTGCTCAAAATAGTAGTATGCTACTTGGTTTGTTTCTACTTTAATGTGTGCATGTGTTTCTTATAGCATATCGCCTTTACACATTAGTGGAGCCCTTAGGATCTTTGCTTGATTACCAGCGTTGTGATGGCAGTCACACTTGTGGGGGCTGGGTAATCTACAAGCACATCCTTATCCAGGTCCCTAGTCGTAGGACTATCGAGACAGGGCATCGATACTCCGGAGTAGACTAGCGTATGCGCTTCTCATCCAAGCTTAGGAGATGGTCTGTCCCACAGCCGTCAGTACGTCGTACTTGAGATAGTATGCGGGTGCTCGTTAGGTTACGAGTACACTGGACAGGACTCGTCGGGAACTGTTGGTTGGTATTATACCTATCGTCAGTTATCAGTTCCCAGGTGACATGAGTACAGCTTAGTCCGTTGACTTGACACTGTCACTTCGCCTCGAGTGTGTTCCCAATGTTCTTAGATTGCTACCCTACCATGGCTCAAAGGAGTCATGGAAACAGGTAGCAGTTGGGTGCAGTCCCGAAGCACTTGGAGGCAGTGACGGTTAGACAGGATCCGTCTCTCCCGGTATTGGGGGTTGATATCGCGCTGTGTCTAAGAGAGCCATTACACAAAGTCCCTGGCCAGGGCAAGCGAGATATACTGGTAGGTTTCCAGTGTTATCTCAGGGTGTTCTGGGCTACACTCCGACACGACTTGTACCGCTATTAGGGGATTGACGTTTACCGCCCCCCTAGGCCTGCCATGCGATATTCTTAGACGAACTGACCGGACTGTATGGAGACTGTCACATTCAGGCTTAGTAGGAGTTCAGATGGGTTCACCTCGTCCGTCTTCTTATCGGCATCTACCTGGGGACCGTTACGTACAGCTAGTGCCGCTTGCAGTCTGTGGTTAAACCCACTGCCAGCATAGTGTCGAGTCTTTAGAGTCCCACACAGAGGGTTATTCGCCTTTAGGCAAAACAGAGTAGAGGTCGCATGGTTTTGCGACAGGGTTCGTTCAGATCCGCGCACTTGTGCACGTTTGATGTCCGGAAAGTTGATACTAGCGAGCTTTGGTTTAAGCCAGATCCTGGTATATGTTTTGGGATTGGTTTTATCTCATTGTATTTGTGTTCCTCGGAACACGGATATGGGTGTGTATGTACAGTTGACTGAGACAGAGGCAGAGGACTTTCAATAGGGTTGATGACCGTTGTCTTTTTTCTTAACCTTAATGTATATGTGAAATATGATTATTAATATTAATTAATTATAATTGTGTTATGGTTATGGTTGTTGACCATTTGACAATGGTTGACTTGTTGACCTATGTTGACATATTGACCATCATCATTTCACATGAAAGATGCTCTTTGATTCTTGCAAAATTCATTAATGTGAAATGATAATGGTCATTTCAAGTTAATCATCACAATTATCTTTGATTAATTATTTAATTATCATAATTCACATATATGAGAGAAGGTTTGATATTATCCTCATTCTCTCATGCTCATTCTCTCTCATCCTCTTCCTCTCTCTCAAAGCTCTCCCTCTCATGAGTTGAGAACCATTAAGCTTTTGAGATAAAACACCAAAATCATTCTCTTCTCTTTCTAAGGTTCTAGGTTTAGCACACCAAGCACTTTAGTTACCTGTAGGTTGAGGTAGGAGTCAAAGGTAGAGGCCCTCGGGTGGATCTTTCTTCGGAAAGAGAAGGCGACGAGGAAGACCCGTTCATCCACTCCAAGGAGCAAGAAGAGAAGGACTTCAAGACTTAGGTATAACCCTTTAACCGAGTATCTAAATCTCTTAGCTTGGTTGTTAGTTTATGTTTAGCAAAGATCCTCCTTTATATAGTCCATGTTGCCTTGAGTTGTAAAAATCGAATTTTTATACCGTTTCCGCCTCCCCGTAAGCACCGGGATGGGCAACGTGGACTTACAGTGGTATCAGAGCCTAGCTAAACACAAACTAGCAAGTTAGCAAAGTATCTAGAACTTCGATCGGAAAAAAAATCGCAAAACACTTTTCAAAAACCTAACTTTCTGCCGATTTTAAACCTGCTTTAAAAATAAAAAATCATACACTAAAATTCGGCTCAGGGTTTTTAAAGAACACCCAAGAAAAACGATCCAGCGAGTCGACCAACTCACCGCGGAAACGCGGCAAGAGCATGCTCTTGCCGCGGATCCGCTGCCGAGTTGACTCGGCAGTGGGTCGTTTCTCCTGCATGGTTCTTATATTGATGTTTTGGGATTTTTAGGATGGTTTGTTTCTACCCAGATTTTCCAGAGAACAAATTTATTTTTGGGGTGGTTACAAATCCGTATTTTGATCAAACATCTCTAGACTTTGGCTAATGGGTTATATCTGTGATGTGATATATGTATTGAATGTCTGCTAATCGCTATACGTCGATTTGTGGGGGTTATACATATCTGTGATCTGTAATGTTGATGGTTTGTGTATATGAATTCGTTGGATTGTCGCGGATGAATAGCCCGGGGGTTGTGAGATGAGAGTTTTCTTTATCTTTCAATTCATGTAATATGTAAATTGATATAATATTATTTATATGGCCGCACAATCGGGATGGGGTTGTAGCCGTCATTGTATAATTTCTTTTACTGTTTTTGCTCCTAGGATAGACCCAAGGTAGGGTGCACAAACTACGGGGTATCTCGAAGTGCCGAGTGGCCTACTCACGTTGTTGAGGGAGGTTGCTTCACTTCGGGTACTTGGCGGGTAGTTTGCCGCACCCGTAGGGGTCTAGGGTGGGGTTTGGCTATTCATCGCGACCGTGTAATCCGCTATTCGTTACAGGCTCGTACGGAATGCGGATTCCTAGTATATCCAATGTGTTCATCTGTGATCTGGAATGGCTATCATTGCATGTGACGAATGTATATATCTATATATGATATCTATTTAGGCGTTGCTTATGTTTTGCATCCGCGCTAGTCCAGCCCCCGCTCTGTTGTTAGTTAAGTAACCTAACGGGTGATGACGGGACCCTGTGGCGAATGCGGAGGGCATAAACGTACGTCATATTTTCGTTGTTTTCTGCAATGGTAGGATTAATTGATGGGACGCATTAAAATTAATGCAAGAAAATAAACCAAGTAAAAGTCGTTGAAACACTTTCAAAACCACTCGGTTCATTTCAAAAACCAGCTTTTAAATGCGGAGCTTGAACCCCTCCTTTTAAAAGCTATCTCGTTCCATCGATTAAATAAAGTTCACTATGTTCACGGTTTTGCCAAAACCATTCGTTGCCCTCCATCATTTCAGTTAAATATTCGGTAGTATTCAAGCTATGCATTTTGACCTCACGCCAAGGCATAATGATTGGTAGCTGCCGGATATTTATCTGTTGCATAGATAGAATGCGTTGGTTTGAGACAGGCGTACTGCCATTTTGGCCTACGTCAAGGGTAGGTACGGGTGGGTTCAAATTAACCTGGATAATGATGGGTAGAACTTGACATGTGACTTATGACATTTTGACCTCACGCCAAGGTTCTAAGAGCATGGGGCAAAAATCCACATCGGGAGTTTCAAAAGAAACTGAAACTTGCTAGCGCTGCATACCATTTGGAGTGTGATGATTCTGGTAGGATTCCTTCAGTTTTGTCACACGATGATATTTGGATCCCGATCCTACTATGAGTATATGCTACTCCTCCGGAACTTTCTCACTTAACGATCAATGCTATAAACCAAGTAGGTGTCTAGAAAGGTGTTAGCGGGGCTACGCCCACAGGGAAAAGAGGGTATTTAATTAAGGAACTTCGCGAAAGCGTTGGAAAACCTCCCTCGAAGTACCAACACTGGCCTGGCTGAACGGTTAAGCAAGTATTGTACGGTGAGATTGATCCCGACTAATTCTTCTTTTTTGGTTTGAGGAGAGATTCGAGAGACAGTGGGAGCCATCCTGTTTAGACAAATTAAAAACCACTCTAAACTTGCAAGAGCATCATGCTAAAGTGTTTCTTCTCTCTCTCCTAATTGCAGCGACAAAACATCATGACTGGACTTAAGTTACTATTAGATAAAAACATACTGACAGGGCCAAACTACAAAGATTGGTTCAGGAATGTCAAAATGGCAATCACTTATGACAAGTTGGGGTATCTCCTTACCACCAAAGCTCCCCCCGTCCCAAGTCCCAAAACCAGCATCGCGGATAGGGAAATCCGTAAGACCTGGAAAATCGACTGCGCAAAGGCCAAGTGCCTCGTGCTTGCTTCTATGGACAATGAACATCAGAGGAGGCACGAGAATATGGACCTCGAATCCATATTTCTCCATACAAAAGGACTATATGGAGAGCAATCCCGTATCGCCAGATACGAAGTCTCGAAAAAGCTGTTTTCGGCGAGATTGGCCGTCGGATCATCGGTAGCGGAACACGTGCTTAAGATGATTGGCTATATAGAAGAGCTCGCGGACCTTTGGACCACGTTAGAGAACGAGCTCTACACGGACTTGATTCTCCAGTCCCTTCCTTCCACTTACGCCCAATTTATCGTGAACTTCAACTTGCAAGAAAAAGAGGTTGAACTTTCAGAACTCCTCAACATGCTGAGGAGTGCAGAGGGCACCCTACAAAAAGGTAGGGAAACATCCACTTTGTTTGTAGGAGGATCTTCCTCTTCTAGGTCCAAGGCGAAAGCCAAGGGAAAGAAGAAGAAAATCCCCACCAAACCAAGGGGCGGTGTTAGTAAAGTGGATACGAAGGAAAAGGCAAAGGCAACAAAGGTAGCGGGAAAGCTTGTGGGGAAGGATGAGTGCTTTTACTGTCACATGAGTGGACACTGGAAGAAAGATTGCAGGGCTTGGAAGGCCAGAAACCATGATCTGAAGCAAGTTGCGGCTTCAGCTTCAGGTGTGTATGTTATTGAAAACTGTCTTTCAATAAACTCTACTTCCTGGGTATTGGATACCGGATCAGGATCTCATATCTGTAATTCTTTGCAGGCACTGAGAAAACGTAGGGTTTTGAAAGCAGGTGATATGACCCTCAGAGTTGCAAACGGAGCTAGCATGGATGCTGAGGCCGTGGGGGACTATCACCTGGGAATGTCAGATGGACATGTTTTGGTTTTACGTAATTGTTATTTTGTACCCAATGCAACTTGTAATATCATTTCTGTATCTTTAATATCTAAAGAAGGTTATAAATTTGCATTTGTAAGCAATGTTGTAAACATTCACCTTAATCAAGTTCTGATTGGGTCAGGTACATTAAGCAATGGTATATACGTATTAAACCAACCACAGATTTTCAATGTCCAGAATACACACAAAAGAAAGTCTCCGGAAACAAATCAGGCTTTCTTATGGCATTGTAGACTGGGTCACATCAATGAGAGAAGGTTGATGAAGTTACATACAGAAGGATATTTGGATCCGTTCGAATATCAATCATATGCAACTTGTCAATCCTGTCTCAAAGGAAAGATGACAAAGACTCCGTTCACTGGACACGGAGTAAGAGCGAGCGAGCTCTTGGGACTCGTACACAGCGACGTGTGCGGTCTAATGTCTACGCATGCGCAAAGCGGTTATTCTTACTTCATTACTTTTACGGATGACTTTTCAAGGTACAGATATATCTTCTTAATGAAACATAAATCCGAAGCCTTTGGAAAATTCCAGGAATAAAAGAATGAAGTAGAAAAACAAACAGGCAAAAGTATCAAGACACTGAGATCTGATCGAGGTGGTGAATACTTGAGTGCCGAGTTCCTGGATTACCTAAAAGAGAATGGAATTCTCTCTCAGCTTACTCCTCCATACACTCTGCAACATAATGGTGTATCGGAGAGACGGAACCGGACCCTATTGGATATGGTAGGTTCCATGATAAGTAACGCTGAGTTACCGCGATCATTCTGGGGATATGCACTAGAATCAGCTGCATACCTTTTGAACCGAGTTCCAACTAAGACTGTGCCTACCACACCATATGAGATATGGAGTGGGAAGAAACCCTATTTTCAATATCTGAAGATCTGGGGATGTCCAGCTTTTGTCAAAAAGCAGCATGCGGAAAAACTCGAGGCACGCTCAGTACTGTGCAAGTTTGTGGGATACCCAAAGAACTCCAGGGGGTATCTTTTCTATTACGCAGAGGAACAAAATGACTTTGTTTCTCATAATGCCCACTTTCTGGAACACCGGTTCTTAGAAAAGGAAATAAGTGGGAGCGCAATAGAACTGGAAGAAATTCTAGAACCACAGACTATTACTGAAAGCTTAGTAGAACCAGAGGGCTCAAAAGAACAGGACATTCCTGCGCCGCTCTGCAGGAGTAGTAGGCAGTCTCATCCGCCTGAGAGATACTACGGTTTTCTCATAGACGGGGATAGAGAGGATTGCATCATTGATAGAGATGAGCCAACTAGCTTCCAGCAGGCTATTCAGAGCGTTGAATCAGTAAAATGGCTGGATGCAATGCGGACCGAAATGGAGTCCATGTACACCAACAAAGTATGGACGTTGGACGTTGCTCCAGATGGGGTAAAACCCGTAGGATGCAAGTGGATCTTCAAAAGGAAGATTGGTGTAGATGGACAGGTTGAGACCTATAAGGCTAGACTTGTTGGAAAGGGTTTTCGTCAAAGACCTGGTTTGGACTATGACGAAACCTTTTCTCCAGTGGCTATGTTGAAATCCATTCGGATCCTTCTTGCCATTGCTGCCTTCCACGATTATGAGATTTGGCAGATGGACGTAAAGACCGCTTTTCTAAATGTAAGTTTAGAGGAGTGTGTCTATATGGACCAGCCAGAGGGCTTCATTCAGAGTGGGAGCAGCGGAAAGGTGTGCAAGTTGCTTAAGTCTATCTATGGACTAAAGCAGGCATCACGGAGTTGGAACATCTGTTTTGATGAGATGGTCAAAGAATTTGGCTTTATCAAAAATCCAGATGAACCATGCATCTATAGTAGATTTGTAGCAAGAACTGTTGTATTCCTCGTTTTATACGTGGATGATATTCTCTTAATAGGAAATGACATTCCTATGCTACAATCTGTCAAAGGGTTCTTGTCACACAGGTTCTCCATGAAAGACCTGGGTGATGCCTCTTACATTCTGGGGATCCGGATCTATCGTGACAGATCTAAAAGGATATTAGGACTTTCACAGTCCAGGTACACCGACACCATACTGAAAAGATTCACTATGGAAGATTCCAAGCGCGGTAATCTACCGGCTTGTCACAGGATCACCTCTCCAAAGAGATGTCTCCCAAGACTGATTTGGAAAGGGATCGCATGTCTATTATACCCTACGCTTCTGCGGTAGGCTCTATAATGTATGCGATGTTGTGTACCAGACCAGATGTAGCTTATGCACTGAGTGTGGTAAGCCGGTATCAGTCAAACCCTGGGGAGAAACACTGGATAGCGGTAAAGAACATTCTCAAGTACCAGAGAAGGACTAAGGAGATGTTCTTGGTGTAAGGCGGAAAAGACCTCCAGATCGAGGCCTTTGCTGACTCCAGCTTCCAGAGTGACAAGGATGATTCCACGTCCATGTCGGGTTATGTCTTTACCCTCAATGGAGGGGCGGTGTGTTGGAAGAGTTCCAAACAGGAAACCGTTGCTGACTCGACAATGGAAGCAGAATATATCGTTGCTGCAGATGCCGCAAAAGAATCCGTCTGGATAAGGAAGTTCCTGACAGAACTTTAGGTGGTTCCGTCCATTGTTGATCCAGTACCTCTGTATTGCGACAACAACGGGGCTATAGCTTTAGCGAAGGAACCCAGGTCCCATCAGAAGTCCAGACACATCTTGAGGCGGTATCACCTGATCAGGGAGATCGTGGGTCACCAGGAGATCGAGGTTCGGAGAGTTGCTACGGAAGATAACACTGCTGATCCACTCACGAAGGCCTTACCCCAGACTTAGTTCGAGCGGCTGATCGAGATGATAGGTCTTCGATACGCCAGTACCTGGCCTTAGTGCAAGTGGGAGATTGTTTGTGTATATGCCCTAGAGGCCATTACTGTATCATACTAGTTTGTATATTACTTTATGGAAGCTTGGGATATTCACAGTTGTATAGACAATCTTGCTCAAAATAGTAGTATGCTACTTGGTTTGTTTCTACTTTAATGTGTGCATGTGTTTCTTTTAGCATATCGCCTTTACACATTAGTAGAGCCCTTAGGATCTTTGCTTGATTACCAGCGTTGTGATGGCAGTCACACTTGTGGGGGCTGGGTAATCCATAAGCACATCCTTATGCAGGTCCCTAGTCGTAGGACTATCGAGACAGGGCATCGATACTCCGGAGTAGACTAGCGTATGCGCTTCTCATCCCAGCTTGGGAGACGGTCTGTCCCACAGCCGTCAGTACGTCGTACTTGAGATAGTATGCGGGTGCTCGTTAGGTTACGAGTACACTGGACATGACTCGTTGGGAACTGTTGGTTGGTATTATACCTATCGTCAGTTATCAGTTCCCAGGTGACATGAGTACAGATTAGTCTGTTGACTTGACACTGTCACTTCGCCTCGAGTGTGTTCCCACTGTTCTTAGATTGCTACCTTACCACGGCTCAAAGGAGTCATGCAAACAGGTAGCAGTTGGGTGCAGTCCCAAAGCACTTGGAGGCAGTGACGGTTAAACAGGATTCGTCTCTCCCGGTATTGGGGGTTGATATCGCGCTGTGTCTAGGAGAGCCATTACACAAAGTCCCTGGCCAGGGCAAGCGAGTTATACTGGTAGGTTTCCAGTGTTATCTCAGGGTGTTCTGGGCTACACTCCGACACGACTTGTACCACTATTAGGGGACTGACATTTTCCGCCCCCTAGGCCCGCCATGCGATATTCTTAGACGAACAGACCGGACTGTACGGAGACTGTTACATTCAGGCTCAGTAGGATTTCAGATGGGTTCACCTCGTCCGTCTTCTTATCGGCATCTACCTGGGGACCGTTACGTACAGCTAGTGCCACTTGCGGTCTGTGGTTAAACCCACTGCCAGTGTAGTGTCGAGTCTTTAGAGTCCCACACAGAGGGTTATTCAGCTTTAGGCAAAACAGAGTAGAGGTCGCATGGTTTTGCGACAGGGTTCGTTCACATCCGTGCACTTGTGCACGTTTGATGTCCAGACAGTTGATACTAGCGGGCTTTGGTTTAAGCCAGATCCTAGTATATGTTTTGGGATTGGTTTTATCTCAATGTATTCGTGTTCCTCGGAACACGGATACGGGTGTGTATGCACAATTGACTGAGGCAGAGGCAGAGGACTTTCATTAAGGTTAATGACCGTTGTCTTTTTTCTTAACCCTAATGTATATGTGAAATTTGATTATTAATATTAATTAATTATAATTGTGTTATGGGTAGGTTTGTTGACCATTTGACTATGGTTGACTTGTTGACTTATGTTGACATATTGACCATCATCATTTCACATGAAAGATGCTCTTTGATTCTTGCACAATGTGAAATGATAAAAGTCATTTCAAGTTAACCATCAAAAATATCTTTGATTAATTATTTAATTATCATAATTCACATATATGAGAGAAGGTTTGATATTATCCTCATTCTCTCATGCTCATTCTCTCTCATCCTCTTCCTCTCTCTCAAAGCTCTCCCTCTCATGAGTTGAGAACCATTAAGCTTTTGAGATAAAACACCAAAATCATTCTCTTCTCTTTGTAAGGTTCTAGGTTTAGCACACCAAGCACTTTAGTTACCTCTAGGTTGAGGTAGGAGCCAATGGTAGAGGCCCTCGGGTGGATCTTTCTTCGGCAAGAAAAGGCGACGAGGACGACCCGTTCATCCACTCCTAGGAGCAAGAAGAGAAGGACTTCAAGACTTAGGTATAACCCTTTAACCCAGTAGCTAAATCTCTTAGCTTTTTTGTTAGTTTATGTTTAGCAAAGATCCTCCTTTATATAGTCCATGTTGCCTTGAGTTATAAAAATCGAATTTTTATACCGTTTCCGCCTCCCCGTAAGCACCGTGGTGGGCAACGTGGACTTACAGCTGGTATAGGTTAGTCTGTAGACCCGAGATCGTCATAGAGTCTTGTGTGATTCCTACTGTGCTTTGATTTCCACCTTACATGTTCACGAGAACGTGTAAAACGGTGGCTTTTGGGTACAGTCTCGAATCACATGGAGGCAATGAGCGATTGGAGGGGTTTCGTCTCTCCCGGTATTGGGAGTTGATGTTGCACTGTGTTCGATTGGCTATAACTGGAAGTCCCTGGCCAGGGCTGATATGGAGATTTACTGGTAAGTGTTATCAGTAGTTTCTTGCCCCGTTATGAGCCTCACATCAACACGACTTATCGGTTATTGGGGTCTGACGTTTACCACCCCTAGACTGGATATGGGACATATCAGACGAAGAGACCGGACTGTCCGGGAGTGTTACTGCTTGGATTTTCAGGAGAATGTACAGGCTTGCTTGTTGATCTTCTGCTCGCTCAATACCCAGGTGGCTGTTACATTTAGCTGACCGCTTGCAGCTTGTGGGTGATTGATATGATCATCACCTACCGCCGGCGTATTGACGAGTCTTTAGAGTCCTACACAGAGGTTTCCTGGCTCAGGCGAAACGTAGTAGGAGCACATATACGATATGTGCGGGACCGAGAAATATATGATATGTGATACCGTATTCTATTCTCGCGATATGTGATATCGGCCGGGTATATAAGATATATCCGGGACATCGGATCAAGTGTTGATTCGATGAAATGATACATTTTTATATTAGTCGGTTATATGAGATATAGCCGGATTATCGGATCAAGTGTTGATTCGATAATTTAATGTATAATTATATATATGTGATATATTATATTACATTAACTAATATAAGGTCACTTATGTAATTCTTTTTCTCATTATGGATACATTAATATATGTTAAATGCATTCTTTTGTTACTTAATTATTTATATGTGATATGTATAATTGTAACATGCTTGGTTATAAATGCAACTAGGGTTTATTAGAGTTAAACCATACTAGGGTTAATATCAGGGTTTATATTTATCATTAAGTAATTCAAATTTTGTGGATAATGTTCATGGATGAAGCTTGTAGAAGCTTGAAGTTTCTTTGACTTCGTCCACTCATTTTGTCCTGCTTAAGATATTTATCAACCATACCTTTAACCATAGCTAATAGTTAAGTCTCTACATGGGTTAAGGATGATATTCTTGACCTTGGGTTGCATTTCTCACCACACACAAGATTTATTCTCATCACTTCATCTTCTTCTTCCTCAAAAAAAAAATGCTTGCTAGCTTTTTCGATGGTGATGAAATAAATTGAGAAAATGAAAACTAAAGAAAGCAAAATTCCTACTTCATCATCCCCTTCTATACTAGCCATATAGATTAGTGTGTTAGCTTCACTAACTAATAATTAGTGAGTGTTAGCTTGAGTTTATGTTTCCTCAAGGTAGATCGTCTTAGATTTCGAAGACTTCAAGGAAGATGCATCATTCACCTCATGGAGCCACTCTAGAGTCTGGGAGCATGATGATCGCAGCGAAGGGACCACAACTCGTAGCTTATAAAGTGAAGGAACGGACTACAAAGGTTGTAATCCCTTTCTTTTAGATGTAAAGATGTTTACATGCACAGTTTACCCTAATTCTCTAGTTAAGATCTTGGTAAGGGTTTCAAAGCACCCCAAATTTTATAAATTGGCATGTGTGATGCCTTGATAAACCTTGTTGTCGTGCTATATAACCCTACATCGTGAATAGCAAATAACATCATACTGAAATCGCAAGTATGCATTAACAACGATAATCTATCACATGTAATCTGATAGCATAAGTATGGCAATATGAATATGCAACTATCATGATCAGGGTACACCACCAGGGTACAATATCTATGTAGGGTTACTAGTGTAAGTCCACGTTGCCCACCCCGGTGCTTACGGGGAGGCGGAAAACATAATAAAAATTGGATTTTTATCAACTATAGGCAATATGGACCAAGCTTTAAGGATCTTTGCTAAACAAAAACAAGCTAACCCTAACTAGTAACTAGCTAAGTGATGGAAAGGTTATACCTTGAGCTCAAAGTCCTTCTCTCCTTGCTCCTTGGAATGGTAGAATGAGGTCACCTTGCTTGTCTTCTCCCGTCAAAGAAGGATCCCCCCGAAAGCCTCGACCTTTAGCTTCAACTCCAAGCTAGGAGTAACTAGAGTGCAAGAAATGCTAAGACTTGAACCCTAGAAGAGAGTAGAGAAGATCAAGTGAGGGTTTTTCTCAAGCTTTTTGTTTCTCAACACATGAGAGGGAGAGAGCTTGAGGGAGAGGATGAGCAAGAGAGAGAAATGATATGAGAGAATGAATTATTAGTGAGCCATTCTCACTAATATGTGTGCATTATTTTATTTCAATAATTAGCTAGAAAATTGTCATGGTTTAATCAAGACATGACCATTATCATTTCAATATTAATGCAAATTGCAAGGATCAAAGAGCATCTTCCAAATGAAATGATTATGGTCAAGTTGTCAACAAGGTCAACAAGTCAATAAAGTCAAATGGTCAACAACAACCACCATGCACAATTATTAAGCTAATTATCAATTAACTATAATACACACAAAAGCAATAGGGTTAATAAAATGACAATAGCCATTAACCCTAAACAAGGTCCTCTCCCTCAATCTCAAGCAACTGTGCATACGCACCCGCATTCGTGATCCGAGGAACACGAATACTCTGAGAAAAACAAATCTCAAATCATATACTAGGATCAGGCTTAAACCAAAGCCCGCTAGTATAAACTGTCCGGACAGCAAACGTGCACAAGTGCGCGAATGTGAACGAACCCTGTCGCAAAACCATGCGACCTCTACTCATTTTGCCTAAAGGCGAATAGCTCTCTGTGTGGGACTCTAAAGACTCGACACTACGCTGGCAGTGGGTTTAACCACAGACCGCAAGCGGAACTAGCTGTACGTAACGGTCCCCAGGTAGATGTCGATAAGAAGACTGACGAGGTGAACCCCATCTGAACTCCTACTAAGCCTGTATGTGACAATCTCCGTACAGTCTGGTCTGTTCGTCTGATACATCGCATGGCGGGCCTAGGGGGGCGGTGAACGTCAGTCCCCTAATAGCGGTACAAGTCGTGTCGGAGTGTAGCCCAGAACACCCTGAGATAACACTGGAAACCTACCAGTATATCTCGCTTGCCCTGGCCAAGGACTACTCGTGTAATGGCTCTCCTGGACACAGCGCGATGTCAACCCCCAATACCGGGAGAGACGAATCCTGTCTAACCGTCACTGCCTCCAAGTGCTTCGGGACTGCACCCAAAAACTACCTATTTGCACGACTCCTTTGAGCCGTGGTAGGGTAGTAATCAAAGTGCAGTGGGAAAACACTCGAGGCGAAGTGACAGTGTCAAGTCAACGGACTAAGCTGTACTCATGTCACCTGGGAACTGATAACTGACGATAGGTATAATACCAACCAACAGTTCCCGACGAGTCCTGTCCAGTGTACTCGTAACCTAACGAGCACCCGCATACTATCTCAAGTACGACGTACTGACGGCTATGGGACAGACCGTCTCCCATGCTGGGATGAGAAGCGCATACGCTAGTCTACTCCGGAGTATCGATGCCCTATCTCGACAGTCCAACGACTAGGGACCTGTATAAGGATGTGCTTATAGATCACCCAGCTCCCACGAGTGTGAGCGCCATCACAACGCTGGTAATCATGCAAAGATCCTAAGGGCTCTACTAATATGTATATCAGCAATATGCTAAAAGAAACACACGCACATATTAAAGAAGAGACAAACCAAGTAGCATACTACCATTTCGAGCAAGATTGTATATACAACTGTGAATATCCCAAGCTTCCATCAAGTAATATACAAACTAGTATGATACAGTAATGGCCTCTAGGGCATATACACTAACAATCTCCCACTTGCACTAAGGCCTTGTACTGGCATATCGAAGACCTATCATCTCGATCAGCCGCTCGAACTGAGTCTGGGGTAGGGCCTTCGTGAGTGGATCTGCAGTGTTATTCTCCGTATTAACTCTCTTCACCTCGATCTCCTGGCGATCTATGATCTCCCTGACAGGTGGTACCGCCTCAAAATGTGCCTGGACTTCTGATGGGACCTGGGTTCCTTCGCTAAAGCTATAGCTCCGTTGTTGTCGCAATACAGCGGTATTGGAGCAACAATGGTAGGAACCACCTGAAGCTCCGTGAGGAACTTCTTCATCCAGACAGCTTCCTTTGCGGCATCGCAAGCAGCTATGTACTCCGCTTCCATTGTTGAGTCTGCAACGGTCTCCTGCTTGGAACTCTTCCAGCAAACCGCCCCTCCATTGAGGGTAAAGACATAACCCGACATGGACTTGGAGTCATCCTTGTCACTCTGGAAGCTGGAGTCAGCAAAGGCCTCGAGCTGGAGGTCTTTTCCACCATACACCAAGAACATCTCCTTAGTCCTTCTCAGGTACTTGAGAATGTTCTTTACCGCTATCCAGTGTTTCTCCCCTGGGTTTGACTGATACCGGCTTACAACGCTCAATGCGTATGCTACATCTGGTCTGGTACACAACATCGCATACATTATAGAGCCTACCGCAGAAGCGTAGGGTATAATAGACATGCGATCCCTTTCCAAATCAGTCTTGGGAGACATCTCTTTGTAGAGGGTGATCCCGTGACAAGCCGGTAGATTACCGCGCTTGGAATTCTTCCATACTGAACCTTTTCAGTATGGTGTCAATGTACCTTGACTGTGAAAGTCCTAACATCCTCTTAGATCTATCACGATAGATCTGGATCCTCAGAATGTAGTTGGCATCGCCCAGGTCCTTCATGGAGAACCTCTGCGACAAGAATCCTTTGACTGACTGTAGCATAGGAATATCATTTCCTATTAGGAGAATGTCATCCGCGTACAAGACGAGGAATACCACAGTTCTCCCTACAATCTTACTGTAAATGCATGGTTCATCTGGGTTTTTGATAAAGTCGAATTCTTTGACAGTATCATCAAAGCAGATGTTCCAACTCCGCGATGCCTGCTTAAGTCCATAAATGGACTTGAGCAACTTGCACACTCTACCGCTGCTCCCACTCTGATTGAATCCCTCCGGCTGATCCATATAGACGCACTCTTCCAAATTTCCATTTAGGAAAGCCGTCTTTACGTCCATCTGCCAGATTTCATAATCGTGGAAGGCAGCAATGGCAAGAAGGATCCGAATGGATTTCAGCATAGCCACTGGAGAAAAGGTCTCGTCATAGTCCAAACCAGGTCTTTGACGAAAACCCTTTGCTACAAATCTAGCTTTATAGGTCTCAACCTGCCCATCTACACCAATCTTCTTTCTGAAGATCCATTTGCAGCCTACGGGTTTTACCCCTTCTGGTGCAAAGTCCAAAGTCCAAACTTTGTTGGTGTACATGGACTCCATCTCGGCCCGCATTGCATCCAGCCATTTTACTGAGTCACCGCTCTGAATGGCTTGCTGGAAGCTAGTAGGCTCACCATGATCCATAGTGCAATCCTCTCTATCCCCGTCAATGCGAAAACCGTAGTATCTCTCGGGCGGATGAGACTGCCTACTACTCCTGCGGAGTGGCGCTGGGATGTCCTGTTCTTTCGAACCTTCTGGTTCTACCAAGCTTTCAGTAATAGCTTATGGTTCTGGAATTTCTTCCAGTTCTATTGCGCTCCCACTTATCTAATTTTCCAAAAACTCAGTTTCCAAGAAGCGGGCATGACGAGAAACAAAAACCTTTTGTTCCTCTGCGTAATAGAAAAGATACCCTTTGGAGTTCTTTGGGTATCCCACAAACTTACACTGTACCGAACGTGCCTCGAGCTTGTCCGCATGCTGCTTTTTTACAAAAGCTGGACACCCCCATGTCTTAAAGTGTTTAAGACTGGGTTTCTTCCCACTCCACATCTGATATAGTGTGGTAGGCACTGTCTTAGTAGGAACTTGGTTCAAAAGATATGCAGCTGTTTCTAGTGCATAACTCCAGAAGGATCGCGGCAAATCAACCTTACTCATCATGGAACGAACCATATCCAATAGGGTTCGATTCCTCCTTTCTGATACACCGTTGTGTTGTGGTGTGTATGGGGGAGTAAGTTGAGAGAGAATTCCATTCTCTTTTAAGAAGCCCAGAAACTCGGCAATCAAGTATTCGCCACCTCGATCAGATCTTAGTGTCTTGATACTTTTGCCTGTTTGTTTTTCAACTTCATTCTTGTATTCCTGAAATTTCTCAAAGGCCTCGGATTTGTGCTTCATTAAGAAGACATGCCCATACCTAGAGAAATCATCTGTGAAAGTAATGAAGTATGAATAACCACTTCGCGCATGTGTAGACATTGGACCACATACATCACTGTGTATGAGTCCCAAGAGCTCGCTCGCTCTTTCTCCGTGTCCAGTGAACGGAGTCTTTGTCATCTTTCCCATGAGACATGATTCACAAGTGGCATAAGACTGGTACTCGAACGGATCCAAGTATCCTTCTTTATGTAACTTTGTCAACCGTGTCTCATTAATGTGACCCAGTCTACAATGCCATAAGAAAGCCTGATTTAATTCCGGAGACTTTCTTTTAAGTGTGTTCTGGACACTGAAGACCTGAGCTTGATTCAAAACGTATATACCGTATTTCAATGTACCTGACCCAATCAGCACTTGATTTAGGTAGATGTTTACTACATCGCTTACAAAAGTAAAATCATATCCTTCCTTAGAAAGTAAGGATACAGATATGATGTTACAAGTCGCACCTGGCACATAAAAACAGTCACGCAGAATCAATATCTGCCCAGTTGTCAGTTCTAGATGATATTCCCCTACGGATTCAGCATACATGCTCATTCCGTTTAGCAACCCTGAGAGTCATATCACCTTTCCTGATAACCCTACGGTTTCTCAAAGCCTGTAACGAATTACAGATATGAGATCCTGATCCGGTATCAAATACCCAGGAAGTAGGGTTAACTGACATACAGTTCTCAATCACAAACACACCCGAAGCCGAAGCCACAACATGCTTCGAATTCTGGCTATTGGCTTTACAAGCCCTGCAATCCTTCTGTCCATGTTCATTCCCGTAACAATAGGAACATCTTTCTTTTATTACATCTGTTCCTGAAACTTCTGCCCTTCCCTTTCTTTCTACTTCCCTAGTTTCCTTTAGGGTAGTAGGCAGAGACTGTTGAACTGAGTCAGCATCTGACCTGTTCTTCAACGTGGTCTTCAGGTCCGAGAGCTCAAAAGAGCTGGTCTCTGTATGGACGTTGCCCCCTACAGATGACCCGATAGCCAACCTCGCTGGAAGCAATTCGTTCGAGGTCTCAAATCTTGCGATACGAGATTGCTCTCCATATAAAACTTTGTTATGGAGGAAGATAGAAGCTGAGTCCATCTTCTCGTGCTGCCTCTGGTATATACCATCAACTGAGGCTAACACGAGGCACTTGGCTTTCGCACAGTCTTCTTCCGATGTCCTACGAATATCAATATCCGTGACAGGGGAAACTGGACCTGAGACGGCAGGGGTTGGATCAGTTAAGAGGTGTCCCAGCTTGTCCTGGGCAATGGACATCTGGACAGACCTTTGCCAGTCATAACAGTCAGATTCAGTCATCTTATTATCTAGATGTAACCTAGGTGTGGTCACTGGGTCGCTGCAATTAAGAGAGAGAGAAGAAAACACTTAGCATGATGCTCTTGCAAGTTTAGATTGGTTTTTAATTTATCTAAACAGGATGGCTCCCACTGTCTCTCGAATCCCTTCTCAAACCGTAAAGAAAGGATTAGTCAGGATCAATCTCACCGTACAATACTTGCTTAACCGTTCAACCAGGCCAGTGTCGGTACTTCGAGGGAGGTTTTCCAACGCTTTCGCGAAGTTCCTTAATTAAGTAACCTCTTTTCCCTGTGGGCGTAGCCCCGCTAACACCTTTCTAGGCACCTACTAGGTTTATAGCATTGATCGTTAAGTGAGAGTTTTCCCGAGGAGTAGCATATACTCACAGTAGGATCGGGATCCAAATATCATCGCGTGATAAAACCGAAGGAATCCTACCAGAATCATCACACTCCAAATGGTATGCAGCGCTAGCAAGTTTCAGTACTTTTGAAACTCCCGATGTAGATTTTTGCCCCATGCTCTTATGACCTTGACTAAGGTCAACAAATCATAAGTCACATGTCAAGTTCTACCCGTCGTTATCCAGGTTAATTTGAACCCACCCGTATATACCCTTGACTATGGCCAACAAAGCAATACGACTGTCCCAAACCAACGCATTCTATCTATGCAACATATGAATACCCACCAGCTACCAAACACTATGCCTTGACTAAGGCCAACAAACACAGCTTGAATACTGTTGAATATTTATATGAAACGACGGAGGGCTACGGATGGTTTTGGCGAAACCGTGAACGTAGTGAACTTGATATAGTCGATGGAACGAGATAGCTTTTAAAAGGAGTGGTTCAAGCTCAGCGTTTAAATTGCTTATTTTTGAAAAGAACCGAGTGGTTTTCAAAGTGTTCCAATCGACTTTTACTTGGTTTATTTTCTTGCATTAGTTCTTTTAATGCGTCCCATCATTTAATCCTACCATTGCAGAAAACAACCAAAATATGACGTACGCTTATGCCATTCGCATTCGCCACGGGGCCCCGTCATCACCCGTTAGGTTACTTAACTAACGACAGAGCGGGGGCTGGGCTAGCGCGGCTGTAAAACATAAGCAACGCGTAAATAGTTATCATATATAAATATATAGCAATGATAGACATTACAGATCACAGATGAATACATTGGATATACTAGGAATCCGCAATGCGTTCGAGCCTGCAACGTAAAGCGGATTACACGGTCGCGGTGAATAGCCAATACCCCACCCAAGACCCCTACGGGTGCGGCAAACTACCCGCCAAGCACCCGAAGCGAAGCAACCTCCCTCACCACCGTGTGTAGGCCACTCGGCACTTCGAGATACCCGGTAGTTTGTGCACCCCCTCCATGGGTCTATCCTAGGAACAAAAACAGTAAAAAGAATTATACAATGACGGCTACAACCCCGACCCGGTTGTGCGGCCATACAAATAATATTATTACATCAATTTACATGTTACAAATGAATGAAAGAAAAGCAACACTAATCTCACATCCACCCCGGCTATTCACCCGCGACGATCCAACCCATTCATATACACATACCAATATCAATCACAGATCACAGAGATGTATAACCCCGACTAATCGACTTATAGCGATTAGCCGACGTTCAATACATACAAGCATCACAGATATAACCGATATAGTTAAAGTGTAGTGAAGTTCCGAAAAAATACGGATTTATAGGCCCCCAAAAGTAAATTTTAGTTCTGGAAAATCTGGGCACATATAACATATCCTAAAAATCCCAAAACCAACACAGAAACACACTGCACCAAAATCGAAGCAGAGAGGGGACAAGACGGCCGCGGTTCCGCGGCAAGAGCTTCCTATTGCCGCGGATCCGCGGTCCTTTGGTCGCCTCTCTGGTTCGTCTTTGGTGGTTTTCTACACAAAACCCTGAGATAATTTTTGGTGTGTAACAAATTTTATTTTGACCAGAAAAAAAATTAACAGAAACTTAGGGTTTTGCGAGTTTGGTTTTTCGATTTTCCGGTTTCGAAACTTCGTTACACTTTACTACTTAGCTAGTTCATGTTCAGTTAGGCTCTGATACCACTGTAAGTTCCACGTTGCCCACCCCGGTGCTTACGGGGAGGCGGAAAACATAATAAAAATTGGATTTTTATCAACTATAGGCAACATGGACCAAGCTTTAAGGATCTTTGCTAAACAAAAACAAGCTAACCCTAACTAGTAACTAGCTAAGTGATGGAAAGGTTATACCTTGAGCTCAAAGTCCTTCTCTCCTTGCTCCTTGGAATGGTAGAAAGAGGTCACCTTGCTTGTCTTCTCCCGTCAAAGAAGGATCCACCCGAAAGCCTCGACCTTTAGCTTCAACTCCAAGAAATGCTAAGACTTGAACCCTAGAAGAGAGTAGAGAAGATCAAGTGAGGGTTTTTCTCAAGCTTTTTGTTTCTCAACACATGAGAGGGAGAGAGCTTGAGGGAGAGGATGAGCAAGAGAGAGAAATGATATGAGAGAATGAATTATTAGTGAGCCATTCTCACTAATATGTGTGCATTATTTTAATTCAATAATTAGCTAGAAAATTGTCATGGTTTAATCAAGACATGACCATTATCATTTCAATATTAATGCAAATTGCAAGGATCAAAGAGCATCTTCCAAATGAAATGATTATGGTCAAGTTGTCAACAAGGTCAACAAGTCAATGAAGTCAAATGGTCAACAACAACAACCATGCACAATTATTAAGCTAATTATCAATTAACTATAATACACACAAAAGCAATAGAGTTAATAAAATGACAATAGCCATTAACCCTAAATAAGGTCCTCTCCCTCAATCTCAAGCAACTGTGCATACGCACCCGCATTCGTGATCCGAGGAACACGAATACTCTGAGAAAAACCAATCTCAAATCATATACTAGGATCCGGCTTAAACCAAAGCCCGCTAGTATAAACTGTCCGGACGGCAAACGTGCACAAGTGCGCGAATGTGAACGAACCCTGTCGCAAAACCATGCGACCTCTACTCATTTTGCCTAAAGGCGAATAGCTCTCTGTGTGGGACTCTAAAGACTCGACACTACGCTGGCAGTGGGTTTAACCACAGACCGCAAGCGGCACTAGCTGTACGTAACGGTCCCCAGGTAGATGTCGATAAGAAGACTGACGAGGTGAACCCCATCTGAACTCCTACTGAGCCTGTATGTGACAATCTCCGTACAGTCCGGTCTGTTCCTCTGATACATCGCATGGCGGACCTAGGGGGGCGGTGAACGTCAGTCCCCTAATAGCGGTACAAGTCGTGTCGGAGTGTAGCCCAGAACACCCTGAGATAACACTGGAAACCTACCAGTATATCTCGCTTGCCCTGGCCAGGGACTACTCGTGTAATGGCTCTCCTGGACACAGCGCGATGTCAACCCCCAATACCGGGAGAGACGAATCCTGTCTAACCGTCACTGCCTCCAAGTGCTTCGGGACTGCACCCAAAAACTACCTGTTTGCACGACACCTTTGTGCCGTGGTAGGGTAGTAATCAAAGTGCAGTGGGAACACACTCGAGGCGAAGTGACAGTGTCAAGTCAACGGACTAAGCTGTGCTCATGTCACCTGGGAACTGATAACTGACGATAGGTATAATACCAACCAACAGTTCCCGACGAGTCCTGTCCAGTGTACTCGTAACCTAACGAGCACCCGCATACTATCTCAAGTACGACGTACTGACGGCTGTGGGACAGACCGTCTCCCACGCTGGGATGAGAAGCGCATACGCTAGTCTACTCCGGAGTATCGATGCCCTATCTCGACAGTCCAACGACTAGGGACCTGTATAAGGATGTGCTTATAGATCACCCAGCTCCCACGAATGTGAGCGCCATCACAACGCTGGTAATCAAGCAAAGATCCTAAGGGCTCTACTAATATGTATATCAGCAATATGCTAAAAGAAACACATGCACATATTAAAGCAGAGACAAACCAAGTAGCATACTACCATTTCGAGCAAGATTGTATATACAACTGTGAATATCCCAAGCTTCCATCAAGTAATATACAAACTAGTATGATACAGTAATGGCCTCTAGGGCATATACACTAACAACTAGGCACTCTAATAAGGTTCTACAAGGCATTAACCATGCCCGATTAAAATTTTAGCCGTGCCCAATAACTCTAAACAAGATCTTTAAACTAGAGATTAGGCGAAAACTAGCAAGTTAAAATCTTTAACACTAAGTGAATACGAAATACAACCTTTGAAGATTGGTCCTTCACTTCTTAAGCTCCTTGTAGTAGTCCCTTCGCTGCGATCATGGTGCTTCCGACTCTCGGACGGCTCTTCGAGAAGATAGCAACGGTATTGCTTGAAGTCTTCGAGGCCGAAGATGATCTATGTCGAGGGAATACGAACTCAAACTTCTACTTCACTAACTAGAGAACTAGTGAAACAAACACCCTAAACTAAAGTGCTAGTCTAGTAGAGGATGATGAAATAGGAAATAGGTACACTTTAGAATTTCTTTTCTCACTTTATATCTCTCTCTTTATCAAACCCTAGAAAGAAATTGAGGGAGGAAGAAGATGAGCTCAAAATGAGAATCAAAACTAATCAAGAGAGAGTTAGCTAACCATGGGTGAGTGGGTATCATATACTAACTCATGTAGAGACATAACCATGGCTAATTATAGTGGTTAGGTTAATTAATATCTTAAGTAAAACAAAACTAGTGGACTAAGTCAATGCAACCATAAGCTTCATGAAGCTTCATGCATGTGAGCTGATTATCCATTTGTTTTTAGAATTACTTTAAATATAAAAACCTAACCAATATAATTATAATGGTGTATGTCTCATACACCCATTAGTGTGTATCAACAACCATGATACAAAATGAACACAAATTAATATATATCACATATATATTAAGCTGTGCACAAGTGAGAAAAACAAATGCTTAAGTGAACCAATGTTAGTTAATGTAAATAAGTATATCACATATATAATTATACACTAAATTATTAAATCAACACTTGACTTAATAATCCGGTTATATCTCATATAACCGACTAACACAAAATGTACCAACTTATCGAATCAACACTTAATTCGATAACCCGGCTATATCTCATATAACCGGCCGATACAATAGTCACGAGAATAGAATACGGTATCACATACACGCATTATTCTCGGTCCCGCACATATCACATATGCGCTCCTATTTCGTTTTGCCTGAGCCAGTATAACCTCTATGTAGGACTCTAAAGACTCGTCAATACGCCGGCAGTAGGTGATGATCATATCAAGCACCCACAAGCCGTCAGCGGTACTAGCTGGACGTAACGGCTTCCCGGGTTTTGAGCGATCAGAAGATCAGCAAGCAAGCCCTCTCCAACTCTTGCAAAAAGCCTGACAGTGACACTATCGTACAGTCTGGTCTCCTCGTCTGATATGTCGCATATCAAGTCTAGGGGTGGTAAACGTCAGACCCCAATAACCGATAAGTCATGCCGATATGAGGCTCATAACGGGTCGAGAAACTACTGGTAACACTTACCAGTAAATCTCTAAACCAGCCCTGGCCAGGGACTTCCCTGTTATGGCCAATCGAGCATAGCGTAACATCAACCCCCAATACCGGAAGAGACGAAACCCCTCCTATCGCTCATTGCCTCCATGTGACTCGGGACTGTAACCAAAAACCACCATTTTGCATGCCCTCTTGGACGTGGTAAGGTGGAAATCAAAGCATAGTAGGAATCACACAAGACTCTATGACGATCTCGGGTCTACAGACTAACCTGTACCAGTGTCACCAGAGAACTGCCATCTGACGTAAGGTATAATACCATCTGGGAGTTCTCGGTGAGTTCGTCCAGTGTACCCAGTCTCCACTGAGCACCCGTATATCATCTCTGATGTCAAACACCAATGGATATGGGATCATCCATCGCCCATCTGTATGGGTCGAGAAGGTATACGCTAGTCTACTCTGGTATATCGATGCCCCGTCTCGATACACCGACGACTAGGGACCTTGAAGGATGTACTTATGGACTACAATGTCCCCACTAGTATGATCCGCATCATAGTCCAGGTAGTCAAGTACACATCCTACGGGCTTTACCAACATGTAACAGAGAGACAATCAGTGTACACGTTAAGGTAAAGTGTAACCAGATTGCATACTATCATGTCGAGCAAGAAAGTCCTCCCTACATATGTCCAAGCATCCACTACAATATACATCTCATGTATAGTAATGGCCTCTAGGGCATACATATAACTAACAATCTCCCACTTGCACTAGGGCCATCTGATAACAGTGGTTGTAGTATCTCATACTCAACCATCCCATAATAGTCTCTCTCTGGGAAAAGGCCATTGTGAGTGTATCCGCCATGTTGTCCTCTGAGTCTACTCTCTTAACCTCGATCCCCTGGAGATCAACCATCTCCATGATCAGGTGACACTGCCTTAGAATATGTCTGGATCACTGATGGGATGGGCGTTCCTAGGCATAAGCCACAACTCCATTGTCACAGAACGGAAGGAACGAAGTTCATCTCATGAACTAATATACACCCAGACTGCCTCTTTGGTAGTATCTTTGGTAGCGATGTATCTAGCCTTTGTCGTCTAGTATGCCACAGTATCTGTATTGGAACTCTTCCAACATACCGTCCCTTTACTGAGGGTAAAGACAATGCCTGTGACTGACTTTCAGTCGTCCTTATCACTCTGGAACCTTTCCAGTGATTCTAACCAGGATCAATTGATACCATCTCACTACAACTAATGAGTATCCTAACATCCAATTAGATCTATCTCATAGATCCAAAACCCAGGAATTAGTAGGTATCACTTTGATCCTATATGGAGAATTATTGTGATAAGCGAAGATTGATCGAGCGTAGCATAGGAACTCCTTCCCTATCAAGAGTATGTCATCCACGTACTATACGAGGATCACCACCATACTCCCTACTACCTTTTTGTATATACAAGGATCATCTACCATTTTGATGAAGTCAAACTCTTTGACTACCACATCAAAACAGATGTTCCAACTCCGCGATGCCTGCTTTATTCTATAAAACAACTTGTACACGCTTCCGGTGCTCCCACTGTCTACGAAGCCTTCTGGCTGTGTACTTATAGACGCTCCCTTCCAAATCAACATTTAGAAAAGCACTCATGACACCCAACCGCCAGATATCGTAGTCATGGTATGTAGCCGTGGCAAGTAGGATCTGGATGGACTTAAGCATAGCTACTTAGAAAAGGTTTCATCATAATCCATACCTGGTCAATGATGCAAACCTTTAACAAGTCTAGCTTTGAAAGTCTCAACTTTTCCATGTACACCAAGTAATCTTCTCAAGATATACTTGCTCCTGATAGGAATTTAACCCTTCAGATAAAGCAACCAAAGTTCATACTTTGTTGGTGTATAATTATTCCATCGCAGATCGTTAAGCATCCAACCATTCTTACAGAGTCCCCACACCTGATAGCCTGCTCGAAACGAGTTGGGTCATCATCTCATGATGCAATCCTCACTCCCACTGTCATAGAGAAACTGACGTATCTCTCAGGTGGGTGAGGAACCCTACTAGATCGGCGGAGAGGCTGAGGTTCGTTGGAAACTATTGAATCCTCTGGTTTTACCAAATCATCAGCTGAAGTTTGTATAGCTGGAACTCTTTTCAGTTCTACCTCATGACCACTAATTTCTTCACAAGAAATTCCCTTTGACAAAGGTGGCATGCTGAGAAACAAAACATCTTTTGTTCCTCGGTTTGGTAGAAGATATTCCTTTGCGAATGCTTGGGATATCCAACAAACTTCTATAGAACTGACTTTGCCTCGAGCTTGTCCGGATTATGCTTTTAGACATAGGCTGGACAACCCCAAATCTTAACTGACTTAAGATATGGGCTCTTCCCTTTCCCTATCTCATATGAAGTGGTAGGCAACTGATTTGATCGGAACCCTATTCAATAGGTATGCAACTACACAAGTGCATAACTCCCTATAAGGAAATAGGAAACTCAGTAGTACTCATCATAGAGCGCACCATATCAAATAGGGTGTGGTTGCTCCGCCCCGATACACCGACGTGCTGTAGTGTATACAGAGGAGTAATGCTGAGAGAGAATCTCATTCTCCTTTAGAATAATCCTGGAATTCCGTGCTCAAGTATTCTCCTCCCTGATCACATCAAAGGACATAATACTTATACCCATTTTTGATTCTCTACTTCTAACTTATATTCTGTGAATATCTCAAAAGGTTCGAACTTGTGTTTCAACAGGAACATATGCCTGAATCTTGAGAGATTATCAGAGAATGTAATGAAGTACTAAGAACCGGTCTTGGCATGTGTAGACTGGGGACCTTCATACATCAGCATGTATCATCCCAAGAGTTCACTAACTTTTTCTCTGTTTCCTAAAAACAGAGCTATGGTCATCTTATCTCTGTGACATGACCGGTAAGTTTCACAAGATGTAAATTCAAACTAATTTAAATATGCATCTATATGTAACTTCAGCTAGTCGGGTCGCATTGATATGACCTAGTGTACAATACCTCAAGAAGGATTCGTTCATTTCTGAACTCTTCCTCTTGTGTGTGTTCTGTATACTAAGAACTGTAGTTTGATTTAGAACGTCAATTCTTTTAGATAACGTGCCTGAACCGATCAACTCTTGATATAGAAAATGTTCAGAACATTATCCAATAATACAAAATTATATCCTTCTTTACTAATAAAGAGACTGATATGATGTTGTATATCAGGTTCGGTATCTAATGACATTCGTTCAGAATCAATGTATTCTGGTAATACATGGTGATAGTGACAAACAGACTTGGCTGCAACACTTGCACCGTTTTCTATCTCATGAAACTTATCACCCGTTCTCAGTTCTCTACCTATCTGTAGCCCATGAAACAGATTACATATGCCGGATCCTGATCCGGTATCTCATACCCAGGACGTAAAGGATACTGAGAAACAATTCTCTGTAATGAACACACCCGAAGATGATACATCAGCATGCACTTTCTTCGTTTGGGCGGCACGGGAATTCTAGTAATCGCAAATTTCTTGCTCTGTCTTATAACATTTATAAGTTGGAGCGGGACCAACATTCCCCAGCTCAATACATCCGTATTGTTATCTTGATTAAGGCGTGACATGGTCGCTACCTGGAGAGAGAGAAGAAAACACTCTGCGTGCGCTCTTGCAAGATCAGATTGGTTATTATTTTATCTAATCAGGATGGCTCCCACTGTTTTTATCAAATCTTCCTTCAAACCCTAAAAGCAAAGACTAGCCGGGATTAATTACACCCTACAATTTCGCCAATCTTTCAGCCAGGCCAGTGTCGGTACTTTGAAGGAGGTTCCCCATGCTTTCGCACGGACCTAATTAAAGTAAACCTCGTTTTCCTAGAGGCGTAACCCGTGTAGGGTGTTTTTCGTCACCCCATTGAGATGGGAATATGTTAGTGTATATGCCCTAGAGGCCATTACTGTATCATACTAGCTTGTATATTACTTAATGGAAGCTTGGGATATTCACAGTTGTATATACAATCTTGCTCGAAATGGTAGTATGCTACTTGGTTTGTCTCTGCTTTAATATGTGCATGTGTTTCTTTTAGCATATTGCTGGTATACATATTAGTAGAGCCCTTAGGATCTTTGCTTGATTACCAGCGTTGTGATGGCGCTCGCACTCGTGGGAGCTGGGTAATCTATAAGCACATCCTTATACAGGTCCCTGGTCGTTGGACTATCGAGACAGGGCATCGATACTCCGGAGTAGACTAGCGTATGCGCTTCTCATCCCAGTGTGGGAGACGGTCTGTCCCACAGCCGTTAGTACGTCGTACTTGGGATAGTATGCGGGTGCTCGTTAGGTTACGAGTACACTGGACAGGACTCGTCGGGAACTGTTGGTTGGTAATATACCTATCGTCAGTTATCAGTTCCCAGGTGACATGAGTATAGCTTAGTCCGCTGACTTGACACTGTCACTTCGCCTCGAGTGTGTTCCCACTGCACTTTGATTACTACCCTACCACGGCTCAAAGGAGCTGTGCAAACAGGTAGTTTTTGGGTGCAGTCCCGAAGCACTTGGAGGCAGTGACGGTTAGACAGGATTCGTCTCTCCCGGTATTGGGGGTTGACATCGCGCTGTGTCTAGGAGAGCCATTACACGAGTAGTCCCTGGCCAGGGCAAGCGAGATATACTGGTAGGTTTCCAGTGTTATCTCAGGGTGTTCTGGGCTACACTCCGACACGACTTGTACCGCTATTAGGGGACTGACGTTCACCGCCCCCCTAGGCCCGCCATGCGATGTATCAGACGAACAGACCGGACTGTACGGAGACTGTCACATACAGGCTCAGTAGGAGTGCAGATGGGGTTCACCTCGTCAGTCTTCTTATCGACATCTACCTGGGGACCGTTACGTACAGCTAGTGCCGCTTGCGGTCTGTGGTTAAACCCACTGCCAGCGTAGTGTCGAGTCTTTAGAGTCCCACACAGAGAGCTATTCGCCTTTAGGCAAAACGAGTAGAGGTCGCATGGTTTTGCGACAGGGTTCGTTCGCATCCGCGCACTTGTGCACGTTTGCTGTCCGGACAGTTTATACTAGCGGGCTTTGGTTTAAGCCGGATCCTAGTATATGATTTGAGATTGGTTTTTCTCATTGTGTTCGTGTTCCTCGGATCACGAATGCGGGTGCGTATGCACGGTTGCTTGAGATTGAGGGAGAGGACCTTGTTTAGGGTTAATGACTATTGTCATTTTATTAACCCTATTGTTTTTGTGTGTATTATTGTTAATTAATAATTAGCTTAATTATTGTGCATGGTTGTTGTTGTTGACACTTTGACTTTGTTGACTTGTTGACCAAGTTGACAATTTGACCATGATCATTTCATTTGGAAGATGCTCCTTGATTCTTGCAATTTGCATTAATAATGAAATGATAATGGTCACCTCTTGATTAAACCATGACAATTTTCTTGCTAATTAATTAATTAAGATAACTCACACATATTAGTGAGAATGGCTCACTATTTTCTCATTCTCTCATTTCTTTTCTCTCTCTTGCTCATCCTCTCCCTCAAGCTCTCTCCCTCTCATGTGTTGAGAAACAAATAGCTTGAGAAAAACCCTCTCTTGATCTTCTCTACTCACTTCTAGGGTTCAAGTCTTAGCATTTCTTGCACTCTAGTTACTCCTAGCTTGGAGTTGAAGCTAAAGGTGGTGGCTTTCGGGTGGATCCTTCTTTGACGGGAGAAGACAAGCAAGGTGATCCTTTTCTACCATACCTAGGAGCAAGGAGAGAAGGACTAAAGACCAAAGGTATAACCTTTCTACAACTTTGTTAGTTGTTAGTTTACTTTAGCTAGTTTTAGTTTAGCAAAGATCCTCACAAGCATAGCCCATGTTGCCTAAGTCATTAAAAATCCGATTTTTATTATGTTTTCCGCCTCCCGTAAGCACCGGGATGGGCAACACGGACTTACAGTGGTATCAGAGCCTAACTAAACTCAAACTAGCTAGGTAGTAAAGTGTAGCGAAGTTTCGAAACCGAAAAATCCAAAAACCGAACTTTGAAAAACCCTAGTTTCTGTTGAAATTTTTTCTGCTCAAAATAGAAAACTTTATATTTGTAAATTCATCTCAGGGTTTTTTAAAAACACCTACGAAAAACGAGACAGAGAATCATCCAAACCGCCGCGCTTCCGCCGCACGAGGTAGGCTCGTGCCGCGGAAGCGCCGCGGTTTGATGTCTTCACTGCATCGTTTTTCGTGCAGTGTCTTTCTGTATTGGTTTTGGGATTTTTAGGATATATATTATATGCCCAGATTTTCCAGAACTAAAATTTGCTTTTGCGGGCCTATAAATCCGTATTTTTTCGGAACTTCACTACGCTTTAACTACATCGGTTATATCTGTAATGCTTGCATGTATTGAACGTCGGCTAATCGCTATAAGACGATTAGTCGGGGTTATACATGATCTGTGTTTGTTGTTGGTTTGTGGATATGAATGGATTGGATTGTCGCGGGTGAATAGCCGGGTTGGATGTGAGATGAGCGTTGTTTTTCTTTCATTCATTTGTAACATGTAAATTGATGTAATAATATTCTTTGTATGGCCGCACAACCGGGTCGGGGTTGTAGCCGTCATTGTATAATTCTTTTTACTGTTTTTGCTCCTAGGATAGACCCATGGAGGGGGTGCACAAACTACCGGGTACTCGAAGTGCCGAGTGGCCTACTCACGGTGGTGAGGGAGGTTGCTTCGCTTCGGGTGCTTGGCGGGTAGTTTGCCGCACCCGTAGGGGTCTTGGGTGGGGTATTGGCTATTCACCGCGACCGTGTAATCCGCTTTGCGTTGCAGGCTCGAACGCATTGCGGATTCCTAGTATATCCAATGTATTCATCTGTGATCTGTAATGTCTATCATTGCGATATATTTATATAGAATAACTATTTAGGCGTTGCTTATGTTTTACAGCCGCGCTAGCCCAGCCCCCGCTCTGTCGTTAGTTAAGTAACCTAACGGGTGATGACGGGGCCCCGTGGCGAATGCGAATGGCATAAGCGTACGTCATATTTTGGTTGTTTTCTGCAATGGTAGGATTAAATGATGGGACGCATTAAAAGAACTAATGCAAGAAATAAACCAAGTAAAAGTCGATTGGAACACTTTGAAAACCACTCGGTTCTTTTCAAAACTAAAACTTTTAAACGCGGAGCTTGAACCACTCCTTTTAAAAGCTATCTCGTTCCATCGATTATATCAAGTTCACTACGTTCACGGTTTCGCCAAAACCATCCGTAGCCCTCCGTCATTCCACATGAATGGTCAAAAGTATTCAAGCTATGTATTTTGGCCAAAGTCAAGGCATAGTGATTGGTAGCGTTTGGGTATTCATGTGCAGCATAGATAGATGCGTTGGTTTGGGACAGTCGTGCTGCCATTTTGGCCAAAGCCAAGGGTAGGTACGGGTGGGTCCAAATTAACCAGGAGAATGACGGGTAGAACTTGACATGTGACTTATGATATTTTGGCCAAAGTCAAGGTCATAAGAGCATGGGGCAAAAATCCACATCGGGAGTTTCATAAGTACTGAAACTTGCTAGCGTTGCATACCATTTGGAGTGTGATAATTCTGGTAGGATTCCTTCGGTTTTATCACGCGATGATATTTGGATCCCGATCCTACTGTGAGTATATGCTACTCCTCGGGAAAACTCTCACTTAACGATCAATGCTATAAACCTAGTAGGTGCCTAGAAAGGTGTTAGCGGGGCTACGCCCACAGGGAAAAGAGGTTACTTAATTAAGGAACTTCGCGAAAGCGTTGGAAAACCTCCCTCGAAGTACCGACACTGGCCTGGCTGAACGGTTAAGCAAGTATTGTACGGTGAGAATGATCCCGGCTAATCCTTTTCTTTATGGTTTGAGAAGGGATTCGAGAGACAGTGGGAGCCATCCAGTTTAGACAAACTAAAAACCACTCTAAACTTGCAAGAGCATCATGCTAAAGTGTTTCTTTTCTCTCTCCTAATTGCAGCGACCATTCAAGATGACCGGACTTAAGTTACTATTAGATAAAAACATATTGACAGGGCCAAACTACAAAGATTGGCTCAGGAATGTCAAGATGGCTATCACTTATGACAAGCTGGGGTATATACTTACCACCAAAGCTCCCCCCGTCCCAGGTCCCACCTCCAGCGTCGCGGATGTAGAAATCCGTAAGACATGGGAGATAGATTGCGCGAGGGCCAAATGCCTCGTATTAGCCTCGATGGACAACGACCATCAGAGGAGGCACGAGAATATGGACCTAGAGTCCATATTTCTCCATACAAAAGAACTGTATGGAGAGCAGTCTCGTATCGCAAGATACGAAGTGTCGAAGAAGCTCTTTTCGGCAAGGTTGGCCGTCGGATCATCGGTAGCGGACCACGTGCTTAAGATGATCGGCTATATAGAGGAGCTCGCGGACCTTGGGACCACGTTGGAGAATGAACTCTATACTGATCTAATTCTCCAGTCCCTTCCTTCCACTTACGCCCAGTTCATTCTCAACTTCAACATGCAAGGAAAGGAGGTCGAACTGGCCGAACTTCTGAACATGTTGAGGACTGCTGAGGGCACCCTACAGAAGGGTAGGGAGACATCCACTTTGTTTGTAGGAGGATCTTCCTCTTCTAGGTCCAGGGCGAAAGCCAAGGGCAAGAAGAAGAAAGCCCCCGCCAAACCAAGAGGCGGTGTCGGTAAAGTGGATACGAAGGGAAAGGGTAAAGCAACAAAAGTAGCGGGGAAGCTGGTGGGTAAGGAAGAATGCTTCTATTGTCACAAAAGTGGTCACTGGAAACAAGATTGCAAGGCTTGGAAAGCCAGAACACAGGATTTGAAGCGAGTTGCAGCTTCAGCTTCAGGTGTGTATGTTATTGAAAACTGTCTATCTATAAACTCTACTTCCTGGGTATTGGATACCGGATCGGGATCTCATATCTGTAATTCTTTGCAGGCGTTGAGAAAGCGTAGAGTTTTGAAGGCAGGTGACATGACCCTCAGAGTTGCGAACGGTGCTAGCATGGATGCTGAGGCCGTGGGGGACTATCACCTGGGATTATCAGATGGACACTTTTTGGTTTTGCGTAGTTGTTATTATGTACCAAATGCAACCTGTAATATCATTTCTGTATCTTTATTATCTAAAGAAGGTTATGAATTTGCATTTGTAAGTAATGTAGTGAACATTCACCTTAATCAAGTGTTGATTGGGTCAGGTACATTGAACAACGGTATATACGTTTTAAACCAACCACAGGTTTTCAATATCCAGAATACACACAAAAGAAAGTCTCCAGAAATTAATAAAACTTTCTTATGGCATTGTAGACTGGGTCACATCAACGAGAGAAGATTGACTAAGTTACATACTGAAGGATATTTAGATTCGTTCGAATATCAATCATATGCAACTTGTCAATCCTGTCTCAAAGGAAAGATGACAAAGGCTCCGTTTTCTGGACACGGAGAAAGAGCGAGCGAGCTCTTGGGACTCGTACACAGCGACGTGTGCGGTCCAATGTCTACACATGCGCGAAGCGGTTTTTCTTACTTCATAACTTTTACGGATGATTTTTCAAAGTACGGTTATGTCTTCTTAATGAAACATAAATCCGAGGCTTTTGAAAAATTCCAGGAATATAAGAGTGAAGTAGAAAAACAGACCGGCAAAAGTATCAAGATCCTAAGATCGGATCGAGGAGGAGAATACTTAAGTGCCGAATTCCTGAATTACTTAAAAGAGAATGGAATTCTCTCTCAGCTTACTCCTCCATACACTCCGCAACATAACGGTGTATCGGAGAGACGGAACCGAACCCTATTGGATATGGTACGGTCCATGATGAGTAACGCTGAGTTACCGCGATCATTCTGGGGGTATGCGCTGGAAACAGCTGCATATCTTTTGAACCGTGTTCCCACTAAGACTGTGCCTACCACACCATATGAGTTATGGAGTGGGAAGAAACCCTATCTTAATCACATTAAGACATGGGGATGTCCAGCTTTTGTAAAAAAGCAGCATGCGGACAAGCTCGAGGCACGCTCAGTACAGTGCAAGTTTGTGGGATATCCAAAGAACTCCAAGGGATATTACTTCTATTGCGAAGAGGAACAAAAAGTCCTTGTTTCTCGTCATGCCCACTTTCTAGAACATCAGTTCATAGAAAAAGAAATGAGTGGGAGCGCAATAGAACTGGAAGAAATTCCAGAACCACAAACTATTACTGAAAGTTTAGTGGAACCAGAAAGTTCAAAAGAACAGGACATTCCTATGCCGCTCCGCAGGAGCAGTAGGCAGTCTCATCCGCCCGAGAGATACTACGGTTTTCTCATTGACGGGGATAGAGAAGAATGCATCCTAGATTGTGATGAGCCTACTAGCTTCCAGCAAGCCATTCAGAGCGTCGACTCGGTAAAATGGCTGGATGCAATGCGGACCGAGATGGAGTCCATGTACACCAACAAAGTATGGACGTTGGACATTGCTCCAGACGGGGTAAAACCCGTAGGATGCAAGTGGATCTTCAAAAGGAAGATTGGTGTAGATGGACAGGTTGAGACCTATAAAGCTAGACTGGTAGCAAAGGGTTTTCGTCAGCGACCTGGTTTGGACTATGACGAAACCTTTTCTCCAGTAGCTATGCTGAAATCCATTCGGATCCTTCTTGCCATTGCTGCTTTCCACGATTATGAGATTTGGCAGATGGACGTAAAGACAGCTTTTCTAAATGGTCATTTAGAAGAGTGTGTCTATATGGATCAGCCAGAGGGTTTCATTCAGGGTGGGAGCAGCGGAAAGGTGTGCAAGTTGCTCAAGTCCATTTATGGACTCAAGCAGGCATCGCGGAGTTGGAACATCTGTTTTGATGAGACGGTCAAAGAATTTGGCTTTATCAAAAATCCAGATGAACCATGCATCTATTGTAGATTTGTAGCGAGAACTGTAGTATTCCTCGTTTTATACGTGGATGACATTCTCTTAATAGGAAATGACATTCCTATGCTACAATCTGTCAAGGGGTTCTTGTCACACAGGTTCTCCATGAAAGACCTGGGTGATGCCTCCTACATTCTGGGTATCCGGATCTACCGTGACAGATCCAAGAGGATATTAGGACTCTCGCAGTCCAGGTACATCGACACCATACTGAAGAGATTCAGTATGGAAGATTCCAAGCGCGGTAATCTACCGGCTTGTCACGGGATCACCCTCTCAAAAGAGATGTCTCCCAAGACTGATTTGGAGAGGGATCGCATGTCTATTATACCCTACGCTTCTGCGGTAGGCTCTATAATGTATGCGATGTTATGTACCAGACCGGATGTGGCTTATGCACTGAGTGTGGTAAGCAGGTATCAGTCAAACCCAGGGGAGAAACATTGGATAGCAGTAAAGAACATTCTCAAGTACCTGAGAAGGACTAAGGAGATGTTCTTGGTGTATGGCGGAAAAGACCTGCAGATTGAGGCCTTTGCTGACTCCAGCTTCCAGAGTGACAAGGATGATTCCAAGTCCATGTCGGGTTTTGTCTTTACCCTCAATGGAGGGGCGGTGTGTTGGAAGAGCTCCAAACAGGAAACCGTTGCTGACTCGACTATGGAAGCGGAATACATCGCTGCATCTGATGCCGCAAAAGAAGCTGTCTGGATGAGGAAGTTCTTGAAAGAACTTCAGGTGGTTCCGTCCATTGTTGACCCAATACCTCTGTATTGCGACAACAACGGGGCTATAGCTTTAGCGAAGGAACCCAGGTCCCATCAGAAATCCAGACACATCTTAAGGCGGTATCACCTGATCAGGGAGATCGTGGATCGCCAGGAGATCGAGGTCCGGAGAGTTGCATCAGAGGATAACACAGCAGATCCATTCACCAAGGCCTTGCCCCAGACTCAGTTCGAGCGGCTGATCGAGATGATAGGTCTTCGATACGCCAGTACATGGCCTTAGTGCAAGTGGGAGATTGTTAGTGTATATGCCCTAGAGGCCATTACTGTATCATACTAGCTTGTATATTACTTAATGGAAGCTTGGGATATTCACAGTTGTATATACAATCTTGCTCGAAATGGTAGTATGCTACTTGGTTTGTCTCTGCTTTAATATGTGCATGTGTTTCTTTTAGCATATTGCTGGTATACATATTAGTAGAGCCCTTAGGATCTTTGCTTGATTACCAGCGTTGTGATGGCGCTCGCACTCGTGGGAGCTGGGTAATCTATAAGCACATCCTTATACAGGTCCCTGGTCGTTGGACTATCGAGACAGGGCATCGATACTCCGGAGTAGACTAGCGTATGCGCTTCTCATCCCAGTGTGGGAGACGGTCTGTCCCACAGCCGTTAGTACGTCGTACTTGGGATAGTATGCGGGTGCTCGTTAGGTTACGAGTACACTGGACAGGACTCGTCGGGAACTGTTGGTTGGTAATATACCTATCGTCAGTTATCAGTTCCCAGGTGACATGAGTACAGCTTAGTCCGCTGACTTGACACTGTCACTTCGCCTCGAGTGTGTTCCCACTGCACTTTGATTACTACCCTACCACGGCTCAAAGGAGCTGTGCAAACAGGTAGTTTTTGGGTGCAGTCCCGAAGCACTTGGAGGCAGTGACGGTTAGACAGGATTCGTCTCTCCCGGTATTGGGGGTTGACATCGCGCTGTGTCTAGGAGAGCCATTACACGAGTAGTCCCTGGCCAGGGCAAGCGAGATATACTGGTAGGTTTCCAGTGTTATCTCAGGGTGTTCTGGGCTACACTCCGACACGACTTGTACCGCTATTAGGGGACTGACGTTCACCGCCCCCCTAGGCCCGCCATGCGATGTATCAGACGAACAGACCGGACTGTACGGAGACTGTCACATACAGGCTCAGTAGGAGTGCAGATGGGGTTCACCTCGTCAGTCTTCTTATCGACATCTACCTGGGGACCGTTACGTACAGCTAGTGCCGCTTGCGGTCTGTGGTTAAACCCACTGCCAGCGTAGTGTCGAGTCTTTAGAGTCCCACACAGAGAGCTATTCGCCTTTAGGCAAAACGAGTAGAGGTCGCATGGTTTTGCGACAGGGTTCGTTCGCATCCGCGCACTTGTGCACGTTTGCTGTCCGGACAGTTTATACTAGCGGGCTTTGGTTTAAGCCGGATCCTAGTATATGATTTGAGATTGGTTTTTCTCATTGTGTTCATGTTCCTCGGATCACGAATGCGGGTGCGTATGCACGGTTGCTTGAGATTGAGGGAGAGGACCTTGTTTAGGGTTAATGACTATTGTCATTTTATTAACCCTATTGTTTTTGTATGTATTATTGTTAATTAATAATTAGCTTAATTATTGTGCATGGTTGTTGTTGTTGACACTTTGACTTTGTTGACTTGTTGACCAAGTTGACAATTTGACCATGATCATTTCATTTGGAAGATGCTCCTTGATTCTTGCAATTTGCATTAATAATGAAATGATAATGGTCACCTCTTGATTAAACCATGACAATTTTCTTGCTAATTAATTAATTAAGATAACTCACACATATTAGTGAGAATGGCTCACTATTTTCTCATTCTCTCATTTCTTTTCTCTCTCTTGCTCATCCTCTCCCTCAAGCTCTCTCCCTCTCATGTGTTGAGAAACAAATAGCTTGAGAAAAACCCTCTCTTGATCTTCTCTACTCACTTCTAGGGTTCAAGTCTTAGCATTTCTTGCACTCTAGTTACTCCTAGCTTGGAGTTGAAGCTAAAGGTGGTGGCTTTCGGGTGGATCCTTCTTTGACGGGAGAAGACAAGCAAGGTGATCCTTTTCTACCATACCTAGGAGCAAGGAGAGAAGGACTAAAGACCAAAGGTATAACCTTTCTACAACTTTGTTAGTTGTTAGTTTACTTTAGCTAGTTTTAGTTTAGCAAAGATCCTCACAAGCATAGCCCATGTTGCCTAAGTCATTAAAAATCCGATTTTTATTATGTTTTCCGCCTCCCGTAAGCACCGGGATGGGCAACACGGACTTACAGAATACGTGCGCGCTTGTCAGGCGCATTACAGATTCCCCCTGCCTAGGGTAGGCTGGGGTTTATTATTTGTGGGGATCCGAATCTCCGACAGCCGCGGACTAAGATGCCGTTAATTACCCCTCGTATTTGGAGCGAAGGAACCTCCGATTAACGCGTTAAACCGGTCATGCGAACTCAATGAGCAGTATCTTGTTTTGAAGGGGTTTTGGAAATATCGGGGGGCCCTGCAGAGTTTTTACTGGGGTTCCGCTACCCGGATAGCGGGCTGGGGGTCAAGGGGGCTAGCAATCCCCTTGCGGGGTGCGGGGCAGCGCCCCGTTAAAAAAATTTTCTAACGGAAGACAGTTTCGTGGAGTCTGTGTGTGTTTTCTTTCCCCCCCTTTTTTTTAAAAGTGGAGTTTAATTTCAAAAGGAATTTTTTTGTGGAGTTAAACTCCAAAGAATTTTAGATGGAGTTAAACTCCTTAAAGAATTTTATGCGGAGTTAAACTCCCAAAGCAGAACTTTATTGTGGAGTTAAACTCCAAAGAATTTTTTTTTAAAAAAAAGGTTTAAACTCCAGATGGGATTTTGTTGGGGAGTGCACGTAAAACGAGGGGGGAAGAAAACAAAATGGCGTCTAAAGGACTCGCATGGCAGGTGGGCGCTTTAATGCCCGGGGTCACGTGCGCGCACGTGACCGATGGGCACTTTGGCGCCCCCAGGGTTACGTGGGCACACGTGACCGAAGGGGGCCTTGACGCCCCGGGGTCACATGCGCATACGTGACCGATGAGCGGCTTGGCTCCCCCCGGGGTCACATGGGCAGACGTGACCGATGGGCGCCTTGGCGCCCCGGGGGTCACGTGCGCACACGTGACCGATGGGCACCCTGGGGTCACGTGCGCACACGTGACCGATGGGCGCCCCGGGGTCACGTGGGAACACGTGACCGCGGGAAAAACCCACGGAAAGGGAGGCCTAGCCCTTAGGCTGGGGAGTTGAACTCCCAAGGGGATTTTTGGAGTTGAACTCCTAACAGAAACAAATTTATGGAGTTAAACTCCAACAGAAATTAATTTATGGAGTTAAACTCCAGCAAATTTAGAAAGGTGTTAAACTCCTAGGGATTTATTGCTCTTCTTTTGAGCCTTGGGTCTGTCCAAAGTTAGATTTTTGGAGATGGGTCTCCTTCTTCTTGCTCTTGACCGGCGGGATCGTGGAGAAAAGGGGATGAGCCTTAAAAGCCTCCCCTTTTCGAGATCTGATTGGAGATCCGAGCTCCCCTTCGCAGGTTTTGTGGTGGAAATCTATTTATTTTGAGAAAAGGAAGTGTTAAACTCTTGATTTAATTCAGAAGAAAAAAGAAGGTTTTAGAACCTTGAGAAAGGAGAAAGAGGCAGATCTGGATTCTTTTTTTTGGAGAGATAAAAAAGTTGTTGAGATATTTCATTGTCTTTGCCTTTATAGGCTATACACTTTACACATAGCCCCTTGGGCTTCCCAAAATGGCATTTTGCCTATCCCATGGCTCATGTGTCATTTCTTTTTGCACATAAGCCATGGGCTTTACAAAAATTTGGCTTTATGCCTATTTTTCTTACATTTATCCATAAAAATGAAATAAAAGAAATACAACAAATTGTTTATTACAAAAATTTTATCTTGGCGTGGGGGGAGGCCGGCCGCTTCATGTTCGGGCTCGACCCGGGGATGGGCCCACTTGGCTTGGGGTTGACTTGGATTTTGACTTGGTCAACCGGGGTGTAAATTTTTACCCCAACAAATTACCCCCATCAATAAATGCACACCACATATGTGGGTCGTGTGCATGAAATTGATGGATCTTATTTTACTTGGAGGCGACCAGATTTGGTTCCCGCTTTTTGCGAAGCTGGCACTGCCCTTTTTATGACATGGACGGTCATTGCTTGACATGTCTCCGAGACGGAATGTCCGTGATAGACGTTTCCCTGGCCCGGAGCGATCTGGTTCCCGCTTTGTAGAAATCCTGCGCCGCCCTTTTTGCGACTTGGATGGTCGATGCAGCCCTTTTTGCGACGTGGACGGTCGGTGCTGCCATTTTAGCGACGTGGACGGTCGGTGCTGCTCTTTTTGCGACGTGGACGGTCGGTGCTGCCATTTTAGCGACGTGGACGGTCGGTGCTGCCCTTTTTGCGACGGGGACGGTCGATGCTGCCCTTTTTGCGACTTGGATGGTCGGTGCTGCCCTTTTAGCGAAGTGGACGGTCGGTACTGCCCTTTTTGCGACGTGGACGGTCGATGCTGCCATTTTAGCGACGTGGACGGTCGGTGCTGCCCTTTTAGCGACATGGACGGTCGGTGCTGCCCTTTTTGCGACGTGGACGGTCGGTGCTACCCTTTTTGCGACGTGGACGGTCGATGCTGCCCTTTTAGTGACGTGGACGGTCCATGCTGCCCTTTTAGCAACGTGGACGGTCGATGCTTCCATTTTAGCTACGTGGACGGTCGATGCTCTACGTGTCTCCGAGACGGAGTGTCCGTGGTAGACTTTTCCCTAGTCCGGAGTGATCTGGTTCCTGCCTTGTAGGAATCCTGCGCTGCCCTTTTTACGACATGGACGGTCAATGCTTGATTTGACTTTCTCTGCTTCTTGCAGTGTCAGGGGTGATATTGACTTGCTCCGCTTCTTGCGGTGTCGAGATTGGATTCTGACTTGCTCCGCTTTCTGCGGTGTCGGAGTTGAAGTTGAGTTGTTGATTGTGATTTGGATTGACATCAGCATCGCCATACTGGAATATGGTACCAGGAGCGAATCATCATTTGCTATGAGAGGATTTGGGGATTGGTTTTGGTTTGGCATCAGCATCGCTGTACTGGAATATGGTACCAGGAGCGAATCATTATTTGCCATGAGGAGATTTCCCTCGTTCTTAGTTTAACGACTTAGGGGTCATCTGTTCCCAGTTTAACGACTTAGGGGGTCATCTGTTCCCAGTTTAAAGACTTAGGGGTCTATTGGATTGGAGTTTAGGAGTTTGGGGTTAGGACAGGCATCAGCGTTGCTAACACTGAAGCACACGTGCCAGGAGCAATTCATCATTTGCCTATTCCTGTTGGGGGAGCGATGGCTTAGGAGACAGGTTTAGGTCCCTATTGCCTAAGGCTTTTCAATTTTATGGGCCGTGAGGGTCCCCTAAAAGCATTTTCTCCCTACGAGTCGTAAGGATCCCGCAGGTATATTTTCTCCTTAGGAGTCGTGAGGACTCGTAAGCGTGTTCTTCCTTTATGAGTCGTAGGGATCCCACAAAGGTTTGTTCTCCTCATGTATCGTAAGGATACATAAGTGGGTCTTCTCAATGGGGCATCATTCCAAAGGCGGAGACCAGCCGCGTAATTGGTGATTGTGGTGGGGCATGGGTATGACGAGAATTATTTGAGCCCGTGGATTGTATACGGCAGTCAACTTGGGGACTGGCCGTAGGGCTGGCGAATTTTGAGAAATTGGATTTTGGTTGGCGTCTGCATCGCTACACTGCAATATGGTACCAGGAGCGACTCATCATTCGCCGTTTGGGGACTTGGAATTTGGACATTGTTTGGCATCAGCATTGCTTCACTGGAATAATGCCAGGAGCAACTCATCATTTGCCTTGGGAGGACTTGGGATTTGGGTTTTTCGCCGGCATCAGCACCGCTAACACTGAAGCGAAATGCCAGGAGCGACTCATCATTTGCCGTTGCCCGTTGGGGAAGGATGGCTTAGGAGACAGGTTAGGGTCCCTATCACCTAAGGCTTTTCAATTTTATGGGCCGTGAGGGTCCCATAAAGCATTTTGTCCCTACGAGTCGTAAGGTTCCCGCAGGTGTATTTTCTCCTTAAGAATCGTGAGGATTCCTAAGTGTGTTGCTCCTTTGTGAGTCGTAAGGATCTCACGCAGGGTTTTCTCCTCATAAGGTCGAGAGGACTTTGCGAGTGTATTTCATCTTTTTTCACGAGTTTGCGCCTTTTCGGGTTTTCACAGACCCGCCGGTAGTCCTGCTGTTTTTACTCATGGAGCCCTTTCGGGTTTTCATCCGTGCCCGTTTTTCTTGTGGACATACCGTTTATTATTATTTTTTTTATTTCTTTTATTTTTCTTTTCTTCTTTTTTTTTTCTTTTTCTCTTTTTTTTTGCCGCTGGTGGGACTTAAAATGTAGTCTCACCGGCAGGATTTGGGAGAGATAGGGGTCATTTACGCCCGTGGATTGTATACGGTTTTGCAGGATGTATGATCCAGACCGTAGGGCTGATGTGCTCAATTCGCCTGCGACTTGGAGCATTCACGTATAGTATTTCTTGAGATATTGGCCATTGATGGGTGGCATGGGCCTTTCTCCCTCGGCGCTTATTAGTTGGTAGGATCCTCCGTCAAACACTTTCTCGATGACATATGGTCCTTCCCAGTTTGGCTCGAATTTTCCCTTGGCATGTCGATTGGGGATGATCGGTCTTTTGAGGACCAACACCAATTCACCTTTCTTGAAAGCGCGCAGACGGGTTATCTTGTCATAGGCCCATGACATTTGGGCTAGGTATAGCTCCAGACTTTGCTGCACCGCGAGCCTCTTTTCTTCGAGGGCATCGAGTTCCTCAAGTCGAAGGAGCACGTTTTCCTCCTCCGTCAACTCATGCTGAACGGCCATTCTTAAGCTTAGAACTTCGACTTCGAGGGGGAGGACCGCCTCCACTCCGAAGAGCAATGAGTATGGAGTGGACTGAGTTGGAGTACGGTGCGTGGTACGATATGCCCAAAGCGCCTCGTGAAGCTTGAGATTCCAGTCCCTCTTGTTGGCTGAAGCATTTTTCCTCAGGAGCTTGCATAGAGTCTTATTGAAGGCTTCGGCGAGCCCATTGGCTCTTGGATTATAGATGGAGGAATATCTCCAGTCTATCTTGTGCTGAGTAGCGAACCTTGAGATATTGATGTTGGAGATAGTGCCCTCAGAGTCAATTATTAGGTCACAGGTACGTGATTGTAATGATTGAGGGAGGACCTATCCCGGTAGGACAGTCTTACTCGAGATGATAGTATGCTATCTGGTTTACCTTTATCATCGTGTACTGTTTTAAGTGACATGACACGTCGCTATTACACGTTGATAGAGCCCCTAGGATTCTTGCTTGACCACCAGCAGTATGAGGGCGATCATATAAGTGGGAGCTGGGGGTCTACAAGCATATCCTTAAAAGGTCCCTAGTCGTGGGAGTTTCGAGACCGGGCATCGATACTCCATTAGTAGACTAGTGTATACAGTCGAGACCCCGACGAGGGGCGGTGGCCGGTCTCACAAGCCACTGGTGTCAGTTGGATCACCTAAGATGTATGCAGGTGCTCATTGGGTTATGAGTACACCGGACAGGACTCGCCGGGAACATGCTAGTTGGTCATATACCAGACGTCAGATGGCAGTTCCCTGGTGACATGTGTGCAGGTTAGTTCATCGACCTGGGGATCGTCATTTGTCTCGTGTGAGTTCCCACTGTACTTTGATTACTACCCTACCACGGCTCAAAGGAGTCGTGCAAACAGGTTTTAGTTGGGTACAGTCCCGAGCCACATGGAGGCAGTGAGTGTATCTTCAGGGGTTCGTCTCTCCCGGTATTGGGGGTGAGGTCGTGCTGTGTCTAGGAGAGCCATTACACAAAGTCCTTGGCCAAGGCAAGGAGATTTACTGGTAGGTATTCCAGTAGTATCTCAGGGTGTTCTGGGCTACACTCCGACACGACTTGTACCGCTTTTGGGGGTCTGACTTTTACCAACCCCCTAGGCCCGCCATGCGATACTCATAGACGAACGGACCGGACTGCACGGATATTGTCACTGACAGGCTCAGTAGGGTGTCAGGATGAGTTCGCTCATCGACGTCCCTTTTAGTCAATAGCTGGTGGCCCGTTACGTATTGGCTTATACCTCTAACGGGCTAGTGGTTAAATCCACAGCCATTGTATTGACGAGTCTTTAGAGTCCCCCACACTTTCAGTTACTCAGCTTTCGGGCGAAACGCTGTAGAGGCCGTATGGAGATATGGCAGGGTTCGATCAGAAACGTGCGGTATTGCACAGATCGTGATCGGACAGTTTTTACCAGCCGGCTTTGGCTTAAGCCGGATCTTAGTATTTGATAGTGTAGTTTTGTCTCTTTACATTTGTATTTCGGTCGAAATACAAATGCGGGTGTGTATGCACTGTTTCGGGGTTTTCCTGTAATTTATTACGGGACCAGTTTTCTGGGGTTGCCAGTTTGCATTCCGTTCCGGCCGGTTTTCTCTTTTTCCTTCCCGGTCGGACTTTTCGTTGGAGGGTGTTAATTGCAAGTTTGCAATTAACATTTTGTTGAGGGGGTTTCTTGCAAAAGGATTAATTTAATTTGATTGCATTTTTTTTGGCTCCATGTTGCATTTATTTGACTTGATTGAGTATGGCTATTGCATATGGGCCGGCACTGTTTGGGATTTGAGATTGGCCGGCCACTGTTGCTGTTTACAAGCATGGGGTGAGGCATTAATTAATGTTGAGGCTACTTTGTGCTTTTGAGTGTGCAGTGAAGGAATTATTATTGCCTTGGGTTTTAATTCCTACACACATCTTTTTTAGAGAGATAGCTTCATTCATTCCTTTTAGAGTGCATGCTTCCCATATCTTTTTCCAGTGAGCTCAAAAGTTTCTTGGCCGAGCTCCTTTTGTTTTTGGGTGCTCCATTCTTCATTAAGCATCCATGGAAATTCTTGTCCATAAATTCCTCCACAAATGGCAACCTTATAAACCCCAAAGAGACAACTATACTGTACATCCTACAGCAAATCTTGGACGCGTCGATTCGCCAGCTTCGCGCCCGAGTTGCCTCGGTATTGAGGTGGGAGCCCGTAAAAGATGTAGGCGACGTGGTGCCCTTCCGGCGAGGAGATGGAGACCGGACATTCCGCGAGAAATCGGGACGACGACGAGAAGACCGGAGGACTCGGATCACTCGGTATATCTCTAACCCGTCTTGTAGTTAGCTTAGACTTGTTAATGGTTACGATCCGGAGTTTAGTGCGCGGTGGTGCCGGTTTGCAAAGTCCGCAAAAATTAAAGTTTTTCACCGCTTCCGCATTTGGCCGTCGGGTTGACGGCCGGGGCGCCGCCGTGCACTTACAGTGGTATCAGAGCCTCCCCATTAACTTAGTCTAGCTTTGTGTAATGTGTTTTTTAGTTCAGATCGATCGAAATGTCCAAAAACCCGTATTTGCCCACATCAGTTTTCTGTTGGAAATTTTTGGTGTCTAAAAATTTTTCAGGTTGTAAAATATTGATGTACGAGAAAATATAAGAGATCTGTAAAAATTCGACGATGTAACGCTACAGTGTGACCGCGGAACCGCCGCGGAAACCCCATACTTGCCGCCCTTCCGCGGTGCACTGTGCACGTCACATCACCAAATTTTTACAGATGCCTTCTGGGTTTATTTCAGGGGTTTTGGAACATTAAAATTGGGCCCATATTTTCTGTAACTGCTACAGTTTTGTTTTGGGGCCCACTTGTTAATATTCGATCGGTCGGATATTTTAAACACATTTTTCACAGTATTTACATTATATCTGCGACCGTGAATGTCACTCGATCGGTAAATCCGGTCTAACTGCTATAGCCCGGTTAGACGGATTTGCGAACGCGACTTTCACGTTGATGTTCTATGTATTTGCTGTGATGTTGCGGATCGGTCGTGGGGGATAGCCAGGATGCAATGCTAGTACAGTTGTGGTAGTATTATGTACATTTGATATTGCGGGGCGAGCGTCCGACATGTGGACTGCCGTCACTGCCAGTTTGTATTATTATTTTGGGGCATGACCTGGTTGCGGTCGATGTACCCGGTGTATGTATATTTTACTTTCTGTACTAGGATTGCCCCGCGGAGGGGTGCACGGATAGCCGGGTTCTAGAAGGCAACAAGCCCGCATCTCATGGCATTGGGATGGAGGGGGCTTCACTCTAGGATTGGCGGGCTATTCGCCGCACTCGTAGGGGGTACAGGTTTGACCCAGGAGGGGTGCCCAAGTTACCGGATTCCGTGAAGTGCTGGGTGGTCCATTCACGGTGCTGAAGGGGGCTGCCTCGCTTCAGGTTTTGGCGGGTGACTTGCCGCGCCCGTAGGGGTCTAGGATTTCATTGCACAGGCTATCCACACGACCAGGGGAACGTCGGGTTTCAGTAGTGGCTCTGTGAAACCCGGGGATCCCAGATATCTGTATTGTTCTGTGATGCTGTACATTATCTGTGATGTTGCATTTTATTCACGCCTTGAGCGAAATACTATATATTGGTATATATATTAGTAGATGTTGTATATGTTTTTCATCCGCGCTAGTCCAGTCCCCGCTCTGCCGTTAGTTAGCTAACCTAACGGGTGATGACGGGACCCAGTGGCGAATGCGGATGGCATATACGTACGTCAGTATATTTTCGTTCTTTGTGGTGTGATCAATTGATGGGACTGCGTTGATTCGGATCAATGCAAGTTAAAACAAACCTATTCTGATGTTGTTGGAACACTTTTCAAAAAGCTGTTATTTCAAGGACGTTCACTTTTGTTTTGCATCGCGGTATTCATTTAGAATATCCTGCTCCTCAGTCGACGAGGCAAGGGCCGAGATCCCTTCACCGGGAGTGACCCCTTGGACAATAAGTTTGCGTCAGGGCATTAACTTCACTATAGCCGATTACTTTTGCTTTGCACCGTGGTATTCAGTTGGAATATCCTGCACCTCATTCTACGGGGAAAGAGCCGAGATCCCTTCACCGGGAGTGACCTCTTTAGTAAAGGTTTTCGTCACTATATTTTCTAAAAAGCTATCCGTTCCTTCAACGATATCAAGTTCATTACGTTAAAGGTTTTCGCCAGAAACCATTCGTAGCCCTCCGTCGTTTCATATGGGTGGTCAATAGTATTCAAGCTGTGTATGTTGGCCAAAGTCAAGGCACAGTGATTGGTAGCTATTGGGGTATTCATATGCAGCATAGATAGATGCGTTGGTTTGGGACAGTCGTGCTGCCATTTTGGCCAAAGTCAAGGGTATGTACGGGTGGACTCAAATTAACCTGGAGAATGACGGGTAGAACTTGACATGTGACTTATGATATGTTGGCCAAAGTCAAGGTCATAAGAGCATGGGGCAGAAATCACATCGGGAGTTTCAAAAGTACTGAAACTTGCCAGATATGCGCATACCTTCTGGAGTGTGATACCGTGAGCGGATTCCGTCACGTTATCATGCGATGATAGTTGGATCCCGATTCCCACTGATGAGTTAGTTTACTCCTCGGGTGACCCCGACTAATTCTTCTTTTAGGTTTGGAGAAGAATTTGAGGTACAGTGGGAGGTTTCCAGATTAGATAAATTGGTGACCATTCTGATCTAGGTTAGAGTGCACGCTGAGTGTTTCTTTTCTCTCTCTCTTTGGCAGCGACCATTGACCCGACCCTAAGACTTTGACTCAGTGACCAAGTTGACCGAACCTTCTTAAACACCGGCTTTTGGATTGTCAGAGTTGCAAACCTCATTGCCACTCCTACTTTTACCCTTTTCTCCAGGACACCCCGTTTTACTACGAACGTCCACTTCCATTGGACAAAACCATCGTATGGTTAGATACGAACTCGAAAGAATTTATTCGAGGATGGTTTCCGGTTCTGGAGAAAACGGATAGGATTATTCAGTTGTCTTTTCCTTTTACCCTCTCTCAGGTTACGAGTACTCCTTGGTTTAGGGGTAGTACACCTATTACGCAAATTGGATTGTCTTCTTCCAAACCTTAGGCTGGTGCCGACCGGTAGGGAATGAAGAAAACCAATTAGCATAACGATGGTGTGCAGAAGGTATTAAGTTCAGACAAAGCAAGGGATTAGTAAGAGGGCAAAGTAAATTGCGACAGATATTCACGACCAAACCAAATATTTCGTTACCACTCCCACGTCACCTTTGTATTTCTCCAGGACACTCCGTATCACTACGAAGATCCACAGTTTATTTGGATACTCCATCGTATGGTTATATACGAACTCGAATGGAACTGGTTCCAGTTCGGGGATGGATTCTGGTTCAGGAGAAATAGGAATAAGGTTTATTCGGGTGTCTTTTATCTTCACCTTCTCTCGCATTGCGAGTGTTCCTAGGATTAGGACAGTACACCCATTATGCTTATTGGATAGTCTTCTTCCAAACCATAGGCTGGTACCGAACGGTAGGGAAGGAAGAAAACCATTTGGCCTAAAGGGGTGTGCAGAAGGTAATGACTAAAGACATATGAAGGGATGTGGAGAGATGGCAATGAATTATACGGTTGTAGTTGTGAATCTGGATAATGGAAGAGGCATTACTATGAATACCGGGATACCCCACGAAACATTTCAATGTTTCAGTTTCACTGTGTACAGTTAAAGGAAAACTGATTTCCCGATTAGATACTTACTCCAGGGTATGTATTTACCAGGTACGATTCTCACATCTGTATGGTTTTACAGATGATGAGTGGGAGTAAGTTATTGGGAATTGGGTGATCATTCTCATTATATCGGGATTCGTTGTAATCGGTGATATTTGAGGAAATCACCTGGGCTGTTTGCCAGTCGGCAAATATTTGGTTTTGAATATCCGCAGTTATGCACCAATTTCAAATTGATATATCTGTACGTCTATCTTCATAGAGTGAGATATACCTTTTTGAAATTATGTCTGTAACATCTACCTATATCAGTGGATGGTTAGGTAAGGAGCATTAAACAGCGGTGTAATTCTTCTTAACCATAAGTACAGTTTTCAACCTACGACACACAGTGAATGAGTTATCAGACTCAAGGGACTTGTACAGAGTATTGTATGTTGTCCAGGGTCCATCAGGACAGAGGGGTTGGTCCTCGTACTATATTCGGTTTACTTATGACTTCTCTAGTTTTTAGACAGGTGTTTCGTGGAAACACAGGGTCCGAATTTAGAGGAGTTATAGGTATTTGAATAGAGTAGAGAACCAGGTGTAGCAAGTATCGGGATTCTTCAAAGAAATCGAAGATGTAGATACTTGTGTATGGTATTCAGTTGATAGTGATGATAAAGAGATCTTGCTTCTCTTTCAGGTTACTCATAATTGGAAGTATTCCTAAGTTGAGTAACGCTGATCGGCCTCCTTCCATTTAGTTGACATGCGCTGGGGACAGCTGCATGATTTGAATCTGGTTCAATTAAATCAGTGCCTCTGTTTCTATATTGGATATAGAACAGTTCATATCTTAACGATGTTAAGGTACGGGGAGTTGTCCGGTTTATGATTAAAACCAGACACTGGACAACTCAAGGCACGTTTCTGTAATGGCTGTTTGTGGGTTGACCCAGGCTATGACGCGGGTTGACTTTCTACCATCTGGATGAACAATAGCAATATTGTTCTAGACTCGCCACAGTTTTATTAAAAATGGATTTTTTCAGAAAACAGTAGTGGGAGTATGGTAGAACTGGAAGTAATTCCAGAACCACAAACGATTACTGAAGATTTGATAAGGAACCTAAAGATTCAATCTGGATTGACATTCCATTGGCCACTCCGCAGATAAGGTGGGTAACTTCAGGCACCCGAGAGGTACTACGGTAGCCTCAAGGACGGTGACAGGGAAGTTCTTGTTTACCCACAATTACCATTGCTGTTGTTCCAGGCTGCGAAACCAGGCGGGAGGATGAGTATAGCGTCGTTCTAAACTAGTTTTAGAAGTGTACGTCTATATGACTCTGCCAGAGGGTTGTCGTAGTCAGTGGGAGCAGCGGAAGCATTGGTGGACAGGTTGCTTATGTCTATTTATAGACTAGAGCAGATGTAGCGGAGATAGATCATCTATTTCTGACGTGACAGTCGTGGGTTTGACTTCATCAAAATAGGGGATGGATCAGTTAAGAAGGTAGTAGGGTGTGGTATCATGGTGTTTGGATGACATACACAGAGTAGGAAAGGAAACTCCTACACTACGATCGGTTATACTTTGGTCGTCACACAGTGTTTTCTCCACACAGGACTTGGATATTATATCAGACATTCTGGATACTAGATCTATGGTTTTAGATCTAGATTTGGGTGGTTTCCCAATCTGGGTACTTAGACAGCATTCTATGAGTATTTAGGATGGACGACTCCATGCACGGTAGTGTACCTGCAGCAGATGGAGTCACCCTCTCTAAAGATTTCTTACAGACTAAAGGGGAGAGGGATGTGCATGATTGGCAGATCACTTGCTCAGGCAATTGAGTCAATCATGAGATGTCAAGTACCACACCAGATGTTGTTCTTGCACTAGATGCAATAAGTTGACATTAATCCAATCCTGGAGAAACAGTCGGAAGAAGTTTTAGAACATAAGTAGATGTTCTAGGGATATGATAACGACAGCCTTATTCAGGAGACAGTTATCATTCCAGGCTTCCGAGGTGACTTGGACGACAAGGAGGTTGTCAGAGTTATAGTTTTCCCTCTGACGAAGGGCAGTATTTTGGACAGGTGATCCAAGGCAATACTGAGGGAGGCATGGCGCGCAGGATACTGATTAAGTTCAGTTGACGATACAGTCTAAGAAGTTTGGATTTGGAGTTCATTTATGAGCTAGGTCCCATCAGACATCCAGACACGTTCTAAGACATGTATTGCTCATTTCGGGAGATGGCTTTCTCCGCGAACTTGAGATATAGAGAGACATAGAAAGAAACAACTAAGCGGATCCACTCACTGAGGCTATTTCTCGAACGCAATAGTTTCGCAAACGAGCTTTGTGAGACTGACTAGTAGAGGAGTTGGATGTTCGGTATCACACGGGCTGTGAGTATGCGACATCGCAATAATTAGCCTTGAGTGCAAGTGGGAGATTGTTGGAGATAGTGCCCTCAGAGTCAATTATTAGGTCACAGGTACGTGATTGTAATGATTGAGGGAGGACCTATCCCGGTAGGACAGTCTTACTCGAGATGATAGTATGCTATCTGGTTTACCTTTATCATCGTGTACTGTTTTAAGTGACATGACACGTCGCTATTACACGTTGATAGAGCCCCTAGGATTCTTGCTTGACCACCAGCAGTATGAGGGCGATCATATAAGTGGGAGCTGGGGGTCTACAAGCATATCCTTAAAAGGTCCCTAGTCGTGGGAGTTTCGAGACCGGGCATCGATACTCCATTAGTAGACTAGTGTATACAGTCGAGACCCCGACGAGGGGCGGTGGCCGGTCTCACAAGCCACTGGTGTCAGTTGGATCACCTAAGATGTATGCAGGTGCTCATTGGGTTATGAGTACACCGGACAGGACTCGCCGGGAACATGCTAGTTGGTCATATACCAGACGTCAGATGGCAGTTCCCTGGTGACATGTGTGCAGGTTAGTTCATCGACCTGGGGATCGTCATTTGTCTCGTGTGAGTTCCCACTGTACTTTGATTACTACCCTACCACGGCTCAAAGGAGTCGTGCAAACAGGTTTTAGTTGGGTACAGTCCCGAGCCACATGGAGGCAGTGAGTGTATCTTCAGGGGTTCGTCTCTCCCGGTATTGGGGGTGAGGTCGTGCTGTGTCTAGGAGAGCCATTACACAAAGTCCTTGGCCAAGGCAAGGAGATTTACTGGTAGGTATTCCAGTAGTATCTCAGGGTGTTCTGGGCTACACTCCGACACGACTTGTACCGCTTTTGGGGGTCTGACTTTTACCAACCCCCTAGGCCCGCCATGCGATACTCATAGACGAACGGACCGGACTGCACGGATATTGTCACTGACAGGCTCAGTAGGGTGTCAGGATGAGTTCGCTCATCGACGTCCCTTTTAGTCAATAGCTGGTGGCCCGTTACGTATTGGCTTATACCTCTAACGGGCTAGTGGTTAAATCCACAGCCATTGTATTGACGAGTCTTTAGAGTCCCCCACACTTTCAGTTACTCAGCTTTCGGGCGAAACGCTGTAGAGGCCGTATGGAGATATGGCAGGGTTCGATCAGAAACGTGCGGTATTGCACAGATCGTGATCGGACAGTTTTTACCAGCCGGCTTTGGCTTAAGCCGGATCTTAGTATTTGATAGTGTAGTTTTGTCTCTTTACATTTGTATTTCGGTCGAAATACAAATGCGGGTGTGTATGCACTGTTTCGGGGTTTTCCTGTAATTTATTACGGGACCAGTTTTCTGGGGTTGCCAGTTTGCATTCCGTTCCGGCCGGTTTTCTCTTTTTCCTTCCCGGTCGGACTTTTCGTTGGAGGGTGTTAATTGCAAGTTTGCAATTAACATTTTGTTGAGGGGGTTTCTTGCAAAAGGATTAATTTAATTTGATTGCATTTTTTTTGGCTCCATGTTGCATTTATTTGACTTGATTGAGTATGGCTATTGCATATGGGCCGGCACTGTTTGGGATTTGAGATTGGCCGGCCACTGTTGCTGTTTACAAGCATGGGGTGAGGCATTAATTAATGTTGAGGCTACTTTGTGCTTTTGAGTGTGCAGTGAAGGAATTATTATTGCCTTGGGTTTTAATTCCTACACACATCTTTTTTAGAGAGATAGCTTCATTCATTCCTTTTAGAGTGCATGCTTCCCATATCTTTTTCCAGTGAGCTCAAAAGTTTCTTGGCCGAGCTCCTTTTGTTTTTGGGTGCTCCATTCTTCATTAAGCATCCATGGAAATTCTTGTCCATAAATTCCTCCACAAATGGCAACCTTATAAACCCCAAAGAGACAACTATACTATACATCCTACAGCAAATCTTGGACGCGTCGATTCGCCAGCTTCGCGCCCGAGTTGCCTCGGTATTGAGGTGGGAGCCCGTAAAAGATGTAGGCGACGTGGTGCCCTTCCGGCGAGGAGATGGAGACCGGACATTCCGCGAGAAATCGGGACGACGACGAGAAGACCGGAGGACTCGGATCACTCGGTATATCTCTAACCCGTCTTGTAGTTAGCTTAGACTTGTTAATGGTTACGATCCGGAGTTTAGTGCGCGGTGGTGCCGGTTTGCAAAGTCCGCAAAAATTAAAGTTTTTCACCGCTTCCGCATTTGGCCGTCGGGTTGACGGCCGGGGCACCGCCGTGCACTTACAATTGAAGCTCTTGAAAGAAAGCCCGTTGTCAGAAATGATTCTTCTTGGTGTACCGAAGCGGTATAGAATATTATGCTGGAAGAATGTCAGAATATCTTTTGTCTTGACTTCTTTTAGAGGGACAGCTTCAGCCCATCTGGAGAAGTAGTCTATCGCGGCCAGTATGAACCGGTGGACTTTGGATGACGGAGGATCAATTGGGCCAACAATGTCGGTGCCCCAGACTTCGAAGGGCCACGACGCCACCGTAGGATGCAACGGATTGGGATGCTTATGAATGAAATCACCATGGATTTGGCAGATCTGACATTTCTTTGCATGCTCTCCGCAATCCCGTATCATGGTGGGCCAGTAATACCCAAGCCGTTTGATTTGAAGTCGCATCTTGGGGCCAGATTGGTGAGCACCGCAAACGCCCGAGTGAACATCTTTCATGACCTTTTGGGCTTCGGCCAATGACAAACACCTGAGCCAGAGTTGGTCATATGACCTGCGGTATAATGTATCATTTACAAACACGTATCGGAGAGCTCTTTTCTTCAGCTGAATCCTCACATATTTTTCTTCGGGAAGCTTGTCGTATCGGAGGTACTCTATAAAGGGTTCTCTCCAATCGGGCTCGTCTTGGATGATCGAAGCTTCTTCGGCAGGACTGCTCTCCTGTTCCGCGCTTTCCTCTTCTCTTAGAGAGACTGGGGGTAGAATTTGTCGGCTCCTGACTGTGATCAGAATTTCTTCCATGTCAGGATCAGCCAGCTCCTTGGCTAGGCGAGCGAGTATATCGGCTTTTCCGTTCAATGCTCTAGGGACTCTTGTTAATTCAATATGAATGAACCGTTTCATGAGTTCCACCACCCGGCTTCTGTACCGAGCTAACTCAGGTTTGTATATCTTATAGTTGCCGCTTACTTGGTTGACGACAAGCTGGGAGTCACCGTAAACCCGTAGCCGAAGGATTTCTATTTCTATGGCGAGCTCCAAACCAGCTATCAGAGCTTCATACTCGGCCTCATTGTTTGTGCGAGGCTCGGTGAGAGCAAAAGAGCGCCGTAGGGTTCCCATTGATGGCATGATGAACACCAATCCTATCCCGGCCTTTATCTCTGGGACGCTTGATTTACTGGAGGTCCTTATTGATGAGGCTCCATCGAAGTGGAGCTCCCAACATGGCTCATCTTCCTCGAGGTGCAGCACTTGTTCGTCGGGTAACTCACAATTTAGCGGCGACCCTTCTGGTATGGGATGAGCAGCGAGAAAGTCTGCAAGAGCTTGCCCTTTTACTGCTTTCTGAGGAGTATAAACTATGTCAAACTCAAGTAGCATGACAGCCCATCTTGCCATTCTGCCGGCTAGGCTTGCTTTGGTCATCAAGTGTTTGAGCGGGTCGACCTTGGTGATCAGCATAACCCGATGAGCCAGCAGATAGTGCCTCAGCTTCTTCACAGCAAATATCAGAGACAGGCATTGCTTTTCGATTGGGGAATAGTTGTGTTCTACCCCGACTAGAGTTCGACTGAGGTAGTAGAGGGCATTTTCCTTTCCCTCCTCGTTATTCTGGGCAAGGAGCGCACCGAGTGACTCATCCAGCGCGGCAGTGTAGAGAATCAGCGGTTTATTTGGAATGGGAGCGGCCAGCACTGGAGGGTGCAGCATGTATTGATTGATGCCTTCGAACGCTACTTGACATTCGGCATCCCAGATAAAAGGAGCTCCTTTCTTCATGAGCTTTGAGAAGGGCCTACATCTCCCCGATAAATTTGAGATAAACCTCCGTATATAAGCAAGCTTTCTTTGAAAAGATCTTAGCTGCGTCAGACTTTTCGGAGGGGGCATCTCCATGATGGCCTTTATCTTTGATGGGTCAACTTCGATCCTTCGATGTCGGACTATGAAGCCCAGGAATTTTCCCGATGACACGCCAAAAGCGCATTTCAGAGGATTCATCTTCAGGTTAAATTCCTTCAGTCTGGTGAGAACGGTCCTAAGATCCTGGATATGGTCGGCCTTGGTTTTAGTCTTAACGACCAGATCATCAACATAACATTCGACGACTTTATGAATTAGATCATCGAAGATATTGGTCATTGCCCTTTGATATGTAGCACCTGCGTTTTTCAATCCGAACGGCATCACCTTGTAGCAATATATTCCGATCGGGGTTCGAAATGCTGTGTGCTTCTCATCCTCAGGCGACATCTTGATCTGATTGTATCCAGACGAGCCATCCATAAAGGTGAACAGCTCGTAATTTGAGGTGTCATCGACCATCATTTCCATGACTGGTAGCGGGAAGTCGTCTTTAGGACATGCCTTGTTGAGGTCCCTGAAATCGACACAAACTCGGATCTGCCCATTTTTCTTCTTCACTGGGACGATGCATGCGATCCAGTCCGCATATTTCTCTTTCCTGATGAAGCCGGCATCGATGAGCTTCTTAGTTTCCTCGATGGCCTTTTCTTCTAGTTCCCTTCTCATTCTTCGAGGAGCTTGTTTGACTGGCTTAGCATCAGGAGATATAGTCAACTTATGTACGACCACTACAGGAGAAAGGCCAGGCATTTCTTTGTATGTCCACGCGAAGCAGTCGACGAACTCATGCAGCAGGGCAACTATCTGCGCTTTCATTTCCTCTGACAAGAGGGAGCTGATGTAGGTCGGCCTTGGATTATCGGGTGTTCCTAAGTCAATCTCGGTTAGCTCGTCAAAGGTTGCTTGTCCGCCATCTTCGAGCTCTTGAGGAGCTTCTTCTGGCTCGGCTATCTCGTCATCATCATTTGATCTTTCGCTGGCCTCACCAACATGGATCATGTAGCACGCTTTGGAATCAGGTTGAATGTACCCTATGCCCCGTCTATCTGGAATTCGTCCATCGATGAGTGCTCGGACCTGGGGCGGATACCATAGCCCTTCGTAAAACTTTGCTTCGGACTCCGTTTGATATGACCGGCATCCGCACTTCTTAAAGTATTCCCGCATCTCGGGTGCATAGTATTTGGGATTGAGGACGGCTCTTATGCCTCTCTCATAGGGAAGGCACGCGACAGAAAGATCGTCCGAGTGCACAACGGGGTTTGACCTGTAAAACAGGATGCCCTTCTGTCCATTTTTCCTCCCAGGCACGTAGAAAGTTTTCAGCTGGTCCACGGTAGAGACTGACAATGCATCGAGCTCTTTGCACATCCGTTCCGGCATCCTTGTGACGGCCAGGGACCCTTCTGCGACTTCGAAGGTCTCTCGTAGTTTCGCTTACTGCATGGGGGTCCAATCTGCACAGCTGTTGCACGGCAGGTCCTCTTCTTCTGACTCTTCAGTGTCACGGCCGAGATGAGGGCGGACTTTGCTGCTAGATGGGCCTTCGGTAACAGATTCGCCCGTATCGCAGCCGAAACGAGGGCGAGATTTATGGAAGGACGGGCTTCCAGCGTCGGACTCATCAGTGTCGCTGCCGAAATGTGGGCGCACTTGGGCGTTTTTGCTTTTGAAAGTGACAGCCGACGCAGATTTGCTTTTGGGTCTTGGGGCCGGTCTATCCTCAGTCAGTTGTGGCTTAGCATTTTGGTGGTTCATAAAGTACCGAGAATCTTCATAGCGGACTTCATGCACACCGAACGGCTGAATGTCTCCATCAATGCGTCTTTCTTGGCCATCTTTAGTATACTTCATGCATTGATGGAGAGTTGACGGAATGATGCCGTAATTGTGGAGCCACGGCCGCCCCAAGAGGATCTTATAGGACATGTCTGCGTCGATCACGTATATCTTAGCTTCAGTTTGCAGATCCCCGAATTTGATTGGCAAAGTTATAGACCCCAGAACTTGCTGGCAATTTTGGTTGATGCATTGAATGACAATCCTTTCCCTTGACAGGTGTCGGACGTCCATTGACAAACTCTTCAGAGTTCGCAAGTTCATGATGTTCACTGAGGACCCCGGATCAATCAATATGTGATTAATTCGATCTCCGTCGCTGTACCCGGTCACGTAAAGCGGCCGATTGTGCTCAGCTGTTCCCAGTAGCAAGTCTTCATCCTTAAATGTGACTCCGGCGACATGCAAAGCGTGCCGAGCTTCTTTCATATTAATTTCCGCAAAGTGAGCCTGATACCGCACGGGGTTTTGTAAAGCGTGAATAAGAACATCTCTAAGCTACTTAGATAGGACCAAGGCGTCGTAAATGCTCAGGAGAGACGGAAGCCTTCGAAGGTGAGCCAAGACATTATATTCTACTGGGGAAGGACTCGAGTTTTCATCAGCCGGTTCTCCACCATCTTCATCATTAGCTACCTGTTTTCCCTTTCCTTTTGGGGCATTGCCCTGATTTGGTGGTAGAGCCCTGCCGCTTCTGAGCTAGATTTGGTTGGCCTTTGTGGCGAGCTCCTCGTCCTCTTCAGGAAAACAGAGCTCATCCTCAGAGTCGCTACAAAGATGGATGGCGTAGCAGGTCACTATTGGGATCTCTTCATTGGAGTCTTCTTCTAACTCCTCCAGAATTTCAGCCGCTTGTACAGGGAGGAACTCTTTTAATTGAACCAAAGTTCTTTCCTTCTGTTCATATTCTTCGAGGGAATCAATATAATTTTGAATGGCCGATCTCACTGCAGACTCCTTTTCGCGTCGAGACGCACTTTTCTTCTTCTTGAGCTTCTTGGATGTTGAGCGTGATGGAGCCGCATTGGCAGTTGGACTGGTAGGCTTCTTCTGCCCTTCCCATTCTGTCCTGGGCTCTTCCCGAAGTAGCTTTATCATCTTCTTCGTCTTGTTAGATATGTGCGTGCTCCATGGAGACCGCGATTAGTCTGTTCCATCCCTCAGGGCAGCGGGTTCGGCTGTCTGCTCCCAGAAGGCTTCAACTTTTGTCTGTATAAAGTTGGAGGTTGCAACTTGATTGTTCACCAACACACTTTTGGACAGCTCTATCTCTCAAGCCTTGTACTGCTTCTCGACCCAGTCTTTGAAGATATAGCAATCCTCGATCGCATGGCTCACTACTCGGTGGTACGGGCAATACAGAGGATTGTCGGTCATTTTTGCTTCTTGGGGTCTTTTCGACTCCGGCAATTGTAGGCCGATGTTCAAGGCATCTTTAAATATCTTGCGGATCTTGTCCCTTCTGAAAGAGTAAACCTTGTTCTTTTTCTCCTTTAGGGAGGGCCCATCTCCTCCCAGCAATGGCTTTCGAGACCGGTTAGTTTTGGATTCGGCCGCCCTTCGCTTTTCTTCATTGTCGGACGCATTGAAGACATTGGTACTGCTGGAACTCCCGCTTCTACGGTTGTCGTCCCGCTTGCTTTTTCAAGTTTTGTCTCTCTGAGAATCCGGCGGGGACTCCTGCTTCGAGCGTTCCAGCATTTGGACTTTCTTGGTTAGCTCCTGAAATGTCTTGATGCCCGTCGTACACAAGAATAGGACCATCCAATTGCTGAGGTTCCTAATGAGAAGGCTGATGGACTGGTCCTGCTCCAGCGGCGGTTCGCACTTGACTGTGAGATTACGCCATCGAGTGATAAAGTCGGTGTTGCTTTCGTTCTTCCCCGGCTTGGTCCTCACAAGGTCGGCAATGGAGATTTTATCACTGACACTCATGAACCTCTGCCAAAACAGGGGCTCCATTTGGGCAAAGGTAATGACGGACCCGTCCGGTATACTCGCATACCAGTCGAAGGCGACGCCGGTCAGGCTGTTGACAAACTGACGAAGAAGGAGCACGTCATTGCCCCCTGTATTTCCGCACGATGCTTTGAAGTGGGCGACATGCTGATTTGCATTCCCCGTTCCATCAAATCTTCCGAACATACGAATGACGTAGCCGCTTGGGAACTCAATCAGATCGTACTGCGCGGGATATGGCCGCCCACTACTGCCGATTTCTTTCTGAGCTTCAGCTTCGACCACCAATGTTTTAACCTTGCTGGTGACCAAATCCATTATCCGATCCTGTGTTAGCGGGATAGTGCTATATTGGGCCAAGGCGTCCCCAGAAGCGGAGTGTGGCCGGATTTCATGCGGCTCGACCAGTTTTGGTCCCAAAGGAACAGGTATTGGCTGCCTCGGATTGTCATCACCCGGCTGATTAGTAGCGGCTTGTGCTTGATTGGGAGGCGCTCGAGCAATTTGAGCCGTAAGCTGCATCACCACGTTCGTTAAGTCGTCAATCTTCGAATAGATCTTGGCCATCTCTTTATCTTTGCTCCTGAGCTGTTTTCGAAGCTCTTGAAGCAGCTCTTGCTCTGCGGTCCTGGGGCGGAAAGTCGGCTCTTCCTCGCTGTCCGAGCTTGACTCTGCATGGACCGAGGGGTCTTTCTGCCTATCATCCTCATTGAGAGGGTTTTCTTCATCCAGCGGGGGCGGATGTTCTTGGGCGGCGGCAACCACATTCAGGCAAGATTGGGCTTGGGATGTGGTGGCCCCATCCTTGCTTTTGCTGCGAAGGTTGTCGCTGGGGCGCCCGCCCGCCATATAGACCGTATGGATGATATATCCAGCCGGCTTTCGATCATTGGTGGCTGATTTCACGGATCGCTGTCTTGACCCCCTTGCTTCGGTAGCTGGTAGTCGATTGAAGGCGGCTGGCCTAGCCAGCTTCTTGAATGGTGCTGGCGCTTCTTTTCTGGATTTGCCCTGCTGCTTTCATGCGGCACAGAGCGCCTAATAGACCCTTGAAGAGACAGTGTCATACTTTTTCTGTTGGGGCCGGGACACGTCTTTTTGTAGCACTGTTCGGACCGCTGTCTTCTTGATTCTGGCGGTCATGGCATTTTTCTGAACCCACTTCAGAGGCTCGAAGGAATTGCTGATTCTTACGTCCGACTCAGTCCTCGTCGCAGGGCAACCCTGCACTTGGAACTTCACATGATTCCATTTGGCCGAAGCCCTGGCCCTCTTGTTGGCTCGATACCTGAGCCGCTTCTTCCTTAACTTTTCTGTTCTAAGCGCCTGGCAGACTTCGGCTCTTTGGTAAGACGCCGCAGACCGGGCGATGAAGGGCCTTGGAGATACGCTCGATTGTGCATTTGTTGGAGTCATCGCCTGAGCTCGTCCGCGACATTTGATGTTGCCCTTCGCACCGGAAGTCTTGCCCCCAGCTGGAGCGCCAGGGAGTCGTTCAGACACCCTCTTAAGTTTCGGTTGTGGTGCCTTAGCAATCACAACATTCGGCCTCTTGCTCCTTGGGACCGGTTTGGCTACCTGTTCCGCCGGGATTTCCGCCAGATGAGCGCTTCCGGCAGGGTAGATGATGACGGAACCAAACTGGCGGGGCGGTTCCTCCCACTGTCGACTGAGGCTTGCGGGGAGAACCATACGAGCGTTGATCTTGACCACGTACGGAATCGGGGTCACGCTGGAAGCTGAATTCGTCTGGGGAGACATTGTCGTCGAAGGTTGATCGCTGCATGGAAAAAAACATCATTTCAATATAGCCAATCGATATGTATATTGATTGAGTTCGCATGAACGTTTAACCCGAAATATGGGAGGAGAGATAGGTCCCACCGGGCGAGCCAGAACCTGTATGGTGTTTATCGTCACCCCATTGAGATGGGAATACGCACGCGCTTGTCAGGCGCATTACAGATTCCCCCTGCCTAGGGTAGGCTGGGGTTTATTGATTATGGGGATCCGAATCTCCGACAGCCGCGGACTAAGCTGCCGTTAATTACCCCTCGCATTTGGAGCGAAGGAACCTCCGATTAACGGGTTAAACTGGTCATGCGAACTCAATGTGCAGTATCGTGTTTTGAAGGGGTTTTGGAAATATCGGAGGGCCCTGCAGAGTTTTTATGGGGGTCCCGCTACCCGGATAGCGGGCTGGGGGTCAAGAGGGCTAGCAGCCCCCTTACGGGGTGCGGGGCAGCGCCCCGTTACAAATTTTTTCTAACGGAAGACAGTGTTGTGGAGTCTGGTGTGTTTTCTTTCCCCCTTTTTTTTAAAAGTAGAGTGGAGTTAAACTCCAAAGAATTTTAGATGGAGTTAAACTC